>JBBGZY010001366.1:1710000-2310000 GCA_037952925.1 Lithobates clamitans | reverse complement strand
AACGTACAGGTACATTGTTTCGCGCAATAGAGCCGCCCTGCCGCAGTATATATGTGGTGTGCGGTCTTTAAGTGGTTAAAGCAACCTGACAAGTAAAACTTTTTTTTTTTTTTTTTTAATGTCTAAGGATTACGAATATCTATCTATCTATCTATCTATCTATCTATCTATCTATCTATCTATCTATCTATCTATCTATCTATCTATCTATCTATCTATCTATCTATCTATCTATCTATCTATCTATCTATCTATCTATCTATCTATACAGTGGGGACGGAAAGTATTCAGACCCCCTTAAATTTTTCACTCTTTGTTATATTGCAGCCATTTGCTAAAATCATTTAAGTTCATTTTTTTCCTCATTAATGTACAAACAGCACCCCATATTGACAGAAAAACACAGAATTGTTGGCAGATTTATTAAAAAAGAAAGACTGAAATATCACATGGTCCTAAGTATTCAGACCCTTTGCTCAGTATTTAGTAGAAGCCCCCTTTTGATCTAATACAGCCATGAGTCTTTTTGGGAAAGATGCAACAAGTTTTTCACACCTGGATTTGGGGATCCTCTGCCATTCCTCCTTGCAGATCCCCTCCAGTTCTGTCAGGTTGGATGGTAAACGTTGGTGGACGGCCATTTTTTAGGTCTCTCCAGAGATGCTCAATTGGGTTTAAGTCGGGGCTCTGGCTGGGCCATTCAAGAACAGTCATGGAGTTGTTGTGAAGCCACTCCTTTGTTATTTTAGCTGTGTGCTTAGGGTCATTGTCTTGTTGGAAGGTAAACCTTCGGCCCAGTCTGAGGTCCTGAGCACTCTGGAGAAGGTTTTCGTCCAGGATATCCCTGTACTTGTCCGCATTCATCTTTCCCTCGATTGCAACCAGTCGTCCTGTCCCTGCAGCTGAAAAACACCCCCACAGCATGACGCTGCCACCACCATGCTTCACTGTTGGGACTGTATTGGACAGGTGATGAGCAGTGCCTGGTTTTCTCCACACATACCGCTTAGAATTAAGGCCAAAAAGTTCTATCTTGGTCTCATCAGACCAGAGAATCTTATTTCTCACCATCTTGGAATCCTTCAGGTGTTTTTTTTAGCAAACTCCATGCAGGCTTTCATGTGTCTTGCACTGAGGAGAGGCTTCCGTCGGGCCACTCTGCCATAAAGCCCCGACTGGTGGAGGGCTGCAGTGATGGTTGACTTTCTACAACTTTCTCCCATCTCCCGACTGCATCTCTGGAGCTCAGCCACAGTGATCTTTGGGTTCTTCTTTACCTCTCTCACCAAGGCTCTTCTCCCCCGATAGCTCAGTTTGGCCGGACGGCCAACTCTAGGAAGGGTTCTGGTCATCCCAAACGTCTTCCATTTAAGGATTATGGAGGTCACTGTGCTCTTAGGAACCTTAAGTGCAGCAGAAATTTTTTTGTAACCTTGGCCAGATCTGTGCCTTGCCACAATGGCACAGTGGAATGGCGACAAACTACGGTAGCTAAAAATCTCCATAGGCGATGCTTTAAAAAATTTAACAGTTACCAGGTTAGAGTTACAGAGGAGGTATTTTCCTAGAATTTTTGCTCTTGCTCTAACGATCATGGCGATACCTCACATGTGTGATTTGAACACTGTTTACATATGCGTACGCGACTTACTTTGCTGCACAAGCTCGTGGGGACAGGGGCACTATAACATTTGTTTTTCTTATTTATTTTATACATTTTATTTTTTTTTACATTGTCAAAAAAAACCAATTCAAATCACTTTTATTGCTTTTACAAGGAATGTAAACATCCCTTGTGACAGTAATAGGTCTTCTTTATCCACCTCAATACAGGGCACTTACACCCCCTTCCTGCCCAAGCCATTTTTCAGTTTTCAGCGCTGTTGCACTTTGAATGACAATTGCGCGGTCATGTTACACTGCACCTTAATTAATTTTTTTGCATTTTTTTCCCCACAAATAGAGCTTTCTTTTGGTGGTATTTGATCACCTCTGCGGTTTTTATTTATTGCGCTATAAACAAAAGAAGAGGGACAATTTTGAAAAAACACAATATTTTTTACTTTTTGCTATAATAAATATCCATTTTTTTTTTTTTTTTAACAAATTTTTTCCTCAGTTTAGGCCGATACGTATTCTTCTACATATTTTTGGTAAAAAAAAATTGCGATAAGCGTATATTGATTGGTTTGCGCAAAAGTTATAGCGTCTACAAAATACGGGATAGATTTATAGCATTTTTATTATTTATTTATTTTTTACTAGTAATGGCGGCGATCTGCAATTTTTATTGTGACTACGATATTGCGGCGGACACATCGGACACTTTTGACACATTTTTGGGACCATTCACATTTATACAGCGATCAATGCTATAAAATTGCATTGATTACTGTGTAAATGTGACTGGCAGGGAAGGGGTTAACACTAGGGGGCGCTCGAGGGGTTAATGTATGACCTAAGGAGGTGATTCTAACTGTGGGGGGAGGGGACTGACTGGGGGAGGTGACCGATCGGTGTCCCTATGTACAAGGGACACACCATCGGTCTCCTCTCCTCTCTGACAGGACGTGGATCTGTGTTTACATTCACAGATCCACGCTCCTGCTCTGTTACCCGGCAATCGCGGGTGCCCGGCGGACATCGCGGCCGCCGGGCACGCGCACCGGGTCCCGAGTGACGCAGCGCGCGCGCCCCCTAGTGGCTCGGGAGGGCGAGGACATCATATGACGCCCACTCAGAACAATAGGCTTACCGTCCGGCCGTCATATGACGGTGGGCGGTAGGCTAGTGGTTATAGAGGGATCAGGCGGACGAAAAGACCCCAAACCCCTCCTTTGTACTTCAAAGTATTCAGATCACCGAAAACTGCGATTCTGAATACAATAATTTTTTTAAAATCGGCGCCATTGGCAGCCGAGTAAACCAGATGTGACGTCACTTCCGTGTTTTTACATAGGAGACTGGAACGAAGCCATTTCTGGCTTTGTTTCAGTGTCACTCTAGCCGGATCATGGATCCTGTCTCCTGGTGGGACAGGAGGTCCAGGAAGAGTGCCGGAAGACGGTGGGAGGGGGGACATCCCCTCCCACCCCTTTAGGATAACAGCCAAGCAGTAATGGGGTCAGTGGCAGCTGGTGCTCAAACAAACTGAAAAATTCTGATAAAAAAACCCCATCAATTGCAGCCTCAGTGTACCATGAATTACAGCAGTCTGCCCTTCAATTGCCGCCACTGTGCCATCAAACGCAGCCACTGTGCCATCAAATGCAGCCACTGTGCCCATCAATTGCCACCACTGTGCCATCAAACGCAGCCACTGTGCCCATCAAACGGAGCCACTGTGCCATCAAATGCAGCCACTGTGCCCATCAAATGCCACCACTGTGCCCATCAAACGGAGCCACTGTGCCCATCAAACGGAGCCACTGTGCCATCAAACGGAGCCACTGTGCCATCAAACGGAGCCACTGTGCCCATCAAACGGAGCCACTGTGCCATCAAATGCAGCCACTGTGCCCATCAATTGCCACCACTGTGCCATCAAACGGAGCCACTGTGCCCATCAAACGGAGCCACTGTGCCCATCAATTGCCACCACTGTGCCATCAAACGCAGCCACTGTGCCCATCAAACGGAGCCACTGTGCCATCAAATGCAGCCACTGTGCCCATCAATTGCCACCACTGTGCCATCAAACGGAACCACTGTGCCCATCAAACAGAGCCACTGTGCCCATCAAACGGAGCCACTGTGCCCATCAATTGCCACCACTGTGCCATCAAACGGAGCCACTGTGCCCATCAAACGGAGCCACTGTGCCATCAAACGCAGCCACTGTGCCCATCAATTGCCACCACTGTGCCATCAAACGCAGCCACTGTGCCCATCAAACGGAGCCACTGTGCCATCAAATGCAGCCACTGTGCCCATCAAACGGAGCCACTGTGCCATCAAATGCAGCCACTGTGCCCATCAATTGCCACCACTGTGCCATCAAACGGAGCCACTGTGCCCATCAAACGGAGCCACTGTGCCCATCAATTGCCACCACTGTGCCATCAAACGGAGCCACTGTGCCCATCAAACGGAGCCACTGTGCCCATCAATTGCCACCACTGTGCCATCAAACGCAGCCACTGTGCCCATCAAACGGAGCCACTGTGCCATCAAATGCAGCCACTGTGCCCATCAAATGCCACCACTGTGCCATCAAACGGAGCCACTGTGCCCATCAAACGGAGCCACTGTGCCATCAAACGGAGCCACTGTGCCATCAAACGGAGCCACTGTGCCCATCAAACGGAGCCACTGTGCCATCAAATGCAGCCACTGTGCCCATCAATTGCCACCACTGTGCCATCAAACGGAGCCACTGTGCCCATCAAACGGAGCCACTGTGCCCATCAAACGCAGCCACTGTGCCATCAAACGCAGCCACTGTGCCCATCAAACGGAGCCACTGTGCCATCAAACGCAGCCACTGTGCCCATCAATTGCCACCACTGTGCCATCAAACGCAGCCACTGTGCCCATCAAACGGAGCCACTGTGCCATCAAATGCAGCCACTGTGCCCATCAAACGGAGCCACTGTGCCATCAAATGCAGCCACTGTGCCCATCAATTGCCACCACTGTGCCATCAAACGGAGCCACTGTGCCCATCAAACGGAGCCACTGTGCCCATCAATTGCCACCACTGTGCCATCAAACGGAGCCACTGTGCCCATCAAACGGAGCCACTGTGCCCATCAATTGCCACCACTGTGCCATCAAACGCAGCCACTGTGCCCATCAAACGGAGCCACTGTGCCATCAAATGCAGCCACTGTGCCCATCAAATGCCACCACTGTGCCATCAAACGGAGCCACTGTGCCCATCAAACGGAGCCACTGTGCCATCAAACGGAGCCACTGTGCCATCAAACGGAGCCACTGTGCCCATCAAACGGAGCCACTGTGCCATCAAATGCAGCCACTGTGCCCATCAATTGCCACCACTGTGCCATCAAACGGAGCCACTGTGCCCATCAAACGGAGCCACTGTGCCCATCAATTGCCACCACTGTGCCATCAAACGCAGCCACTGTGCCCATCAAACGGAGCCACTGTGCCATCAAATGCAGCCACTGTGCCCATCAATTGCCACCACTGTGCCATCAAACGGAACCACTGTGCCCATCAAACAGAGCCACTGTGCCCATCAAACGGAGCCACTGTGCCCATCAATTGCCACCACTGTGCCATCAAACGGAGCCACTGTGCCCATCAAACGGAGCCACTGTGCCATCAAACGCAGCCACTGTGCCCATCAATTGCCACCACTGTGCCATCAAACGCAGCCACTGTGCCCATCAAACGGAGCCACTGTGCCATCAAATGCAGCCACTGTGCCCATCAAACGGAGCCACTGTGCCATCAAATGCAGCCACTGTGCCCATCAATTGCCACCACTGTGCCATCAAACGGAGCCACTGTGCCCATCAAACGGAGCCACTGTGCCCATCAAACGGAGCCACTGTGCCCATCAAACGGAGCCACTGTGCCATCAAACGGAGCCACTGTGCCCATCAATTGCCACCACTGTGCCATCAAACGGAGCCACTGTGCCCATCAAACGGAGCCACTGTGCCATCAAACGCAGCCACTGTGCCATCAAACGCAACCACTGTGCCCATCAATTGCCACCACTGTGCCATCAAACGCAGCCACAGTGCCCCATCAAATGTAGCCACTGTGCCATCAATTACCAGGTGATGGGTAACAGATCCGAGCACCTGATTGGCGGAGAGGAAATTTAGTGTTAGGAAAGCGAATATTTATTCGCTTTTCTAACACAGCTGAGTGACCTGCGAGCGCCCAGTATGGCGCTCGCAGGTCACCATTTTTGGCGCCTATTAGAGCCTATGGCTCTAATCAGGTGCTTCAAAGCCAACCCCATCCGCTGTAATTCAGGCGCCCTGTGCCCAAAAAGGGGCCGTGCGCCTGAATAAGAGGTGGCAGGAGAGAGGGGACGCACCGCCACTGACCGGGATAATGCCTGAAGCTACAGGCATCATCCTGGTATAACTTCTTAAAGCCGAGACCGCATATATACGTACAGTCGGGGGTAAGGGGTTTTGAAGCGGAGTTCCACACACTTTTTGAGAGGTGATCTTAAATGAAAGACCACCTCTTCACCCCTCGTTTTTGGCTAGTTAATTTTTTTTTTTTTCTTCTAACTTACCTTTTTATGAAGTACAGCCTGTACTTCCGATCCATCTGGTCCGTGGCGCAGGACGTCATATCCTCTTCTTCGGCGAGACCCCCTGATGTCTTCTGGGACCTGTGTGTGTCCCAGAAGACAGCCGGCCATTCACAAAGCGCCATGCGACTCGCGCATGCGCAGTAGGAAACGGGCAGTGAAGCTGCAAGGCTCCACTGCCTGTTTGCCTTAATTAGAAAGGCGGCGCCTGCACCCGATCTGATGGACGGATTGGCCTCAGGGGGGGGGCGACATTGCGGGCTCCCTGGACAGGTAAGTGTCCTTATTAAAGTGGTTGTATAGGTCTGTTTTTTTTTTCGTTTTTTTTTAAAATAACAAACATGTTATACTTACCTCCACTGTGCAGCTCGTTTTGCACAGAGTGGCCCCGATCCTCCTGTTCTGGGGTCCCACGGCGGCTGTCTCGGCTCCTCCCCGCTAAAGCTAATCCCCTCTGGGAAGCTCTTTCCCGAGGGGGTTAGTTTGCAGGCGTGCTCCCGTGTCATACACTTGGCGTCCATAGACGCCAAGTGTATGACTCGGTCCCGCCCGGCGGCCGCGTCATGTGACTGACAGCAGCGCGAGCCAATGGCTGCGCTGCTATCAATCTATCCAATCAACGGCCAGACTCAGTGGAGAAGAGGACGCCGGGGGACGCGCACAGCAGGTGAACGGGCTCAAGTAAGTAAAACGGGGCCCATGACAGTGAGGTGTTTTTTCACCTAATGCTTTAGGCCTCTTTCACACGGGGATCCGTATGTCCGTTTTTCATCCTTCCGTTTTCGGATGAAAAACGGACATACATGTATCCCTATGGAGCATCGGATGTCAGCGGTGACATGTCCGCTGACATCCGACCCGCTCCGATCCGAAAAGTGTAACGGAGGAAAAACCTACTTTTCCCTCCGTTTTCGGATCGGATGACGACGGACACTACGGTCCGTCATCATCCGATCCCCCCATAGGGGAGAGCGGCGCTCTGACAGGTCCGTGGCTGCACAGTGTGCAGCGATGGACCTGTCATCTTCCTGCTCAGCGGGGATCGGCGGAGCGATCCCCGCTGAGCCAGCGGATGTTCACGGGGCGGATCATCACTGATCTGCCTAGGGTTGCCACCTTTTCTTCAAGCCAAACCCGAACACTTTTGCGGCACACGGCAATTTTTTTGGAGTACACGCTATAGGTTTGTAAAATACCTGGGACACCTTTTGGGTTACCCAAAGAGAGTAGTAATGAGGTGTTCTACAGTGAACAGTGGCTATGGCCAAATTGCATTAACAGTAGGGGGACTTAAAGGGGCATGATTAAATAAAACAAAAGCATTTGTGTACCCAAAAAAAGAGTAGTGGACGGTGTCAGTAGGGCAGTGGATGGTGTCAGTAGAGCAGAGGACGGTGTCAGTATGGCAGTGGACGGTGTCAGTAGAGCAGTGGACGGTGTCAGTAGGGCAGTGGACGGTGTCAGTAGGGCAGAGGACGGTGTCAGTAGGGCAGTGGACGGTGTCAGTAGGGCAGTGGACGGTGTCAGTAGGGCAGTGGACGGTGTCAGTAGGGCAGAGGACGGTGTCAGTAGGGCAGTGGACGGTGTCAGTAGGGCAGTGGACGGTGTCAGTAGGGCAGTGGACGGTGTCAGTAGGGCAGTGGACGGTGTCAGTAGGGCAGTGGACGGTGTCAGTAGGGCAGTGGACGGTGTCAGTAGGGCAGTGGACGGTGTCAGTAGGGCAGAGGACGGTGTCAGTAGGGCAGTGGACGGTGTCAGTAGGGCAGAGGACGATGTCAGTAGGGCAGAGTCTATAATACCATGCTTTCTCCTGCAAAAGCGTCCCTGGTTGCTAGGACACCAGTCCAGAGGCCCTCAATTCATTGTCTTGGGGCATCGGTGCAGGCGGCTGGGTGGGAGAGAGAGCGCGCACAGACAGACAGTGCAGTGTGACCCGGCTGCAGGACATTAGCCCCGCTGCAGCGGGGGACGAAGGGGGGGAATGCGTGCTGTTTGGGGGTAGCTGACAGGGGGGGTAGCTGACAGAGGAGGGGCAGGTAGCTGACAGAGGATGGGGGTAGCTGACAGAGGGGAGGGGGGGTAGCTGACAGAGGAGGGGGCTAGCTGACAGAGGGGAGGGGGGGTAACTGACAGAGGGGAGGGGGGGTAGCTGACAGAGGGGAGGGGGGGTAGCTGACAGAGGGGAGGGGGGGTAGCTGACAGAATGGAGGGGGGTATCTGACAGAATGGAGGGGGCTGACAGACAGGCGGTTGGTAGAGCAGATGACAGAGAGACCTCACCTCAGTCAGGAGACACACAGACATCGCGCGCCAGGCAGGGAGGCGGGACTCCGGGCGGCCTTGATCACCCACAGCTCCACCAGGCCAATCACAAACCCTTATGAACGCCGCCCGCACATGACTAATTCAGAAAATCACGGGGCGCCCGCTGTCAGCTAGCTCTCGCACACTCGCACAGTGTGACAGTGTACATTTATGGCGGCGGGCACGGGAATCGGCATGCGCCACTCTAGAAGTTGCGGCCGGGGCCAGAGGATGGTTGAACAGTTGCTATATGTGTCCGGGTTTCGGGCGGGTTGAAACCCGGGCACATGTGTCAAAACCCGGGCTGTCCGGGTCAAAACCGGACAGGTGGCAACCCTAGATCTGCCCCGTGTGAAAGAGCCCTTAAGGTGAAAAAACATGAAACTTTACAACCCCTTTAAAAGTCAGCAGCTACAGTTTTTGCAGCTGCTGAATTAAAAAAAAAAAATATGCGGGTGGAGAACCGATTTAAGTAATGACAAAGTTATCGCTGAATAACGAGGTCCAGATCAGAAATGTAAAAACTGCTGTGGTCCATAAGGGGTGAATAGGTACGAGAGGCAAAGTGGTTGCCACTTCTTCGGTTCAAGGTGCCACACTGGTGTTTCATACTCCCTGGTCCATTGTGCTCTCAGGGTGGGTTCATGGAAGTAAATAAAATACCGCTCTGTGGGTTGGATTCCTCAGTTGGCACCAGTTCATCGTTATAAAGCTTGTATCTAGTAGATTAATACACCATTATCATTATTATTATACCAGCAGACAATGCCACCATTCAGACTGTGCGTGGACAGAAGAAAACGTCTGGTCCTGGTGCAGACTCTGGAATTAGCATGATGCCATGTGCTGAATAGCCGGTAATCATTTTCCCATGGGATGGCGGTGTGTTTGGTGACACCGGGGCAGGCAGCTGTATTGTCATGTTACTCTTTATTATGTTCTGTTGTCTTTGTTGCTAGTGACCTGCAAAACTCCAATTGTCTGATGGGATATACAGTAAGTGAGAGTATTAGTTGGTATTAGAGGGTTTACAGAGAGGTCATAGAGGAGAGGGCGTGTTGAATACGTTGTAAAAAAAAAAAAAAAAAGTCCAACTCCAGACAAAACTTTTTTTTATGTACCTGGTTGGTCCAGCCAACATTACAGAAGTTCAGGTGCCAAAGCTGAACTCCATTGAAGTAAATGGGAGCTGAAAGGTAAAAAAAAGTAAATAGTATTGGCCATTTTTCTAAAAAACGTGCCAAAGTCCAACTCAAGAAAAAAGTTTTTTTATGTACCTGGGTTCGATTCAAGGTTGGTCCAGCGAACATTACAGAAGTTCAGGTGCCAAAGCTGAACTCCACTGAAGTAAATGGGAGCTGAAAGTTAAAAAAAAAAAAAAAAAATGGCCATTTTTCCTAAAAAACGTGCCAAAGTCCAACTCCAGAAAAAACTTTTTTTTATGTACCTGGGTTCAGTAGTGTATTTAGGTTTTTGTGCTGCCCTAGGCCTGACTAAACTTGTGCACCCCCTAATTTAAATATGACCCACCCCTTCCTGTTAAGGTCACACCCCTTGCTGTTTAAGACCCGCCCTGAAATTTTCGAGTGGGGTCACTAGTTGTAAGGGCCTGGAGGGGGGGGGGGGGCAATGGATCCCCTTAATTTGCATAGATTTCCTCTCACTTCCTGTTTGGCTGTGGGGCAGGAAGTGAAGGGAAATCTCTGCAATGGGACAGGGATGGTAAAAAAATAAACTGACAGGGGCTATAACCCTCCCTTACTCTATCCAAAATGAAAAAAAAAAAAAAGTGTTGCCTATAGTTCTACTTTAAGATATAACCATGCCAATGGTGCAGCAGAAAACATAGCACAGTGAGGAAGGTTTGTGGTCCAGGATGATAGGACAGTCAAAATTAGAAGCGGCATACCCCCCCCCAGTTGCGGAAATGCCGGCCGCCCACATACCGGAAGCAGTGCGGCCGCTTTATGGGGGCGCTAGACCGATTTGCCTCTCAGCCCAGTCCTCCCTATAAGACTGGGGCTACACTAACAGTATAGCGTGAGCAAGCGTGTTCTCTTTCCGTGCTGCCCCCCTGCAAAGTGCTGCCCTAGGCCTGGGCCTTGTCGACCTAGGTCAGGATACAGCGTTGCCTCGGTTTGATTCAAGGTTGGTCCAGCAAACATTACAGAAGTTCAGGTGAAAAAAAAAAAAAAAAGAGTAATGGCCATTTTCTAGGCCAAGAGATGAAAAAATGGCATAGGGGGCTGGGCACTGCCCCGGGGGATATGTACCAAAGCAAGAAAAAAACATTTAATTCAGCTTGGTGGAGATCAGCAATTTTATTAAAGTACGGTAATACTAAAGTCTAGTTTTTTTTTTTTTTTTTTGTTAAAAATAACAAACATGTTATACTTACCTGCCCTGTGCAGTGGTTTTGCACAGAGCAGCCCGGATCCTTCTTTTTTGCGACTCATTCGCCAGTGCTCCTGGCCCCTCCCTCATGCCGAGTGCCGCCACAGCAAGCAGCTTGCTATGATGCCATCCAAGCCTGTGCTCTGAGTGTCTATTCAGACATGGAGCCACAGCTCGGACCCGCCCCCTCTCTATCCACATTGGATCATTGAATGTGATTGACAGTAGCGGGAGCCAATGGCGCCTGCTGCTGTGTCTCAGCCAATCAGGAGGGAGAGTCCTGGACAGCCGAGGCTCTCATGCAACATCGCTGGATAGAGATGGGGCTCAGGTAGGCATTAGGGGGGCTGAAGGGGGCTGCTGTACATACAGAAGGTTTTTTTTTTATCTTAATGCATAGAAAGCATGAAGATAAAAAAACCTTCTGCCTTTAGAACCACTTAAATGCTTTAAGGTCAACATTTAAAATGCTAAATTTCTTTAACCACCTCCTGCTACGGAAGTTTTTACCCTCTTCAAGACCAGGACATTTCTTTGCTATTCGGCACTCACTATTTTAACTGGCAATTGCGCGGTCATGCAATACCTTTCCTTTTTATCTTTTTTTTTTTTAACAAATAGAGCTTTATTTTGATAGTATTTGACCACCACCGGGTGTTTTTTTTTTTGGGATAGGAACGAAAAAAAGACAGAGAATTTTGGAAAAAAAACCTCAAATATTTTCTACTTTCTTTTATAAAACGTATCCAATAAAATCAAATTTCTTTAAAAAAATTTAGGGCAAAATGTACTCTGCTACATGACTTTGTCCAAAATTGATCGAGGTTGGCGTTGGGCATACGTTTCCAGCAGTGCCAAGATAGCCCAGGGCCCAGCCATGGGCGGTGTGCATGGCTTCAGGCCTCTGTGTCCAGTGGTGGGGACACAGAGTTTCAGGACGCGGCTCCGCCTCCCTGGTCGCAGCCCCAGGGGGCTTCTGCCGAGGCTTGGTTTCACGCATGCGCAGTTCAGCTGGGGACCCGGCAGCTGCAGAAGTGCTCTACAGTGGGGCACCACTGCTCAGGCGCGGACGGGACACGGCAGTGACGTCATTATGTCGGCGAATTTAAATCCCTGCTAGCCCCTGTCACACTGGGGACTCCTGTGGGCAGTCTGCGGCAGCTCCCTCAGGCATCAGGCACTCAGGACAAGGTAAGCTCCAGCCCAGGACTATGGTGCAGGAGTGGGCAGGGGGGAGAGAGGAATCTTAAAGAGGAAGTATGTTCCTCGTGCTGCCACTTTTACTCCTTTCTCCTAGAACGTGGATGTTCCTACAAGACTGCAGGATCATCCCATTTTCGTCCTCCAGGGTACCATGGACAGGTCACCACCTCCGTGCGGCCAGCCCTTGCGCTTTAGGTATGTGGGGGTGTGAGGAGGGGGGCCAGGTCCACACTTGGATGGACATATGCCCTAATGTCATGCTTTTTCCTACCCTTCTCTTATTAGCCCTTCACTGTACGAGACAACAGGGACCTTGCCAGGCCACAATGTCAACCTTCCTCATCCAAGTCCAGATGTGACTCTCCATCTAGGACCCATCTACAGAGGAGATATTCCCATTCCTCCTCCAGACACAGCACCTACCGCCATGACAGCTGCTCTGATTGCAGAGCCTGCTGGGGATGTGGGACTCGAGTCCCAGAGGGCAAGTCTTTGTGTGACCCATGCTATGCCCAGGCGGTCGGTGAAAAAGAGACCAAAAGCCGACAGACGGAGTCTCTAGTTAAGCATGTGGTGCAGCAATCCATGAAGGATTTGGTTACAACCCGCATGCGAAGCCAGTCCACCACTCTATCAGGCTCCCTGGCTGACGAGGCCCATGAGGATCCAGGCCCATCCCAGCCTTATGGCGCATCTCCCGGGTCTTCAGACAGCGAGATAGATAGAGACGAATTTGTCTGAGGCTTCGACTTCCCCCTTGTTTCACCACTAATTAAGGCGGTCAAAGAGGCCCTTAAGTGGGAAGATCCTTCTACTCCCCCAGCTAAGCAGAAGAAATTCTTTAAGTACCTGGGGAAGGAGCGCTCCAATTTCCCTCTCCTTTCAGAGTTAAAGGATATCATTGATGAAGAATGGAACAGAATAGACAAGAAAACCTCTTTGCCAGGCAAAACCTCTAGATTATACCCCTTCAAGGCAGAAGAAGTGAAGTATCTGGAAAACGCTCCCCTGGTAGACGCAGCATTGATGCGATTAGCCATGTCACTCTCCCTTTAGAGGTCGCTGTGTCCTTTAAGGACAGGCTTAAGAGGAGAATAGATCAAGATCTCAAGAGGATATACGGGTTAGCCATTATGGCTTGTAAACCCGCTTTAGCCCTCGCGGCCATGTCTAAGGCAGCTTCCTAATGCTAAAGTAAAATGGTTCATGGTGCCCCGTGATAGACCTAACTTACCTAAACAAGTTTATAAAACATGAGAGATTCAAAATGGAGACTTTGTCTACCATTCAGCAAGCCGTGCAGCCAGGCGATTGGCAAGTCTCAATCGACTTAAAAGATGCCTGTAGCAGAAGAATTCCGCAAATACCTCAGATTCATAGTCGGGCAAGAACATCTGCAGTTCACCTGCCTCCCTTTTGGGCTGACAACCCCACCTCGAGTCTTTTCGAAAGTTCTTCTGGCCGTGATGGCTCTCATCAGAACAAAACGGATATAGTTGTACCACTATCTCGACGACCTCCTGTTACTATCCCAAGACAAGGAGCAGCTGCTGATCCACAGAGCTCAGGTCATTACCACACTGCTCGAGTTTGGCTGGCTGTTAAACCTAGAGAAGAGTCGCCTGGAACCAGTACAGCGCCTGGTATACCTAGGGGACCAGTTCGACACTGTGGAAAGTACCATCTCTCTGCCGATGGAAAAGATTCCAGTCATAGAGAGAGTGTCACGGGCTCTAACCTGCTCACGCCTGAGGGCCTCACAGTGCCTAAAAATTATAGGCACAAATTTTTTCTACGACCCCCCATGGTCAAATGGACTCTGTTTTTCCAGCAATAGAACTCAGGAGAAAACAACCAATCGATTAACATAACATCGGTAATGAGAAACAGTCACTTCTGGTGGCTTCAGCGCAGGAATCTGCTGACATGCCACTCCTTCGCCCATGTCTCTTGGGTCACGGTCACCACCGATGCCAGCGGTGCTGGATGGGGAGCCATTTGCAGGTCAGAGCTTGCACAGGGCAGATGGGATGCCAGTCTCAACAATGCGGGCTCGAATGTCCTGGAACTACGGGCAGCCTGGTGTACCCTTGAAGCCTTCAATCATCTCCTGAAAGGGGAATCTGTTCTTTTAACACCACAGCAGTCTCCTATGTGAAGAGACAGGGTGGCACTTAGAGCTCCATCTTGCTCCAAGAGGTTGAGCCCATCATGTCTTTGGCCAAGAAAAACCTGGCCAATATTTTGGTGGTCTTCGTTTCCAGAGCCCAGAACATCCAGGCGGACTTCCTTACCCGTGTACAGTTAGACAACAAGGAATGGTCCCTCCATACGGAGATGTCCGAGTAGATCCTATCCTTGGGAGTTGATCCCGAAGTAGACCTATTCGCATCCCCCTGCTTCAAGATCAAGAAGTATTACACTTGGGGCCGTTGCAACCAGGCCTTTAGAGTAGATTTTCTGACAGATCGGTGGACCTTTAGCAGGGCATATGCCTTTCCCCTGCTCCCTGTCATCCTCAGGCAGTTGAAATGGTGATGGTAGCTCCTTGCTGGCCAAACAGGCCATGGCTTCCCCTCCTGACCCAGCTCAGCTTCCTGGACCCGGTTCCTCTTCCCCTCAGACCGAGCCTCTTTCTAAGAGGGCAGTTCTGCACCCTTGCCTGGCGTTACTGAGACTGATGGTCTGGTTCTTGAGAGGGAGAGGCTGGAAGCTCTTGGGTGCACATCAAGGGTAATTTCCACCCTCATGAGCTAGAGAAAGGCAAGCACAAATAAGGTCTATAAGGAAAATATGGGCCAAGTTCATTGAATTCTCATCCTCTACAGGAAGATCGTTCAGAGATCCGGGAATCCAAGACATCCTGGGATTCCCTCAGCCCGGCCTAGATCTGTCTCTATCCATCAACTCCATCAGGGTCCAAGTCTCAGCCCTGTCGGCCTTCTCTGGAACATCATGGGCAGTTGACCCTCTAATCCGGCAGTTCTTCCGTGGGGCGGCAAGACTCAGGCCCCAGAGAAGGCCGAGATTCCCCAAGTGGGATCTTCCCCTTGTTCTCGACTCTCTGTCTGGACTCAGTGCCACGGGATCTGTTCCAGTCTCTATCAAAGACCTTTCCGCAAAAGTAGCCTTCCTCGTGGCCATCACTTCGATCAAAAGGGTCTCTGAGATCGGGTCCCTAGGTCATAAAGAACTATTCCTGACTTTCTTCCTGGATCGGGTGGTCCTTATTTCTATGCTGGGTTCAAACCTGAAGGTTACATTAGTGTTCCATGAGAAGCAAGTAATTGTCCTACTTACATTCAGGGCCTCAGTGTCCACTGAAGCTCACCCTCTGGATATAGGGGAAATACTAAAGGAATACCTGCAAGTTACTTCCTCCTTTAGACGTTCTGTTTATCCCGCACTCTGGGAATAACAAAGGGAAGCGAGCTTCAACCAGAACGATAGCAGCCTGGATCGTCCAATCCATCCAGCAGACCCTTTTTTGGAATTTAAACAGCCTGAGGCATTTAATAAAGGGCATAGTGAGTTTTTTGTAGTTTTTGTCACATTTTTTTTGAAAATGAAGCAATTGAATAAAAATGTTTTTTTTTCACATTTTTTTTCTTAGATACTTTCACCAGTGCAGTACAGTGTCATCATAGCAATCACATGATCACCCGGCCGCGGGTACTGGGATCAGCAATCCACTGTGCCCAGCCCTGCGTGCCCCTAAGCCAGAGCAGGCTGGATGATGTACATGTGCCACCTGTACATGTATATGATACAGCCTGGCTGTGCCACCTGTCTGCAGTTAAAGTACTGTGGGCGATCGACAAGTGGTTAAATAACATGCCTGGGTGATGCCCTGACCCTGTCTGTGAATTGGCACGATGTATACAACCTTCTACAACAAAATAGATATTTACGTAGAGAAAAATGCAGTTTAAATTGCCTGTAAATGACAGTTGGCAGCCTCTTTACTTCTGTTTGTAAACAAAGCAGTCAGGGATTCCATTCATCTATACCAGATCCTTATCCTAGATGAGTGTCTGATATAGATGAAAAAAAAAAAAAAAACGCAAGAGGTTCTTCCAAAAAATACATATAAGACCTATATCCTTGATGAGGGCAACGGGGATGCCAAAAAAAAAAAGACACGCCCCCCAAAAATTCCATACCAGACTCTGTGGGTTTTTTGAATGAATTTCAAGGGGGAACATCATGCAAAAATAAAACAAGAGAAAAAAGTATGAGATTCCCCCCCCCCCATAATTATACCAGACCCTTCTCTGAGAATGCAGGCCTTATGCCCTCAAAACGGGGGGGCACCTTTCCAGGGGGCCAGCAGAACACCCTGTCCCTCATTGATGAGGACAAAAGCATCTTTCTCACAATCCTGGAAGGGGGTCTTTAGGTCTGATTTGTTAAAAATCTGAAAGCCCTCTTTAATATAAGGAGGCCCCAAACACAGCCCCCCCCCCCCCCCCATGTGAATGAATAAGGGGTACATAGCACTCTTACGCATTAAAAAAATGCAAAAAGTAAATAATGACACCACTTTTCCTAAAAAAAAAGAAAGAAAAGTCCCAATGTGTATGTCTTTTATCAATCAGGTAAAGATGACCTGGGGACATTCTCTCTCCATCTTATTTCTCTCTATATCCATTCTCTCTCTCCTTACTCTCTCTCTCTCCCTCCCTACTTTCTCTCTTCTCTCTCTCTACCCTCTCTCCTTACTCTCTCTTTCTCTTCCTGTTTATCTCTCTATGTTCTCTCACCCCCTCTCCCTCTCCCTAAAGAGGTTGTATACCTTCGTGTTCTTTCATCTTAATGCATCCTATGCATTAAGATGAAAAAACACCTGGCAGTGACCGGCCCCCCAGCCCCCCCATTTTACTTACCTGAGCCCTGGAACTTGACCCACCCGGGACGTGATGTCTCTCTGCCCGGGGTTCTTGGCTCTTGATTGGATAGATTAATAGCAGCGCAGCCATTGGCCCCTGCTGCTGTCAATCAAATCCTATGACATGGGTGCCGCGGGGCCCAGTCATACATTCAGCAGCTATGGTCGCCGAATGCTGGACTCAGGAGCGCGCCCGCAAGGTAATCCCCTCGGGAGAGAGCTTCTCCTACTGGGTTATCTGATGTGGGGAGGAGCCGCGAGAGCCGCCGGGGGACCCCAGAAGACCAGGTTTAAGGCCACTCTGTGCACAACGAGCTGCACAGTAGAGGTAAGTATGATATGTTTGTTATTTAAAAAAAAAAAAAAAACCGAACCCTTACAATCACTTTAAGCCAGCCATGTAAGGATCAAAATTTGGCTGGTTCAGCTGGAACTGGCTGATTTTTGATCCATCTATGGGCAAGCTGGTTGTGCTGAAGTTGATCCATCGATTGAATTCAGTATAAACAGCCTGTCAGTTGTTTTTTTTTGCCCAATAACTGCCGAAAGCTATAGCCACCAGCAGTGATTATTGTATTCATGCTACCTGCCGGCAGAACACGATAGACTGTGGCAGGGATTCCCCCATTAACACTGACTGTGTTTATGGGGGTAAGAAGCAATTTTTCCTACGGTGGAAGGAAAGAAAATTGCATAATCTATGGGCTGCCTTACTTTCTCCCTACCCCCCCCCCCCCCCTTACGCTCTTATTTTTCTCTCCTAATTCTCTTTTATCCCCTCTTCTATTTACTGGCTGTGTTCTCTCTCTTTACTCTCCTTCTCCCTATCACTCCTATCTCTGTCCATATCCTCTCTCTCTTCACTTCTTTTCTCTCTCTCCTTTCTTCCTGTCCTTCTTTATCTCTTTTCTATCTCTCTCTTAACCCTCTCTTTCTCTCTCTGCCCCACTCCCCTTTCCTAATCTCTCTTCTCTCGCAATCTCTATTCCCCTCCTCTCTTTCTCTCCTTTCTGTCTCTCTCATTTTTATCTCTTTGCTCCCTCTCTCCTTTCCTATTACCCCCCCCCCCAACACACACACACCTTCTCTCTTTCGTTCCTTTCTGTCTCTCTCTACCCACTCCCCCCTTTCCTATTCTCCCCCCCCATCTCTCTCTCTGCCCCTCTCTCTCTCCTTTCCTACTCTCTCTCTCTCCTTTCCTATCTTCTCCTTGTCCTCTCCCTCTCAGTCCTCCCTATAGCCATATTCTCCCTCTCCTCAGTGTTTCTCTTTCCCTCTCCTCTCTCTTTCTTTCTTCCTCTGTTCTCTTCTTTCCTATTTCCCCCTCCTCTTTCTTCCTCTCCTTTGTATCCTTCACTTTGTTCTCTCTCCCTGCCCCTCTCTCCTTTCCTAATCTCTCCCCACTCCTCTCTTTTTCTTCCTCTCCTTTCTCCCTCTTTCCTCTCTCTCTTTCTACCACCTCTCTCCTTTCCTATCCTCTCCATGTCCTCTCCCTCTCTTTCTTCATCTCCTTTCTACCACTCTCTTTTCTCTCTTGCTCCCTGGCCCGCTCTCCTTTCATATCCTCTCCCTGTCCTGTCTCTCTTTCTTCCTCTTCTTTCTATCTCTCTTGTTTCTCTCTCCCCCTCTCTCCTTTCCTATCCCCTCCCTGTCCTCTCTCTCCCTCTCTTTCTTTCCTTTCTATCCCTCTCTTCTCTCTCTCTGCCCTCTCTCTTCTTTCTTGTCCTCTCTCTCTCCTTTCTTCCACTATCTCTCCCCTCTCTCTTTCTCGTTTCTTCCTCTATCTCTCCTCTCCCCCCCTCTCCTTTCTACCTCTCTCTCTCCCCCCTCTCTCTCTTCTTTCTTCCTCTACCCACCCTCTCTTTCTGCCACCTCTCTCCTTTCCTATCCTCTCCCTGTCCTCTCCCTCTCTTTCTTCATCTCCTTTCTACCTCTCTCTCTTGCTCCCTGGCCCTCTCTCCTTTCCTATCCTCTCCCTGTCCTCTCCCTCTCTTTCTTCATCTCCTTTCTACCTCTCTCTTCTCTCTTGCTCCCTGGCCCTCTCTCCTTTCCTATCCTCTCCCTGTCCTCTACCTCTCTTTCTTCATCTCCTTTCTACCTCTCTCTTCTCTCTCTTGCTCCCTGACCCTCTCTCCTTTCCTATCCTCTCCCTGTCCTCTCCCTCTCTTTCTTCATCTCCTTTCTACCTCTCTCTTCTCTCTCTTGCTCCCTGGCCCTCTCTCCTTTCCTATCCTCTCCCTGTCCTCTCCCTCTCTTTCTTCATCTCCTTTCTACCTCTCTCTTCTCTCTCTTGCTCCCTGGCCCTCTCTCCTTTCCTATCCTCTCCCTGTCCTCTCTCTCCCTGTCCTCTCTCTCCCTGTCCTCTCTCTCCCTGTCCTCTCTCTCCCTGTCTTTCTTCTCTCCCTCTCCATCTCTCCCTCTCCCTCTCCCTCTCCCTCTCCCTCTCCCTCTCTCTCCCTCTCTCTCCCTCTCTCTCCCTCTCTCTCCCTCTCTGTCTCTCTCTCTATCTCTTGCTTTTCTCTCTCGCTCTCTGCCCCTCTCTCCTTCCCTATCATCTCCCTGTCTTCTCTCTTTCAGCCTCCTCTCTCTCTCTCTTTCCTTCTCTCCTTTCTATCGCTCTTTTCTCTCTTTCTGCCCCCTCTTTGCTTTACTGTCCTCTTTCCCTCCTCTCTCTCTCCCTGTCTCCCTCTCATTTCTCTCTCTCTGCCCCTACTCTTCCTTCCTACCCCCCCCCCCCCTCCTCTCTCTCTCCTTTCTCATTGGTTCATTCACACAACACCCCATCCAGAACGCTCTCTCCTATCTCTTCTCCGGCTCTCAGTCTGTGCTCGGCTGGTTGAGGTGAGAGCAGACATGACGGATCTGGGAAGGTTTTCTCACCTCTACCTTACACCGGTGACATTTATAAAACATCCATTCTGTCAAGATAATTGACAGGATTTTTCTTGTTTTTGTGTAGTATATAAACAGCGGCCTTGATGAAATAAGACCTCGGGGCAGAAGTGTTTTTTTTACTGCCAATTCGGCATGAAGGGAATGAAGAGACTTTTTGAAGGGCGGACTCTGGAATTCAACAAATCTACATGCTAACGTAAATTGTTAGATTGTCATATTTTCAGACATTCCATGCTTCAAATGGATCTAGCACGACATATAATTTTACTAGTTAAAGCTCTTGTATACCTGCACAGATTCTATTATTTTTTTTTAGTATGCAGTGCAAACTGGCTCATTATGAAATACTCACCTTAGAACAAGGCCTCGACATGTGATCCCGGTCCACCGCCGAGCGAGCTGACATGTTCCCCCGGCATTTCTTCCGGGTATCGCGGCTCCGGCGCGGTGAGTGGCCGGAGCCGCGATGACGTCACTCCCGAGCATGCGCGTGGGAGTCTTCTTCCCGGCAAGGTCCGGCAGCGTCTGCCGGGCCTTCACAGCGCATGCGCCGCTGACGTCAGTGGCTGCATGCAAAGTGAATATCTCCTAAACCGTACAGGTTTAGGAGATATTAATTTTACCTACCTGCCTTATTATAGACTTACCTGTAGGTAAAATAAAAAAAAAAAAAAGGGGTATACAACCACTTTAAGCAGGAGACGCCATGTAATGTGTAAGACCTCATGCACACGAGACGCCGGTGCAAACTCAGCTGAACACATGTTTTTAAAAGCTGAAACTGGCGTTTAGAAACACCCGTTTTGCCGCATTTGCATGCCGCATTTAGCCGCATTTAGCTGCATTTTACCCCGTTTGCACCTAGAAGCGTCTGCAGAGCAGAGAATGACATTTTGCGACCCAACTTTTGGGCACCGAGATACGGGGCCCCAATGTCGGGTCGCAAAATGTCAAGCACTTCTGCAGCAGAGAATGACATTTTCCAAACTGATTTGGGGCCCCATATCTCGCCCCAACATATCCACATTTGGGGTTCCTAGCACCAAGTGGCCCTGAGATATGAGGCCCCAAAGTCGGGTCGCAAAATGTCAAGCACTTCTGCAGCAGAGAATGAAATTTTTTCCAACCTGATTTGGGGCCCCATATCTCGCCCCAACATATCCAAATTTGGGGTTCCTAGCACCAAGTGGCCCTGAGATATGGGGCCCCAAAGTCGGGTCGCAAAATGTCAAGCACTTTTCTGCAGCAGAGAATGACATTTTGTGACCCGACTTTGGGGCCCTGTATCTCGGGGGGGCCACTTGGTGCTAGGAACCCCAAATGTGGATATGTTGTAGTGCTAGTTCCACTGGGTTTGCACACCAAATTTGGGGTTCCTAGCACCAAGTGGCCCCGAGATATGGGGCCCCACAGTCAGGTCGTAAAATGTTCCTTTAAAAACACTTATAAACGCAAACGCGGCTAAAGGCGGTACCGGCGTTTAGCCGCGTTTGGCGTCTGAAACGTGAAAAACTTTTGCGTCTGAACCCATTTTTTTGCTTCTGGAAAAATGAGGTTAAACGCAACTGCCTAAAAACGCCAAAAAACGAGACTGTGTACATGGACACATAGGATAACATTGAATGGGTTCAGGGGCAGTTGAAAACACAGCGTCCCGTGTACATGAGGCCTAAGTATAACACCTTCAGGTGTTTATTACCTTTCACTGAGATCACAGTACTGCCCCGGACAAAGCTGCCATCTGCTATTCTACTAGCCACCAGTGCTGCCTTTCAGTGATGCCTATCAGTGGCCATCAGTGCCACCCATCAGTGCCCATCATTGGGTCCAATCAGATAAATAGGACATGCCAGTTATTGCCAACTTTCCCCTCGGGGGAGATCTGCACTGATAATCAGTGCAATGATTATCAGTGCAGCACCACCAGTGATGCCCACTAATGATGCCAATCAGTGCCCATAAGTGATGCCAATCTGTGCCCATCAGTGCTGCCTTTCAGTGCCAATCAGCGACGCCCATCATTGCCCATAAGTGCTGCCTATCAGTGCCCATAAGTGCCACCAATCAGTGCTGCTTATTAGTGCTGCATATTAGTGCCTCCTCATCAGTGCCATCTTATCAGTGCTGCATCATCAGTGCAGTTTATCAGTGGCTGTCAGTGCAGCCTCATCAGCACACATCAGTGAAGGATAAAAATTACTTATTTACAAGACAGAAACTAAGAAAAAAACATTTTTTTCAAAATGTTCTTTTTTTTTAAATTTGTTTAGCAAAAAAATAAAAAAAAAACAAGCAGTGATTAAAGACCACCAAAAGAAAGCTCTATTTGTGTGAAAAAAATGATACAAATGTAGTACAGTGGTGCACGACCGCAACGCAACGAGGATTTCATCAATTCCAGTTTGTCTCATGTAAACAAGCCGGCTTGTGAAAGCAGGCGATCAAAGCGATCTGGGTTGGATCAGATGATTTGGAGGGCGGAGGAGAGGTATGGGATCTAATAGACCCCCCAGATCTCTCCATGAAGAGGACCTGCCACAGCCCACGCTATCACAAGGGATGTTGTTCATCCCTTCAGATAGCAATAAAAGTGACAAAAAAACAAAAAGGTACAGCGTAAAAAAAAAAAAAAAATTGAGAAAAAACAAAAACAAAATAATGAGAATTTTTTTTTTTTTAAAGCGCCCCGGTCCCCTTGTGCTCACATGCACATGTGAACGGCGATCGCACCACGTGTGTGAGGCGTTGCCCCGAATGTCAGAGGCAATCATTTTATCTCCTGCGGATCTCTAAACTGGTAACCTGCAAAGGCTTTTAAAGCGTCACCTGTGGAGATTTTTTTTAGGTGCCGTAATTTGGCACCGTTCCACAGGTGTATGCAGTTTTAACTACTTCCAGTCCGGGCGAATTCTGACATCTCTCTCCTACATGTATAAAAAAAACTTGGAACCCTCAAATCCTATATATTTTTTAAGCAGAGGCCTTAGAGAATAAAATATTGGGTGTTGCATATTTTTATGCCTCATGATATTTGCGCTGCGGTTTTTCAAATGCACATTTTTTTGGAAAGAAATACACTTTAATGATGTTTTATTGCACAAAAACACAATATAATACCCGATTATGAAATGGTGAAATATAAAAGATGAGGTTACGCCGAGTAAATAGATACCAAGCATGTCACACTTTAACTACTTCATTACTGGACCATAGTAAAAAGATGTCCTCAGAGTGAAGTGCAATACTGGGGTTATGGCTGCAGCAATATGCCATAACCCCGGTATTGTTTTTTTTTGCAGACGGCAATTCTCTAACCGGTAAAAAGCGATCTGAGCAGCTGACTAGCCGCTGGATCACTTTTAGAAGTGCTCCCCCATCCCGCCCTCATCGCTTTCCAATGGTTCTTGGCTTACCTGGAAGATCAGTGAGCTCGGAAACTGGTGGTTGCAGCGGGTGACCACAGAGATTAGTTAAGGAAAGATAGCCTCAGCTGAACTCTATGGTCTAGGAGGACCCATCTGATCCGATGCCATTTTTTTGTTTGTTTTTTAAAGCTTTATTTTATTCTAGAGCTTTCCATTGTAGAGGACAATAAAGAAGACCTGTCATGCTGTATTGTTGTCACAAGAGATGTTCACATTTCTTTACAATAGCAAATAAAGTGAAAGGGACGGTGTAACAATAACAAAAAAAAGTATTAAAATAAATAATAATTTTTTAAAAAAGCATTTAAAAAAAAAAAAGCATAAATCCAACCTCCGTGCTCACACACATTGGCGAATGCATACGTAGGTCACACCCACATATGTAAACAGTGTTCTCACCACACATGTGAGGTGTTGCCACAAACGTTATAGAGAGAGCAATAATTCTAGTAATAGACCTGTAAAAAGTGTTGCTTATGAAGATTTTTAAGTAGCATAATTTGGCGCCATTCCACAAGCATGCACAATTTTAAAGCATGACATGTTTGGTATCTATTTACTCGATGTAACATCATCTTTCATATTTTACTAACAATTGTGTTTTATATTGCGTTTTTTTTTTCTTAATTCATTAAAGGGTGACTCCACTTTCATGGGGAAAAAAAATAGCAAATAAAGAAAAAATATTTTATAGCATATATAATTGTGATACAAGTCATACCTTTCCTTTTCAATCTGCAGCCACTGTAATTTTCTGAAAATGCAATGCAATATGGCTACCTGGAGGTGTTCTGTACACGGAAGGTGTACTGACCACCCCCCAGAAACATTTTCTGCTTGTGTGATTGGATCACCAATTTTCCCAGAAGTCTGCACTAAGATACAAGTCAGATTTCAGGCATCCCCTGCAACAGAAATGTCATTTTTGGTGAGATACTCCCAATAGGAACACGTCTAAAGGGATGCAGGCCCAGCAGATTTCCTCATTAGTGCTCTGCAGCTGCACAGCTGATGGATAATTATGAAGCCAATCCCATTAGACCCACTTTGTACAGAGGCACAGAGGAATACACAGGGATTTTTTCAGAATAGCAAAAGGTAAGAATCTGCAACAAAGGTTGTTATAATCCTTGCAATGTACATAGATGACCCAGAGGGAAATGTTTTTTTCTAAAAAAAAGCGGAGTTACACTTTAAAGTGTATTATTTCCAAAAACATTGCGTTTCAAAAATTAACTGCGCAAATACCGTGTGACATAAAAAATTGACACGACTGTCATTTTATTCTCTAGAGCCTCTGCAAAAAAAAAAATTTATATAATATATATTAATATATATATATATATATATATATATATATATATATATATATATATATATATATATATATATATATATATATGTGTTCTAAGTAATTTTCTAGCGAAAAAACACGGATTTTTACATATATGAGAGAAGTGTCAGAATTGGCCCGGTAATGAAGTGGTAGTTGGTATCCTTCTAATCTGCTTTACAAGGTTTTTGCATTCCGATAGGCTTGTATGGAAATGCAAAAGCCACTTTAAGGAAAACGTCTGTTGACACTGGCCCTTACCTAGCTCTGTCACACAGTGTGGTTCTTTTTGGCAGGACCAGAGACCTGATTTTTTCCTCTGCTGCAGTAACACTTACAGGTCTTGTCCCATAGCTCCCAACTGTCCCTGATTATGAGGGACTGTCCCTGATTTGGAGCAATGTCCCTCTGTCCCTCTTTCCCCCTCATTTGTCCCTCATTTTGGTCTGATCTATATAGCTGTATATAAAATGCACTTTTTATCTTTCAAAAAGTGTTTCCCGGTGCTAAACCTTTCTTCCAAATTCTAAATTGCTGCTTTTGTACAATTTAAAAGCCAATATAAAGAAATAGTAGTGAGTGGTAGCAAAAAGCCCTTGTGGATTTAATTAACCTTTTTCTTGGATTAATTCTCCTTTAATGGGGTGTGGTAGGGGGAGCGTCCCATGCCTACATACATTTGCTGGTAGGTGTCCCTCATTCCCATCCCAAAATGTTGGGAGGTATGCTTGTCCCTCCCCCAGCCTGTGATTGGACAGTGCAAGGAGAAGCAGGAGACTGATGAGCTCATCTCTCTGTCACTTTGCTGTGTCCTTCTGTGAGCATTCTCCTTGCACTGCGGCACAACTGAGTGTCTCCTTGTGCTGCTCCTCCCACTCCCAGCCTGCTGCCCTGCTGTACAGGGACTGCATGTGGCCCATGCTTAGTCAAATTTAGGTACTTACATTGAAAAAACGATATATTAAAGATTGAAGATCGGCAATAAATAATTTGTGCATTTGATATGTGCCTGGAGTCCAGCTTTAATTCTTGTTGACTCCCGTACTTTCTAAGCTGCAAATGTTCACAGTACATACAAGGAAGGTGTTCCCAGGGGACAATGTTATCTCAAGTCAATTCTCTGACAGCCTTTCAGGTTTCATTTAAGGTTTCAATTACGTCTGGATGATTTTATGATTTCTATAAATACAGAACCTTTGAGCTCCTTATGTTTATATGATACAGTGTTTCCAGTTTATGGCTGGATAATACCGGGCTGCAGTGTATTCAGGGCTGGTGCAAGTATTTTTGACACCCTAGACAAAACCTAATTTTTCTGTTCCCCCTTTTCCCTGCCCATGTATACCCCAGCTTTTTAATGAAATGACCATCAAATGCAACCCACAAGCGCCCATCAAATACAGCCCACCAGCGCCCATCAAATGCAGCCTCACCAGCACCCATCAAATGCAGCCTCACCAGCACCCATCAAATGCAGCCTCACCAGCGCCCATCAAATGCAGCCTCACCAGCGCCCATCAAATGCAGCCTCACCAGCGCCCATCAAATTCAGCCTCACCAGCGCCCATCAAATTCAGCCTCACCAGCGCCCATCAAATGCAGCCTCACCAGCGCCCAATAACTGCAGCCCACAAGCGCCCATCAAATGCAGCCTCACCAGCACCCATCAAATACAGCCCGCCAGTGCCCATCAAATGCTGCCTCACCAGCGCCCATCAAATGCTGCCTCACCAGCGCCCATCAAATGCAGCCTCACCAGCGCCCATCAAATGCAGCCTCACCAGCGCGAATCAACTGCAGCCCACCAGCGCCCATCAAATGCAGCCCACCAGCACCCAACAAATGCTGCCTCACCAGCGCCCATCAATGCAGCCTCACCAGCACCCATCAAATGCAGCCTCACCAGCACCCATCAAATGCAGCCTCACCAGCACCCATCAAATGCAGCCTCACCAGCACCCATCAAATGCAGCCTCACCAGCACCCATCAAATGCAGCCTCACCAGCACCCATCAAATGCAGCCTCACCAGCACCCATCAAATGCAGCCTCACCAGCACCCATCAAATGCAGCCTCACCAGCACCCATCAAATGCAGCCTCACCAGCACCCATCAAATACAGCCTCACCAGCACCCATCAAATGCAGCCTCACCAGCACCCATCAAATGCAGCCTCACCAGCGCCCATCAAATGCAGCCTCACCAGCGCCCATCAAATGCAGCCTTACCAGCGCTCAATGAATGGTTGCTTGCTTTCATTCATTCAGGAGTCGGGGCATGGACACAGTCCTCCGCCGCCACTGTGCCTCTGACACTATGAGCGATCAGAGCGGCGGCTGCCTGCTGATGCTGAGACTTAGTTGCTGGCTGCAGAGAGAAGAGTGTAAGAACACCAGTGGCTGGGCGCCACTGGTGTTCCTACTATAATATATATATATAATTTTTTTTTTTTTTTTAAAGCAAAGACCCTAGGGAATAACATGGCGGTTGTTGCAATATTTTATGTCACATGGTATTTGCGCAGCGGTCTTTCAAATGCAGATTGTTTTGGAAAAAACACAATTTTTTGAATTACATAATAAGAAAACAGTAAAGTTAGCCACATTTTTTTGCATATTGTGAAAGATGATGTTACGCCGAGTAAATAGATACCTAACATGTCACGCTTTAAAATTGCGCACATTCGTGGAATGGCAACAAACTTCAGTACCTAAAAATCTCCATAGGCGTTACCTGTTTAGAGTTACAGTGGAGGTCTAGTGCTAGAATTATTGCTCTCGCTCTAACGATCGCCTCAATACCACACATGTGTGATTTGAACACTGTTTACACTTGCAGGTGCGACTTACGTATGCATTTTATTTGGTGCGCGAGCAATTCTAAATTGCTGCATTTGTAAATTTTAAAAGCCAATATAAAAGGAATAGTAAAGGTAAAAAAAAAAAACACTTGTGGATTTAAAGAGTTTTTATTTTGTACATTTCTCCTTTAAGGGGGCGTGGCAGGGGGAGTGTCCTATGCCTACATACTTTTGCTAATAGGTGTCCCTCGTTTCCATCTCAAAAAAGTTGGGAGATATATAAACCTGTCTTTGCAATGTGCATGGACTTTAGCTTTCAAGCGATATTAAACCCATTAGCAAACATTTATTGTACTGCAGCTTTCTAATTCTTAGATGTGATAGCTGCATTCATTTTCTCTTTTAGGTTTTTTTTTTTCCTTTTTTCTTCTCATCTGGTGATCCAGCCAACAAGTCTGTTGTTTTTCAAAAGAACAAGCTCTCCAGCAGAATGTATCATGAGACAAACTATTTGCAGCTGACAGAGGTGCTTACAATGATCAGCTTTTATTTATTATGTAAAACTTTTATCCTAAAAGGAAAAAAAAAGAGTTTGCTGTAACTGATTATAAAGTATTAGCTGGAGTTTGGCTTTGATGTGTTGGTGTATCTAAATTTGCCAGTGCATCTAACACTCTCCTCCCCCCCCCAGACCGACTATGGGGCTGTCCTATGTGCCTCCTGTGCTCATTCATCCAGAGTTGGGGGGGGGGGGGGCTCTACTGTAGGAGGTGTGTTACTGATCAGATCAACAGGTGAAGGAGGGGGAATACGCCTAAAAAAAGAAACTAATGCAGTCACCACATCTAATGATTGGTAAGCCATAACTCCC
Organism: Lithobates clamitans; assembly: GCA_037952925.1. Taxonomy (NCBI): domain Eukaryota; kingdom Metazoa; phylum Chordata; class Amphibia; order Anura; family Ranidae; genus Lithobates; species Lithobates clamitans. The sequence continues at coordinate 2,281,643 of JBBGZY010001366.1, read as the reverse complement.
AACTGTCCCGGATTTCGAGGGACTGTCCCTGATTTGGAGCAATGTCCCTCTGTCCCTCATTCGTCTCTCATTTTGATCTGATCTATATAGATGTATATAAAATGCGCTTTTTATTTATCAAATATATTCCAGCGCTAAATCTTTCATCTGATTTCTAAATTGCTGCATTTGTAAATTCCAAAAGCCAATGTAAAGGAATAGTGATGGTAAAAAAAAGCACTTGTGGGTTTAACCAATCTTGTTTTTTGTACAATTCTCCTTTAAGGGGGCGTGGCAAGGGGTGTGTCCTATGCCTGCATACTTTTGCTGATAGGTGTCCCTCATTCCCATCTCAAAAAGTTGGGAGGTATGGGTAATCTACAATGTATTACATTTTTAGTTTTGCTTATTATAGCCATATTAGAAACAATTGAGTACTGTCCGTGGTACTTTTTTTTTTATTTGCGCTAACATACAGTTTTTCAGGACAAGCTTTTGGGGTAGGTCCCCTTCTTCAAGGTCCCAGCATTACCTATTGTGTTTAATACGCCTTTAGTTCTTGTTGGCTGTGCCGTCCTCTCTACTGTCAATAGGCGTTGCATCCTGTTCACAGTGAATACAAAGTCCTCCCAGGGATGATGTTATCTCAGTGAAGTGCTCTGCCAGCTCTTCTGCTTTCACATGAGATTACAGTAAAGTCTGGGCGATTTTACGAGATTTGCCATAAATGCATTAAGCTCTGGGCTCCTTCATGACGAGGCGTTTCCAGTAAACGGCCCACAATGTACTCCCAGGTAAAGGTAGCTTATTGCAAGGTGTTCCTGTGTGGCTGAGAGGGAGCTAATATAAGTAGGAATTGCATTGTGTGCAATGACTTGTTGATGGCTGGGACCCGCGTAAATAGAGACAGCTTCAGTTCCTCCGATCCAAGACTTCAAGACCCGATTGGGTCCGCCTTTCTGTTTTTCAAGCCGGCCCAATTGGACTACCCGTTGATCTCTATGGGGCAGCGGATGTCAGCGGACATGTGTCTGCCGACACCCGCCAGCATCCCATCCGGTCCACTAAAAAACGATGGATAGGGATCTGTTCTCCATCCGTCCGGCAGATCGGATTGGATGACAGGCCGTCTGTTTCCACCCAACCGCCCATAGGCCTGTGCACAGGGTGTGCCAGGTGTGCCTGGGCACACCCTAATCACCCGGTGTAATGCAGATTCCCCCTGTTTAGGCCCCTGATATTTCACCAAATCCCCCTAACAGGGCTCCTAATTTTTTTTTTTTTTTAAATAATAACAATAAAAACTACTGACACTGTCCACTGCTCCACTGACACCAATCTCTTCCATACTGACACCATCTACTGCTACCAATCTCTTCCATACTGACACCATCCACTGCTACCAATCTCTGCCATACTGACACCATCCACTGCTCCACTGACACCAGTCTCTGCCATACTGACACCATCCACTGCTCCACTGACACCAGTCTCTGCCATACTGACACCGTCCACTGCTCCACTGACACCAATTTCTGCCATACTGACACCATCCACTGCTCCACTGACACCAGTCTCTGCCATACTGACACCGTCCACTGCTCCACTGACACCAGTCTCTGCCATACTGACACCATCCACTGCTCCACTGACACCAATCTCTGCCATACTGACACTGTCCATTGTTCCACTGACACCAATCTCTGCCATACTGACACAATCCACTGCTTCACTTACACCAATCTCTGCCATACTGACACCGTCCACTGCTCCACTGACACCAATCTCTGCCATACTGACACCGTCCACTGCTCTACCGACACCAATCTCTGCCATACTGACACCGTCCACTGCTCTACTGACACCAATCTCTGCCATACTGACACCATCCACTGCTCCACTGACACCAGTCTCTGCCATACAGACACCGTCCACTGACACCAATCTCTGCCATACTGACACCATCCACTGCTCCACTGACACCAATCTCTGCCATACTGACACCATCCACTGCTCCACTGACACCAGTCTCTGCCATACTGACACCGTCCACTGCTCCACTGACACCAGTCTCTGCCATACTGACACCGTCCACTGCTCCACTGACACCAATCTCTGCCATACTGACACCGTCCACTGCTCCACTGACACCAATCTCTGCCATACTGACACCGTCCACTGCTCCACTGACACCAATCTCTGCCATACTGACACCATCCACTGCTCTGCTGCAGTGGCGGCTGGTGCTCAAAATTTTTTGGGGGGCACAAACTGAAAAATACTGAACCCCCCCCCCCCAATCAATTGCAGCGCTGTGTTGAATGAGAGAAGAACACCTAGAGAGCTTCGATGGTGCCAAAAAACGTGATCATCATTGAATCCTGCTTGGCTGCATGTACACCCACCAAGTTGAGAGAGTGATTGTTGCAATTCACAAACACTGCCAGGTTGTTTTTCTCACTTATTCTTTGATGAACACCACTTTTGTGTCCAGCCATCACGGCAGCGTTGTCATAGCACTGTGACCGACAATCTTGTAGCTCCATTCTGTCCTTCTCTAGCTGTTTCAAGATGTCTTCAACCAAGCTCTCAGCATCCTTCTGGCTTATCTGTATAAATCCAAGGAAGGACTCTCTAACACGGACAGTTTTCCTCTCGAAGTCAACTTCCATGTACCTCACTACTTCTGACATCTGCTCACGGTGTGCCTGATCAGTAGTTGAGTCAAACATGAGACCATAGTACTTGGCCTTACGAATGCTTCTCAGTGAATTCTGGCGATCAGTAGATGCCATCATGTGAATGAACTCATTCTGAACACCTGGTGAAAGATAAGACGTGGATCCAGGATGACTTTCCACATGACTGAGGTGTTCTTTCATGACAGGGTCAAAGATGGCCAGTAGTTTCAGTAGGCCAAGGAAATTTCCCACATTGGAGTAGAGTTGCCACCTCATCCCTTTAAACCTGAACACCTTTGAATTACACGGGTTCTGAGGCTAATTAAATGCAGATAAGGCACCAAGTGAGCGTTAATTACCACCTTAATCAGCCACAGAACCTGTGTAATTAATGTGTGTTCGGGGTTAAAGGGATGAGGTGGCAACCATACATTGGAGTCATCATCCAGCTGAAGTGACTCCCTATGTCTTCGCAAAGCCAGGTTCTGAGTCGCAAGGAATTTTATGCAATGAAGGATTCTCCTCAAGATATCACGCCACTTCTGCTTTTCCTTCTCAATCTGTGACCGAAGTTCCACGTCAATAACTCCTCTGTTTTCAGCTAAATTTCTTTCCATTTCTTTCCACTGTGTAAGGCACTCCCGATGATTCTTAGCATTTTCATGAACACTAATCCATTCAGGTGCTTTCCATTGGAGGAATCCACTTTTCCTGCTCCAAAAATGCACCCATAAATGCGGCCTCACCTGCACCCAAAAATGCTGCGCAAGCGCCTCTGACACTGTACAGGGGTAGAGAGGGAGTAGGATCACCAGCGGCCGGGTGCTCTAGGCTGCCTAGTTTGCCTAGTGGTAACGCCGGCCCTGTCTGCTTGGCACACACGCAGAATCGCACATGATGACTTTAAGACCCCTTTCACACTGGAGGCGTTTTTCAGGCGCTACAGCGCTAAAAATAGCGCCAGCATAGCACCTGAAAAAAGCCTCAGCTGCAAACCCAGTGTGAAAGCCCCAGTGCTTTCACACTGGGGCCTTGCGCTGGCAGGGCGTCACAAAAAGTCCTGCCAGCATCTTCTTTGCAGCGGTGGAGGAGAGGTGAATACACCACTCCTCCACCGCTCCTGCCAATTGAAAACAATGGGGCAGCGCCGCCATACCGCCGGCAAAGCGCTGCTGCAGCGGCATTTTGCGGGTGGATTTAACCCCTTTTCGGCCGCTAGTGGGGGTTAAAACCGCCCCGCTAGCGGCCGAATAGCGCTGCTAAAACGATGGTAAAGCGGCGCTACAATAGCGCCGCTTTACCGCTGACGCCCTGGGCTGCTCAGTGTGAACGGGGTCTAAGTCATCATCATGTGCGATTGTGTGTGTATGCCAGGCCCAAGCAGAAGCAAGTAGCCAATCAAATATAGTGCTCAATATGGTTTCAATAAATATGCTTAGCCATTGATATCATAAATAAAATAATGTGTGCAACAGCAGGTACTACTAACACAAATCACTTTTTTACACTTTATGATATCTTTGGCTAAGCATATTTATTTAATCCAAATTGTTTGAGCACTATATTTGATTGCTTGCTTTGCAGTTGGCGCTGGTTACTGGTACACTGTACACATGCACATGATGATCAATATCGTGGTGACAGGTGCTGCTACCTGGGGGGGGGGGGTTCCAATTGTTTTTCTTCTCTCTGACGTCTTTCTTCTCCAGGTCTCCAGCCTCCATGTTCCCCTTCAGAGTCCTCCCCGTCACCGACTACGTCACAGCACCGGGCATCAGCACGTCACACAGACCCAGGAGACCCACGAGAAGAGAAGCTGAAGCAGCTGCGCAGAGGAGGGTAGGCGGAGAATTAGGCTCTGCCGCCTCCAGTTACTCTATGGCTACGTAGACGACCCGCGCAGTCACTCTGGCCAAACCAATTCATCAGCTGTCATGGGGGGCGCCTGTCGCTGGCTTCCCTCCTCACTTGCTAATGTGCTGTGCCGGCACCGCGCTCCAGCAGGCCGGTCGTGGCGCCGGTGACAAGATTAGAGCGGGAGGCGGCCGCGAGAGGACGGGTGGGACTTTATTTTTTGTGCGGGGGCGGCTTTTTTGACGCCCCCACCCTATGGCGCCCATGGCACTTGCAGGAGTTTTTTTAACGTCCTGCCAGCGCATTGCCTCAGTGTGAAAGCACTAAGGCTTTCACACTAATGCCCTGTACACGTGGTCGGACATTGATCGGACTTTCCGACAGCAAAGTCCATGGATTTTTTCCGACGGATGTTGGCTCAAACTTGTCTTGCATGCACACGGTCACACAAAGTTATCGTAAAATCCGATCGTTCTGAACGCGGTGACGTAAAGCACGTACGTCGGGACTATAAACAGGGCAGTGGTCAATAGCTTTCGTCTCTTAATTTATTCTGAGCATGCGTGGCACTTTGTCCGTCGGATTTGTGTACACACAATCAGAGTTTCCGACAACGGATTTTGTTGTCGGAAAATTTTATAGCAAGCCCTCAAACTTTGTGTGTCGGAAATTCTGATGGAAAATGTGTGATGGAGCCTACACACGGTCGGAATTTCCGACAACAAGGTCCTATCACACATTTTCCGTCGGAAAATCCAACCGTGTGTACGGGGCATAAGACTACAGGGGAGCCATTTTTCAGGCGCTTTACAGGCTCTATTTTTAGCCCAAAAGCGCCTGAAAAACGCCTCAGTGTGAAAGGGGTCTTAGAATTTTCGTATTTTCTTTCTTATTTTCAAATTTAGGAATTCACGAATTTACGAATTGCGATCATAACGAATGACTCGTAAAAGGAAACCCCCCCAAAAAAACCAATGGAACGAAAACGAACACATTTTTTCGCAGTGCACGTCTAGATAGCGCTCTTGTTGCAGATGTATCATCACAGATTGTAATATGCTGATGAATAGAGATCGTTCAATGCCAAGCGATTGCAAAAATATATCCTCATAAATTGGATTCAGGTCTGGACTGTGACTGGGCCATTCTAACACATGAATATGCTTTGATCTAAACCATTCTATTGTAGCTCTGGCTGTATGTTTAGGGTCGTTGTCCTGCTGGAAGGTGACCCTCCGCCCCAGTCTCAAGTGTTTTGCAAACTCTTATGCTGTGTACACACAAGCGGAATTTCCGACAGAAAGAGTCTGATGGGAGCTTTTCATACTATATTCCGACCGTGTGTATGCCCCATCGGACTTTTTCTGTTGAAAATTTAGACGGACTTAGATAGAGAACATGTTCTATATTTTTCTGATGGAACAAATTACTATCTGAAAAAACGCTCATCTGTATGCTGTTCCGACGCACCAAAAACAACGCATACTCTGAAGTAAGTACGAGACGGAAGCTATTCGCTACTGGCTATTAAACTTCCGTTTTCTAGTCCCGTCGTACGTGTTGTAAGTCACCGCGTTCTGGATGGTCGGAATTTGGTGTGACCGTGTGTATACAAGACAGCTTGAGCGGAATTCAGTCGTAAAAACCTTTAGAGTTTATTCCGACAGCAAAACCGGTCGTATCTATAGGGCATTACAGGTTTTCTTCTAAGGTTGCCCTGTATTTGGCTCCATCCATCTTCCCATCAACTCTGACCAGCTTCCCTGTCTCTGCTGAATTAAAGTATCCCCACAATATGATGCTGCCACCACCATGTTTCACGGTGGGGATGGTGTGTTCAGGGTGATGTGCAGTGTTAGTTTTTTGCGATACAGAGGGTTTTGCTTTTAGGCTAAAAAGTTCAATTTTGGTCTCATCTGACCAGAGCACCTTCTTCTACATGTTTGCTGTGTCCCCCACATGGCTTCTCGCAAACTGCAAACAGGACTTCTTATGGCTTTTCTTTCACCAATGTCTTTCTTCTTGTCACTCTTCCATAAAGGTCAGATTTGTGGGGAGCACAACTAATAGTTGTCCTGTGGACAGATTCTCCCACCTGAGCTGTGGATCTCTGCAGCTCCTCCAGAGTTACCATGGGCCTCTTGACTGCTTCTCTGATGAATGTGGCGAGCCGTGGTTTGCACCCTGCCCATCCCGATCTATCGGATTGATATCGCCTGGAGCAGCGTTACTCCTCTCTGTTGTTTGGAGCACCAACTGATTGTACAGCTGAAGATATTTCCCATAGACTCATTCATCATTTTGGACAGTTTGTGTCAATGTCACTTTTTTGGGACTATTATTCATATTAATCGGGCCAATCGTACAAAGACTCAGATATATTTTTATCTATGTAACTTTAGGTATATTGTTTTTTTAGCGTTGCGCTATATTAATCCTGCATAATATTAATAATAATAATCTCAGAGCACCTAAGAAAGCTAATGTTCCCTCCGCCATGTGCTGTGATCATGGGTCTCAAAAAGGGGAAGATAGATAGAAAAAAAAACCCAAAAGTCGTCATTGACTTGCACTTTAAGTTCCAAATGGGGGGGAGTATTTCTACTCAGGATCACCGGCCCAACCTATATTATACGTAATATAATAATGCGACCTGACAGAACCTGGTTATAGCAGTGGCAAGCCTCCATCCCTAATGTATGTTAAACAACAGGAAAGAGAAAGGAATGGGACTTTGTGTGAGGCGTGTCACTGAATGAATACCTTATCCATTTCATTCAAAGAATTATTTATTAATTACAAATCACATTATAAAAAGTGTCAATCTGTGATAAAGAACACAATATACTATGATACACTTGTATGAATATATACCGTATTTATCGGCGTATAACACGCACCGGCGTATAACACGCACCCCAAGTTTAGGAGGGAATTTTAAGGAAAAAAACTTTTAGGAGGGAAGTTTAAGGAAAAAAACTTACATTTAAATGCCCATCAATGCAGCCTTATCAGTGTCCATCTGCAGCCTTATCAGTGTCCATCTGCAGCCTTGTCCATCATTGCAAACTTGCCCAGTGTCCATCTGTAGCCTTGCCCAGTGTCTTTGCAGCATTGCCCAGTGTCCTTGCAGCATTGCCCAGTGTCCTTGCAGCATTGCCCAGTGTCCTTGCAGCATTGCCCAGTGTCTTTGCAGCATTGCCCAGTGTCCTTGCAGCATTGCCCAGTGTCTTTGCAGCATTGCCCAGTGTCTTTGCAGCATTGCCCAGTGTCTTTGCAGCATTGCCCAGTGTCTTTGCAGCATTGCCCAGCCTCATTGCAGGCTGATTATTTAAAATTGACGCCGATCTCCGCTGACTGTGAGCAGAGCGAGCGCCGACACACACAAAGCCGAGTGTACTCGGCTTCTCTCGCAGTCCTGCCCCTATGATGGACATAACACAGGTCCAATGGTGGGACTGTGAGCGGAGCCGAGAGGAGCCGGGTAGACTCGGCTATGTGTATGCCAGCGGCGCTCGATCCGCTCACAATCAGCGGGGATCGGCGTATAACACGCACCCACGATTTTCCTCTGATGTTAAGGGGAAAAAAGCGTGTGTTATACGCTGATAAATACGGTAGTTATTATATAGAATACAACACGATTAGTGGTACAGTTACATAAAAACACTCATCCATTCATAATGGTTCAATAAACATAACCAATTGCTCATGGTGAGCCAAACTTGTCTGGGCATCAATTCGATGTATACTCGACGCACGTTTCATGGCTCATGCCAATCATCAGGAATAAAGTGCTTTGAATATGAAATCAGTGATATCTATAAATATAGGATACCCTTGAAACGGAGAAAAATCTCTCAAAATAAAGGTCTATAACTTATAATACGGCCCTGTGGTGACGCCCAGCCTATGTCCAAGGGAAGACAGGGGACAGGGATGATGATCTCCCCCCGGGGCTAAGGTGAGGAATCCCATCCAAACCAGAGACAACAGCCAGGTAAAGACCAGGCGATCATATCATGACCATGTGAATCTAGTGTGTGCTTAACAGTCCACTAGTTTTGCCACCTCATCCCTTTAAACACGAACACATATGAATTTCACTGGATCTAAGGCTAATTTAATGCAGATAAGGCAGCAAGTGAGTTTAATTACCACCTTAATCAGCCACAGAACCTGTGTAATTCATATGCATTGAGGTGGCAACCCTACAGTCCACACTGCTCTGCAGGGATATGGAGATGGAACCATGTGAAATGAATGTATTATTAATGGGATGAACCTATGCCTGGGAGTGAGTGAAGGTGATGAATGGTGTGCAATTAGTGCAGTGATATGGAGTGTGTTAGCCAAGGGAACTACAGCCAGGGAAAATGTGTATACATATGCATACAACAGATAAATCCAAAACCAAGCCCACCATGTGGTGGTGGACTGTGAAATGTGAAACTTAAATGAACCTAAAAAATGTTGTAGTAGGTATGAGTGAAACTCAGTTACCTTGTGTGTGATTCTGTGGCCGTAAGCATACTTGGAATCCCGCTTGTGCGAATGGCCCATGTGAAATGGTCAGCTGGCCAGCCCGAGCAGCTTATATCCCCGTTAAGGGGCGGGTCCCCACCAACGTCATGAGATCCCACCAATGAGGCGGGAAGTGGCGACAAGCTTTTGGCTCCATCAGCGGCATGCAAATCCACTGCGGAACCCAGCAAGGCAGGCGTGTTAACGCACTGAGCAGGGCATCCAATCATGACGCCAATGCATAGGAGGCAAGGCCCCGCCCCCAAGCCTGTTTAGGGGGATAGTCCCCCCTGGCGAGGGGGCTCACCCAGGGCCAAAGGAAGTACACTATATTGTATCCTATATACTGTGTCTAATACCCCTATATAATTATATAGTTACATAATAGGTGAGGTTGAAAAATGACACAAGTCCATCAAGTCCAACCTATGTGTGTGATTATATGTTAGTATTACATTGTATATCCATGTATGTTGCGGTCGTTCAGGTGCTTATGTAATAGTTTCTTGAATAGTTTCTATATTACAGCAATAAAAGCCAGGGTGTATGACTATAGATATATATGGTGATTTAAAAAGTTTTAACCACTTAAGGACCAGCCTCGTTTTGGAATTTAGGATTTAGGTGTTTACATGTTTAAAACAGTTTTTTTTGCTAGAAAATTACTTAGAACCCCCAAACATTATATATGATTTTTTTTTCTAACACTCTAGAGAATAAAATGGCGGTCAATGCAATACTTTTTTTCACACCGTATTTGCGCAGCGGTCTTACAAGCGCGCTTTTTTTGGAAAAAATTAACTTTTTTGAATAAAAAAATAAGACAACAGTAAAGTTAGCCCAATTTTTTTTTATATTGTGAAAGATAATGTTACGCCGAGTAAATTGATAGCCAACATGTCACGCTTCAAAATTGCGCCCACTCGTGGAATGGCGTCAAACTTTTACCCTCAAAAATCTCCATAGGCGATGTTTAAAAAATTCTACAGGTTGCATGTTTTGCGTTACAGAGGAGGTCTAGGGCTAGAATTATTGCTCTGGCTCCAACGATTGCGGCGATACCTCACATTTGTGGTTTGACCACCGTTTTCATATGCGGGCGCTACTCACGTATGCGTTCGCTTCTGTGTGCGAGCTCGTCAGGACGGGGGGTTTTTAAAAAAATGTATTTTTATTTTTTATTTTACATGATTTTATTTATTACACCTTTTTAAAAAAAAAAAATTGTGTCACTTTTATTCCTATTACAAGGAATGTAAACATCCCTTGTAATAGAAAAAAGCATGACAGGTCCTCTTAAATATGTGATCTAGGGTCAAAAAGACCTCACATCTCATATTTATACTAAAATGCAATAAAAAAAAAAAGTCATTTTAAAAATGACATTGAAAAAAATGTGCCTTTAAGACATATGGGCGGAAGTGATGTTTTGACATCGCTTCCGCCCAGCAGTGTCATGAAGACGACTGGGCGCCATCTTAGCCTCACTCGTCTCCAGGCACAGCAGGCAGACAGACACGATCGCCTCCTCCGCTACCGACGGCTCCGGTAAGCGGCGGAGGGCACCGGATCGCGGCCAGAGGGGGTGGCCCTCTCCCGCCACCGATAAAAGTGATCTCGCGGCAAATCCGTCGCAGAGACCACTTTTATCTGAAAGCCGACCGCCGCAGGAAAATGGGGATCCCGGGGTTATGGCAGCTACCTGCTGCCATAACAACGATATCCGCCGCCAAACTTTGGACGTACATCGGCGTGCGGCGGTCGGCAAGTGGTTAAAGACAGGTGGCTCATTACAAAAGGGAAAGTAAATATGGGCGAGTAGTTAACTATTTTTGTTAAGGTGTGGCAGGTCACTAGGAAAGTGGGTGTCTTCTACCCTATTAGGCAATATAATATTGCGACCTGATACAACCTGATTATAGCAGGACCAACTGTACTAAATTAAAACTCTTTTATGGAGTCTAGAACTTGAATTGATGTTGCTTTTTCCAGCATATAAAAGCATATAAAAGCATTTGTGCAAATAGGGTGTGAGCTCTACAAACAAGGAAAGAGAAAGACTTGTCATTTTATTTGCTCTATAAGGTATCAGTGAAAGAGCAGACTGTCCTGCTGGAATAAATACATAAATTACAGATTATATGAAGGCAAAATAAAATGATGATGATTTGTAATATGAGCAGTATTCATTGTAAAGTCATGGGGATAATGTGCACACAGAGATAAGCACTGTGGTTTATGCCTGGGGGCAGATAAACCAGTACCTGTATTTCCTCCACCTCTTCTGACAGGTAAAACTTAACTGTCGTAACACTCAAAAGGCGTACAGTAAAATGTTTTCATAGCGAGATAATATCTGCACATTTCCCCTGTGTTCTGCAGGTCTGCCCTTTGGTTCACGGCTCCGATGGTGTTTATAAAATGTGATCATTTCACGCCGGCAGTTTGAATTGTCAGCGCTGATAATTTGGGATAGTATATAGTATTCCTATAACTTTCATCGCAGAAGACATATGACATTTTTGGATTTCAATTCTCATCACCACCACTATTGCCATGATGGTACAATTCTTATTTAAGGAGAAGAGGAGGACAGCCCCCCCACTGCAGGAGAGGAGGAGGACAGCCCCGCCAATGCAGGATAGGAGGAGAGCCCTGCCACACAGCGGGTAAGTGCTGCCGGACCACCCGCGGGTGGTCCGGCCGGTGGTCAGTGCCGTGGGTGGTCCGGCAGGTGCCGCTGTGGTCAGTGCCGCAGGTGGTCCGGCCGGTGCCACTGGCCCATGGCGAGGAGGGGGGTTGGTGCATGTTTGCCACCCCCAAAAAGGGGAACCCACCAGCCGCCACTGGTCTCAAAGACCCTGCATGTCTCTCCTGTGCTCCGCTAAATGTTTTGCAGTGCAGAACATTATTTCCCTGCTAAGCTAGCCGGGGACACGGAGAGCTTGACCCGGAAGTGATGTCAGATGGGTGCGTGTCCGCTCTTCTCCTTCCCCTCCAGCTGTTGGCACCCGCCATGGAGCTCCCGGGCCCGCCGATGGGCAAGCGGAGCCCAGTAAGCAGGGCGGGGCGCAACAGCGGTGGGTTGCGCCGATCCCGGGGGTATGTGAGAGCAATCGGGCGGCATCTATTTACTCGGCGTAACATCATCTTTCACATTATACAACAATTTTCTAGAAAAAAATAAGGTATTTTAAATTAGCAACGTGCCAGAATTGGCCCAGATGGCAAGTGGTTAATATTATTGTATCCAGTAGGGTTACAGATGATAGGGATGTGAGCAAAGCACAGATGTCTGCATACAGTGTCTATTGGAGTAAAGAACTTGCTTCCAGTGGAACTACAAGTAACAGAAATCTGGGCAGAGACAAATGATGTCTATATAGGATGTTTTATAGGATTAAATGGGCAGATGCCCGCTCACCGACAGCGTCCAAGCAGTAGCTGGTAGCGATGCAGATGATAATGATGACTCTTTCAGGGACTCCCTCGGGGTCCTGGCACAGGGAATAGCGCCTGACCTCTGTCACACCACGCCGCGGCCTACCCAGATCTGAAGTGCAGGGATCGCTGAAGGATCAGGAACAGCCTCTGAAGATAGCGCTGCTGTCCGCAGATGTCCCTCTGGATGCAGCTGTACAACTCTTTCCTATGCAGGCTGCGACTCGGCCGCAGCTCACACTGGCACAGAGCTCCTGCTGGCAGATCCAGGCTGACGTCCCATGAGAGTGACCTAGGCCAGAACCAGACTTTTTATATCCTCTCCCAACAGCCTGTTCTTCTCACCTCAACAATCTGGTAGTTGTAGTTCAGGCCAGTCCTGCTGAAATTGCAACCCCAGCATTCTGAACTACACATCCCACGATGCTTTGACCTGCTTTTAGGAAATAACTAATGGAGTCCAAGCCTCGTGACCATGCACTGCCTGCAGGGTGCTGGGCAGGATAGACAGGAGGGGGGGTCACACCATGTTTTGCCGCACCAGGTGACACCAACCCTAGTGACGCCACTGGATATAGTAAAATGTGATTTCATATTTAGGGTTAATGTGAGATTCAGGTCTATCATTTCTGAGAGAAGAAAGCTGTGTCTTTGGCTTTCTGTGGATTCTGTAAATCTGGATCGGAACTTTGAATTCTATGTCTGGGTTTTGCTAGATGTTGGCAACCTGTCTGAGTACCCAAGTGTGTAGGGTCGTTATGTACGCCGAGTTGAAGACTACTTCCAGTGTGGGAGACTGAAGGTCTCACCGTGGGATCTGAGGGCCCCAGCCAAAAGCCAAGAGACAGAGGTTCTCAGCCAGGGGTCAGAGGAGCCCCAGCAAGGAGATAAGAGATCTTGTTCCAGGAGAACCCTATTGGGCTGCCTGGAGAACCCCAATCCATAGGCCAGAAGTGGGTTGTGCAGCAGGGTGTTGCGACTGAAGGGTAATAGAGCCAAGTGATGCAGGCGAGCTGGACAACACAGTCAGGGGGACTTTAAGTGGAACAGTGGTGCTGCTAGGAAGCGAGACAGGTGGCTTGGCATTTTCATTGTTTGGATTTTGTGTGGAAGAAATCCCTGCGTGAGCAACCAATGTGCATGTGAACTTCCTGTTTATTTAATAAAAGTGGGTTGCCATGCCCTAAAATACAGTTTTGGACTGCCACAACTGTAAATGCACCTAACCGCTTGAGTTTAATCTCCCCATGCCACAATATATATTCAGTACTTATCCATTTAAAATGAATAGATGCAGATTTTGAAGCAACTTCTACCTGAATTTGACTTGGTATCAACCTTTTGTAATCAACCTCTTGTAGGGGGTAACACAGAGACTTAGTGATTAGCACTTGCTTTGCAGCTCTGGGTTCTTTGGTTTGAATCTCAGGTAAGATTTCTGCATTAAGTTTGTATTTTTTCCTTGTGTTTGAAGGGGAAAGTCTGTTTTTTTTTCCCACATCCCAAAAACATGCTCTTAGGTCATTTGGCCTTAGCACGAGCGTACAAATTGGCTCTGTGTATGTGTTACTACATTCTGGAGATGCTTTGATGGGCAACTAGGCCTTGAAATAACATTCCCTATATTATCCACGGTGGAGGTGATTGACCGGTTTTGATACAATTGATTATTTTTTCCTCACGTGGGATCTTCGGTATTGACATGAAACTTCTTTCCTATCCACAGTGGTTATGATTTAACCACGAGCGTGGATGATGATTTATGACATACTCATGCTATGTGTGTAAATTTGTTTATAAATGTAGTCGTCCGAAATTTGATATTTTAGTATTATTTATGCTTATTGAATGTGTTGGTCAACATCGGAGTCCATTTTAGTAGTTTAGTTTTGGTAGGTGTGTTGGTCTAATGGTGCGTGTTTTGATTGTTGCGCTCGCTATTTGTCCCACCACCTTCTATTACCTCTAGGATTTCGAGACTTGGATTTGGATCTCCCCATACTCAAAATGGCGTTTGCAGAATCAGCCGTCTCAGAATCAGACAGAGGCTTGGTTGTGTGTGTCCATTATATAAAGCGGTGCATCAGTACGCCGCCCGTGCCCCAGGACATAGTCAGTTTAGTGATGAAACGCATCGGAAGGAGCAACGTGCTGACGTCACCGTGCTGTTTACGTCTCAATTGCACGGGCATTTGTATTGTTGCCAGACAAATTTTGATTGAATTCTGTATACGCTTGGCAAGCGATACTGCTTTTTTATTAATAAAACAACCATCTGGTTTTACCTATGGTGATTCTAGCCTGTTTTTTTCCGAGATCACATTGCCTCTTTCATCGTGTGTAGGTCCACAAGCTGTGCCTCTAACCACCTTCCGGATCAAAGGCTTACTGCGTCATATGGCCTGACCCTCCTCATTACCTCCTATTTAGTGGCCACCAGTGTTTAGGATGTATCCCTTTCAGTTCTCCCACATAGAGGAGTTCAGCTCCCATGGTTGAGACAAAGGATCTTCCATTCTATTACTAGTGTAGGACCCACTAATTCGGGGTACTTTGTCGCAGTAAGCGGGTTTAGCACTATATGACCATATAGTGTGACCAAACCCAAGTATTTTTTGAATATGTTCAGGTGTTTTTAACTAGCCCTGCAGGAAATTTGTATTTTGTACTGTTTGTAGGTCTTATAGCAGCACCATCTTGAATTTAAATGCATTGTATGGTGTGCCCCCCAAATATGTTCTTATATGGCCTGACCAGACAACTGAAGTCCTTGGAGGAAAAGGCCCTGGCTGGGTATTAGCCACAAGTGTATAAACTTGTGCAGCTGGTAAGCGTGCACTCTGTGTGGTGGTGGATTCCCTCTGTCCGTTTTATAAAGTCACAAGATTTTCACTGAAACTTTTTGCTATTTGTCCATTGTCCATTGGAGGAATTCTCAAGGTTTCAAAGCTTACTTTGAGGACTTTACATAAGTCACACGACTGCTTGGGACTTATTTTTTTAATATGATTTTTCTATTCTTTTTTTTTTACATTTATCCTTTTTTTTGTTTGTATATTTGGTTAATATGTCACTTTAAGAGCGCAACTCACTTTTTATTTAACTATATTCTGCATGCCAGTCCCAAGCCATGCTTTTGGGGAGGGTTGAGGAAAGACCTGGAGACTCTATAGCTCCATGCTCCATAAACCTTCACTGAAAATTCTACGGAAAAGGCTTTCAAGCGTATCAGACATGGTGCCCCGAGAGTTATTCCATAAAATCGCAAATAGTTGGATACGACTAAACAGATATCTACAAAGGTACTCTAGTACAACACACTGTAAATGGCGCTGGGAACTTTTAGACTTGCAAGTTTAGGCAGATAAAGGAAAATCTCAGACAAGCCCAATAGCTATTGTGAGCCTACTCCCACTTAGGAAGGCTTCTGTCGATGAGCACCCAATAGTAGCTTTAACCATAAAATACAGAAAGTAGTGCTCGACCAAAATCGGATAAAACAGCCAAAGGACTAACTTAAAGGGGTTGTAAAGGCAGAAGGTTTTTTTATCCTAATGCATTCTATGCATTAAGATAAAAAGCCTTCTGGGTGCAGCAGCCCCCCCCTCAGCCCCTCTAATACTCACCTGAGGTCCCTCTCTGTCCAGCGATGTCCATGAGTGTCTCAGCCTTCTGAGATTTTCCTTCCTGATTGGCTGAGCCGTTGGCTCCCGCTACTGTCAATCAAGGTCGCTAGCCAATCAGGGGAGAGAGGGGGTGGGGCCGGGTCAGGGCTCCGTGTTTGAATGGATGCAAGGAGCTGTCACTCAGCTTGGATGCAAGCTACTTGCACTGAACAAGAGGGAGGGGCCAGGAGCACAGAAGGGGGACCCGAGAAGAGGGGGATCCGGGCTGCTCTGTGCAAATCCACTGCGACAGAGCAGGTAAGTATAACATGTTTGTTTATCGGAAAATAAACAAGACATTATAATCACTTTCATTCTTGATAAAAAAAGTCATATAAAAATAGACAAAGTGTTTCGGGTGCACCTCTCCCCCTCATCAGGGCTCTACACAGCATAAAACTTGGATGGACTCAGAGAAAAGTGATATCACAGATCTATAGTAGAACCAGTATTGGACTCTGATCCTGGAGGAACAACCTGATAGCAGTTGCTGAGCGGCAATGAAGGCTCTGAATGGATCCACCAACATACAACAACCTCTTGTTATTTCCTGTACAAAAGACTTCAGAAAGGAAGAGGTATCCTGCTGATGAAGGAAAACTACAGACAGAGAGAGAGAACAGAGGGAGGAGGTTAATCAGTAAGCTGTTACTCCTTGGCTGTCCAGTCACAGTCTAGGGACATGGAAAGGACCAAGCTGTATTGTCAAACCTCAGTGGCTGTACTGTTTGGCAGGGCTGTGTAAATCTCAGGACTGGAGGGGCAGGAAAAAAGATCAACTGATATGTAAAATAGTTCCCACGTATGAACTTTATCCGAGTAATTAGCTGCTCATTCAGCATTCCACTTTAAGGTAAATTTGCCATTAATTATTAATAGATAAATTGGACTTAGCCAAATGTTGGAAGTGGTTTCAGATCAGTCTAATTTTGCCCAATAGCTTCCAACAGGTTCTCTTTGCTGATTGGTAGAATTGAATTACTGGGGATGTTTGTATTTCTTATGGTACATTTTTAGTAAATTAGCTCTCCCATCATACTCTTACCTGGATTAAGTGATTTTTTTTCTCTTATGACATAGCACAGTGACTCAGTGTTTATAATAGCCTGTAAATCTCCTTTGAGTGCTTGTATTGTTCTCATGATAGATGCTTTTGGCAAATGACTGCCCAGAGCAGTGAAATGCAAAATTTCTGTTTATGTCTTCTCGTTTTATTGTTTGGTGTCCACAGATTAATGTGTAAACTAGGTACTATTCAGGTGCACATTTTCATACTTCATACTTCATATTCTTCACCTTTGCATATGCTTTCCATGCATGTAAGAGATCCTGATACAAATGTCTGTAATTGTTAACCACATGTTAACCAGCGCACGACGATATACAACGGCACAATGGCACGTCTGGGCAAATGGGCGTGCAGGTACGTCTCCTTTAAGATGCGGCATTGTGGGCGCGCGCCATAATGTCGCAGTCACGATAAAAATCGCAGATTGCCACCATTATTAATAAAAATTATAATAAAAGTGCCATAAAACTATCCCCTATTTTGTAGGCACTTTTGCGCAAACCAATCAATATACGCTTATTGCAGTTTAGGCCGATATGTAGAAGAGTACATATCGACCTAAACTGAGGAGAAAAATTTGTTTAATATATTTTTTTTTATAGCAAAAAGTAAAAAATATTGCTTTTTTTTCAAAATTGTCGCTCTTTTTTTTGTTTATAACGCAAAAAATAAAAATCGAATCAAATACCACCATAAGAAAGCTCTATTTCTGGGGAAAAAAGGACGTAAATTTTGTTTGGGTGCAACATCGCACGACCGCGCAATTGTCAGTTAAAGCGACGCAGTGCCGAATCAGTGCTCTGGTCAGGAAGGGGGTAAATCCTTCCGGGGCTGAAGTGGTTAAGGCAGAGTGGAATATGCAAGGTGCAGTAACCCATAGTAGAAAATCATCAATCATCTTAGATCATTCAGACCACACTAAACTGATGAGATTTCCAAGATTTTCTTTTTTTTTTTTTTTTTTTTTTGAAGTCCAGAGGTGTAGTGAAATACACTCACAAAACTAACACCTGGTGCAAAAAAAAAAAAAAAAAAGGGAGCACACAAAAATGTGCACAGGTTGTATGCTTGGCCCTAGCCCTAATGCCGCGTACACATGAGCGGACTTTCCAGGACAAAAGGTCTTTTTATTCTTGATCTCCAACTCCAATTCCTTCTGTTACCAACAGATTAACTACTCTGCAGGAGATTCAGGAGAAATTGATCAAAACTTTGAAGGAGGCTCAGGAATGTTACAAGAAGGCTGCTGATTGACATCGCAGATCACTTCCTACCTTTCATGTGGGTGACAAAGTTTGGTTATCAACCAAAAATTTGAAGGTCCATGTTCCGTTTGCAAAGCTGGGCCAGAAGTTTGTAGGACCAAGATTTCTGCTCAAATCAATCCGGTTACCTTTTGCTTAAAACTTCCTGATAGTATGAAAATTCATCCTGTTTATCACATATCACTACCTAAACCATTTAATAAAAATCCCTTTTCTGGAAGAATTCTTCCACCTCCTCCACCTGTCGAGGTACAAGATGAAGTAGAGTTTGTGGTGGATTTCTTGTAAAAAAAAGAGTTTGTGGTGGAGTAAAGTGTTGATTCCAGGATCTTTAGAAGCAAGCTGCAATATCTGGTCCAATGGGAAGGATATGGGCCAGAAGAAAACTCTTGGGAGCCTGAGGAGAACGTTCATGCCCCTAGATTACCAAGAGAATTCCACCAGAGGTTTTCTCACAAACCCAGCCCTAAGACGTCCAGAGGACGTCCTGAGAGAAGGGGAGTACTGTCAGGACCTGGGACCTCTTCGGTGTCTGGCATTGGCTCTTCCTGCTGAGCTATCTGGACAGCTCCCTACAGCTATCTGGACAGCTCCCTGTCTGATCTATTGGACAATCCTATCTGATCCATTGGACAACCCTGCCTTGTGTCTTGATTGCTGTTGAACCTTGAGCTCCTTGCTCCTCCCATGAACTTCCTATATAGGCCTTTTCTCAGCACTTTGCCAGGTTATTGTGCCTTCTCAGCCAGTGCCTTGCTCTTGTCTTCCTTGCTGCCATCTGTATTTTGCTACCACTCGTGATCGATCCTTGGCTTGTTCCTTGACTACTCTACTGCCTGATCCCAACCTGCAACTACTTGTTACCAACCTTTTAGCTTGTTTACTGACCATTCTGCTGTTTGATCCTTATCTGCTCATCCGCTTCTGGACCCCGGCTTGCTCACACCCTTGTGGGGCAAACCTGAGGACCGTGACCTGGTACTAGCATGCAGCTAAATCCATCTACACCATCGGGAGCTCTGGTGAACACCGGTTAGTACTTAGACTCCGCACCTCAGGTCAGCCTGTGTCATCTGCCAGGGCGATTGCCTGTGTACCTGTCCTGCTGGTCGGTGGTAGTCCTGCAACTGCTATAGCAAATGGTTTTCAATCCTGATGCCTGATCGTGACACATTGGCTCCCGCTGCTGTCAATCAAATCCAATGAAGCAGGTGCTGGGGGGCGGGGCCGAGTCCTACATTTGGCGTCTATGCTGGACTCGGGAGAGCGCCTGCAAGGTAACCCCCCCAGGAGAGCGCTTCTACTAGGGGGTTATACGATGGGGGTAGGAGATACCAGCGCCGTTGGGGGACCTCAGAAGTTGAGGATCGGAGTCACTCTGTGCAAAAAAAACTGCACAGTAGAGGTAAGTATGACATGTTTTTTATTTAAAAAAAATAAAAAATGAAGCCTCACAATCAATTTAGGTAGGTCTGTGGCTGGGTTAGGGTCCAGTGGCCTTTTGAACAATGGGGAAAGAACATGGAAAACTTCAGTCCCGATTGTTTGGGCCTTTTGATTGGCTGAGACACAGCAGCGGTGCCATTGGCTCCCGCTGTTATCAATCAAAGCCAGTTAGCCAATCAGGAGAGAGAGGGGGGCAGGGAGAAGCGGGGCTCCATGTCTGGGCTGCTCTGTGCAAAACCATTTTTACAGAGCAGATAAGTATAACATGTTTGTTATTTTTATAGAAAAAAAAAACCCGAGACTTTACAATCACTTTAAGGCAAAGTTCACAGGCGTTTGAGGGGACGTTGAAAAAGCCCCTCAAACGCCTATGCAAATGATACAATGGACAGCACACAGTGCTGTGCATGTTATAAAAACATGAAGCGTTAGCGGTGCTTTGTGTCACTTCAAAATTGAAGCCTTATGTCGAGTCAGGAAGTGTTTGAAGCCTTTGAACGCCTCCCATTCAAGTTTATGGTAATGCGCCGCAACCGCACTGGCATGCGGTTGCGGCGCATTTGCAGAGCGTTTGTATAATAAAAATTTAAGCTGGTTGTTAAGGAGCGAGCCGGGACCCAGATGCTGCTTAAAAAAAAAAAAAAAGGGAAAAAAAAAACGTTTGGGGGAAATCCAAATTAATACCAGACTTTTATATGAGCATGCAGCCTGGCAGGTCAGGAAAGGGGTGGGGATGAACGAGTGCCCCCTCCTGGACCATACCAGGCCCCATGCCCTCAACATGGGGGGTGGGTCCTCTGGGGCAGGGGGGCTCTGCGCTCGCTCATCCCCCCCTTTCCTTAACCTACCAGGCTGCATGTTTGGATAAGCGTCTGGTATGGATTTTGGGGGGGACCCCACGCCATTTCTTTTTTTTTTTTGGAGTGGGATTTCCCCTCAAAATACATATCAGACCGAATTTTGGTGTGGGGTTCCTCTTTAAGATCCATACTAGACTCAAAGGGCCTGGTATGGGCCTGGTATGGACTAGGGGGAAACCCCATGTAGTTTTTCTTTATTTTTAACCGGCATTTTTTTGAAACTTGACATAATAACTAAATTATATACAGACACAGAACCCCGACCTGGCTCTGCCCTCTCTCTGCCCTGATTGGCTGACTGACTTTGATTTACAGCCGCAGGAGCCAATGGCGCCGCTGCTCTGTCTCAGTCAATCAGGAGGAGTGTCCTGGGTGGCTGAGGGCATCGCTTGAGAAAAATGGGGCTCAGGTAGGTAATTAAGGGGGTGCTACGCATAGAATGCATTAAGATAAAAAACTTCTGCCTCTACAACTTATTTAATTGATTCATCAAAACAATAGTCGACCAACTAATCGATTATGAAAATAATCGTTAGTTGCAGCACTAGTTTTCACAGAGCTCTGTGAATGAATGACGCGACCTGGTGGGCGGAATCCCACTTGGCCACATATTTTTAGAACTGTGACAGAGAACAGGGGGAGAAGATCCCCCACTTGACAGGGACTTGGGGGCGTGTCATGCGGGGACTGCTGCACCTGTAATATGTTACATGCTACACCCTGATTTTGGGTGCACTTGTACTTTAAAATCAATGTAATTGAGAGTTCCTGCTTCTTATCAATGGATACTCCTACTCCATGGATCCTATTGATTGCTGTCACCTTAGGATGGGAAATATACTCCTTGCAGGATCATCAGGTGAAAATAAAGGATAAAAAGGAAGAAGAAAACTAATGCATCCACCTAAGGGCTGTTAAGCTGCAATATATTACCTTTTTATCACTGGGTTTAGACATGACTTGTACGTGTTCAGGTTAACAGCTGAATCATTCTTTCTATGGCGTTGCTATTTCTGTTTGCTCCTACTCACCCCGGCAGGACAAAATGAAACAATACAACGTGAATTCTTTGTATAAAGCACATCTTTTGTTCAAAGAAAACTTAAAAAAGAAAACAAAAATAGCAGCTTACGCTTGTTTACTATTTTTGAAATGTGACATTTTATTGGTAGGGCCTTTATTTTTTCTAATCCTTTTACCAGAAGACAATCAATTTATGGGAACAATGTAAAACCAAAATTTCACAATTTACAGCCAATGCGTTTCATGGCAACATTATCACAACATTATTTTGAGTAAAAAAAAACAAAAACCCTTTGCCTTGCCTCTTGCCTTGAAATAGAAACTATAATGCCCTGTACACACACACAAACTTGGATGGTTTTTCTGACGGAATTCCGCTCAAGCTTGGCTTGCATACACACAATCACACAAAAGTTCTCTGAACATTCGACCATCAAGAACGCGGTGACGTACAACACTACGACGAGCCGAGAAAATGAAGTTCAATGCTTCTGAACATGCGTCGTTTTTTGCGCATCAAATTGCATACAAACCAATGGAATTTCCGATAGGAACTTTTTCCTGACAGGAAAATAGAGAACCTGCTCTCAATCTTTTGCTGGCTGGAATTCCGCCAGCAAAAGCCTGATGAAGCGTACACACGGTCGGAATTTCCGACCAAAAGCTCACATCCGACTTTTGCTGGCGGAATTTTTGATCGTGTGTATGGGGCTTTATTTATAATCATAATCATATGTAAAGGCATCACATTTCTTTTCAGTTTGGGAGGGGTAAAAAGCCCTGGCAGGTTTATTTTATTTTTTTACTGTCTGTGTCACCATTGGGTGGATTTACCTTTACTTCCTGTCCCGGAGACACAGCAGCAAGTGATATGAAATGGGGACTCTGATTGGGACTCTGATGTAAGGAGGCACTCTGATGGGGGACCCTGATGTGAGGGGGGACTTTGATGTAGGGGGGCTCTGATGGGGACACTGATGTATTGAGAACTCTTATGGGGATCCTGATGTAAGGGGGGACTCTGATGTAAGGAGGCACTCTGATGGGGACCTTAATGTAAGGGGACTCTGACGAGGGGGGAAACTAATGTAAGGGGGCTCTGATTAGAACACTGATGTAAGGGGAACTCTGATGGGGACTCTGATATAAATAGGGACTCTGATGTGGGAACCATGATGTAAGGAGGGACTCTGATGGGGACCCTGATGTAAGGGGAACTCTGATGGGGATCCTGAGGTAAGGGGACTCTGATGGGGACCCTGAGGTAAAGGGAGCACCGATGGGGACCCTGATGTAAGGGGAACTCTGATGGGTATCCTGAGGTAAGGGGACTCTGATGGGGACCCTGATGTAAGGGGAACTCCAATGGGGATCCTGAGTTAAGGGGACTCTGATGGGGATCCTGATGTAAGGGGAACTCTGATGGGGATCCTGATGTAAGGGGGGACTATAATGTAAGGGGACTCTGATGGGGATACTGATATAAGGGGAACTCTGATGGGGACCCTGATGTAAGGGGAACTCTGATGGGGATCCTGAGGTAAGGGGAACTCTGATGGGGACCCTGATGTAAAGGGAACTCTGATGGGGATCCTGAGGAAAGGGGACTCTGATGGGGACCCTGATGTAAGGGGAACTCTAATGGGGATCCTGAGGTAAGGGGACTCTGATGGGGATCCTGAGGTAAGGGGACTCTGATGGGGATCCTGAGGTAAGGGGACTCTGATGGGGATCCTGATGTAAGGGGAACTCTGATGGGGATCTTGATGTAAGGGGGGACTATAATGTAAGGGGACTCTGATGGGGACACTGATATAAGGGGAACTCCGATGAGGATCCTAATGTCAATGGACTCTGATGATGATCGATGATCCTGGGGTAAGGGGACTCTGATGAGGACTCAGATGTAAGGAGGGGCTCTGATGGGGACCCGGATGTGAGGGGGGACTATAATGTAAGGGGACTCTGATGGGGACACTGATATAAGGGGAACTCTGATGGGGATCCTAATGTAAATGGACTCTGATGGGGACTTGGATGTAAGGAGGGTCTCTGATGGTGGGGACCCTGATGTAAGGAGAGACTCTAATGGGGACCCTGATGTAAGGGGAATTCTGATGGGGACCATGATGTAAGGGGAATTCTGATGGGGACCATGATGTGGGAGGGGTGACTCTGATATAAGGGGGCTCTGATAGGGACACTGATGTGAGGAGGGACTCTGATGCGCTCACACATATTTTTCATTTTTTTCTTTTCTTTTTTTTAATGACATTTTTGTGTCCCTCTAAATCAGTGGTCTCCAAACTATTACCTTTATCCGGCCATTGAGGCATTACTCCTGCCGCTGACACCAACAATGGGGCATAATTCCTTCCACTGACAACAAAAATGGGGCACTAGTCCTCCCACTGACACCAACTATTTCTCCCCCTAATACCAAAGATCGGGTACTGTTTACTGGACACAGTCTGGCCCCCCTAAATTCTGAAGGACACGGACCCTTTCTTTAGAAAGTTTGGAGACCCCGTGGTCTAAATCAAATCATGCTCCTATAAAAACAAAAAACAAAAAACCTTCAAGTAAAACATCTTCTTTTAGATTTGATTTGTTCATGAACTACTTGGCACTGTGAATCATGCCCCCTCACAGAAGTGGGTCTTCTTCAGTGTAAGATCTTTGTGGTGGTCATGCTCTCACCGAAAGTCTCATACTAATAATCGGGAAGCCGGCTCCTGATCACCTGATCACTGTGATGGCCTCTGATTGGCAGCCCACCCATGTGCTTTTCTTCTCCTTTTGAATGGAGCGGAAGATACATTGTATCCTTTTCTCCTGCTAGAGGAGAAAAATGTAAACAAAATAAATGTGTGTCAAATAAATAAATAATAATAATAATAATTAAAAAAGATAGAGGAGGGTTAGATCAAGGTCAGTGTCAGGGTTAGGTTAAAGTGGGGTTCCACCCAAAAAACAAATATACCTGTAAAAAGTCTAAAAAAAAAAAAAAAAAAACATTTGGATATTTTTTTTTTCACTTACCTCTAAATGCCTGTTGCTAGGTGGTCCCTCGTAGTCTGCCTGTTCCTTTGCCTGGGCTGGTGACATCACTTCCCCCCAGGCACAGGAAGGGCTCCGCTCTGCTCCCTCCCTCCTGTCAATCATCTGGGACCCATTACAGGTCCCAGGTGATTGAGCGGCCAATCGCGGCGCCGCTCGCGCATGCGCAGTGGGTGCCAGGCTGTGAAGCCACAGCCCGGCGCCCACAGTTGAAATGCCGGCGCCGACGAGCGGAGGGGGGGGACGAGCGGGGCTTCGATCCCCCGCATCGCTGGACCCAGGGACAGGTAAGTGTCCAATTAAAAGTCAGCAGCTGCAGTACTTGTAGCTGCTGACTTTTAATTTTTTTTTTTTGACGGCCCCCTGGGTGGAACTCCTCTTTAAGGGACAAGGTCAGGGTCAAAGGTCAAGGCCAGGGTCAGTGTATTTTTTAGATAAGATTAAAAAAAATGATTTTTTAAAACTAGTATTAGCCCTGGTTCGCACCAGTGTGGCTTTGAAATCAATGGTGGAGAAGGATCTGGGGGTTTTGGTAGATCATAAGCTCAATAATAGAATGCAATGCCAAGCTGCGGTTTTCAAAGCGAGCAAAGTCCTTTCTTGTATTAGGAGAGGTAGGGACTCCAGAGAGAGAGATATCATTTTGCTCCCCTGTAAAATCATTAGTAAGACCTCATCTGGAATATACAGTTCAGTTTTGGGCACCAGTTCTCAAAAAAGGATATCGGGGAACTGGAGAAAGTGCAGAGAAGGGCAACCAAACTGATAAGTGGCATGGAGGAGCTCAGCTATGAGGAAAGATTAGAGGAACTGAATTTATTCTCCCTTGAGAAGAGGAGATTAAGGGGGGGGGGTTTGATCAACATGTATAAATATATAAGGGGTCCATATAGTGAACTTGGTGTTGAGTTATTCTCTTTATGGTCATCACAGAGGACAAGGGGGCACTCTTTACATCTAGAGAAAGGAGATTTCATCTCCAAATACGGAAAGGTTTCTTCACAGTAAGAGCTGTGAAAATGTGGAATAGACTCCCTCCAGAGGTGGTTCTGGCCAGATCAGTATATTTAAAAAAAAAGGCCTGGATTCTTTCCTAAATGTACAGACTATAACTTGGATACTGACATTTATAGGTAAAGTTGATCCAGGGAAAATCTGATTGCCTCTTGGGGGATCAGGAAGGAATTTTTTCCCCTGCTGGAGCAAATTGGATCATGCTTTTCTGGGGTTTTTTCACTTTCCTCTGGATCAACTGTGGGTATAGGATTGTGTATATAGGAGTGTAAAACATTTTTTTTGTTTTGTTTTACCCTTTTTATTGGTTGAACTGGATGGACTTTCTTTTTTCAACCTGACTAACTATGCAACTATGAAATCGTGCTACTTCAGCGCAATTTCAAATCTATCAGTTGTGCAATTGTGTACCTCTAATAATTTCCACTTAAGGACCGAGACTTTTTGACACTTGTTGTTTACACGTTAAAATCATTTTTTTTTTTGCTGGAAAATTGCTTAGAACCCCCAAACATTATTTATATATACTTTTCAGACACCCTAGAGAATAAAATGGCGGTTATTGCAATACTTTATGTCACATGGTATTTGCACAACGGTCTTACAAGCGCAATTTTTTGGGGAAAAAAAAAAAATACACTTTTTTTTACTTAATAAATAAGACAACAATAAAGTTAGCCCAATTTATTTTTCTGTTGTGAAAGATAATCTTACACTGAGTAACATACCCAACATGACATGCTTCAAAATGGCGACAGACTTTGACCCTTAAAAATCTCCATAGGTGACATTTAACATTTTCTACAGGTTACCAGTTTTGAGTTACAGGGGAGGATCGCGGCGATACCTCACATGTGTGGTTTGAACACCGTTTTCATATGCGGGTGCGACTTGCGTACGCGTTCGCTTCTGTGCGCAAGCTGAGTGGGACGGGCGCTTTACATTTTATTTTTTTTCTTATTTATTTTATTTTTTACTTTTACAAATAAATAAATTTATGTCACTTTTATTCCTATTACAAGGAATGTAAACATCCCTTGAAATAGAAAAAAAAGCATGACAGGACCTCTTAAATGTGAGATCTGGGGTCAAAAAGACATTTACATTTACAATTAAATGCAATAAAATTTAGAAAAAAAACACAATATTTTGTATTTTTTGCTATAATAAATATCCAAAAAAAAAAAAAAAAAAAATGTAAAAAAAAATAATTTCTTCATTAGTTTAGGCCGATATGTATTTTTCTACATATTTTTGGTAAAAAAAAAGAAATCGCAATAAGCGTATATAGATTGGTTTGCGCACAAGTTATAGCGTCTACAAAATAGAGGATAGATTTATGGCATTTTTCTTCTTTTTTTTTAAACTAGAAATGGTGGCGATCTGCGATTTTTCTCCGGATTGCGGCCGATAGATTGAACACTTTTGACACTTTTTTGGGACCATTGACATTTCTACAGCGATCAGAGCTAAAAATAGCCACTGATTACTGTATAAATGTCACTGGCAGGGAAGGGGTTAACACCAGGGGGCGATCAAGGGGTCAGCTGTGTTCCCTATGTGTGTTTTCTAACTGTGGGGGGGAGGAGACATATTGTTGTTCCTACTTAGTATGAACACACGATCTGTCTCTACTCCCCTGACAGAACCGGGATTTGTGTGTTTACACACACAGATCCCCGTTCTCGTTCTGTCAGGAATGATTGCAGGTGCCTGGCGGACATCACGCCCGCTGGGCACGCGTATCAGCTCCAGGGACACCCTGCATGCTATAGTGTCTTAAAGAGCCGACGTATAGCTATGGAGATTTGTGCAGCCGTGCCAACCTGCTGCAGTATAACTGCGGCAGCTGGTCGACTAGTGGTTAATCACATGCAGTTATCAGGATTTTTCTTTTTGCAATGCAATTAGATACAAAAAAAAAATCGATGTTCAAATTGAAAAGAAAAAAAAAGTTGCTGAAGGGAATCTTTGAAATATACGCTATAATGTCAAAAGTATTGGGACGCCTGCCTTTACACACACATGAACTTTAATGACATCCCAGTCTTCGTCCGTAGGGTTCAATATTGAGTTGGCCCACCCTTTGCAGCTATAACAGCTTCAACTCTTCTGGGAAGGCTGTCCACAAGGTTTAGGAGTGTGTCTATGGGAATGTTTGACCAGTGGTGTCACTAGGTTTGGTGTCACCCTGTTTGGTAAAACATGGTGTCACTCCCCCAACTATAGTCGTTCGCCCCTCTGTAGAGACCCCCTCCACTAAGTATAGACCCCCATCCATCAGTCAAGACCCCCTCCACTAAGTATAGACCCCATCCATCAGTACAGACCCCCTCCACTAAGTATAGACCCCCATCCATCAGTACAGACCCCCTCCACTAAGTATAGACCCCCATCCATCAGTACAGACCCCCTCCACTAAGTATAGACCCCCATCCATTAGTCCAGACCCCCTCCACTAAGTATAGACCCCCATCCATCAGTACAGACCCCCTCCACTAAGTATAGACCCCCATCCATCAGTACAGACCCCCTCCACTAAGTATAGACCCCCATCCATCAGTACAGACCCCCTCCACTAAGTATAGACCCCCATCCATCAGTCCAGACCCCCTCCACTAAGTATAGACCTCCTCCACTAAGTATAGACCCCCATCCATCAGTACAGACCCCCTCCACTAAGTATAGACCCCCATCCATCAGTACAGACCCCCTCCACTAAGTATAGACCCCCATCCATCAGTACAGACCCCCTCCACTAAGTATAGACCCCCATCCATCAGTACAGACCCCCTCCACTAAGTATAGACCCCCATCCATCAGTACAGACCCCCTCCACTAAGTATAGACCCCCATCCATCAGTCCAGACCCCCTCCACTAAGTATAGACCTCCTCCACTAAGTATAGACCCCCATCCATCAGTACAGACCCCCTCCACTAAGTATAGACCCCCATCCATCAGTACAGACCCCCTCCACTAAGTATAGACCCCCATCCATCAGTACAGACCCCCTCCAGTAAGTATAGACCCCCATCCATCAGTAAAGACCCCCTCCACTAAGTATAGACCCCCATCCATCAGTACAGACCCCCTCCACTAAGTATAGACCCCCATCCATCAGTACAGACCCCCTCTCAGGAAAAACCACCCTCCTCCATCAGTACAGACCCCCCCCCCTCAGGATAAGAAAATATTACAGTGCACACATGCAAAAAATACATTTACCTCCAGCAAGGCTAGTTTAAAACACCTGAACATTTTCAAAAAAACATTATAAAAAAAAATGGGGATTTGGTCACACCATATTGCTATATGGTGATTAAGCCCACTTACTGCGACAAAGTACCCCATGATTAGTGGGTCCTACACTATCCATAGATTGGGAGATCCTGCTTCTCTGAACCATGGGAGACATACACTCTTCTAAATGGGAGAATCTTGAGGTCCCCACCCATGACACAGGTGGACACTAATGAGAGGTACTTAATGAGGGAGTGGGGTGCTCCTCACCCAAAAGGATTTGGTCAGAATCCATACAATAGAATAGACAAACAAGATATTGGGGGGGCATACCCTAAAAGATGCATTAAAGATGGTGCAGCCATAAGACCGTACAGTAGAAGAAAATATTACAGCGCACACATGCACTGTAAAAAGACATTTACCTCCAGCATTTAGAAGAGTGTATGTCTCCCATGGTTCAGAGAATGGATAGTGTAGGGCCCACTAATCATGGAGTACTTTGTCGCAGTAAGTGGGCTTAGCACCATATAGCAATATGGTTTGACCAAATCCCCATATTTTTTGATAATGTTTTTTTGAAATGTTTAGGTGTTTTAAACTAGCCTTGCTGGAGGTAAATGTCTTTTTTGCATGTGTGCGCTGTAAAATTTTCTTCTACTGTACGGTCTTATGGCTGCACCATCTTTAATGCATCTTTTAGGGTGTGCCCCCCAAATATCTTGTTTGTCTATTCTATTGTATGGATTCTGACCAAATCCTTTTGGGTGAGGAGCACCCCATTCCCTCATTAAGTACCTCTCATTAGTGTCCACCTGTGTCATGGGTAGAGACCTCAAGATTCTCCCATTTAGAAGAGTGTAGCTCTCATGGTTCAGAGAAGCAGGATCTCCCAATCTATGGATAGTGTAGGACCCACTAATCATGGGGTACTTTGTTGCAGTAAGTGGGCTTAGCACCACATAGCAATATATCCAAAATATCTTGTTTTTCCCCCCTCAGGATAAACCCCATAAAGACATGGATGAGGGAGTTTGGGGTGGAGGAACTTGACTGACCTCCACACGGTCCTGACCTCAACCCGATAGAACACCTTTGGGATAAATTAGAGTGGATACTTTGTTGCGAATGCGCTTCTGGAAGAATGGTCAAACATCCCCATAGACACACTGCTAAACCTTGTGGACGGCCTTCCCAGAAGAGTTGAAGCTGTTATAGCTGCAAATAGTGGGCCAACTCAATATTGAATCTTATGGACTAAGACTGGGATGCCGTTAAAATTCATGTGCGTGTAAAGACAGGCGTCATAATAAGTTTTACAACATAGTATATATTTTCCATAAAAAATTGCACTTTTACTGCTGTAATTGTAATAAACTGTGTCCATTGAACAAGCCCAAATCATGTGGGGTGTTACACAACGCTTGTATGCTTTCTGTTTGTTCTCTAGTGTTTTATAGTATTTTTTTTGCAATAGTGGTTCTTCAAGTGTGTCTACCTGTTATAACAATACCTAAGTTTGCACACTGTTTATTCATTTACTTACTGTAAAGAATTTGTTTGCAATTGGCTTATGTTGTGTTTGATGGAAGGAGCCGCCAATCTAAAATAGTCTGGGATGTTTGTCTGGGAGTCCAACAAGCATTCCTTTCTTGTGCCCCCTTTATACTGAGTCACCTCCAAGACTGCACTCAGAGTCCACCCTCTTTTGAAGACTATTAGAGCCTATGGCTTTAATCAGGTGCTTAAAGAAACCCACCCCTGCCGCTGTAATTCATGCGCCCGGCGTCCTGAAAGGGGCCAGACGCATGAATAGGGTGTGGCTGTGGCAGCTTCATGCTATGCATGAATCTATCCATTAACCATATAGGGGGTGGCGTGGATGGAGGGGGCGGCGCCCATGCGCCCTTAATGGACAGGCCGCCCCTGGTGTCAACGAAATTGCAGGGTTTTTCAGTATTATGGTCACCCTCAGTTGCATCTGTAAGATTAGATATCCAGAGCACAACCACCCCGCTTACATCAGATATCAAGAGCCCCCCTCCCTCCCTTACACAGTGCATCCCCCTTAGCATGTGCTGCTGCTGGGAAGTAGCTGGAGGAAGGGATTGGAAGCAGAAAGTGCAGGCTCTGGAGGAGGACCTGAGGAGGGCTGGAGTCTGCTGAATGCCGAGACCAGGAGAGGCAAGGATGAGGGGGTTCTGCAGCTGTACAGAGAGGCGCAGGATCGGTAGGATGAGTTCTGTCCTCCACTCTGCTGCCTACTGCTGAGACTGGGGCTGCACAGAGAAGCACAGGATCTGGCAGAGGAGTTCTGTCCTCCTCTCTGATACTGATTGCTGAGAGAAGTTGGGGGCAGAGATGCGTGGGATGCAGAAGAGGGGCGAGGGCCACATGAAATGGCCTGGCAGGCTGGATTTGGCCCGCGGGCCTTGTGTTTGACACATGTGCTCTAAGGCAATGGTAGTCCACTTTCTTAATATGGTGGGGGCCTCAAGTGTGACCCTCAACCGCACCAAAGGGCTGCACATATATTTCAGTGAATACTCGATGTCAGAGACAGCAAGCACACAACTAGATGTGGTCAAAGACTATGGGCATATTACAAGAAATGTAACGAAGATGGCCAGAGACTGCAGGCATGATACAAGAGATGGTCAGAGACTGCAGACAGGATACAAGAGATGGTCAGAGACTGCAGACATGATACAAGAGATGGTCAGAGACTGCAGACATGATACAAGAGATGGTCAGAGACTGCAGACATGATACAGGAGATGGTCAGAGACTGCAGACATGATACAAGAGATGGCCAGAGACTGCAGACAGGATACAAGAGATGGTCAGAGACTGCAGACATGATACAAGAGATGGCCAGAGACTGCAGACATGATACAAGAGATGGCCAGAGACTGCAGACATGATACAAGAGATGGCCAGAGACTGCAGACAGGATACAAGAGATGGTCAGAGACGGCAGACAGGATACAAGAGATGGTCAGAGA
This sequence comes from Lithobates clamitans, assembly GCA_037952925.1. Lineage (NCBI taxonomy): Eukaryota > Metazoa > Chordata > Amphibia > Anura > Ranidae > Lithobates > Lithobates clamitans. Next base: position 2,249,515 of record JBBGZY010001366.1, on the reverse strand, counting down.
CTGCAGACATGATACAAGAGATGGCCAGAAACTGCAGGCAGGATACAAGAGATGGTCAGAGACTGCAGACAGGATACAAGAGATGGCCAGAGACTGCAGACATGATACAAGAGATGGTCAGAGATTGCAGACATGATACAAGAGATGGTCAGAGATTGCAGACATGATACAAGAGATGGCCAGAGACTGCAGACAGGATACAAGAGATGGCCAGAGACTGCAGACATGATACAAGAGAGGGTCAGAGACTGCAGACAGGATACAAGAGATGGCCAGAGACTGCGGACTTGTATGGATATTTTTGCATAGTTACATTGGTCCAGCTTAGACCAATGTAACTATGCATATACCATACCAGGTCGATCTCTGTGGAAGCTGGAAATTACTGTAGAGCACTGCTACTCTTGTGATCTCCACTAACTTCCAGGTCCCATGCTGAATGGCTGCCCTGCTGCATTGAGAACACAGGAGACTAGTTCTGGATGTGCATCTCACCCATGTATACGCCAAGAACGCACACAAAATGCACAGTCCTGACAATAAGTGCAGGGCCTTGTGCCACAACATGTGCACATGCATGTACTTATACTGGCCGTTCTAACGTGGTCTTGATATTCGTAACACCTAACCTAAGGTGACCAGATTTTTAAAATGAAATCCGGGGACATTTTTTAAAAATTTTTTTACTGGCAAATGGTAAAATATTTTATACGCATATTATCCTAAATGATATATGCAGTGTATGTGGTATGTGAGTATGGAATGATTGTAAAAATGATATAGATGTTATTTCTCACACTTCCTCCATGAGATAAAAAAAGATACTTCTTAGAATTTTTTGGGAGGGGAGGGATGGGGCAGCTAAATTCAAATCCAATACGGGCAGGGGCGGCTCCAGACAATTTTTTTGGGGGGTGCTGTGGCGGTGCTTGAGGTAAAAGTGAGGGTGCAAGTGTGGTGCGCTACCTGTGGGCGTGGCCAAAAGTGGGTGTGGCCAGCAAGTTGCCGCGGTCAGAAAGTGGAGGTTTCTTCATGGCGTACAATGGTGATCAGTATATCCTGGCCTCTGTATACCAATAAAAAGCCAAAACATGCAGCACAACTCTACTCTTCCTTTATACAATTCTACAAATGGACTTATAAGTGCAATGGTGAAACCTATAAAATAATATCCAGTGCAAAACAACCAATGTATTGCAATGTAGTAGTGACGGTGTCACCCCCTCTGCAAAAATATTTTGAGAAATTGCAGAGCTTCAATGTGCAAATAATGGTGAAACCCCCGACATACAATAATAACAGAGATGCAAATCAAGCAGTGTATTAGAACATAGTAGTGATGGTGTCACCATCTCTGCAAAAAGTAAGAAATATTGCAGAGCTGCAATGTGCAAATCATGGGGAAAAACCCCTATATAATCATAGTAATAAAATGTAAAATATGTACATCAATTGTACATTTTATTATGTTAATATATAAGGGGTTTCACCACGATTTGCACATTGCAGCTCTGCAATTTCTCAAAATATTTTTGCAGAGGGGGTAAGACCATTATTACTTTACTCATATTGCAATACATTGGGTTGATTTGCACTGGATCTTCATTTATAGGTGTTACCATTGCCCTTATAAGTCCATTTGTACAATTTTATAGATTACGTGTAGGGCAGCGCTGCATTTTTTGCTTTTTATTGATTCACATTAGATGAGGGAACAAGATTCTCTTATTGTTTTTAAAGGTTTTTTTTTTGTTGCATGGCAGTGGTTTTACTTTGTTATGTCCTCTGTATACTGGTAGCCACTGGCCCTGCATATTGGTGGTCAGTGTGCCCCCTGCATATTGGTGGTCAGTGTGCCCCCTGTATGCTGGTGGTCAGTGTACCCCCTGTATGCTGGTGGTCAGTGTGCCCCCTGTATGCTGGTGGTCAGTGTGCCCCCTGTATGCTGGTGGTCAGTGAGCCCCCTGTATGCTGGTGGTCAGTGTGCCCCCTGTATGCTGGTGGTCAGTGTGCCCCCTGTATGCTGGTGGTCAGTGTGCCCCCTGTATGCTGGTGGTCAGTGTGCCCGCTGTATGCTGGTGGTCAGTGTGCCCGCTGTATGCTGGTGGTACGTGCTGGGTTCAGGAGGATGCTACTTGCAGGGATCAGGAGGATGCTACATGCAGAGTTCTGGTGGATGCTACGTGCAGGCTTCAGGGGGATGCTACGTGCAGGGTGCAGGGCTCAGGAGGATGCTACATGCAGGGTGCAGGGCTCAGGAGGATGCTCCGTGCAGGGTGCAGGCTTCAGGGGGATGCTACGTGCAGGGTGCAGGGCTCAGGAGGATGCTACATACAGAGTGCAGTGGTCAGGAGGATTCTATGTACAGAGTGCAAGGTTCAGGCATGCATTACATACAGAGTGCACGGTTCAGGAGTGCGTTGTACAGAGTGCAAGGTCCAGGAATTAGTTAAACTGAAAAGACACCAATTACCGTATTTATCAGCGTATACCACACACTTTTTGGGTGGGTGCGTGTTATACGCTGATCCCCGCCGATCTCCGCTACGCTGAAGGGAGAGGAGCGAGCGCCGCCGATATACACATAGCCGAGTGTACTCGGCTAGGCTCGGCTCCACTCACAGTCACGCCCAGTCCTGCCATTGGACCTGTGTTATGTCCATCATAGGGGCGGGACTGGGCGGGACTGCGAGAGGAGCGCTCGCTCCTCTCCTCTAGAAATCAGCGGAGATCGGCGCCAATTTTAAATAATCAGCCTGCCTGGCCAAGGCTGCAAAGACACAAGGCTGTAATGACACAAGGCTGCAAAGACACAAGGCTGTAATGACACAAGGCTGCAAAGACACAAGGCTGCAAAGACACAAGGCTGCAAAGACACAAGGCTGTAATGACACAAGGCTGCAATGACACAAGGCTGTAATGACACAAGGCTGTAATGACACAAGGCTGCAAAGACACAAGGCTGTAATGACACAAGGCTGCAAAGACACAAGGCTGTAATGACACAAGGCTGTAATGACACAAGGCTGCAAAGACACAAGGCTGTAATGACACAAGGCTGTAATGACACAAGGCTGCAAAGACACAAGGCTGCAAAGACACAAGGCTGTAATGACACAAGGCTGCAAAGACACAAGGCTGTAATGACACAAGGCTGCAAAGTCACAAGGCTGTAATGACACAAGGCTGCAAAGACACAAGGCTGTAATGACACAAGGCTGCAAAGACACAAGGCTGTAATGACACAAGGCTGTAATGACACAAGGCTGTAATGACACAAGGCTGCAAAGACACAAGGCTGTAATGACACAAGGCTGCAAAGACACAAGGCTGTAATGACACAAGGCTGTAATGACACAAGGCTGTAATGACACAAGGCTGCAAAGACACAAGGCTGCAAAGACACAAGGCTGTAATGACACAAGGCTGTAATGACACAAGGCTGCAATGACACAAGGCTGTAATGACACATGACCAATTGTAACTAGTGTATATGTACCCACAGTGGTGTATAATAAACCTGAATTATACACCGGTGTGGGTACATATACACTAGTTACAATTGGTCCTGCCCCCTGCCACCTTCCTCCCCGCCCACCAATGCATAAACCGCCAGCTATTTGTTTATGCACGGGCTGTCTGACAGAGGGGGCGGAGCTCCGCATATCGGCCCCTCCCATCCCCGACATCAGGGCTTGGGTTTGACAGCTCCACTCACTCTCAGTGTCACTGCGGCCCTACGCTCCAGGCTTGCCCACCAATCCAAACCACACTGGATGATATTGACATTGCTGCATGTCCTGCTAGGGCTACGTAATAAGTATAGGTACCCCCCTGAATCCGGGGACAGATCCGGGGACAGACGTGGTCCGGGGACAGTGTCCTCAATCCGGGGACTGTCCCTGGAAACCGGGGACGTCTGGTCACCCTAACCTAACCCCTAACCTAAGGACTTAATATTAACCCTCCCTTGATTCGACAATCTGTTGTGAAAACATGCTAATTTCTTTAGTCGCTAATAACTGAACCAAATATTTTCTCCATTGCTTTTTACAATGGTTTTCCTAGGACTACTGCTTTATAGGTGTCGTATTTAATTTCCATAGCCTGTTTTTGCATGGGGCTGCAGATACCTGCTGTCTAATAATACCATGAGCACGGTATGTTGAGATTGTCATAGTGCTGCCAAGAACAACTTTGTACCCATGATGAGCTACATGTCTTAATAGAGGGTGGAGGAATGGTGAGAGAAAAGGTCTTTATCTTAGGCCATATTTTACAATTGTACCATTCTGGTCTTTATTGTCTTAAGAAAACAAGCTGTGTATAGCTCAGAGCTTTCTTCTATAGCTCTGATTGCATAGCTCTGCGTGTGTCATAGCACATACAGAATAGAACACCTTGCAGCGGGCGAGGACGGGGCTGCGTCTTTCCATAAGACAAAGACTCATATCACAGCATTGTGTCCTGAAATGCCATTGTCAACACCTCTCTGATTGCCAGAATATTCAAATGCTTTAAAAAATCATCGGTGTTTACGTCAAGTCCTGTCCTTTAGACCGTTGTTTTTCTTTGTGTGACATTCCTTTTACAGGGATGCTATAATGGTTTTATGTCATTTTTATATACATATTTTTTACAATGTTCTATATATATATATATATATATATATATATATATATATATATATATACACAGTGCCTTGCAAAAGTATTCACCCCCCCTTGGCATTTTTCATGTTTTGTTACCTCACAACCTGGAATTAACATGGATTGTTTGAGGATTTGCATCATTTAATTTACCCGCAACTTTTGAGTATGTTTTTTTTTTATTGTGAAGCAAACAACAAATAGGACAAAATAATAGAAAAAGTCAATGTGCATAACTATTCACCCCCCTAAAGTCAATACTTTGTAGAGCCACCCTTTGCGGCTATCACAGCTTCCAAGTCACTTTGGATAAGTCTCTATGAGCTTGCCACATCTTACCAGTGGAATTTTTTGCCCATTCCTCAGTGCAAAACTGGTCCAGCTCCTTCAAGTTGGATGGCTTGCGCTTGTGAACAGCAATCTTTAAGTCTGACCATAGATTTTCTATTGGATTGAGGTCTGGGCTTTGGCTAGGCCATTCCAACACATTTACATGTTTCCCCTTAAACCACTCAAGTGTTGCTTTAGCAGTGTGTTTGGGGTCATTGTCCTGCTGGAAGGTGAACCTCCATCCTAGCTTCAAATCACACAGAGTGGTACGGGTTTTGCTCAAGAATATCCCTGTATTTAGCACCATCCATCTTTCCCTCAACTCTGACCAGTTTCCCAGTCCCGACTGCTGAAAAACATCCCCGCAGCATGATGCTGCCACCACCATGTTTCACTGATGGTGTTCTTTGGGTGATGCGATGTGCTGGGTTTGCGCCAGACATAGCGTTTTCTTTGATGGCCAAAATTTTAAATTTTAGTCTCATCAGACCAGAGCATCTTCCTCCATACATTTTGGGAGTCTCCCACATGGCTTTTCGGAAACTCAGAACGTGCTATTTTGTTTTTTGCTGAAAGCAATGGCTTTCTTCTGGCCACTCTGCCATAAAGACCAACTCTATGGAGCGTATGGCTTATTGTCGTCCTATGTACAGATACTCCAGTCTCTGCTGTGTAACTTTGCAGCTCCTCCAGGGTTACCTTAGGTCTCTGTGCTCCCTCTCTGATTAATGCCCTCCTTGCCCGGTCCGTGAGTTTTGGTGTGCGGCCCGTCTCTTGGCAGGTTTGCTGTTGTGCCATGTTCTTTCCATTTGGTTATGATAGATTTGATGGTGCTCCTAGGGATCATCAAAGATTTGGATATTTTTTTATAACCTAACCCTGACTTTTACTTCTCAACAACATTGTCCCTTACTTGTTTGGAGAGTTCCTTGGTCTTCATGGCAGTGTTTGGTTAGTGGTGCCTCTTGCTTAGGTGTTGCAGCCTCTGGGGCCTTTCAAAAAGGTGTGTATATGTAATGACAGATCATGTGACACTTAGATTGCACACAGCTGGACATCATTTCACAAATTATGTGACTTCTGAAGGTAATTGGTTGCACCAGAGCTTTTTATGGGCTTCATAACAAAATATATTTCTGAAGGTGCAATCATTAAAGGAAGGATGAATGGAAAAATGTATCAAAGCACTCTTGATAAAAATCTGTTGCCATCTACCAGGATGATGAATATGAAACGAGGGTGGACATTTCAGCAAGACAATGATCCCAAACACAAAGCCAAGGAAACTCCTAATTGGTTTCAAAGAAAGAAAATAAAGCTGCTGGAATGTCCCAGCCAATCACCTGACTTGAATCCAATAGAAAATCTATGGAAAGAAGAAAAGATCCGAGTTCATAGAAGAGGCCCACAGAACCTTCAAGATTTTAAGACTGTGTTGAAGAATGGCCCAAAATCACACCTGAGCAGTGCATACGACTAGTTTCTCCATACAGGAGGCATCTTGAAGCTGTCATTACCAACAAAGGATTTTGTACAAAGTAATAGATACATTTCAGTTTGGGTGTTCAATACTCTTTCCCTGTGTCATTCCATTTTATTACACATAACTTAATTTCTGAACTTATTTGTTTTGGTGTCTTTGTATGTATGGATTGCATGGGTTGTTACCATCATGTGGTGAAAATGTCATGTCAATAGCACCTTTAGAAATATATTTACCTAGAAAATTGGTGATCAGTTCAATACTTATTTTACCCGCTGTATATCTGAAAATTCATCAATCCTGATGTACTGACAGCCTATCTCATTCCTTAAGGCCTGATAACACAGAGACAGTACAGATATCCTCCTAAAATAACCCATTTTTGGAAAGTAGACATTCCAAGGTATTTAGTAAGAGGCATGGCCAGTTGTCACAATTTTTTGGAAAAACTAATAAATAAAAAAAAAACACATGGCCCCATTCACTGGCCCCTCAATACGGCAATGCCGGACTGTACCTTTAGCAGGGAAACAGCCCTAATGCATAATGTTTCTACCCCCATGCTTGACTGTAGTGATGGTGTTCTTAGGGTCATAGTCAGCATTTTTCCTCCTCCAAACTCAGCGAGTCCCCCTCCTCAAGAAAGCACATGTACAGTCATGCCAATGAACATCTAAATGATTCAGAGAAGGATTGAGAGAAAGTGCTGCGGTCAGAAAAGACTAAAATTGAGCTTTTTGACATTAACTCATCTCGCCATGTTTGGAGGAAGAAAAATGCTGACTATGACCCTAAGGACACGATCCCTACAGTCAAGCATGGGGGGTGGAAACATGATGCTTTGGGGCTGTTTCTCTGTCATAGGTACAGGCTGACTCTGCCGCATTGAGGGGCCAATGGACGGGGCCATGTTTTGTAAAATCTTGGATGAGAACCTTTTTCCCTCAGCCAGAACACTGAAGATGGGTTATGGATGGGTCTTCCAGCATGACAATGACCCAAAACATACCGCCAAGGAATGTTGCTTGACACGTACCACCTACCTAAACATTGTTGCTCACCAAGTACACGTGGAAACTGTGGCCTCTTTCAGCAGGATAATGTGCCCTGCCACATTGCAAAAATGGGTCAAGAATGGTTTGAGGAAAACAACAAGTTGGGGCGTTAACTTGGCCCCCAAGTTCTCCAGATTTCAATCCAATCGAGCATCTGTGAGATGTGCTGGAAAAACAAGTCCAATCCATGGAGGACCCACCTCGCAACTTACAGGACTTAAAGGTTCTGCTACTGATGACTTGATGCCAGATTCGACAGCATACCTTCTGAGGTTTAGTGAAGTCCATGTCTCAATGGGTTAGGGCTGGTTCGGTTCCAAAGGTGGTTATTTAGTCAGGAAAAGGAGGACCTACTCATAATTAGGTGGATGGTCATAAAATTATGTCTCATCAGTGTATATGACAGTGAAGGCACCAGAGTTAGACCACACAGCCCAGTGTACTCCATTATCCAGCAGACCTGGTTTTACATGCCCCTCTCTTGCTATACAAGTCTGTGTCAGGACAATTGTGATGAGGGGTGTGGCCATTACTCAGCTCTGCCAGCAGAGAGCATTGCAGTGTGAGGGCAGGAAGCAGCATTTGCGCTAACATAAAAGTGTTGTTTTAAAGCATTTTTTAAAACAAACCAGGTTAAAAGCATATACATAAGTCAATACAGGTTTGTAAGGAGAAGAATGATGAGCTCTGGGCATTTTCATGAGCGAAATACATGTAAATAGTTAAGAGATTTTTCCAGCTGATCTAAGATTAGTTCAAATGTCATTGGCCCGCTTTTCTGGTTTTCTTGGTACTTGTCAACATATCGCTTTGTTCTCAGAGTATCGGCATTCGTTTAAATGAAGTCAAATGTCTTAAGTTATCTTGCTGGTAAAATAACTATATGGGGACAAATATTCAAAATCTAGGTTAGTCGGGTCTTTAGGCTGGATTCACACCTATGCAGTTTTAGTGCTTTTTGCATTTTGCAGATTTCCACTACAGAACATGTTCCATAGGAAACCATGTTAAATGGACTGTAGTGCAAATCTGCAAAATGCAAAAAGCACTAAAAATGCATAGGTGTGAATCCAGCCTTAATATGTCCTTCTTTGGCCTACACTACACAAATGGAAGACTCTGATTGGTTTCTGCAGGCAACATCTTAGCTGTAAGATGCATATACAGTGATGTAGTTGCATTCATTGTTGATACATTCAGGTTTATGTATGCCGCTATTTATTTTTTGCTGACGTGCATAGGAAGTAGCTCAGAAAGATTTGGAAAGGAATTTTTTTTTTTTTATTTTGATTAGGGCCTTATGGATCTGCACTGACTTTAGTTTATTGCCACATTGTAAAAGCAGCATGTCCTAATTTTATCTGAATTGCTTCCCCTATGCAAGTCAGCCGGAATGAAAACAGAAGCAAGTCAAAAGTAACTCAAATGCATCCCAAATACAAGCCATTTTTTTTCTGAAGCTTATGTTTGGCTGGCAGCACAGTTGCTCCGTGGTTGGAACTCTTGCCATTCAAACCAAAGATCATTGGATTGGATCTCAGTCAAGAACAGTGGTATACTAAGGGGGGTGCGGACTCTTCAAGGGTTCTGCGGCCACCTGACATTTCTTTTATTATGTTTCGCTGCATACAGTGCCTTGAGAAAGTATTCATACCCCTTGACATTTTCCACATTTTGTCATGTTGCAATCAAAAACGTAAATGTAACCACGGAGCAACTGTGCTGCAAGCCAAACATAAGCTTCAGAAAAAAAAATGGCTTGTATTTGGGATGCATTTGACTTACTTTTGACTTGCTTCTGTTTTCATTCCTGCTGACTTGCATAGGGGAAGCAATTCAGATAAAATTAGGACATGCTGCTTTTACAATGTGGCAATAAACTAAAGTCAGTGCAGATCCATAAGGCCCTAATCAAAATAAAAATATAAAAAATTCCTTTCCAAATCTTTCTGAGCTACTTCCTATGCACGTCAGCAAAAAATAAATAGCGGCATACTTCACAATTCTGTGCCACTTTGTGTTGGTCTATCACATAAAATCCCTATAAAATAAACTGACGTTTTTGGATGTAACATGACAAAATGTGGAAAATTTCAAGGGGTACGAATACTTTTTCAAGGCACTGCAGCACTGCGCTGCAACACACACACAAAAAATGTCAAACAGCCACAGAACCACTGTAGCATCCCCACCCAGTGCTTCAGTGACAGCGGGAGCTCAGAGTAAGATAAAGTCTCCTTCCCTGCTTCGGTCATGTGACTGAGCCAGGTGAAGGTGGACCCACTGTACATGGTCATCTGGTTTGTGAGTTTAGAGTGGGGGGAGTTCTGTACTGAGCGTTTTGTAGTGTGTGTGTGTGTTGAGAAGTAGGGGGGTTCCAAAATTAGGGTTCTGTACTTGGAGGGGACAAGGGGGATGTCTGTATTGAGGAGTTTGTACTAAGGACTAAGGAGGGGGGGGTCTGCACTGGAGGAGGTGTGTCTGTACTAGGGGGGGAAAGGGTGTCTGTACTGAGGGGTCTGTACTGGGTGGGGGTCTGTACTGAGGGTGGGTTGAGAGCCAGGATTTAGGAAAGTTAGAGGATCAGTCTAAACTGTGGGTTCATACTGAAGGGGTCAGAGTTGCTGAGGGGTCTGTTCTGGGGGGGGGTTGGTCTATGCTGAAGGATCTGTACTGGGGGGGGGGGCGAAGTTTGTACTGAGGGAGTGGATTGAGGGTGAGGATCTAGGAATGTTAGCGGATCAGTCTAAACTGCAGGTCTGTACTGAAGGTCTGTACTGAAGTGGTCAATAGTTGCTGAGGGGTCAGTTTTCCAGGGGGGTTGGTCTATACTGAAGGGTCTGCACTGGGGGGGTCTGTAATGAGGGAGTGTGTTGAGAGTGAGGATTCAGGAATGTTCGGGGATCAGTCTAAACTGCTGGTCTGTACTGAAGATGTCGGAGTTGCTGAGGAGTCTGTTCCTGGGGGGTTGGTCTATACTGAAGGATCTATACGGGGGTTTGTACTGAGGGAGTGGATTGAGAGCGAGGATTCAGGAATGTTAGGGGATCAGTCTAAACTGCGGGTCTGTACTGAAGGTGTTGGAGTTGCTGAGGGGTCTGTTCTTGGGGGGGGGGGGGGGTTGGTCTATACTGAACGATCTGTACAGGGGGGGGGGGGAGTTTGTACTGAGGGAGTGGGTGGAGACCGGGGATCTAGGAATGTTAGGGGATCAGTCTAAACTGCAGGTCTGTGCTGAAGGTGTCAGAGTTGCTGAGGGGTCTGTTCATGGGGGGGGGCTGGTCTATACTGAAGGATCTGTACTGGGGGGGGATGTTGTACTGAGGGTGTGGGTTGAGAGCGAGGATCTAGGAATGTTATGGGATCAGTCTAAACTGCGGGTCTGTACTGAAGGGGTCGGAGTTGCGGAGGGGTTTGTTCTCGTGGGCTTGGTCTATACTAAAGGGTCTGTACTGGTGGGGGATCTGTACTGAAGGAGCAATATATTACGTTTTTGTACTTGGGTTTAAAAAAAAAAAAATTTCAAATCCTATGATCTGGAATCCATTAAAGAGATTTCTGTACTTTTCTTTTAGGTAAATAGCAATGAACTTGTAAATATTTAATACACAGGGTTTTATAGATGTCAATCCCATGATCGGCACACTATGACATTTATTTACGCAAGCATAACTTCTGTGAATTCTCTGCCCTACCCAGCCCCTGACATCCCACGACTATGCACACTGTAAATATATATACTGTATATAGATTTGGTGGAGATTTACTACAACTGTCAGCCGCACAATGATGAGTTTGTCAATGTCAAGCTAAACAAGAGAATAAAGAGACAAGAAAGCTTTGTTGGGGCTCTGCTTAGGTACTTGTACGTAATCATTTAGTGTGCTTGTCTGACCTACAATAGAAGAAAAATGCAAACCCATATCGGTTAAATAAACCAAATGATAAACAGTATTGAATCATTCGGGATTTTTTTTTTCCAAGATGACCTATTTGGTGAAGAAATGCTCAAATTACGTGTATGTTTAAACTATGCAATGTGTAATTACACTCAATTCTTCTGCATTTGATATGTGTTTCAATACCTGTACACCAGATGCAACTTAACCACTTGCCTACCGGGCACTTTCACCTCCTTCCTGCCCAGGCCAGTTTTCAGCTTTCGCCGCTGTCACATATTGAATGACAATTGCGCAGTCATGCAACACTGTACCCATATGACATTTTTATCATTTTTGTTCACACAAATAGAGATTTCTTTTGGTTGTATTTAATCACCACTGGGTTTTTTATTTTTTGCTAAACAAACGAAAAAAGACCAAAAATTTAAAAAAAAATAATAATAATTTTTTGCAAACAGGTAAATTTTCTCCTTCACTGATGTGTGCTGATGAGACTGCACTGATGGGCACTAATAGGCTACACTGATGGGCACGAATAGGCAGAACTCATGGGCACTGATAGGCTGCACTGATGGGGACAAATAGGCTGCACGATGGACACTGATTAGGCGGCACTGGTGGGCACTGATGAGGAGGCACTGATGAGGCTGAAATGATAGGTGGCACTGATGGGCACTAATTAGCAGCACTAAAGGGTACTGATGGGCACTGATGAGATGGCACTGATGGGCACTGATGAGACGGAACTGATGGGCACTGATAGGCTGCACTGATGGACACTGATTAGGGGGCACTGGTGGGCACTGATGAGGAGGCACTAATGAGGCTGCACTGATAGGCGTGCGGCACTTATGGACACTAATAGGCAGCACTAAAAGGCACTGATGGGCACTGATAAGTGCCACTGATGGGCACTAATAGGCGGCACTGATGAGAAGGTACTGATAGGCAGCACTGATTGGCAGCACTGATAGGCACTGATTGACAGCACTGATTGGCATCACTGATGGGCAATGATTGGCAGTTATAGGCAGCACTGATGGGCATTGTTTGGGCTGCACTGATCACCAGGACCTGCTCTCACCTCTCCTCGCGCTGTGACAGCATGAGGAAAGGAGTGTTAATAACTGGCAAGTGTGTTTACATTGTGATCAGCTATGATTGGACACAGCTGAACACATGGTAAAGAGCCACTGTGATTGGCTCTTTACCCAATCTGTGATCACAGAGCGCTGCAGATGGGTGGTGCAGTGGATGCGCAGAGGGGGGGTGAACAACCACGAGAGGACGTCATATGAAGCCCTCCCAGAACTGGCCAACCACGCTGTAGCTGTTATTTTGCTATAGTGAGGTCGACAAGCAATTGAAGGATACCTAAAGCTCAAATAATTATTATTTTTTGTTTTGAATAGAGTACCAAGTGTTACTTTTTGCTGTCTATTCCCGGTTGGGGACATTTTCCTTTACTTCCTGTTTCGAGACAAGACAGGAAGTGAGAAAACATCTCACCAAAGGAAGGATATTCTTCTCACTGGAACAAGGGCTGCTATTGAAAGGTTTCCTTTCTAATTCTTTTCTGGTAAGGACTTAAAATTTTAAAATTTAAAATCACAAACACAAATATAAACCTGTAGACAAGTGAGGGCAAAGAAATGCCATTCCACTTATATCAAGTCAATATCTTCTACCAACTTAATACCTGCCTATTCACTTTGGGAATAAGAAATCCACGTTACGTTCCTGCTTCGATTCCAGTACTATTGTTACTTGACTACAGGTGCAGTGCGAGCACTCCCCCTCCTCCCCCGTTTTTTTTAGGGGTAGTTTCTGTGTGATCCCTTGCAAGATAAGGTGACTTGATGCTCGCTCTCCGGGGGGTTAGTCTGGAGGATAGAGAAGAGGGGGGAGGTGCTGACTCCCCCACACCACGGCCAACCATTAGAAGCAACTTAACTGGTAAATATACAATATATAGAGATGTAACATGTACAAACATAAATGCTATGTATTTATTGTATACTATTATATATATATTTTTTACCACTCTTTGACTGTTAATGTTACATCGAGTTGTATGTTGTTTTTTAAAAAAAAATTTGTGATGTGTGTTTACATTTTCACAGTTTGTAATCACCTGTCCTCTGAAGAAGACCCTCTAGGGTCGAAATGCGTCAGTACATCAATAGTAAACTTGATCCTGTTCCTTTGGATATATTGTACTGTATATTGTTGCCTGCTTTTTAACAATATGTTGTACTACAGTTCATGTCTTGACTTCTAATGTTAGAAGTCATCAATCTTATTTAATAATTTTTGTACTAATAAACCAATTTGACTATCTTATTACTCTTTCTTATCATTGGCTGCATTAAAGCCCCGCTCAGGGGGTTCCTTCGTCTTTTTCTAATATCAAGTCAATATTAGGAATTTACTTGAACTCACCAGCTGGAGACAATGCATTTCAGGGGTTGCGACAATTTCCCTTCCTGAGGGCTGTGAACATATATAATGGCAAATACTGTATAATCAAATCAGTATCTGGTCTATGGTAATACATTTTTAAAGGTAAGTTCACTTGATTATGATAAAAAAGTAAATATTAAAATGTTAAAGAGCTAAATCTAAAAATTTAATAATTAGTCAAGAGTTAAGTATATTATTATTAAGCATATTTCCTGCTAAATTATATTCATCTGTACTGTATATTATTAAAAAATCCGAACTATAAATTAACATTTATTTTATTTTTTTACATTATAATTTATTTTAAATTAATTCAAACAGATACATTAAAAACAAAAATTTGACTAATACATGAAAAATAAATAAAATTAAGTATATGTTCTACTAACCAATTAATAGCTGCATAATAATAAAATAGTTATACTATAAATACAAATTAATTTGATCTATTTACAATAGGTCACATTTTAAATTAATATTACCGGTAAGTAGATAAGTTAATAATAAAGATACATTTAAAACTAAAATGTGACTACTACATGAAAAGTTATTAAAACAAAGTATATTTTCTACTAACAAATAATAACCGTATAATAATAAAATATTTATACGATAAAAAAAATGTATTTGGTCTATTTACAATACATTTTTTATAAATTTGATATGAAACAGAAACAACTGCTTTTAAAGTATTTGAGTATAATACAGCTATTAATTGGTTAGTAAAAAATATTCATTTAAATTACTATTGACTCATTACTCATTTTTAGGTTTTGATTCTTTTACTTTTTCATATTTTCCTTTCAGTTTTTCTTTCGCAAAGATGTTACAATATAATAAAATGTAACGGAAACAAGGATCCTTTTATTTTTTTCATGATTATATACTGTGTGTATACTTACCTTTGAATTTTTTTAAATTTTTTGGTAGACCAGATACCAGTTTGACTAGATTTGATGTTCATAACCTTGAAGAAGAGGGGTGATTGCAAACCCCTAAATGCATTGGCTTCTCCTGGTGAATTCAAATAAATTCTTGATCTGGACATTATAAGTGGATCTGCACTTTTCTTCTTTACCTAATGTACTGTATATGTTTCTATAAAGTCCATCTACAAGAATCCTAGAAAAATAGATGAGTGAGAAGTCAATGAACTTTTACATAACAACTATGATTAGAAAGGTCATATTGGTTAAGCTGGTGCTCATTAGACATGTGCATTTGTTATCGTCCCAATTTTGGAGGTTTTCCTGTTCGTTTCAACAAAACGATAACGAATGTGCAGAATCCAAAATCCGGAAGATCCAAAATAAAAAAAATACTTTATTTTCATAGCCATTATATTTTCGTACCGTTGCGACAACAGTTCGATATCGATAGATAGAAGATTCGACATGACGGTGACAATAGCGATCTGTGTCTATCGAACCTGCGGTCGAATGTGCCTAACCTAACTCTATTAGTCCAAGATTATTCGACACAGAGAGAAACAAACAATTATCGTATCGTATCATTCGATACAATCAAAAAAATGTGTAATACCGCTCGACATGAAGATTCGACAAAGCAGCTAAAGACATACGAATCGCTGTGAGCAGACATTTACTGTCAAATTCTCCGCCCATAGGCTATAGAAGAATTCTAATGTTGTTTGACTAGTGATAATAATTAATAATTATAATTATTACTAGTCAAACAACATTAAAATTCTACTATAGCTTGTGGGCGGAGCATTCGACCGGAAATGTACGATCGTACAGTTTAGCTGCTTCGACGAATCTTCTTAAAACGTCTGACAGACACCATAAACCTTCAATTGACAGATTCAACCCTAATTAATTTGGATTTTCGTACAAATGCATTTTTTAACAAAACAAAATGAATAAAAATGAATTTCGGGCGTAACTAAATACATTTATTTTTCCGATGAAACAAAATATTTCAGTGTGCACATGTCTAGTGCTCATTATCATCATAATAACAAAAAAAAATACAAACCTGACAATGGATCTAACCCTTTCACACTCTAAAATTTTAAAATTGGCTTTTGATATACTTAAAAGCTTAACGCCACATTTTCACAGCTCTTATGTGAAGAAACCCTTCTGTATTTGGAGATGAAATCTCTTTTTCTCTAGGCGTAGAGAGTGCCCCCTTGTCCTCTGTGATGACCTTAAAGTGAATAACTCAACACCAAGTTCACTATATGGACCCCTTATGTATTTGTACATGTTGATCATATCCCCTCCCTTAATCTGCTCTTCTCAAGAGAGAATAAATTCAGTTCCTCTAATCTTTCCTCATAGCTGATCTCCTCCATGCCTCTTTTCAGTTTGGTTGCTCTTCTCTGCACTTTCTCCAGTTCTAGTTTGGGCCCACATTGGGTAGCGTTTCCCATTAGTGGCAATTAAAATAGCAGACGCTCTAATATTTCCCTCTACAAAAAAAAAAAGGGATAATGTTATAAATGCGTGTGACTTCTTGTAAACTGTACTCCTTTGGAGTGCCATCTTCTTTCGGGGTACCGTATGGCCGGGGAGCATGCAGGATCATTCTTGAGAATTTTTTTAAAGGATCTCTGGCCAGGAGGGTGTTTCCGAATACACCTCATACTGGGTAAATATATGCTGCATTTGTATTTCATATATATTATGATTTATGAATCACTTGTTAAAATTTGACATGTGTACCTGTAATGTCTTTTGCAGCAAACTAATCCTCTGAAGAAGACCCTAATTACACGGGTTGAAACGCGTCAAACTTTTATGCAATTGACATTCTGATATGTAATACCATGTATAATTCTCTGTTTGCATTTTATGTATTTGGAATGTTTTTTATTCTCCTACCAGAGCTCATATTTTAACTGCCATGGTATTATGTTATGTACACTTCAATAAAATATTTTTCTACTTATATTACTTACTTGAATTACTTACCTTGCTGCGAACCCCACCCCCGCCCCCCCGGGGGAGTCTTCCCATATAATGCTATAATTACTTTCCATTTTAGAGAGATTACTCCTACTGCCTATCTCAGTGACCAAATAGGAAGTGAGGGGAATTCTCTCAAGTGGGGTCACAATTAACAAATCATAAAATTAATGACAATGGCTTTAACCCCAACATAAAAATATTTTTTTCATTGATCGGGGGCCCAGCTAAACGTTAATTAGTGCAAAGTTGCACTAATGTTCTATTGCACTAATATTCTATTTTTTTTCTAATCCATCACAGCATTCATTGACTTTAAATAACCAAGCTGCTATTTAGTGATGATTCACGTAACGGTATGGCCGTTCCTTCCTGTCTAGGCTGTAGGTGTTTTTTTTAAATCAAGTGACTTAGGCTGAGAATGCCCCCATATAATCACTGATACTTGCCAAAAGAATGATTCACTGTTTTCCTATTATAACTATTCTAGTATAACGCAGCATAAAGCTAGAACCAATGACATAGATGCCAAAAAAATTGTTATTCAGTATTTACACGGTTGACTAGAAGTGAACTGTTCTCCTACAAAGCCACGTTTTGCAAGAGTGAGCTTGTACAAAGATGAGGGCCAAGGCTCTGTACGTCTCAAATGTCCTCTTTCTTGAGATATATATAAAGTTGTTTTAAGAAGATACCTGCACCTTGCAAAGACATACAGGTGTCCTCCCAGATTATTCTTGGTCTGTACGCAACAGTAGGAGTGTGTCTACGCATGAAAAGTACAAAGTAATTTAGAGTTATTGTCATGACAGATTGTTACAGCCGTCTATCACCATGTAAACCAAGTACCATCGTCTCAAGTGGTGTCCTAACGCTTCCTGTTCTCTTTCTCAAAATCAAGTGGATAATTTTCTCAACCTAAATCCAGATATCTTTGGTGACATCCTTGGGTCATTTGTCAACTTTTCACCAATCTGGTCAACAACCCTGAAATGTAAAATTATCTTATTACAGTGCCTTGAAAAAGTATTTATACCCCTTGACATTTTCCACATTTTGTCATGTTACAACCAAAAACCTAAATGTATTTTATTGGGATTTTATTTGGTAGACCAACACAAAGTGGCACATACCGTATTTTCCGCAACATAAGACGCACTTTTTTCCCCCAGAAATATGGGGAAAAATGTCTCTGCGTCTTATGGAGAGAATGTATGCTAGGCACTGCCCCCCCTGCTGCTGTCAGCACTGCCCCCGCCATCGCTGGCAACGCCCCCCACCACCACCGCAAATTAGGGTGTTCGCTGAACAGGCGAGCGGTTGATGTTCGGGCAGGAACTTATGCTCGGTCTGAATTGCTCACCCAACATTACGTAGCACAGTAAAGCCTTCTTAAAGCAGGAGGCATTCATATGTCTTATTTCATCACATAGCCCACAAATAAAAGGATTATTCCTCATTGCAGGACAGTGGGCCTGAGCCATGCACATTATTCCTTTACACCCCAAACAGCCTGATGCACACCCCGATCTTCTTATGTACAGTGCAAATATAGACTAATATATAGGGGTATTTATTGCAAAAGTGCAGCTTTGTGTGCACCTAAGCCACCCCACAATATACCAGTCACATTTACAGCATCCCCATATCCTTACAGTAAAAATAAAATTTAGGCATTCACCAGTTAGGCCTATTATTCGTTAATAAACTGTCCTGCTGCTGGCCAATTCTACACTGCTGTATCCTATGTGGTCTCATAATTCTTGCAGTAAAACACCTGCCGGTACTCTGTGTGTCTACTAAATTTGGACCAATTCTCCCTCATTAGCCATGTTCTGCTGCTGTCCAATTTATTGCTGCTGTATCATCTGCAGTGTCTTATTTCTAATAAGTTTTTAATTTTTGGCCAGTAGTAGGGCAGTTTTGTATCAACAAGAACAGGGACAGCCTTAGTAAATTATTAGAAACATTTTGAATCCACCAGTCAAAGTGGACCTATTGCTACTTGATGAAAACGCATGTGTCCCACTCCCAGCTAAAATAACTTGAAAAAGGGGAACATGTCTTTATGGACCTTGCTTTGTGCACTGGTGCGCAGTCATGTTGGAACAGGAAGGGGCCATCCCCAAACTGTTCCCACAAAGTTGGGAGCATAAAATTGTCCAAAATGTTTTGGTATGATGACGCCTTAAGAGTTCCCTTCCCTGGAACTAAGGGGCCAAGCCCAACCTCTGAAAAACAACTCCACAACAAAATCCCCCCTCCACCAAATGATTTGGACCAGTGCACAAAGCAAGGTCCATAAAGACATGGATGAGCGAGTTTGGGGTGGAGGAAAGTGAGTGACCTGCACAGAGCCCTGACCTCAACCTGATAGAACACCTTTGGCATGAATTCGAGTGGAGACCATGAGCCAGGCATTCTCATCCAACCTTCAGTGCCTGACCTCACAAATGCGCTTCTGGAAGAATGGTCAAACATTCCCATAGACACACTCCTAAACCTTGTGGACAGCCTTCCCAGAAGAGTTGAAGGACAGGGTTAAAGAATAAATTCTGGCTAATAAAATTAATTAACACCTAAGGGCCTAATGCCTGTAAATGCCCCTAAACGCCAGTAAAAGCGTTAGACACTTTTACAATCGACAGGCTTTTTTTCCCGCAAAAACGCTGCTGGTTTCTAGGAGAGTTTTTTTAAAAAAAACATCCTGTGTGCATGAGGTCTAACTGATATTACCAGCAGAGTGCCCTTTGATCTACACATCAAAGATCTAGTCGAAATATTTGTACAATGCATTTGAGGCTGCCTGCAACTCTATATACATGGCAGGAGCAGATATTCTCATTTAACCTCAATCTACATAAATTCTCCTTACATGTGCTAGGTGTTTATATATGTTTGTTGTCATTAGGGATAAGGTTCAAATTGGGGGTAATAAATGCAGTATTCTTGGACATCATGGGACATTTTTTTTGGACATTGTGGGACATTTTTTTTACTTCATGGGGTAATATTTTTGGACATCATGGGACTTTTTTTTGACATTGTGCAAGCTTATTTTTTAGACATCTTGAGATATTATTCTTCAGATGCTTGGGACATGCAGATTATGGGCCTCGGGTAAGTATTGGGGGGGGGGGGGGGGGGACATGAAGGTAAAAAACTGTGCAGAAGGTTTTTTAACTTCATGCATAAAACACCTTGAGCCTTTAGAACCACTTTAATTGGCAATCTTTTTCTTGTAAAAGTCATTTTTGCTTAGCCACTTGCTTACTGGGCACTTAAACCCACCTCCTGCCCTGACCAATTTTCAAGCTTTCAGCGCTCCCACTCTTTGAATGACAATTGTGCAGTCATGTGACACTACCCAAATTAAATTTTTATAAAAACAAAACAGTTTTATATTTTGTTTTGTAAAATTTTGCAAACAGGTAATTTTTCTCCTTCATTGATGTACGCTGATGAGGCTGCACTGATGGACACTAATATGCGGCACTGATGGGTACTGATAAGGCGGCACTGATGGGCACTGATAAGGCAGCACTGATAGGTGGCACTGATGAGGCGGCACTGGTGGGCACTGAGAGGTGGCACTGGTGGGCACTGAGAGGTGGCACAGTTGGGTGGCATGGATGGGTGGCACTGATGGACATCGATGGGTGGCACTGAAGGGCATTGATAGGTGGCACTGAAGGGCACTGATGGGTGGCACTGATAGCTGGCACTGCTGGGTGGCACTGATGGTAACTGGTAGGTGACACTGATAGGCACCACTGATAGATGGCACTGATGAGGCACTGATAGGCATCACTGGTGGGCATTGATAGGTGGCATTCTTGGGCATTGATAGGTGGCACTGATATTCACTGGTGGGAAACGATTGATGGCACTGTGAGCACTGGCAGGTAGCACTGGCAGGCGGTATTGGTTGGCACAGATGAGGCGGCTGTGCCTCTTCCTCTTCGGGACCGATGTCCCTTCAACAGAAGACGGTGATCGGCTTTTTTTTCTCCTCACTCTGTCAGTGTGAAGAGAAAAAAAAACGATAACCGAGTTTCTGTTTACATCAAGTGATCAGCTGTCATTGGCTGACAGCTGATCACGTGGTAAGGGGCTGGGATCACCTGAGTCTCACTGACTTGGTGATCACAGGGCGCACCGTGTGCGACCCGCAGGGAGCAAGTGGGGAGTGTGCAAAGGGGAGAACGTCTATTGACGGCCTCCCGGCAATGTAGGTCCGCGCTGTAGCTGTCATTCAGCTATAGCGCAAATGGGAAGAGGTTAGGAACAGTGGTCTCCAAACTGCAGCATGGGGGCCAGATGCCTTCCTTTGCTTGCTTTTATCCAGCCCCTGGGTATTATTTCATCCACTGATATCAACAATGGAGCATAATTCCCCTCACTGACACCAATGAAGGGGCACAATCCTTTCCAATTACACCAATGATGGGGCACAATTTCTCCCAATTACAGGAATAATGGGACACAATTCCTTCCAATGACACCAACAATGAGGCCCAATGACACCAATAATGGGACACAGTTTCTCCCAATGACACCAACAATGAGGACCAATGAAAACCAATAATGGGACATAATTCCTCCCAATGACACCAACAATGAGGCCCAATGACTCCAATGATGGGACAAAATTCCTCCCAGTTTAACCAACAATTAGGCCAAATGACACCAATGATGGGATGAGGTTCCCTCTAATGACACCAACTGTGGGACCCAATAACTCCAATGATGGAGCACATTTTCTCCCAGCGATACCAAAGATGGGGGTCAATGGATTTTGGGGGGACCCTACGCTGTTTCTTTTCACATTTTTGTATTGCCGGCAATGGTTTTTTGTTTAATTCAGCTGTCAGCGGGAAAGCCCACTGACAGCTGATGACTCATCTGTTGTTAAGGACTCAGCGGCCAGCTTCCCATGCCTGCTCCTTAACAACTAGCTGTTCACTGTGCCCCGATTGGGCCAAGCCTTGCACCTGACCAACAGTCAGGTGCATTGCCTCAGTCAATCAGAGCTTAGATTGCACTGTGCAGCGCTCGGCGGGCGAACATCCCGCTGGGCTCCCCGCAAATTTGGCAAACACCCGAATGGGCACTGTTCGGGGCCAAGCCAGTGCTCAGCCCAAACTGTTGGCCCATCACAATCCTGCTGGAAGGAGCCATCAGAAGATGGGTACACTGTAGTCATAAAGGGATGGACATGGTCAGCAACAATGCTTTCATGTTGTTTACGCCAATTTCTGGCCCTACCACCTGCATGTTGCAGCTAAGAATCGAGACTCGTCAGACTAGACAACATTTTCCCAATCTTCTATTGTCCAATTTTGGTGATTCTGTGTGAATTGTAGCCTCAGTTTTCTGTTCTTAGCTGACAGGAGTGGCACCTCGGTGTGGTCTTCTTCTGCTGTAGCCCAAGTGCTTCAAGGTTCGTTGTGTTGTGTGTTCAGAGATGGTATTCTGCATACCTTGACTGTAACGAGTGGTTATTTGAGTTACTGTTGCTATTCTATCGTCATAAACCAGTCTGCCCATTCTACACTGACCTCTGACATCAGTAAGGCATTTTCGCTCACTGGATATTTTCTCTTTTTCGGACCATTCTCTGGAAACCAGAGAGATGGTTGGTTGTGTGTGAAAATCCCAGTAGATCAGCAGTGTTTAAAATACTCAGAGCAGCCTGTCTGGCACCAACAACCATGCCACGTTCAAAGTCACTTAAATCCACTTTCTTTCCCATTCTGATCCTTGGTTTGAACTTCAGCAAGTCGTCTTCACTGCGCCTAGATGTCTAAATGCATTGAGTTGCTGCCATGTGATTGGCTGAATTTGCGTTACCAAGCAATTGAAACAGTGTACCTAATAAAGTGGCCGGGGAGTGTATATGTTGAAATATGGCCCATGTACAACATTTCAAATGAGTTCTGTTATTTTTCTCGTATATCACAGCATTTGGGGGCTTTTACTAACCAACAACGTGGCTGCTCCTTCCTGTCTAGGCTGTTTGCGTTTGTTTAACTCACCGGTTATTATTGCACCCATATACTGTAATTACCGGTGGCATTGTATACATTGCTACTGATACTTAAAGCGGTGTTCCAGGCTTTTTTTTTTTTATTAAAAGTCAGCAGCTACAAAAAGTTTAGCTGCTGATTTTTAATAAAAAGACACTCATCTGTCCCACGGTCCAGCGGTGCGGCCGCACAGAGCCCCACTCCTCTCCCCGGTGCCTCCATTGAAACTGTGGGCACCTGGCCGTGACAGCTTGTGGGTTCACGGCCGGTCGCGCGCACTGCGCATGTGCATGCGCAAGGCGTGCTGCGCTCTCTCAGTGGACAGGCAATCTTCTGGGATCTGTCATGTGTCCCAGAAGATTGCCGAAATGGAGGGGCCACCTAGGGGAAGAAGAGGAGTTGCCTAGGTGGCCCGTAGATGGAAGCAGAAAGTGGGACAGGAAGTCCCACTCAAAACTAAGCACCCACTCCCCCCCCCAAAAAAAAACTGACATGCCAATTGTGGCATGTAAGGGGGCGAGGAATGCTTAAAGGGGAAGTTCCAGTTTTGGGTGGAACTCCTAACAAAAGAATGTTCTCTTTCTTGAGATCAATATAAAGTTGTTTTAAGAAGTTTCCAGCACTTTGCAAAGACATACATGTTCCCACTAAGATTATTCTTGGTCTTTACGAAAGAATGTGTGTCTGCGCATGAAAAGTACAAAGTAATTTAGACTTATTGTCATGACAGATCATTACAGCCGTCTATCACCACATAAGACAAGTGGCATCTTCTCGGGTGGTGCCCCAACCAGTCCTGTTTACATTCTCTAGATCAAGTGGAAGATTATCTCAACCCAATAAGGGAGCCAAGGTGACGTCTTTGGGCCATTTGTCATCTTTTCACAGACCCGGGGAAGACAGGAGTGTGGAAGAAAAATTGTGGAAGTCAACAATCCGGAAACGCAAAATAATTATTTTACCGCTTGCCGACCGTATACAGTGACACCTTGGATTGCGAGCATAATTAGTTCCGGAAACATGTTTGTAATCCAAGGCACTTGTATATCAAAGCAAATTTCCCCATAAGAAATAATGGAAACTCAGATGATTCGTTCCACAACAATTTATTCATAAGTCCTTCAGTTTATTACCCATAAAAAAAGATTATAGCAATGTGACCAGGTTGTGTAACCATAAAATATCCATCCACAAATGGAAGCCTCCACAGGGGGGTTAGAAGCAAAATCCAGCAGGAGCTCCAGAGTATAAAAGAGAAGAGAGGCGCCTCTTAGACCCCTTTCACACTGGGGCGGTTTGCAGGCGCTATTGCGCTAAAAATATCGCCTGCAAACCGACCCGAAACAACCGCTGCTGTCTCTCAAGTGTGAAAGCCCCGCGGTGCGCTGACAGGACGGGAAAAAAAGTCCTGCTAGCAGCATTTTCGGAGCGGTGAAGAAGCGGTGTACACACCGCTCCTTCACTGCTCCTGCCTATTGAAATCAATGGGGCAGCGCTGCTATATCGCCGGCATAGCCTTGCTGCAGCGGCGCTTTGCGGGCGGTTTTAACCCTTTTTCGGCCGCTAGCGGGGGTTAAAACTGCCCCGATAGCGACCGAATACCTCCGCTAAAACGACGGTAAAACGGCGCTAAATATAGCGCCACTTTACCGCCAACGCCGCCCCAGGCCCCTTTCACGCTTCTAACCTGCCAGTAAAACACTGAGCGCTTTTGAAGAGCTTTTCAGGCGCTTTTGAAGAGCTTTCCATTCATTTCAATGGAGAGGGGCGATTTTTCAGCGCCCTGCCAGCGCACTGCCCCAGTGTGAAAGCATTCACTGATTTTAATGGAAATAGGTTTTCGTGAGCTTTTCAGGTGCTTTTTTTAGTGTGAAAGCGCCTTAAAAGCGCCTCAGTGTGAAAGCGCCTCTCTTCTCTTTTATACCCAGTTCTGACACGACGCTACTTTTATATCAAGACATCGCTTGTATATCAAGTCAAAATGTATTTATCCAAGTTACTCTCAAACCAAGGTTGTACTGTATATATATGCCGGCAAGTCGGCTTCTCTGTGCAGAATCACGTACCTGTACATGATTCTGCACCTCCGGGTCTGGGGCTGTCGGGCGACCCGCTCCCACTGTGATTGGACACAGCGGGAGCCAATCAGCGGGTCCGACGGACCCAATGTAAGCCGGGACCCGCCGATCGTTTCAGAGGGAGAAAGAACGCCGCCCTGCCTATGTCAACAAGGCAGATCGCCGTTCTGAGAGAAGGGAAAGTAGTGATCCTGTATTTCTGCTAAGCAGGAACACAGATCTCTGCCTTCCCACAGTCAAAGCACCCCGCCCACACCCCCTAGGAACACATTTAACCTTTTGATCGCCCCTGATGTTAACCCCCTTCCCTACCAGTGTCATCAGTACAGTGACGGTGCATATTTGTAGCACTGATCACTGTATTGGTGTCACTGGTCCCCAAAAAAGTGTCACTTAGTGTCCAATTTGTCCACCACAATGTCGCAGTGCCGCTATAAGCCGCTGATCGCCGCCATTACTAGTAAAAAAATAAAAATAATTCCGTAAATCTATCCAGTTTGTAGACGCTATGGGGTTGATTTACTAAAGGCAAATAGACTGTGCACTTTGAAAAGTGCAGTTGCTCCAGAGCTTGGTAAATGAGGGAGAGCTCTGCTGGCTTCCATCATCCAATCATGTGCAAGCAAAAATGCTTTTTTTTTTTATTTTCCCTGCACGTGATTGGTTGTTCTTTGTAAAGCGAAGCTTTACCTCATTTACTAAACTCTGGAGCAACTGCACTTCCAGAGAGCAACTGCACTTTTCAAAAGCGCACAGTCTATTTGCCTTTAGTAAATCAACCCCTTTAATTTTTGCGCAATACAAAGAGTATACGC
The DNA here is from genome assembly GCA_037952925.1 of Lithobates clamitans. NCBI lineage: Eukaryota > Metazoa > Chordata > Amphibia > Anura > Ranidae > Lithobates > Lithobates clamitans. The sequence goes on along the minus strand of JBBGZY010001366.1, from coordinate 2,223,778 downwards.
ATATTGGGATTTTTTTTTCTTACCAAAAATATGTAGCAGAATACATATTGGCCTAACTTAATTAATAAATTAGATTTTTCCCATTTTTTATTGGATATGTTTTATAGCAGAAAATTGGAAATCTTTTTTTTTTTTTTTTTCAAAATTGTCAGACTTTTTTGTTTATAGCGCAAAAAATAAAAACCGCAGAGGTGATCAAATACCACCAAAAGAAAGCTCTACTTGTGGGGAAAAAAGGGACATACATTTCAATTGTGTACAGCGTCGCACAACCGCGCAATTGTCAGTTAAAATAACGTAGTGCCTTATCGCAAAAGATGGCCTAGCCAGGAAGGAGGGTAAATCTTCCAGAGTGCTAGTGGTTAAAGTGCATACCAAGCCGAAACCTTGTTAGAATTGCTGTTCTCTGTTGACCCTTCGGGGAGGTTTCCTCTCATTTCCTATGTCGGTGACAAAGTGACTATTTTGGTTTTTGGTTAGACATGTGCAGTTCGTTTCTTTTCTAATTGAAATTCGGATAGATTTTTTTTTGTTTTCGGAAATTTGGATGTATCTGAATTACAATAGTAACAAATTTAAACGAATCTAAAATAACTAAACGAAAATTTCAGATAAAATTTGAATTCAAATCATTTTCACATCAAATTGAAATCGTTTTCGCATCAATTTCGAATTTGAATTTCAGAAGAGAATATAATAGAATAGAAAATAAAGGAATAGAATAGAAAAGAATAGAATAGAAAATAAAGAATATAATATAATAGAGGACGACAGAACAGAATAAAAGAATAGAAAAAAATTTAATAGAAAATAAAGGGATAGAATAGAAAATAAAATAAAATAATAAAATAAAATAGAATAGAAAAAAAGGCATAGAATAGAACAAAAAGAATAGAATAGAATAAAATAAAAAATAATATAACCATCTTCTGAAATTCAAATTTTAAATAGAATACATTTGAATTAAAATAGAATAGAAAAAAGAATAGAATTGAATAAGAAAAAAAATAATGCAATAAAATAGAATAAAATAGAAAGAATATAACCTTCTTCTGAAATTCGAATTCCGAATACAATAAATTTGAATTTGAATAGAATAGAAAATAATAGATTAGAATAGAATAGAAAATAAAAGAATAGAAACGAAAAAAACAATATAATAGAGCAAAATAAAATTCAAAGATTACAACCATCTTCCAGAATTAGAATTTTGAATAGAATTAATTTGGATTTGAATAGAATAGAAAAGGATAGATCAGAATAGAAAAGAATAGAATAGAAAATTAAAAAATAGAAAAGAACAGAAAAGAATATAAAAAAAAAAACAATAGATTTGAATAGAAAGAATATAACAATACAACCATCTTCCGAAATTCGAATTTTTAATAGAATAAATTTGAATAAAATAGAAAAGAATAGAATATCATAGAAAATAAAACTCTACAATAGAAAATAAAAGAATATAATAGAACAAACAATAGAATGGAATAATATAGAAAGGATATAACAATCGTCCAAAATGTTAATTTAGAATAGAATACATAAAATTTTGAATGGAACTTGAATTTAAAATTCAAATTTTCCAAATTCTGTTGAATTGAGTTCAATTAGACCGAATTGGGAAAATTCAAATCGATGCGAACTCGAATAAACAAAACGAATTCCGAAATAAAATAAATGGATTGAAAGAATTTAACTAAACTCATTTATGTAAATAACGAAGTGAAAGGAAACAAAGCACATTTTTTTCGTTCTGCACACGTCTTTTGGTTTTCGGCTACCATTGGTTTGTGGTGAATCCTTTGCTTTCATAGTTTGCGGTTCCAGCAAATTTATGTCTGACTTTGGCCGGGAAATTTTCTTTAAAGCAAAATGACCGTTATGACCTTTGATCCATGGCCAGAAGTCCATATCCCCGCACACACAGGCCAAATGTTGAGCGGTATCACCCAGTTCCCACTGTCAGAACACAATAGCACAGCAGAGGAGATTGCTGTACTAATGTCAGATTGTTAGTACAGCGGCTCCAACCTGAGCTGTCGGGTTTTTTGATCTGCCCGCTGGGTTGAACGAAAAAGAAAATAAACTAGCTGTGTGTACTAGACTTTAGAAGAGCCAATAAGGCCAGCCATACATGGTGAGAATTTCTTTCCTGCAACCACAGACAGTGCTGACAGGGGGAATCCTTCCTGCCGAGCAATTGTCTGCTCCCAGTAGGGGGGCGTGGGAAGTAGACATGTGCAATTAGTTTAGTTCCAAATTCGTTTTTCTGAATTTTTCCAAATTTTTCAATTTCCGAAAATTTCGAATTTCCAAATTTCCGAAATTTCGAATTTCCAAATTTCCGAAATTTCGAATTTCCGAATTTCCAAATTTCGTTTTTATGAAATTTCGAATTTCAGAATTTCCAAAACTTTAGAATTTGCGAATTTCCAAAATTTCGAATTTCCGAAATTTTGAATTTGCTAAATCTCGAATTTCCGCTTTTACGAAATTTCGAATTTCAGAATTTCCAAAATTTCGAATTTGCGAATTTCCAAAATGTCAAATTTACGAAATTTCGTTTTTAGGAATTTCCAAAATTTAGTATTTACGAATTTCCAAAATTTCGAATTTCTGAAATTTAGAATTTCTGGATTTTCAAATTTCCGAATTCTTGAATATCAAATGGTTTACTTAATGTAGATTTGTTATATTTTTGGTGTGCTTTTTATTTTTATTTTTGTATTTTACTTGTGCATTTGATTATTATTTGTTTTATTGAATTTTTTTTCCCACTGTCTGTTTTTTTCTGTGCAAAAATCATCAAATAATGAGAGGTCATTTTTCAGGATAGTTGAAGGGACCTTCTCTAATCCTCAGAAGCCCTAAGGCCTCTTTCACACGAGGGATCCGTATGTCCGTTTTTCATCCTTCCGTTTTCGGATGAAAAACGGACATACATTCATCCCTATGGTGCGTCGGATGTCAGCGGTGACATGTCCGCTGACATCCGACCCCGCTCCGATCCGAAAAGTGTAACGGAGGAAAAACCTACTTTTCCATCCGTTTTCGGATCGGATCGGGTGACGACGGACACTACGGTCCGTCATCATCTGATCCCCCATAGGGGAGAGCGGCGCTCTGACAGGTCCATAGCTGCACAGTGTGCAGCGATGCACCTGTCATCTTCCTGCTCAGCGGGGATCGGCGGGTTGCTTTACTAAAGACAAATAGACTGTGCACTCCAGGTGTGCAACCAGGTGTTAAATGTCACGACAAACATATGCAAACATTCAGCTAGAATTTATTTATAGAGATCAAAGACAAAAAATAAATAAATAAAAAAAGATTAGTAAATGAAAGGGAGCTCTGTTGACTTCCATTAACCAATCATGTGCAAGCAAAAATGGAATTTGTCCCCCCTTGCATGTGACTGGGGAGAGCTCTAAATCTGATGCAGCTCTGCACAGAAACCAATCAGCTTTCAGGTTTTTTGTCAAAACTTTAATTGAACAAGCTGAAGGTAGAAGCTGATTCGCTGCCATGCACAGCTGCACCAGACATTGCACTCTACAATTTTAGTAAATCACCCCCCATTGTGAAGTGAAGTTGTACCTCATTTACTAAGCTCTGGAGTAACAGCACTTGCAGATTAGTAAATCAACCCCTTAATGTTACTTTACATAAAATTGCAAATTTTATTTTATAATTTGCCACTAAATTTACTTTCTGTGACAAAGCTGGGCAAAGTAATTTATAAATATAGGCTTTTATTTTCTATTTTATGTATTTTTTGTGAGGCTAAACAAAAAAAAAAGTATTTAGCAAATCAACCCCTACATTTTGTTCATTCCTATCAACAACAACTTCAGCTCCAACACTTGCATACCCATTACAGACCAAAGCAATTATTACATTTCTGCTATGGGTCTGTTCATTCGACAATATCTTTGTCATTTCTTAATACATCTAAGTAACATGTACTGTATAGTGTTTTGTTTCAGTCAAACATTTTTTAATGATATTGTTTTGCAAAAATAATTGTATATTCTATGGAATCTACAATCAAAAGAGTAAAATTTTTTTTTTTCCCAGTCTGTGATTGTTTTAAAATAGTTGGGGGTTGATTTACTAAAGGCAAAAAGACTGTGTACTGTGCAAGAGCAGTTGCTCCAGAGCTTAGTAAACGAGGGAAGCTCTGCTGACTTCCATCATCCAATCATGTGCAAGCAAAAATGCTGTTTTTTTAAAAAAAATGCCCATGGGTGTAATTGGGTATTCTTTCCAAAGTGACGCTTTACCTCATTTACTAAGTGCTGGAGCAACAGCACTTGCAGATTAGTAAATCAACCCCTTAATGTGACTGTACATAAAATTACAAATGTTATTTTATAATTTGCCACTAAATGTATTTGCTGGTACAAAGCTGGGCAAAGTAATTTATAAATAATGTTTTTTTTTTTTCTTTTTTCTATATATATATATATATATATATATATATATATTGTGAGGCTAAGCAAAAAAAAATTTAAAAAATGTATTTATGAACGAGTGTGAAAATTATGAAACTTAAAGTCGGCTTAAAAAAAAAAGTCTTAGCATCCAGCAGTAACACTGCCACTTTTTGCCAACGTCATCTGTTTAATCAGTCTTTAAAAAAAAAAAATTATATTAAAAATCACATATAATCTAAAAGCCATTTTTATATATCTAACTACAAAAAAAAGTCTTAGCATCCAATGCACAAACAGTAACACTGCTGCTTTTTGTCAACATTATCTGTTTAATCAGTCTTTAAAAAAAAAAATATATATATATATATATATATATATATATATATATATAAATTTATTTATTATATACATTTTTTTTGAAAATCATATGTAATCTAAAAGCCACTGCTTCTAACACTGCTACTTTTTGTTAACATCATCTGTTTAATCAGTCTTTATTTTTTAATATATATATATATACATATATATATATATATATATATATATATATATATATATATATATATATATATATGTATGTATATATATATATATATATATATATATATATATATATATATATATATATATATATATATATATATATGTATGTATATATATATATATATATATGTATGTATATATATTTATATATATATGTATATATATATATATATATATATATATATGTATATATATATATATATTTTTTTTATTTATTTATTATATACATTTTTTTTTAAATCATATGTAGTCTAAAAGCCATTTTCTATATCTCCCTACAAAAAAAAAAGTCTTAGCATCCAATGCACAAACAGTAACACTGCTACTTTTTGTCAACATCATCTGTTTAATCAGTCTTTTAAAAAAATAAAATAAATAACATATATATATATATATATATATATATATATATATATATATATATATATATATATATATATATATAATATATTATATATATTTATTTATAAATATATTTTTATATATATACACATTTTTTTTGAAAATCATATCTAAAAGCCATTTTTATATATCTCCCTACAACAATTTTTTTATACAGTACTATTCCAATGTCACAAGATTCGGAAGACTGCAGCTTTATTTGATTTAATGATTGCCAGCTGATGTGATGTTTATAGTTTATGTTCTATGTTTCCATGACTGCTATCCAGTTATATCTCTGTTTTGTGTGCTATCTATCCCTTCCTGGAATCAAAATGTCACAACAAACATATGCTAACATTCACCTAGAGAAGTCTTTTTCAACCTTTTCAACACAGGGGAACCCTTGAAAAAACATTCCGGTCTCAGGGAACCCCTTCTAAAAATGATTATGTCTACAACTCATAATACATTAGTGTGATAGTCAGAAAGGAAGAATGCTCCTTACACTTGAGGTCATTGGGAAGAATCCTTTCTTACAGATAACTTAAAAGATCAATGGCGTCAGTGGGAACTTATCTAAGAGGCAAATATAGCACGTTGCTCAAGGAACCCTCTAGAAACCTCTGGAGGAACCCTAGACTTCCATGGAACCCTGGTGAATAAACCCTGACCTAGAGTTTATTTTATGGAGAACAAAAGAAAAAAAGAAAGCATCCCCCACCACCTGATCTCTCTATGGAAATAATTCATAGGCACCATTGATAGCTACATTGTAAAAAATATTATTGTTACAATGTATTTAGACTAGATCTTTGATGTGCAGATCAAAGGATTCTCTGCTGAAAATATCTGTTTAATCAACTTTACCAGGAAAAAGGTTTTTTTTTTTTTAATAAAATTGTGCTCATTTTGCTTCTTATTAACTCTTAGTTAACATTAACAAACCCTTATTTCCTTCCTTCCCCTATTTCCTTTAACCACTTGACCTCTGGAAGATTTACCCCCCTTCCTTACCAGGCCATTTATTTTTTGCGATATGCCACTTAGTTACATAGTAGGTGAGGTTGAAAAAAGACACAAGTCCATCAAGTCCAACCTATGTGTGTGATTATATGTCAGTATTACATTGTATATCCCTGTATGTTGTGGTCGTTCAGGTGCTTATCTAATAGTTTCTTGAAACTATCGATGCCCCCTGTAGAAACCACCGCCTGTGGAAGGGAATTCCACATCCTTGCCACTCTTACAGTAAAGAACCCTCTACATAGTTTAAGGTTAAACCTCTTTTCTTCTAATTTTAATGAGCTGCCACGTGTCTTGTCAAACTCCCTTCTGCAAAAAAAGTATTATCCCTATTGTGGGGTCAGCAGTACGGTATTTGTATATTGAAATCATATCCCCATGCAGTGGGGGCCTGTCAGGACATGTCTGATCATTGGAGGAGAGCACGCTGAATTCCCAGCATAGCAAGAGACCTGACCACAGTGTGCTCTCCTGCATAGTGTGGACAGTTTTTATTAGGAAAGTAAGGGGTCTAGCAGGAACACCAGGGATTTCACACAAAGGAAGCAATACAAAGAGAGCAGGATACTTTCTCATATAAGTACATGGTACAGCGGGTACTAGGAATGACATGACATCAGAAGGGGGCGGTGCCAACAGGTGATGTAGCCGGGTGGCCTTGCCCCTTTCCTATATAAGAAATGTCAAAGTGCAGAGTGGGCATACAGCGGGAGGCCTGCCAAGAGACGGAGCGTTTTTTCATTTTTTTGGGTGCAATGGGCGGCGTGATTGAAGATGGGTTTACATGGAGGGACACTATTTTTTTTATTTTTTAATAAAGGACTCGTCAAAAACAGTTTCTTGTGGTTCTTAATTTTTGACACTTTTTTGGGGAATGGTTAGGGGTACAATGTATCTGATACACATTCACATAGCGAGAGGGCCGGGATCTGGGGGCCCCCTTGTTAAAGGGGGCTTCTAAATTCGGATAAGCCCCCTGCCCGCAAACCTCGACAACCACAGCCCATCTACATGTTGAGGGCATGTGGCCTGGTATGGTTCAGGAGGGGGGGTGCTTGCTCGCCCCCTCCCCTTTCCTGACCTGCCGGGCTGCATGCTTGGATAAGGGTCTGGTATGGATTTTGGGGGGGACCCCACGCCATTTTTTTCTTTATTTATTCAATAGCCGGGTGCCGGCAATTGTAACCGCAAGTGGTTTTAGATGTGATTTGACTCATTTATTTTTCTTTAGAAATGTCATTTTTGCTGTAGCATGTTTTATGCATGCTACAGATGCGCCACTTTACAGGAAGACTAAGGGGACCCCCAGGCATTATATTTAAAGGAATTTTTCATTTTTTTTGTTGCACTTTAAGCATAATTAAAATCGCTGCTCTTGAAAAAACAATGTTTTTAAAAAAAAATGTTATTGATACATGTCCCCCAGGGCAGTACCCAGAGCCCCATACTCCTTTTATGACCAATTACTTGCAAATACAGCTTCAAAATGGGCACTTTTGATTTTTTCTGTTTGGCTCCCATAGAATTCAATGAGGTTCAGTGTGGTGTTCGGCCCACCCCTAGCAGGCACATATCAAGAATAGGAAGTGTTGGGGTAACAAGCGCTTTAAGCTGGCCATACATTACAAAATTTTCTTATTCAATGTCCTTTAGATTTGCCTTCAACTCTGTAGTGCAAGGGCCTGCTTGATTGCATACAAATTGAAAGTGTTTAGGTTTTGAACTCAAATTATATGGTTTTGTTAAATCTAAAGGAAAGTTGTACAAGAAAATTGTATAATGTATGGCCAGCCTAAGGGCTCTTTCACACAGTAATGTGCATTTTCACAGACTCTGCTTGCTCAGCAGGGATCCGCGCTGATCCAGCGAATGACAAGTCCGTCTCTGCTCACCTGCCAGAGCCCCACTCTCCTCTATGGGGGATCGGATGAAAACAGATCCGCCTGTTCGTTTTCATCCAATCCGCTAGACAGGTGGAAAAAAAGGGTTTTGCGATATAAGCGAAAAAAATAGCAAAAATTTTGAAAAAATTTGAAAAAAAAACACTTTTTTTTAGTTTCTATTGTAACATTTTGCAAATAAGTAAATTTTCTTCATAAATTTGGGCCAAAATTTATACTGCTACATATCTTTGGTAAAAATAACCCAAATTAGTGGATATTTTTTAGTCTAGTCTGCACCATCAGAAGTGTAAACTCACCACATAAACATGACCTTGAAAAGCAAGACATTGAAAAACAAGAAATTACAGATTGAAATGATTGATGGGCACAGTGGCAGCGTTTGATGGGCACAGTGGCTGCATTTGAGGGGCACAGTGGCAGCGTTTGATGGGCACAGTGGCTGCATTTGAGGGGCACAGTGGCTGCGTTTGATGGGCATAGTGGCAGCAATTGATGGCACAGTGGCTGCATTTGATGGGCACAGTGGCTGCGTTTGATGGGCACAGTGGCTGTGTTTGATGGCACAGTGGCTGCATTTGATGGGCACAGTGGCTGCGTTTGATGGGCACAGTGGCTGTGTTTGATAGCACAGTGGCAACGTTTGATGGGCACAGTGGCTGTGTTTGGTGGGAACAGTTGCAGCTTTGATGGGCACAGTGGCTGTGTTTGATGGGCACAGTGGCTGCATTTGATGGGCACAGTGGCTGCGTTTAATGGGCACAGTGGCTGCGTTTGATGGCACAGGGGCTGCATTTGATGGGCACAGTGGCTGCGTTTGGGCACAGTGGCTGCTTTTGATGGCACAGTGGCTGCGTTTGGGCACAGTAGCTGCGTTTGATGGCACAGTGGCTGCTTTGATGGGCACAGTGGCTGTGTTTGATGGGCATAGTGGCTGCGTTTAATGGCACAGTGGCAGCGTTTGATGGGCACAGTGGCAGCATTTGATGGGGACAGTGGCTGCGTTTGATGGGCACAGTGGCTGCATTTAATGGCACAGTGGCTGCATTTGATGCGCACAGTGGCTGCATTTGATGGGCACAGTGGCTGCGTTTGATGGGCACAGTGGCAGCGTTTGATGGGCACAGTGGCAGCATTTGATGGGCACAGTGGCTGCGTTTGATGGCACAGTGGCAGCTTTGATGCCCACTGTTATAAAATGTAAATATCTGTATAATCCAACCCCTAGCACTCTATGTATGTGCAGATAATGTGAAATGTATTTATGACAATTCATGTTAACCCATGTTAGCCAAACTCTGAGTCTGCACCATCAGAAGTGTAAACTCACCACATAAACACAGCGTTACATGAATGGTCATGACCTTCAGTTTATCTGTACAGAGTGATTGGGGGATGTTATATAGATAGGGCTGTGTGCCAGTTTGGGAGATATCTGTCACACTGGGCTGTCTCTTCATTCTCCTGTCTTCTTATCACTGATCACAATACCTACAAGACAAATCCTACAGAAACTTTTGCAGCTTTTCTTCCAAGGAGACTTTACTCAGTAAAAAAATGATCTCACCTCCTCCCTGTAGTGTGAGCAGACATCCCGGTGTTCTGCCATATAGAGTCCTCCTATCAAATAGTGTCTGCCTCGTACTGCGCAGGCGCAGCGCCTGCGCAGTACGGAGGAGCAGGAGATGCCGAAAATGCCCGAAGTTGATCAGCTGACCATCAGCTGTACACGGCGCTCGGGCACCTGTTAGCGATGGCTGTGTAAGAGGGCCCCTCGCGGGCTCGCTTCGCTCGCCACGCTTCGGGCACGGCCTCGCTGCGCTCGGCAAATATTTATTCTAACTCTATGTCCACTTGGATAGTGGGGAATGATCCTGGACATAGGGTAAGAATAAATGCGCAGGCGCCGTGTACAGCTGACGATCAGCTGTTGAACTTCGGAGACTTTCGGCGTCTCCTTGTCCTCCCTGTACTGCGCCTGCGCAGTACAGGGAGGACACTATATGATAGGGGACTGAATTCGACAAGACACCGGCCAGCAGTAGCTACAGAGAGCTCCGCCCCTCAGCACACCGCACTGGTGATTGGAGGAAGGGGGACGGAGGGGGTGGAGTCAGAGATCTCACAGTGCAGGAGATGGAGGGAGAGAAGAGCTGCTTTGGAGGTTCTAAATACAAACGCCTAGAGACGCCAGGGCCCCTTATAGTTGTATGGGCTGTACCCCCCTGATGGCAGCCCTGGCACTGAGGATCAGCCCTGGGTGGGGCCCTCCATGAAAATGGGGCCCCCGGGCAACTGCCCAGCGTGCCCAATCGAAAAAACGGCCCTGAATTGTCATTGAAATGTAGGGAACACATAATCATATTGTACCATGTCCTATACATGACAGAAGAATATATGGGCATGTGGTGGATTGCTCTGCATAGAGATTTGTTTGATCCACCATGTACTGCAACAAATCTTCGGGGAAAAACAAATAGAAATAGTCAGATTCTGAAAAATTGTGTTGGGCTGCACACCTGGCTGTGCAGTGAAAGGGGGGATTGTAGCGGATCCTGAGTTGGCAGGGGTTTGCCAGAGCATCAGGAAGGTAGGACTGGGCCCGGATTCTTTGGGCTGGATGTGCAATTCCACTACTTATACTGGGCTCCTCTTCCTGGGGTCTGGTGCTGCTGGTGGTAGGCAGGTCTTCTGATCTTGGTCCTGATCTAGGTCCTGATCTCCTTACTGTTTTAGGAGGGGTGCTTTCCTCCGCTGACTCAGACTCCAATCCACTACCCTCCACTGGCTCGTATTCCGAACCAGAATCGGATGATTGGAGCTCCCCGCTGCTCTCATCATCCGAAATGGTAAGGATGTTATATGCCTCCTCAGCTGTATAAACTCTTTTAGACATGATGGCGGTACTTTTGGCGGGCCTGTGTGATGGAACTGGTGGTACTACTGACAGCTCACTGATGGCGGGCCTGTGTGACGGTACTGACAGGTTACTGATGGCCTGTGTGATGGTACTTATGGTGGGACTGTGCGGCGGTAGTGATGGCGGTACTGATGGCGGGGCCTGTGTGACAGATGGGCTGTGACAGATGGGCTGTCAGATCCAGATGTACAGATGGCGGTACTGATGGCAGTAATGATGGCGGTACTGATAGCGGTACCGTTAGTGGTACTGATGGCGGCCTGTGTGACAGATGGGCTGTCAGGTCCAGATGGTACCGATGGCGGTACCAATGGCGGCCTTTGTAACAGATGGGCTGTGACAGATGGGCCGTGACAGATGGGCTGTCAGATCCAGATGGTACCAATGGTGGTACTGATGGCGGTACCGATGGTGGTGCTGATGGCAGCCTGTGTGATAGATGGGCTATGACAGATGTGTGTGTGACCGGTGTGTGAGGAGAGAGAAGGAAAGATCCCTGGAAACCGCCACAATATTTATACTTGTGACCGACTGTGATTGGACACAGCCAATCACATGGGTAAACAGCCAATTCATTGGCTGTTTACTCTGATCGGGATGGGGCTATGTCCGAGGGACATGCGATCCAGTTTGTCTTGACATGTGACCGGCTGTGATTGGACACGGTTTAACCTGATCGGGGATGCGCTGTGTCCGAGGGACAAACGTCATCCCTGATCACCGCGGTGCGCAGCCCTGGGGGCGCGCAATAGCGGCGCGTCCTGGCCGACATCAAATGACGTCCGGTCAGGATAGTCAAACCACTTTGCCACCGTCATTTTGTAACAGGGCGGGCGGCAAGTGGTTAAATAATAAAAAAAAGTCTTAAAATAACTTTAAACTATTTTAGTCTTTTTAAAAATAATAACTTCTAGCAATGCATTTTCTTTTTACTGTTGTAATGTATTGTACATACTTCGGTGCCTCGAGATATTTCTTCATATGTTCTTATAATAAACTCCTTAATAATTAAAACTGAGCTGTCCAGTTTAGTTTTCTTTGACATTTCTGCTGCACAAAGCCTAAGAAGAGCTCTTGAACGTCCCACAGGCTAGATACTCGTAGAAGAATATTTTTCTTGGAACTCACATAAGAAACAACAGTTCTAATTTTAAACCCGAGCATATCTGAAATGCTGTGCATTGTTGAAATATAGTTATGTAATTGGCTAACATTTATGTGATTTGATTTCCTTCTAACACTTGTTCCTGTTCTGGTGACCAGTCATTGTTGCCGGTCTGGTTTCTGTTGAATGACTCGTCAGCTAACCATTGTGGTTCTGGGTCAAAAAGTCATTGTGTAAATTTTGATTGGAATGAGTTACCTGCAGTAAAGATAAAGGTCACTAAATCAATCCGCTTTTCTTGGTTTATTGACAAGGCTTTTTATATAACAGTACTTATAGACTGGGAAAAAAAAAAAAAGTATCAATTATTCTGCGCTTGCCCAAAGAGTGAAATAAGCAGCTAACACGGCCAATAGGATGTAAGCATATAACAATAAAACAAAAGTATGTGTAGCGCTACCAAACATAAGAGTTCAAAAAAGTTCAATATAAGGGCAATGAAGTCCAACTGGTAATGAAACACCAACTGAGAAAAAACAAGAAAAAGTCCTCAATATTTAAAAGACTCGTAAAGATTAACAGTCCATATAAATGTAGTGACTTCGTGTGAAAAACAATTCAGATGCGTGACATCAAAAGTGAAGATAGGAGAAGCACACCGCCACCGAACTTGAGAAGGCTTACCAGATCTCGTGGACCCAAGAGGGCATACGCCCAAATGGGTCAAATCAGGCTTGGGTGGTGGGTGATGGTAGGTGTTCCGAAAAGATGGTGAGGATGGACATCTAGAGGTAAGCCGTGGACTTGTATGTCCCTCAGGGTAATATTGAGGAGTAGATGGTGATGATATAAAGCAAGGAGGAAAAAGGCCACATAGCGTAATTCCGTAAAACAAGTATCAAAATTTATTAAAATAAGAAATACACTCACATGTACGTCTTGTAAAATCAGCGCTGTACAAGTATGGCGGCAGTGGGGTCCTACCCAAACTTATACTTGTACTTATAGACTGCATACTCTCACCTGACCTCACAGGAACACACTAACGAATCAACATCAACATCCAGATTACCATCCAAGACCGTAAACGCCATCCTATGATGATAACATAGGGCCAAAGCATGGTGAGGAAGTGGAGTGTGCTGGTCACTGGTTATATCAGAAGCCCGAGAAGTAGAACTGTTAGTGTTTCCCTCCCCTGGGCTACTGTAAACACCTTTCCCATGGGCTCCTTGCAGTCCTGTGTCCCACGATGGTTGGCCTGCCTCTTGGGGTAACTTTTGCTGATACAAGTGGCTGGGTGACTGAGAGTCCTGTTGCATGATCAACACAGCCATATCTTGGGCTTCTCCTCCTGGACATTGTCCACAGTCTCCTGCTTTGTGCAGTATGCCTAAGGCTCAACTTTTCAGAGTCCCATTGCCACCAATACCATCTGCCTACTCTTCCTTTCATGCTTAATTGGTCCTTACTTCCTAAAGTGCCTGATTTAAACTTCATTGACCCAGTGTTCCACACTTAATAGAGGGTGAGAGGTTTTCTCATGTGCTTAATTAGCTGCATGGACCGACCCTTTGCCTGTTTACTGAGCATGTTTCCACCTACTGCCTGGACTGACCCTTTGTCCATTTACTAAGCATGATTCTGCCTGCTGCCTGGACCAATCCCTTGCCTGTTTACTGAGCATGTTTTTGTGTGCCACCTGGCTAATTCTTGCCTATTTACTGAGCAAATTTTATGTCTGCTGCCTGGACCAACTCTTTGCCTGTTTACTGAGCTCATTTCTGCCGTCTGCCTGGACCAGCCCCTGCCTGATTACTGAGAACATTTCTGCCTGCCGCCTGGACCAACCCTTTGCCTGTTTACTGAGTTAATTTCTGTTGGCCGCCTGGACTCACCCTTTGCCTGTTTACTTAGTACATTTCTGTCTGCTGTCTGAACCAACCCTATGCCCATTTAGTGAACATGTTTCTGCTTGCCGCCTACAGGGCCGGTGCTAGACTCTTTTGTACCCTAGGCAAGACCAGCTACTTGCACCCCCCCCCCCCCAAAAAAAAATTAAAACTTCTACCATTTTTAAAACAGTAGAAAATATTAAAACATCTAAATATGAAACTGCTAAATTGCTTTTAAATTTGCAAAAATACATGCCATAAGATGCCAAAGAGACAGCCCAATCCAGAAAAAAAGCAACTCAATCCAGCAAAGAAACATTTACATATAGCAAAGAGACAGCCAAATCCAGCAGAGACACCCCTATATAACAGTCAGCCAAATCCAGCAAAGAGACAGCCCAATCCAAAGAGGCCAATCCAAAGAGGCCAATCCAGCAAGGAGACAGCCTAATCCAAAGGGGCAGCCAAATCCAGCAGAGACATCCCCATATAACAAAGAGACAGCCAAATCCAGCAAAGAGACATCCCCATATAACAAAGACAGCCAAATCCAGCAAAGAGACATCCTTATCCAGGAAAGAGACATCCAAATCCAGCAGTGTGACAGGTAGGGAGAGTGTAACAGGTGGGGGAGAGTGTAACAGGTGAAGGGGTCAGTGTGACAGGTGAAGGGGCCAGTGTGACAGGTGGGGGGCAGTGTGACAGGTGGGGGGGCAGTGTGACAGGTGGGGGAGAGTGTGACAGATGGTGGGGCCAGTGTGACAGGTGGGGTAGAGTGTGACAGATGGGGGCCAGTGTGATAAGTGGGGGTCAGTGTGACAGGTGGGGGGGCTGGTGTGACAGGTGGGGGGCCAGTGTGACAGGTGGGTGGGGGGCCAGTGTGACAGGTGGGGGAGAGTGTGGTCAGGTGGGGGGCCAGTGTGACAGGTAAGGGAGAGTGTGACGGGTGGAGGGGCAGTGTGACAGGTGGGGGGCAAATGTTACAGGTGGGGGGCCAGTGTGACAGGCGAAGGGGGCCAGCATGGGGGAGAGTGACAGGTGGGGGGCCAGTGTGACAGGTGGGGGCCAGCATGACAGGTGGGGGGCCAGTGTGACAGAAGAGGGGACAGTGTGACAGGAGGGGGGTGTTACAGGTGGGAGGTCAGTGTGACAGGTGGGAGGCCAGTGTGACACATGGGGGGCCAGTGTGGCAGGTGGGGGGCCAGTGTGACAGGTGGGGGGCAGTATGACAGGTGGGGGGCCAGTGTGACAGGTGGGGGCAGTGTGACAGGTGGGGGAGAGTGTGACAGGTGGAGGGGCAGTGTGACAGGTGGGGGGGCCAGTCTTACAGGTAGGGGGGCCAGTGTGACAGGTGGGGGAGAGTTTGACAGGTGAAGGGGCTAGTGTGACAGTTGGGGGGCCAGTGTGACAGGTGAAGGGGCCAGTGTGACAGGTGGGGGCCATTGTGACAGGTGGTGGAGAGTGGGACAGGTGGGGGGCCAGCATAACAGGTGGGATGCCAGTGTGGCAGGTGGGGGACCAGTGTGACAGGTGGGGAAGAGTGTGACAGATGAAGAGGCCAGTGTGACAGGTGGGGGGCCAGTGTGACAGGTGGGGGAGAGTATGACAGGTGGGGGCCAGCGTGACAGGTAGGAGGCCAGTGTGACAGATGGGGGGCCAGTGTGACGGGGGGGCAGTGTGACAGGAGGGGGGTGTTACAGGTGGGAGGCCGGTCTGACAGGTGGGGGGCCAGTGTGACAGGTGGGGGGCCAGTGTGACAGGTGGGGGGCCTGTGTGACAGGTGGGGGGTGTTACAGGTGGGAGGCCAGTGTGACAAGTGGGGGGCCAGTGTGACAGGTGGGGGGCAGTGTGACAGATGGGGGAGAGTGTGACAGGTGAAGGGGCAGTGTGACAGGTGGGGGGGCAGTGTTGCAGGTGGGGGGCCAGTGTGACAGGTATAGGAGAGTGTAACAGATGAAGGGGCCAGTGTGACAGGTGAGGGGGGCCAGTGTGACAGGCGGGGGGCCAGTGTTACAGGTGGGACCAGTGTGACAGGTGGGGGGCCAGCATGACAGGTGGGAGGTCAGTGTGACAGGTGGGGGGCCAGTGTGACAGGTGGGGGTCAGTGTGACAGGAGGGGGGGTGTTACAGGTTGGAGGTCAGTGTGACAGGTGGGAGGCCAGTGTGACAGGTGTTGGGCCAGTGCGGCAGGTGGGGGGCAGTGTGACAGGTGGGGGGGCAGTGTGACAGGTGGGGGAGAGTGTGACAGGTGGAGGGGCAGTGTGACAGGTGGGAGGCCAGTGTGACAGGTGTTGGGCCAGTGCGGCAGGTGGGGGGCAGTGTGACAGGTGGGGGGGCAGTGTGACAGGTGGGGGAGAGTGTGACAGGTGGGAGGCCAGTGTGACAGGTGTTGGGCCAGTGCGGCAGGTGGGGGGCAGTGTGACAGGTGGGGGGGCAGTGTGACAGGTGGGGGGGCAGTGTGACAGGTGAGGGGCAGTGTGACAGGTGGGGGAGAGTGTGACAGGTGGAGGGGCAGTGTGACAGGTGGGCGGGGCAGTGTGACAGGTGGGGGAGAGTGTGACAGGTGGAGGGGCAGTGTGACAGGTGGGCGGGGCAGTGTGACAGCTGGGGGGGCAGTGTGACAGGTGCCAGAACTTCACTCACTGTGTTGGCCATTAGTGCCAGCTTCTCAGGGCTGCCCTTAAAAAATAAGAAGAAGAGAGCAGAGGCAGGCACATTTGCATGGAATTCTATGTCAGCAATAAGCAGGCTTAGGATTGTGTGCTTGTTGTCCGGCGGCCAATCGATAGCAGGGGTCGTTGTTCTGTGTGGTGGTGGATGGGGCCAATGGCTGCCTGTGTGTTGTGCTGTCCCAGGGCTCAAGTGAGCGCCGAGTAGAGGCAGGAGGACGAAGTACGTGTGTATAAGCAATGTGGTCACCTGTCAAGTGTTACCTGTCCCAGGGCGGGATGCCCCCCGTTATTAGGAAGAGATTCCCACACTTCCCTCGTTCCTCCCTTTCAGTAAACTGTGACAAACGGCCCGGGGGGTGAAGGCAGACTGGGATTGGAGCGAAGCGCCCACGAACACGCTGCTCTCTCTGTGTGTGTTAGTGCAGCTGAAGGGGCCAGCAGAGGTAATGTGCTGTCACTGTGCGTGCCCTCCACATCTTGGACTACGGAGAACTAGGCACTGACAAGCTCCCGATGGAGAGTAGGGAAACCAGCAGTCCTGGCTGCGCCCTAGGTGACAGTGTGCCCTAGTTCATCTAGTGGTAGCACAGGCACTGGCCGCCTAGACTGACTCTTTGCCTGTTTACTGAGCATGCTTCTGCCTGCTGCCTGGACTGACCCTTTGTCTGTATACTGACCACGTTTCTGCCTGCTACCTGGACCATGAGAAACGCATCATGGGAGGTGATATCAAGTAGGTAAAAGAGCCATCTAATGCAAACCTGCACATGGCCCATGCAGAAAAAACAGGTTTTTAATGCTCCCCCCTCCAGTAACACTCTCACTTTACTGGCAAAATGACCAATGGGGCAAGCGTGGCTGAAAACAATCCACAGTTGGAAACAGTCATGGAGCAGTACATATGCAGGTGTGTCACAATAGGGTGTACAATCTGCTCCCTTGTATATGATGATTTGGGGACAGTCAGCATATATATTCTCATCCAAGATATGGACTTAGTACCAGAGGGCTGATACAAACACAAACACTGGGGAAATGTCCGTGGGGACCTCAAAGAATATGGCTCACCAATCACTCAGGAGCTGTCTCTGTCCAAGTAGGCAGCAAGATGGAATCGCCAATGAAGCTGTCAATGTGGCAGGTGGCACTGTGTGACGAGGCTCCAGAATCCGATCTCTGTGCAGACCCGTTTAGTGTTGTGCAGCTGCCCACCTCAATTGTGGAGCTGAGTACACAAGAGTCGCGGTTCGCATGCGTGTATCAGCCACGGCTTCCCGGCGTTATGACCTAATGCACATAAAGATGTCATGCCGACGCGTTTTGTCTGCCAATGGCATTGGGCTTGCTCACACCCTGAGGAAGCCTGATGCCGTTGGCGGACGAAACGTGTTTTCCTGCGTAGGACATGGAAACAAGGCTATAAGCACATGCTCACACATGCTCACACATGCCTAAAACTTTTGCACAGTACTGTATATCCTCCAAATGTTCTTCAGTTGGCTTGCAACTCTCGAAAAATTATAGGAAATTCTCTGCTCAAAATCAGAACGGTATTTCTTCTATCTTTTATTTTTGGTCTTACCTGCCAAAAGATTTGTAACCATTTAGTGTCGAGATTTACACAACTCTGGCACAAAGTACAACCTTCTCTGGCAGGGAAGGACCCCTGATTTTTCTCTCTCCCAGCCTGTAATTGGACAGTGAAAGAGAAACAACAGAACGATAAGATAATTTCTTCATTACTCTGCTTTCTTCTACTCTCAGCATGTTCTTTTTTTAGCAAATGAGCACTGAAGCATCACTGACTGGTTACTTGTACTGCTTCTTCCGTTCCTAGTGTAGCGGTACCCCCGCAGGAGTCACTTGAATATTGTTTGCCTGGGTCTCCCACTGATTACTCCACAGCAGGTCACAAGGTTTTTTCACACAGCCGGGTGCACACACTGTTCTGCTGGTTATCTTCAATGACCAGTCTAGGGATTTTTTATTTGGAGAACTTGGATAGGAGAAGGGATTTAGTAGGAGACTCCAAATTAACTATTCACAAGTGAGGACAACTTTCTCTGTGTACAGCTTGCAGCAAATTAATCTTGGACTGTACTCCCTCTGGAATAATGTCAGTCCTTGATAATCAGTAAAAGGTATTTTCTGGTAAAGCTCTATGCAACCTTAATAGGAGTAGCAAAAACTCAACTCTATGTAGAACTATGCAGCAGGCCTTCTGTAGCACTATGCATCAAACTGAACAGATTAAAGAAAGCCCCTTTGTAGCAGAAGTAATTTAGTAGACCTTGCTTCTTCAAGACACTGGCCAGTGTGCTCCTTGGCTTGCACCCAGTAGCTGACTCCTAGCGCTCAGAGGGGGGCTTAACAGCACCAGTCCCCAGGATCCCCTGCACGGGTCTGTACTCACAAGTCTCCTGAAGCACACACGGCAACCCTCTTCAGAGTTACCAGACAGGATCCACAGACTTCTTCTCTCAGTCAGCCCTAACAAGAACCATGGGTTGCAGCTTCAATGTTTCAGGCCCTCAGGTCGACCAACTGAGGCCGCATGGCAGCCTGTGCCGGGGAGAGGCAGCCGCCCCCTCCACACATAGACCTCGCTCGAAAGGATCACTGCCCACACCATGTGCTCTCCAGATTTAATAAAGGTACTCAGCATGCCTTGGGGCGCGCACCGTTCTAATTGGCCAGGGCTGTATAGACAGCCATGCTCTCACCTAGGGTTGCCACCTCATCCCTTTAAACCCGAACACATATTAATTACACAGGTTCTTGTTGGCCAACTTTTACATAAGCTATCCCCCTTTTAGTCCATAATGAATGCTACTGCCAGACTCATCAACCTTACCAACCATTGCTATAGTTGAGGTGGCAGAACCTGGGCCTGAATCTGTGACCTCTGCTGTGTCTGGTGGTGTTTCTTCCTGCTGAGCTACCTGGACAATTCTTTGAATAATCTTGCCTTGAAACTTGTTTCTCTTGAACCTTCAACCCTTTGCTCCTTCCATGAACTTCCTAGTTTAGCCATGCCTTTGCGCTTCCTGTTTGCCAGATTATTGTGCTATCTGCAGCCAATATCTTGCTCTTGTCGCTCTTGCTGCCATCCATATCTCTACTATCACTCATTACCAACCTTTGTTCCTTTACTACGCTTTTGCTTGATCCCAACCTGCACCACTTATTACTGACCTTTGGCTCGTTTATTGACAATGCTCCTGCTTGATCTCTACCTTCTATATCTGCTACTGGAACCTGGCTTGCTCACCTCCTCTTGTGATTAAGCACAATTGTACTGTGTGAAACGCATCTACAAGACTTGTGTGTTGGTGTCCCCTGATGTCATTTTAGTGATTAATAAACAGCATTTTGAATTTCCATTGATGTGCAGCCATTTCTTCTTTTATTCATATACCCACTGGGGCGGGCCAGGGATAGCACTTGATTGGAAATTCCCATCAGGCACAAACTAATCCGAGTAGAGTGGTGAGTTCTTCACTTCTACTTGCTCACCCCCTGGTGGGGCAATCCTGTGAACTGCGACCTAGTACTAAAATGCAGCAAAACCCATATCCACTATTAAGTTTTTTGGTGAACATCGGTTGGTTCAGTGTTGCCAACTGCCCATAGCATAACATACAGTTTGTAAAAAATGGCCACCTTTCTCCTGTCTGGAAAAGTCCATGACAGGAGAACATTGCTGAGTGTTTTGATGGCTTGGAACTTGCATGCGCAATTCCAGAGCGATCCGTCTCAGACTGAGTGCTAGTACTGCTGCTACTGCTCGGGAGTCGGGCGGTGCCTGCAAGTGACATAAGGAACATCATGGGCCGCTGGCATTAAGGCAGCAGGAGTCAGAACTGGATCTGGGAGCCTTGTGTGTGGTCAGGATGACTCAGATAGTCTGTCAATCATCTAATTTTCATTTATCTGTGGGCTCTGGAACGGAAAGGGGGGCAGTCTCTTTGGTCTGTTTGCTGGGCAGGGGGCGGAGCAGGCCTCTCTCTCTGTTGCTGGGCAATGTGAAGCAGTCTCTCTGAGACTGGGCAATGTGGAGAAGTCTCTCTGAGACTGTGCAACGTGGAGAAGTATTTTTGTGGTTGGGCAATGTGGAGAAGTCATTTTGTGGTTGGGCAATGTGGAGCAGTCTTTCTATGGTTGGGTAATGTGGAGAAGTCTCTCTGTGACTAGGCAAGGTGGAGAAGTCTTTTTGTGGTTGGGCAATGTGGAGCAGTCTTTCTGTGGTTGGGTAATGTGGAGAAGTCTTTCTGTGGTTGGGCAAATGGAGCAGTATCTCTGTGGCTGGGCATTGTGGAGCAGTCTCTCTGTGGCTGGGCATTGTGGAGCAGTCTCTCTGTGGCTGGGCATTGTGGAATAGTCTCTCTGTGGTTGGGCAATGTCTCTGTTGGAAAAACTGTTTTATTGCTGTCTGTGCCCAATTCAGGGAGATGTATCTTCTATTTGTCCTGTTAACTGACACCAAAAGTAAAAGATAATCCAAAACAGGAACAGAGGTGAAACTTTAGAATTGTGGATATTAATTCTGGTGATCCTGTTGGCTATCAGGGATTTAAGGGGAAATGTCTCCAGTTGGACATAGGTGACAAAAAACTGATGGGTTATAATATCCCTTACTATGTTAAAAATAAGAGATATGTTTTTTTGCCTTCATATATACTTTAGATTATATTAGTAATTGCATATTGTACTTGTTTTTAGCTTGAAGACTGAAATTTGCACTTAAAACTGTAACTTTTCGAAATGTCAGTAAAAACTTGGCTGAGTCAGTAATTATTGTATGTCGTGGCAGCAACGGTTTGAAATGTCAGTAAAAACTTAGCTGTGCCAGTAAATTTTGCGTGTCATATCAGTAAATTTCACTTTGGTAGGTTGGCAACACTGGGTTAGTGTTTAGACTCCGTACCTTGGGTTAACCCGTGACATCCGCCAGGGTGACCTGCTTCTGTACTTATCCAGCTGGTCGGTGGGAGCCTCTCTACTGCTATTGCTACTGGTCTCTGAGCCTGACCACTGACCATGACACGAGGTGAGAGGTAACAAGGAAGTGAATTAGTAGCTATGTGGTGTTTAGGCTTTTGCCCAGCATTGAATTTGTACTCATTTCCTGTATCTTTCACCTATTCTTCATAGTATGTTACACAACTGCCATTATTGTACATTAGTGTCATCTCAGTGCCCCAAGACATGCACATCTATTTACGGTCACAGTTATTGTGCAGAATTCTATTTATAACTAAATAGTACTTCAATTCGGGAAGTCAGATTTATTCATTTGAAACATTTCCTTAAAGGTGTAAAAAAAATCTGATTGCATTGGATACCTGGCACCTGTGTACAAAATGACTGGCTGGGGGGCAAGGTAGATGACTGTGAAGCACTCAATCTGTCACGTCTCTATGTAAACTTCTCACGAATCTAGACAAACTGAGCACATACGGTAAAAAAAGTATAAGCAAAGGTTACGTTCAGTAAAAACAGAAGATGGTCAGTATTGGTACCCATTGATATCCCCCATATTTCTCTCATGATAGATTTTGTTTAAAGTGCACCTATGCTTTGGAATGTATGTGCAGTGCACTCTCTCCGATCTGCACAGGGAAAATCGAGATAGAAAGAGGGACCAGCAGTTTTTGTGGAGTGCCCTCCTCACAGCTACATGTGTGATGAAGGGAGGTGGTATGTACATTTCAGAAGATATGGAAAAGCATAGGGGGATTTTTGGAAAATATTGCTGAATGTGAATTTACACTTTAAGTAAAGATTCTAAAATAATTCCCACAGTTACACATGTCAATGATTCCTATCAATGTATATTTAAAAGAGAATATTGGGATTAAAAAAAACAAACAAACAATTATACTGACATAGGTGGATGCAGCATTGATCTGATGCTGCATCTGTCCCCCACCGGCTCTGCAGTGATTGCTCAGTTCTCCTGATCCGCTCTGAGCAGAGAGCTGTGACTGTGAGACAGCAGGTCTCCACTCTCCCCTCCAGCGCTCACTGGAGTGCTGGGTTGTGGAGGGGTTAGGAGGGGCTGACTCAGGCTTTCAGCAGATTGCTGTGAGGCTGATCCAGTTGCCGGTCCAGGCATCTTGGTGGATCCCAACCATATGGTCATGATCGTTCCCGAGCCTGGATCGGATGAGTGACATCAACGGGTGTTAGATGAAAACGGGTGAAAAACGGACGTGGGTGCAGAACGAACTACACTCCTGTGATCCATAGGAGAAGTGTAGCCAAAAAAGCTTAGCTTTGGCCACACTTCTCCTTGAAGTTTTTTCCTCTTTCTCTCTTTCCAGAGTTCAGTTCTATGTTGAAAGTCAACATAAAAATATGTGTAGCACCCTCCTAGTTTAGAGTATGCTGCTAGGCAAATTTAGTTAAAGGAGAAGTACAGCCAATGTTTGTTTGACTGCACACCACCTGTGGATCACAGGAGTGCACTTTATTCTGTTCTCCTGTGACCTGTTTTCAGCCTACAGTGGTCCGAAGCCCACTCTTGGCTGGCATCACAGGGGTGGTCCTAGCTGGGGAAAGATTGCGACCATATGGTTGGGATCCACACAGGGGCCTGGCTTAGTCGGCCGCTCCCACCCCCTCCACAGCCCAGCGCTCCAGTAAGTGTGTGTGTGTGTGGGGGGGCAAAGCAGAGAGCCAGAGACTGACAGTCACAGCTCTCTGCTCAGAGTGGCGGGGAGAACTGAGCAATCAGACATGTTTGATCACTCAGTTCTCACCCTGAGAGATGGCAGAGGTGAGATGCAGCATCACAATGATGCTGCATCCACCTACAGTGGGGACGGAAAGTATTCAGACCCCCTTACATTTTTCACTCTTTGTTATATTGCAGTCATTTGCTAAAATCATTTAAGTTTATTTTTTTCCTCATTAATGTACACACAGCACCCCATATTGACAGAAAAACACAGAATTGTTGACATTTTTGCAGGTTTATTAAAAAAGAAAAACTGAAATATCACATGGTCCTAAGTATTCAGACCCTTTGCTCAGTATTTAGCAGAAGCACCCTTTTGATCTACTACAGCCATGAGTCTTTTTGGGAAAGATGCAACAAGTTTTTCACACCTGGATTTGGGGATCCTCTGCCATTCCTCCTTGCAGATCCCCTCCAGTTCTGTCAGGTTGGATGGTAAACGTTGGTGGACAGCCATTTTTAGGTCTCTAGAGATGCTCAATTGGGTTTAAGTCAGGGCTCTGGCTGGGCCATTCAAGAACAGTCACGGAGTTGTTGTGAAGCCACTCCTTCGTTATTTTAGCCTTGTGCTTAGGGTCATTGTCTTGTTGGAAGGTAAACCTTCGGCCCAGTCTGAGGTCCTGAGCACTCTGGAGAAGGTTTTCGTCCAGGATATCCCTGTACTTGGCCGCATTCATCTTTCCCTCGATTGCAACCAGTCGTCATGTCCCTGCAGGTGAAAAACACCCCCACAGCATGATGCTGCCACCACCATGCTTCACTGTTGTGACTGTATTGGACAGGTGATGAGCAGTGCCTGGTTTTCTAAACACATACCGTCTAGAATTAAGGCCAAAAAGTTCTATCTTGGTCTCATCAGACCAAAGAATCTTATTTCTCACCATCTTGGAGTCCTTCAGGTGTTTTTTTTAGCAAACTCCATGCAGGCTTTCATGTGTCTTGCACTGAGGAGAGGCTTCCGTCGGGCCACTCTGCCATAAAGCCCCGACTGGTGGAAGGCTGCAGTGATGGTTGACTTTCTACAACTTTCTCCCATCTCCTGACTGCATCTCTGGAGCTCAGCCACAGTGATCTTTGGGTTCTTCTTTACCTCTCTCACCAAGGCTCTTCTCCCCCGATAGCTCAGTTTGGACGGACGGCCAACTCTAGGAAGGGTTCTGGTCGTCCCAAACGTCTTCCATTTAAGGATTATGGAGGCCACTGTGCTCTTAGGAACCTTAAGTGCAGCAGAAATTTTTTTGTAACCTTGGCCAGATCTGTGCCTTGCCACAATTCTGTCTCTGAGCTCTTCAGGCAGTTCCTTTGACCTCATGATTCTCATTTGCTCTGACATGCACTGTGAGCTGTAAGGTCTTATATAGACAGGTGTGTGGCTTTCCTATCAAGTTCAATCAGTATAATCAAACACAGCTGGACTCAAATGAAGGTGTAGAACCATATCAAGGATGATCAGTGGAAATGGACAGCACCTGAGTTAAATATATGAGTGTCACAGCAAAGGGTCTGAATACTTAGGACCATGTAATATTTCAGTTTTTCTTTTTTAATAAATCTGCAAAAATGTCAACAATTCTGTGTTTTTCTGTGAATATAGGGTGCTGTGTGTACATTAATGAGGAAAAAAATGAACTTAAATGATTTTAGCACATATAACAAAGGGTGAAAGGGGGTTTGAATACTTTCCGTCCCCACTGTATGTAAGTATGATTTAAAGAGAAAAAAAATCTATACTTCTCGTTTAATTCCTCTGTAAACATTGGAGCAGGGGTTGATTACTCTGGGCTGTTCAGTGTCTCACAGGCTGCTGTTCTGCTACTTCCTCCTGTCTTCTAAGACTTCTGGAAGTATAGTGGGAGGGAGAGCAGAACAGGCAGTTTGAATATTTATGGAGCTCCAGCCAATCCCTGGGAAGAAGTGCCCAGTAGGTGAAGGGAGAGTCCATAAGGCCTGGCAGCAAGGTGCAGAGTTCCAGAGTCCAGCCTTCTGAGGGAAACCCCAGTTCAGAGGCTCTGCCTCTGAGGCAGAGAGAGACAGACAAAGAGGAAGTCAGAGAAGCATTTTTGAGGACATCGAGGTCCCAGCTAGGCTTAGCTGGGGGGGGGGGGGGGGGGCTACTGAATAGAGCCTGATCTAGAGACTGAGCAGAGCCAGAGGAGAGTTTTTGTAGGAAGTCCAACCATTCCGGGGACTGAGTGAGTACTTGATTTTGCTATACAGAGGAGAAGTGACTGTGGGGTGGTTTATCTCACAAGCAAGTGCAGTGTAGCCAAGAGCTGTGAACAACAGCTGGGAGCATGCCATATTGCTAAAGTGTGCTCAGTACAGCCAGGATATGTGCAAGACAACCAGGAAAATACGGTGCAGCCTGAGGTTGTGCAATACAGTCTGTATTTTTGTACAGAGCAGCCAGAAGCCTAGCAGTCCTCAAGTTCTACATTTTTGGGGTATCCCATGCTCCCCATCCCTATTCGCAGTTCCTGTTCCCAATAAAACCCAAAAAAGAAACCACCCTAGACTGACTCTTGGGCCAAAGGAAGAATGACGAAAATGCCATGTGCCTGGCTGTGAATGCTGGAAATAGGCTCAAATAACCAGCGGCTCCTGTGAGTGTAGCGCTATATACAGTATTTAACAAGGAATATAACTGTATGCATTTAAAGGATGCAATCTACAGCAGCTGAGCAACATTCATCTCTTCTTCTTCTAGCTGCTCTAACTTAATGGAATGAAAAATGTATTGACCATTCCAGATCTGGTATTGTGTTTGCGATTTTAAAACTTTTCTGTGTACTGATACTTTAAGTTTTAGTTGACTTTTTTCAAGCCAGAACAGGTCCTGAATGGTTGAAAGAAGCTTCTGTAACCTCAGGAGCCAATGGAATCTTTTGTAACCCTAAAAAAAATAAATAAAAAAAACAGCACTATAATTCAACTTCCCCTATTGGCTCCATGACATTACACATTTTTGTTTTTTTTACTCATCCTATCGTCTGACATTAGATTGCAATCTGCTACAAGGTTGACACCACTGCTCCACCAAATGAAGGATGCAGGATCCAAAGTGGTCTATATTCTCTTAACAATAGTAGCATAAAAAACAAAGGAGCCACTCAGCTTCCAGAAGTCCAGAATTCATCTGGATTCATATAATTCGATAGAGGGAGAATCCACCTGCTTCACTTACGCTTTTTACTCCTTTAGAAGCTTAGTCATAGCTTTTGCCTAACCATGAATGAACACCGAACACCACACAGCTCTAATGGAATTGGAAGGTAAAGAACGGCCTCAGCCATAGCTCCTCCACCTCTAGGTCTAAGCCTGGGCACAAACAAGGTCCATTAAGACATGAATGGGCAAGTTTGGGGTAGAGGAACTCGACTGGCCTGCACAGAGTCCTGACCTCAACCTGATAGAACACCTTTGGGATGAATTAGAGCGGAGACTGCGAGCCAGGCCTTCTCGTCCAACATTAGTGCCTGACCTCACAAATGCTCTTCTGGAAGAATGATCAAACATTCCCATAGACACACTCCTAAACCTTGTGGACAGCCTTCCCAGAAGAGTTGAGGCTCTTATAACTGCAAAGGGTGGGCCAACTCAATATTGAACCCTACGGACTAAGACTGGGATGCCATTAAAGTTCATGTGCGTGTAAAGGCATGTGTCCCAATACTTTTGAAAATATTGTGTATGTTTTCCTGTACATTTAAACCCTTGATGAAGAATTAAAAACAAAACAAATTGGGTGGCGCTGTCCTCCAGTTGATACTGAGGTTGAAAGACATACACAGGATATTTATGTTGCAAACTGTGTTACATGTGTACATAATCCTTAGCCACCATTTTGTCTACTTTTAACTGTTTTACTCTACTTTGTATCAATAAATTTTGATGTATTTTATATGCTATTTATTTTGTCTATTGCAATAAAATAGTCCCATCAATAGAGGGAAGTTTTCTGGATTTGTACAGTAACAGGGATAATGGCAAATATTCTCAAGCACCCTACTATATAATTGTATATGTAGCACCCTCCAGTGTGTGTGTCACGTACCTGGTAGGTGGAGCCCGGAATGCAGAGAACGGCCTCTCGTATACCTCTGACTTAAGAATCCCTGAAGGTGTGAACAGGGACTCGAAAGTACAGAGGGGCACAAGTGCCTGACTGGAACACTGAAGCAGAAGGCAGGATCCTGTAGTCAGCAGGGAGGTGCACTGTAGTCCCGTAGCAGGTTGCAGACAGCAGGGAGGTGCACTGTAGTACTGTAGCAGGATGCAGATAGCGGGGAGGTGCACTGTAGTCCTGTAGCAGGTTGCAGGCAGCAGGGAGGTGCACTGTAGTCCTGTAGCAGGTTGCAGACAGTAGGGAGGTGCACTGTAGTCCTGTAGCAGGTTGCAGACAGCAGGGAGGTGCACTGTAGTCCTGTAGCAGGTTGCAGACAGCAGGGAGGTGCACTGTAGTCCTGTAGCAGGTTGCAGACAGCAGGGAGGTGCACTGTAGTCCTGTAGCAGGTTGCAGACAGCAGGGAGGTGCACTGTAGTCCTGTAGCAGGTTGCAGACAGCAGGGAGGTGCACTGTAGTCCTGTAGCAGGTTGCAGACAGCAGGGAGGTGCACTGTAGTCCTGCAGCAGGTTGCAGACTGCAGGGAGGTGCAGACAAGCTGGGTCAAGGTACTGGCGGGCAGATCAGGTACAGAAGGGCAAACCAAGAGAATAGTCAGAGTCCAAGCCAAGATCGGGGCGGGCAGCAAGCAGGTAAGTCAGGAACAAGCCAAGTAAGTACTGGATACAGGAAAACTGGTAACAAGGTAGCAGGGGTCTCAGGAAACGCTGTAGACTGGACAGCAAGGCAGCATTGAAACAGTCTTCTTTAAATAGCCTATCTTTGGCGCCAAGTGGCGCTATTGCGCATGCGCGTACGTTTGTTAGCACTATTAGAGCTATTGGCGCTATTGCGCATGTGCGTACGTTTGTTAGCACTATTAGCGCCATTGGCGCTATTGCGCGTCCGCGAGCGCCGGATGGCGCTTCTATGCACAGGCATTCGTTTAATCCTCAATCTGCTGGGAAAACTGCAAGAGGGCTTTTCCTGACAGTGTGCTACTAGAAGTGTAGTGCAGGTAAAACATGCTTTGGCTCTGGGATAAACCTGAATCATTAAATCTGGGTCTGGGTTACTAGAGTTCAGGGCTGGATGACTCATCCTGGAAGCTCTCTGGTGCCCCCCCCCACCCAGTTTCTAGAATGTTGGAGAACATTCCAGAAAATAGTGGGCGGAAGTTAGGAGGGGCTGCCTTGAATATTTATGGGCCAATCCCCAGGACTGGGCCTGGCAGGAGACTGAGAAAATCCATAAATAGACATGGGCCATGCCAGCAGGGGAATGGGGTGGAAGATGGAGAAGCAGTGCTAAGGGGGCAGTCGATGGCCCTTGAGGGAGGGGGGTTTACCTTGGGCTGAGGTTCGGGAGGCTGGCCTGGAAGGTTCCCATCACAGGATGCAGTTGGAGGGATTCAAGCCAGAGAGGCAGTAGAGAGAGCAAGGAGAGACAGTGAGTAGATCAGCACGGTACAGAGACAGACAAGGAGGAAGACTGCCAGATGTAGCTGTGCCCTCTTGAAGACAGTGGTGTGCTAAAGCTTCATCCAACCTTGCCCTGGGGAATCTCCATGCACATATCGGTCAGGAGGACTGGGGACAGGAAGACAGCTAGGTGTAGCTGGTGGCAGCCATGTGGGCTAGCATTTTCTGTAAGTGGTGGAACCGGGATCAGTGGCCACAGACTAATTTTCTGTGTCTAGGTGGAAGAAGGAAATGCTGAGTGACTGGCTGTGCAGCAGGGAACCCTTTCACTTCTTCCACTATGGCCTCTTCCTCTGCAGATTTCTCCTCTGAACCAGCGGTGCTCCGTAGGCATTCAAGGGGCTACGCAAGCACTCAGGCAAAAAGATGCCATGCGGTGCTTGAGTTGGTCTGCTTAGGGGACAGGAGCCACACTGGGGCAGAGGTTCTGTCAGCTCTCCAGGGGCAGGCTCAGAGGTGGTTGACGCCACGCCAGCTTCAGCCAGGAATGGTTGTATGCGACAATGGCACCAACCTCCTCTCTGCCCTCCGACAGGGACACTTGACCCATGTTCCATATTTGGCTCACGCCCTTAATTTGGTGGTGCAGCGGTTCTTGAGCAGGTACCCAGGCTTACAGGATCTCCTGAGGCAGGCCAGGAAAGTCTGTTTGCATTTCCGCCGGTCATATAATGCCAATGCTCAGTTGGCTGACATTCAAAGAGAATGCAACCTGCCCAAGAACTGCCTCATTTGTGACATGCCCACCAGGTGGAACTCAACGTTGGCAATGCTGCAGCGGCTGCACACACAGCAGAGGGCCATCAATGAGTACCTGTGTGAGTATGGCACCAGGACATGGTCAGGGGAGCTTGTTTTTTTTTCGCTACTCCAGTGGCTACTGGCCAAGGATGCATGCACTGTCCTGTCACCGTTTGAGGAGGCCACGAGGATGGTGAGCAGTGACAGTGCATGCATCAGTGAAACTGTCCCTCTTGTCTTCCTGTTGGAAAACACGCTTCGTGGAAAAATGGATAGGGCACTTGAGGCAGAACAGCGGGAGGAAGAAGAGGACTTCCTTACCCCTCAAGACCCCCTTTATCCAGATACTAGTATTCCTGCAGGCCTGCTGTTCACACAGGAAGAAGAAGAGGAGGAGGAGGAGGATTGTGTCAGCATGGAGGTGGAGGATAACACTCAGCATCAACAGCAGTCTTCAAGGGATAGTTTTCAGTCCCCAGAAACCCATGGAGTTGTACGTGGCTGGGAGGAGGTGGTTGAGGATCATGTGGTCCTTAGTGACCCAGAGGACTCAGGATCGAATGTCTTTGCAAACCTACGCTGCATGGCCTCCCTGATCCTGCAAAGCCTGCGAAAGGACCCTAGGATTCATGGTATCCAGGAGAGGGATCATTACTGGCTGGCAACCCTTCTTGATCCACGTTACAAGGGTAAGGTTGCAGAACTTATCCAGCCTTCGCAGAGGGAGCAGAGGATGAAACATCTTCGGGAGGCCTTGCAGAAAGGTTTGTGCAAAGGGGTTTCCAGAGCCTGGGAGGTTACAATTTCCTGTTGCTGGACAACGTGTTGCTGAGGCTTCATGCAGTCACAGAAAGAGCGGTGGAGAAGGTGGCCGGCTGACCGATGCCTTCAGACAATTCTTCAGTCCTCAGCGCCCAGGTCTGATTGGTTCCAGCAACCAACGCCAGCGTCTGAATTACATGGTGCAGGAATATATAGGGGCAAGATCAGACTTGGAGACCTTTCCAACAGAGCATCCACTGGGTTAATAGTTCTTGAGGATGGACCACTGGCCAAAGCTTGCTCAATATGCAATTGAGCTACTGGCCTGTCCTGCATCCAGCGTTCTTTCTGAACGCACATTCAGTGCTGCTGGAGGCTTTGTGACCGATCACAGAGTGCGCCTGTCCACAGACTCTGTTGATTGGGTCCCATTCATAAAAATGATTCAGTCTTGGATCACCAGCTACCAAACACCTGATGCTGATGTACCCAATTGATTTTTCTATGGACGTGGGATCCCTTGAAGACTGCATATGCTTAGTGACTATCCTATTATGCTGAGTGACTATCCTATTCCTCCTCAATCTTAATGATGATAGCTTCTAGGAAATTTTTCGGATCAGGGCACCACCACCACTGTCTAAGGCCCAATTTTTCTGCCCCTGTTTAACAGGGGGGCATGTTTTTACAATTTTTGATCAAATATTTCACAGCAGGGCTCGTTCCTGCGCTCAACAAGAGTATCTGTGAGGGGTTGCAGTGTTGTGGTACCACCACCACTGCCTAAGGACCAATTTTTCTGCCCCTGTTTAACAGGGGCGCGTAATTACAATTTTTGATCTAATATTTCACAGCAGGGCCTGTTCCTGTGCTCAACAAAAGTATCTGTGAAGCTTTACAGTGTTATGCCACCACCAACACCACCACCGCCTAAGGCCCAATTTTTCTGCCCCTGTTTAACAGAGGTGCGTAATTACAATTTTTGATCTAATATTTCACAGCAGGAACTATTCCTGCGCTCAACAAAAGTATCTGTGAGGCTTTACAGAGTTGTGCCACCACTACCGCCTAAGACCCAATTTTTATGCAACAGGCGCGTAATTACAATTCTTGATATATTTCACAGCAACAACAGGGCCCGTTCCAGCGCCCACCAAGAGTAACTGTGAGGACTTACAGTGTTCTGGTACCACCAACACCTAAGGCCCAATTTTCCACCGAGTGTATAGGGCAGGCCATATAGTATATACAGGCGGTCCCCTATTTTCAAACATCCGACTTACAAATGACTCCTACTCACAAACGGAGGGAGACAACAGGAAGTGAGAGGAAATCTACCCCTAGGAAGCTAAGTTCTCTCCTGTAAGAGTTAATATGGGAAAAAGGTGTCTCCACTGATGCTTTATCACCAATCCTTGTTTCTACAACAACCCAAATTTTTCAAAATCCAATTCTCATTGGGACAGAAAGTGAGGTGAAATCTTCTGAACAGGGGCACAGACAGCAAAACAAATGTTACAGGGGTGATGATAACCCTTCCCCATGTTATTCAAAAAGCTTAAAAATAGATTTTTTGGCTGGAGCTACACTTAGAAAATGTACCTGTTCCAAATTACAAACAGATTCAACTTAAGAACAATCCTACAGTCCCTATCTTGTTTGTAACCCTGGAACCGCCTGTATACTGCTGCTGTTCAGAGTATATAGGGCCTAGGGACCCCAAGCCTTTTTTTTTATTTATTTGGGTGCGGGGTTCACCT
Source organism: Lithobates clamitans (assembly GCA_037952925.1). Taxonomy (NCBI): domain Eukaryota; kingdom Metazoa; phylum Chordata; class Amphibia; order Anura; family Ranidae; genus Lithobates; species Lithobates clamitans. The sequence goes on along the minus strand of JBBGZY010001366.1, from coordinate 2,191,311 downwards.
TAATAGCCATACCAGACCCAAAGGGCCTGGTAATGGGCTGGGGGGGGGGGGGCAACTTTACATTACAGCCACAAACAGTTTTAAATAACTTTTATTCCTTTAGAAAAGTCATTTTGTGCAGGGACTGTTCTAAACACGGGAAAAATGCGCCACTTTACAGGCATACTATAGTCACCCCCCAGGCATGATATTTAAAGGAATATTACACTTTTATTCTTTCACTTTAAGCATTATTAAAATCACTGCTCCCGAAAAAACGTCCGTTTTTAAAACTTTTTTTTTGCATTGATTCATGTCCCCTGGGGCAGGACCCGGGTCCCCAAACACTTTTTATGACAATAACTTGCATATTAGCCTTTAAAATTAACGCTTTTGATTTTTCACGTTCAAGTCCCATAGACTTTAACGGGGTTCGCGTGTTAGCACAAATTTTTGGTCTGTTCGCATGTTCTGCCGCAAACCTAATCGGGGGTTGTTCTGCTCATCCCTACCCCAGACAAAAATCCTACCTCTAGCACCTACAGTTGTGCTCATAAGTTTACATACCATGGCAGAATTTATGATTTCTTGGCCATTTTTCAGAGAATATGAATGATAACACAAAAACATTTCTTTCACTCATGGTTAGTGTTTGGCTGAAGCCATTTATTATCAATCAACTGTGTTTACTCTTTTTAAATCATAATGGCAACAGAAACCACCCAAATGACCCTGATCAAAAGTTTGCATACCCCAGTTCTTAATACCATGTTTTGCCCCCTTTAACATCAATGACAGCTAGAAATCTTTTGTGGTATTTGTGGATTAGGCTCTTTATCTTCTCAGATGGTAAAGCTGCCCATTCCTTTTGGCAAAAAGCCTCCAGTTCCTGTAAATGCTTGGGCTGTCTTGCATGAACTGCACATGATCATGTTGGAATGTCCAAGTACGTCCAATGCGCAACTTCCTGGCTGATGAATGCAAATGTTCCTTCAGTTCCTCCAGTATTTTTTGATAACATACTGCATTCATTTTGCCATTAATTTTAACCAAATTTCCTCTGCCTTTGTAGCTCACACATCTCACCGTTAATGGTTGTGGCCAAAAAGCTGAATTTTGGTTTCATCACTCCAAATGACTTTGTGCCAGAGCATTTGATGCTTGTCTCTGTGCTGTTTGGCATATTGTAAGTGGGATACTTTGTGGCATTTGCAAAGTAATGGCTTTTTTCTGGCAACTCAACCATGCAGCCCATCTTTCTTCAAGTGCCTCCTTATTGTGCATCTCGAAACAGCCACACCCCATGTTTTCAGAGAGTCCTGTATTTCACCTGAAGTTATTTGTGGGTTTTTCTTTGCATCCCAAACAATTTTCCTGGCAGTTGTGGCTGAAATCTTAGTTTGTCTACCTGACCGTGGTTTGGTTTCAACAGAACCCCTCATTTTCCACTTCTTGATTAGAGTTTGAACACACTGCTGATTGGAATTCTCAATTCCTTGGATATCTTTTTATATCCCTTTCCCGTTTTATACAGTTCAACTATCTTTTCCCACAGATCCTTTGACAATTCTTTTGCTTTCCCCATAACTCAGAATCCAGAAACCTCAGTGCAGCACTGGATGAAAGATGCAAGGGTCTGTCAGGGGTCCAGAATCTCATTGACCTTTTATACACACACACTAATTACAAACAAACAGATCACAGGAGAGGATGGTTACCTTTAATAGCCATTCAAACCCCGTTGTGTCAACATGTGTGCATGTTATCAGGCCAAAATCACCAGGATATTTAAACTTTTGATCAGGGTCATTTTGGTAGTTTCTGTTGTGATTATGATTTAAAAAGAGTAAACACAGTTGATTGATAATAAATGGTTTCAGCCAAACACTAACCATGAGTGAAAGAAATGTTTTTGTGTTATCGTTCATATTCTCTGAAAAATGGCCAAAAAATCATAAATTCCGCCAGGGTATGTAAACTTATGAGCACAACTGTACCTACCTAGAGGGTGCTACATATATATTTGCGTTCCCAGCTCCTTTTGTCTTTCGCTAGTCTTTATTCAGCTGTGCATCCACAGTGCAATCTTTTGCAATGATTGAAGTGTATACCCCTTCAAAATAACCTGTTATCAAAATCTATAAATATCCAAATATTTGGAGAATTGCCCAGAATTTTCCCAAAACTTGACTGGCCAGTTTCAGATCGGAGGGATAGAAACCCTTCATAATTGTTTGTAACTGACTGCAAGAGCCAAATTCCTCCAGTGTACACGTCTGACAAGACTGTGTTGCGTTCAATCAGGTTCAGTAATTGGCCTTAAACTATTTTTAGCTCCAAAGCAGGAGGCATATTTAGGCAAATAAACAGTCCTGCATACGTTAATTGTTGACTTGCTTTGAAGGAACGCGGTTGATTGATGGTTGGCGTTTACACGAACCTATAACAAATGGTGTACATAGGTGTGTTTGTATTGTATATACTGTATGGTGGGAATGTACACACATAAACTACAATTCACCATAAAACAGGCATTATTGTTTCACATTTTTGATGAATGGTAAAAATACTGATAAGGGTTGAGCAACGCTTTGGTGAAGAATTCATGGCGTCAAGTCTTCACCACTGCAGAAATTACCTGGAACTTGTTTTGATTCTGAAGATTGAGATTTGGCAAGAAAACACAATTTTTTAATGTTGCATTCCATTTTTTATTTTACCTTTTCATTAAATTTTGGATACAAGACTTAACCACTTAAGGACTGGAAGGATTTGCCCCCTTAATGACCAGGCCATTTTTTGGGATACGGCACAACGTTGCTTTAACTGACAATTGCGTGGTTGTGCGACGCAGTACCCAAACAAAATTTATGTACTTTTTTTCCCATAAATAGAGCTTTCTTTTGCTGGTATTTGATCACCTCTGCGGTTTTTATTTTTTGCGTTATAAACAAAAAAAGAGCGACAATTTTGAAAAAAAAACAATATTTTTTACTTTTTGCTATAATAAATATCCCCCCCAAAAAATTTAAAAAAACAATTTCTTTCCCCACCTTTTGCCCTCAGTTCTCTCCTCCCCTTCCCCCCTCTTCCTCTCTCTCCCCCTTACTCTCCTTCTCTCTCCCTCTTCCTCTCCTTCTCGCTCTTTCTCTGTCTCTTTTTCTCTCCTTCTTTCTCTCTTCCTCTCCTTCCCTCTGTCTCACCCCCCCCCTATCTCGCTCTATCTTCCTCTCCTTCTCTCTCTCGCTTTCTTCCTCTCCTTCTCTCTCTCTCCCCTTCTTCCTCTCCTTCTCTCTCTCTCCCCCTTTCTCTCTACCCCCCCCTCTTTCTCTCTCTTTCTTTCTCTCTCTCTCTCTCTCTCTCTCTCTTTCTCTCTCTCTCTCTCTCTCTCTCTCTCTCTCTCTCTCTCTCTCTCTCTCTCTCTCTCTCTCTCTCTCTTTCTTCCTTTCCTTCTCTCTCTTCCTCCCCCCTCTCTCTCCCCTCTCTCTCTTCCTCTCCTCTCTCCCGCTCTCCCCCTCTCTTTTCCTCTCTCTCCTCTCTTTCTCTCTCTCTCTTTCTTCCTCTCCTCCCCCTCTCTCTCTTCCTCTCCTCTCCTACCCCTCTCTTCTCTCTCTCTCTCTCTCTTTCTTACTCTCCTTCTCTCTTTCTTCCTCTCCTCCTCCTCTCTCTCTCTTTCTTCCTCTCCTTCTCTCTCTCCCCCCTCTCTCTCTTCCTCTCCTCTCCTCCTCACTCCCCCTCTCTTTTCCTCTCTCTCCTCCCTTTTTCTCTCTCTCTCTTTCTCCCTCTTCTTTGCCAAAAAAAAACAACATTTTTTGCAAGAAACATTCACTGTGAGGAGGTGGTGTGAGAAAACACAACACGCAAACCACAGGAGATAATATCAGCATCATTATATATGACACTAAGGTACAAATATCCCACTTGGGTCTCGAGAATGTGTAGATGTGTTGTTGGCTGACACAGTTGGCTTACACAATAGGATATTTTTGGATGGGGGAATGCATTCAGGTTTTTATAGCGTGAATTTATAAAATATCTTTTGAAGTACTCACTTATTCCATTTCCTCTCTTTTGTGTTGAGGCAGTATTGCTGGTTTTGGCGTTGCTGTGAGATCAATGCTTATTATATATGAATGTTTCTTTCGCTAGTTTTGCATACTAGTTTTATATGGAAGTTTTTTTGTTATGTTGTGTCATAGCCTAGCTATGTGCTGGCTGCATGTCCCCATGTGCACAGCCATGTGGTGCACTTTGACTCTTTATTTTAATTATATATTCATGTAGCGGTACCCCGTAGGGGCTGCTGGTAGTTGTGGTCCATCTGTCACCCTGCCCAACCAGGCACACAATCCACAGCCACTCAGTAGACAGAAAACAGTCCGTGCACCTTGATTTTTGTATTTATTCTGGAATTAAATTGGAGTTCCACCCACATTTTTCACTCCTCACCATGCAGCACTAATGTGCATCTTTAAAATAAAATGGCAATTTATTATTATTTTTTTTCTGTTAATTTATCTGATTTAAGGCCATATCTAATTTCACTACCTCCTCTAGGGGGCCGCGGCCGCAGACGTCATTTCCGGTTTCGCATTGGCTCCTGGGAGATCTTGGTCAGCTTGGCATGGTGTCTATGGAAATTCTTGGCCAGCTTGGCATCGCACGGCTCCAGTAACATTTAACATTGTCGTCTATGGAAAATCTTGGCATGAATGTTCTAGGAGTATTTTTATCTTAAAAGTCATATTTCGGCCAGAACTTTTCTTTAAACTTGGATGGGGTTAGAGTAGATATGGGATGCCTATGCGCACTTGATTGCAGAAAAAAAATAGAAATTTTGGACAGAACTATATACACTCTCTGTATATACTGTAAATCTCCTCACTTCCATCTCCAGCACATCACATAGTTACAGTTTATTTCCTCCAGGACCAGCTAGCACTGTAGTTGAGGCCTGACACTGGCTCAGCCAGGCCCAAGCAAATGCCCTTTGCAGGCAGGGACCATGGGCCCCTCTGGTGTAGCAAAAATGGTGGTAGTTCTAGTGCTAGCTTTCCCACGTGGCTACTGATACCAGCACCACATCTTCAGGCCCTGCCAGCCCTCCTGGCTGCAGCTCTCTCTTTCCTTGCAAAAAAAAGTGTGTAAAAAAAGTAATAAAATAATAATAAAAAAATACCTAGGTCAAGGTTTGATCTAGGTCAGTGCCAGGGTTAGTGTTTGGGTCAGTATTTATATATATATATATATATATATATATATATATATATATATATATATATATATATATATATATATATATATATTTTTAGTATCTTTGTCAATTATCTATTGACATGTGTTTTTGGGCTGTACTAAAAGTACAAACAACTAACATACACATATGTGGTATGGCTGCGATCGTCAGGAGCAGGAACATTTAATTTGGGTTTTTATTTGGTGGAAGGTTATGGTAGTAGTAAATAAAATGAGTAATAATAAAAAAATAAAATAAATAAAATAATAAAATACCTAGGTCAAGGTTCGATCTAGGTCAGTGCCAGGGTTAGTGTTTGGGTCAGGGTCAAAAGTCAAGGTCAGGGTCAGTATTTTTTATCTTCTACGTGTTTTTTTTTTTTTTTTTTTTAGTATCTGTATAAATTAGTATGTAGGATAAAAAAAAGCAAAAATGGGCAATATTGTTTTTGGGCTGTACTACAAGTACAAGCAATAACTAACATACCCATATGTGGTATGGCTGTGATCATCAGGAGTAGGAGAATTTAATTTGGGTTGATATTTAGTGGAAGGTTATGGTAGTAGTAAATAAAATGAATAATAATAAAAAATAAAAAATAAATACAAAAAAATACCTAGGTCAAGGTTTGATCTAGGTCAGTGTCAGGTTAGTGTTTGGGTTAGGGTCAAAGGTCATGGTCAGGGTCAGGAAATTTTTATTTGGGTTATTATTTGGTGGCAGGTTATGGTAGTAGCACGAAATATACAGCTAAATTTAAAAAAAAAACAAAAAACATTTTTTTTTTTTTACTATTTTCGGTCGGTTTTCCTTTGATAATAAAAAAAAAATCAGGAGATATTTATCATTTACCACCAAAAGAATTTGTCCTGAAAAAAAAAAGGTATAATCCACCTGGATGCACAAAGTAGTTGTTATGATATGTACGGTTTTACTAACACATGTCAAAGTTTAGAAATTGTGCTTAGGGATTTAGATTTGTTTTACCCACAAAGGGGTTAAATTAAACTCTGCAAAGCCCATGGTTTTCAGTAAAAGTTTGAACAACACCTAAAATTTCTTCTACTAATACTATTTGCATTTAAATAAATATTTTTAAAAAAACACAAACAAATAAAAAAAGATATACCTTTGGGTGTCGGTAAAAAAAAAAAAAAAAGCACACATTATACAATTACTTTCGATGTTTGGCCTTCACAAACAACCTTGGGTATTGCCACATTGTTGGTCAAGGTCTCGGGTAAATGGTTACAGTAAAGAGCTTTCAAAGAACAATGCAGATCTAATATGAAGAGTCATGGTATTTAGAAACCTTACTGAACTAATGGCATCCTGCATCTGACGTCTTTGTATTTATGAGTTTGTTTAGGGTCACCGACAATAAAAAGAACTGAAGCCTTTCTGTAATTCCGAAGCAAACAGGCGTGAAGCTATGGAATCTTGAACATTCTCTCCCCTGTTTCTTGATGTCATAAAATACCTACTACTACTACTAAAATGTAGATGGAAGCTGAGATAAATGGATGTAATCCCATGTAAACTTATCAGGCTGATATTGTTGAGATAGCAGCTTCCGAATTGACTGCGGAATCCTCATTGCTAACCTCAATGTCAGGGAGATTAGAAAGTGAAAACACAACATAAAAACAAAAGAAAAAAAAATCCCTAAAACAAACCAGAAGTAAAGAATCTCTCCTGAATAGTGATGGGCCAACCCTTGTTTTGTCAAGGGGTTTGGTGGATCTTGTTCAAGATTTGGTGAATCTGAACTTTTAGGGTTAATTTAAAAGGGGTGGGCACTGTCAAAAAATGCTGTACAGTGATGAAAAGGTGTTTTGATGAAAACACACAAAAAAAAAAATCATAAATCCTCTGAATACCATGCTTTGGAGATGCCTAAAAGCTATAGAACAGAATGGCAATCTCAGCCACAGCTGACAGTGTAAAAATTTGCCAGCAATAGGACATTTTTAACATGGGAGAATTTACTGAAATATACCAGGGACAAAGACCACAGGAAGGTGTTTTACTATTATTATTATACAGGATTTATATAGTGCCAACAGTTTGCCCAGCGCTTTACAACATGAGAGCAGACAGTTACAATACAATTTAATACAGGAGGAATCAGAGGGCCCCGCTCATTAGAGCTTACAATCTAGGAGGGAGGATCAAGTGATACAAAAGGTAATAACTGTGGGGGATAAGCTGATGGAGAAAATAAAAGTGCAGTTGTTAGGTGGGGGCAGGATAGGCTTCTCTGAAGAGGAGGATTGTCTAAAAGCAAACAGAGTAGGAGATAACTGGACAGATTGGGGTAGGAAGTTCCATAGGATAGGATAGGAGAGGCTTGGGAGAAGTCCCGGAGGCGAGCATGGGAGAAGGTGACAAGGGAGCTAGAGAGAAGGAGGTTTTGGAAGGAACGAAGGGAACGAGTAGGTTGGTATTTTGAGACTAGGCTAGTGATGTAGGTCGGGGCTTTTGGATAGCTTTGTAAGTTGTTAGTATTTTGAATATAATTAGTTGGGTGAGCGGAAGCCAGTGGAGGGATTGACAGAGAGGAGTAGCAGACACTGAATGGTTGGTAAGGTGGATGAGTCTGGCAGAAGCATTTATAATGGACTGAAGAGGGGATAGCCTATGTAAAGATAAGCCAATGAGGAGGGAGTTGCAGTGGTCAAGACGAGAGATGACCAAGAAGTGAATTAGGAGCTTTGTGGTGTCATTGGTTAGGAAGGGGAGTATTTTGGAGATGTTGTGGAGGTTGAGGCAGCAAGATTTGGATAGTCATTAGACGTGGGGCCTAAAGGATAGTTCACAGTCCAGGATTACACCTAAAACCTTGGCATGTGGGGATGGGCTGATAGGTGTGCCACGGATTTTCACAAAGAGATCAGGGGAAGGGGCACGAGGGGGAGGAAATATTATGAACTCAGTTTTGGATAGATTGAGTTTGAGGAAGTGGTGTAACATCCAAACTAATATGTCTGTTAGTAAATTAGTGATGCATGAGGAGATTGAAGGAGTGAGCTGAGGGGTAGGGAGAAAAAATTTGGGTGTCGACAGTGTAGATTGGATGTTATTGTAAGTCATCAGCTGACCCGGGGAGGAGGTGTAGATCGAGAATAGGAGAGGTCTAAGAACAGAACCTTGGGGGACCCCAACAGAGAAAGGAAGAGGAGAGGAGGAGGTAGAATTGTAAGTAATGCTGCGTACACACGAGTGGACATTTCGACGGACTAGGTCCGGCGGACCGGACTCCGTCAGACAATTCGACCGTGTGTGGGCTCCAGCTGACTTTTTTTTCCCAAAAGTCCGAAGGTCCTAGAAATAAAACATGTTTCAAATCTTTCCGACTGACTCGAGTCCGGTCGAAAAGACCGCTCGTCTGTATGCTAGTCCGACGGACAAAAACCGACGCTAGGGCAGCTATTGGCTACTGGCTATGAACTTCCTTATTTTAGTCCGGTCGTACGTCATCACGTACGAATCCGTTGGACTTTGGTTGATCCTGTGTAGGTAAGTCCATTCATTCGAAAGCCCTTGGAAAGTCCGTTGAAAAGTCCGCTGGACCTAGTCCGTCGAAAAGTCCACCCGTGTGTACGTGGCATTGCGCTAAAGGTGTGATTGGATAAGTAGGAAGAGAACTAGCAAAGAGTACTGTCACGGAGACCATAAGGGTTTTTTTTTTGAGGAGGGGGTGGTCAACTGTATCAAAAGCAGCAGTAAGGTCCAGGAGTAGGAGTACAGAATACGGTAGTTTAATACATAAATTAGGAGATTGCAGGTGGCACAGAAGTGTAAGATTGGCCAGCAGCAGAACAATTTTAAATAGCAAGGCTAGACCTAAATTTACAAGAGAGAAAAAGCCCAGGTTGGACCTATACTAATACATAAGAAATAAGATACTGCAGAAGATGGAGAGAAAAAAAATGGCCAATAGTAGGACAGATGAATGTCTTACTACAAGAATTAAAAGACTGTAGATAATACAGCAGTGTTCAATTGGCCAGCAACAGGACAATTTTAATGAGCAAGGCTAAGCCAACATTTATTAGAGACAAAGAGCACTGGCTGTGGATTTACTTACAAGAATTAAGATACTGCAGTGGATGGATACAGAGGTGCAAAATTGGCCAGTGGCAGGACAGATTTAATTAGGGATAATAGGTCTAACTGATGTATGCCTAACCTATTTTATTTATGGGGATAGAGAATGCAACGAATGTGAGTGTTATAATGTGAGGTAGTTGTGAGCTGCTTTCACATTGAAAGTGCCTATCGCTGTTTAAGCAGCGCTTTTGCACCGATTTTTGCCTGCTAGTGGGGCGCTCCTTACCCAAAAAAAAAAGGGTAAGAAGTCCTGTTTCACGGCAAGGTATTTTGGGATCGCTAGATACAGCGCTCCCAACCTGCCCCAAAGATGCTGCTTGCAGGACTTTTCGGGAACGTCCCGCAAGTGCACCGCTCCAGTGTGAAAAGACACAATGGAATGAATGGGAGTTGGTTTTCAGGCGCTTAGCTGAGGCTATTTCTAGCGCTAAAGCACCAGAAACCCGCCCCAGTGTGAAGCTGGTCTAACTGTCCACTGTTCTTGCACCTCATTTTTTTTTCTTTCAAAAGATACAGTGGTGTGCTGCAAATCAAAGTCAGTTCTGAGAACAGGTGGCCAGTAACAAGGGCATGTTCCATTTTGGAAAAAGGCCCTATCAATGTAAAAAAAATAAATTAAAAAAATACCTACGAAAGAAATCCTCCAAAATAGCACCCCTGAAAGAAAAGCCGACTTTCTTTTTTAAAAGGAACTACCACCCACTCCCAGTTCATGGGGCCCCCGACATCACTTCTCTGGACCAGTTTCTCCCCCAAGACACTGTGCTTGATCATCCTGTTTCTTAACTGTATAGGGTATTATGAGAGGAGACTTCCCAGACAGAACTTTCATTCATATTGAAATGGGAGTCATACCTTCAAAAGTCCATTTCTTTAGAGGACTGAAATAAATGTTTAATTTTCACTCATAAATTCTCTATGTCCTCCTATTTTCAAGAAAAGAGCTACAAGATGCTGTCCCTACCGGACCCCAATGGACCTCCATCGGTTGTTCCCCTCCACTTCCAGTGAGTGTTGGTGGTATAGGGAAGAGGTGAGCTCCCCATTACACATTTTGTGGGCTTGCCATATAATCTCTCCCTTTCGACAAAAAAATGGCATCATCAACAGTGGCTCTTTTGTCAATGATTCCTGGGTCTAGCTCAAAGATTATAAAGGGCATTCTGCGCACTGCTTAACTGCTATCTCACGGCAGTGGAAATCCACCCCCCCCCCCCCCCCCCCCGTCTACTGAAATGGGCCCAGACACTAAATGAGATAATGGCAATGGAAACATTGGTAGCGGAAGATAGCCCTGATTCCGAGAGAGTTTGCACCATGTGTTTTTTTAAAGCACCTGATTGAAGTCATAGGCTCTAATAGGCTTCAAAATATGTGGGCTCATGGTGCAGAGCATTGCACCATGAGCCCACCCAGGTGTTACAACAGAGAATGAACATTCGCTGTTGTAACACTGATCCTCAATTCCGGCCAATCAGAAGTGGGTGTGAGACCCATTTTCTGATTACCCGAAAAGAGAAGACTCCTGATTGGCCACCGAGAAGGAGGGAGGAAACGGAAGCCAGACCGACCAATGGACCGACTGGGGGGGGTTTGTTACTGTTTGCTGCTGCCCCCCCCCCAAAGAAAATTCCAGTGTCACATTTGGCACCTTTCAAGGGGGAGAGGGGAGCAGATACCTTTCTAATACAGGTATCTTGCTCCCACTTCTGGGCATAGATACATGCGCCACCCGCAGGTATCTACGCAACTTCCCGTCCACCCCGCTGTCTTCTGGGAGACAGCAGGGACCAGTGGGAACGCGCATGCGCAGTAGGGAACCAGGAAGTGAAGCCGCAAGGTTTCACTTCCCGATTCCCTTACCGAAGATGGGGGCAGCACCCGGGAGCCGAGCAACAGATCGGCTTCGGGTGCAGACATCGCGGGCACTCTGGACAGGTAAGTGTCCATAGTTTAAAAGTCAGCAGCTGCAGTATTTGTAGCTGCTGACTAAAAAAAATAAAATGATCAGACCTCCACTTTAACAAAAACCCTCCTTATTGGAACTCCTAAGCTTGCTGGCCATAAATCAAAGGCCATGCACTGCATTGTGGATTCAAATAAATTCTCCCTAGCGAAACTGCAAACACATTTGCCAGGGCCTTGAATCTTGAACCTGCAGGATTCGCCTCAAACTCATGGTAGGAGTGTACCAGAACCTCACCACTTTGCCTGAATTGTACTAAAATGCTGATGATGCTGGGGAGGTGAGTTAGCATAAGGCCACTTCGGTCAGGTGGTTGGTTTAGAGGGCCAGCCCACACAAAAGAGATATTAGTGGAACATAACCTATTGATTTAACAGTTTAAAAAAAAGTGTTATATTTCCACATTATGGGAATGTAATTGTCACACTGGTTGTGCTCTTAACCTAACTGACAAACCATCAAATGAATAGTTTTATAATATCACATGTGCAGCACCATGGCAGTTGAAGATCAAACAGAGGCTAAGATGGCAGCTTCTTTGGCTGAAAACGATGAGAGAGTTTAGTTCTGCTTTAAGCCTGACCCTTTACAGTGGCCCTTTATTACCAAAATTATTGGGACACCTGCATTTACAGGCACATGAACTTTAATGGCATCCCAGTCTTATAGGGCGTACACACGGTCGGACTTTGTTCGGACATTCCGACAACAAAATCCTAGGATTTTTTCCAACGGATGTTGGCTCAAACTTGTCTTGCATACACACGGTCACACAAAGTTGTCGGAAAATCCGACTATTCTGAACGCGGTGACGTAAAACACTTACGTCGGGACTATAAACGGGGCAGTGGCCAATAGCTTTCAATAGCTTTCATCTCTTTATTTATTCTGAGCATGCGTGGCACTTCGTCCATCGGATTTGTGTACACACGATCGGAATTTCCGACAACGGATATATGTTGTCGGAAAATTTTATATCCTGCTCTCAAACTTTGTGTGTCGGAAAATCCGATGGAAAATGTGTGATGGAGCCCACACATGGTCGGAATTTCCGACAACAAAGTCCTATCACACATTTTCCGTCAGAAAATCTGACCGTGTGTACGGGGCTATAACAGCTTCAACTGGGAATGTTTGACCATTCTTCCAGTAGTGCATTTGTGAGGTCAGGCACTGATGTGGACGAAAAAGCCTGGCTTGCAGTCTCCTCTCTAATTCATCCCAAAGGTGTTCTATTGGGTTGAAGTCAGGACTCTGTGAGTGAATTGGAGTGGAGACTGCGAGCCAGGCCTTCTCGTCCAACATCAATGCATGACCTTACAAATGTGCTTTTGGAAGAATGGTCAAACATCCCCATAGACACAATCCTAAACCTTGTGGACAGCCTTCCCTGAAGAGTTGAAGCTGTTATAGCTGCAAAGGGTGGGCCAACTCAATATTGAACCCTACGGACGAAGACTGGGATGCCATCAAAGTTCATGTGCGTGTAAAGGCAGGTGTCCCAATACTTTTGGCATTATAGTATGTTTTAATCGCATACATGCTAAGTAATGTATAATTGTAACACTATTACCTCTCACAGAGATCATAGTACCCTCCTTGACAGTGACTTCATCTGCCTTTCCCTCCAAAATGACAGATCCATCTTTGTTCAGGCATCAACCAGGGTTGGAATCTTTGTAGTGGACTGATGTACCAGCTCCGAGATGACACATTCATGTAAATCCTGGTGCCTTTGTAGTTCTTGGCTGCGTTTAATAAAAAGTCTGCCATAAATCAGTTCCTGATGAAGCCTTTCACCGCGAGGAGACTGAGGAAAAGTTCTTCCTGCCTGCAACAGATTGATGGCATCATGTCAACCTAGACAAAGTCACTGGACTAGAGCTCAAGGATGCCTATTTAATGATTCATACTCGCTAACTGGCAACTCAACCTCCACCTTGAGTCCCCAGTATAAGTAATATTAACCAATGCATAACCAGACTTCCATGAACCAAAAAAAACATTATTCGTTAAATAAAAAGCAAAAAAAAAAAAAAAAAAAACCTCATGGAGCTGCAATCTCTTAAAAAGTCTTATTTTTTTCAAACAAACATTAAAAGCAGTTACATTGGTACTATTAATGCCAGTGTAGCAATGTGGACTACAATTGCAAAGCACAGTGGTCCTCCGGTGTTGTGGGATGAGTAGTTCCTGAGACTGATAATGGCTTCGCATTACTATTCACTTGGACCACATATCCCAGAGATCTATGCTACCCTCAGAGAGATTCCTGGGAGGAGCTACAAAAGAAGCCAAACCTCCACCCGGTGCTCTCTTCCTAATGGCCAGATGCAAGACGGGCCTCTCCATGCATGGAGAGAGGTCGCCTGCCAACCTGTGTTCTGAGCTTCGCATCGGGAGATCAATACTGCGGATTCGCTGCACGTGTGTCGCTACAGGAGCTGCTGTCCAGAAGACATTAAACTGGGCTGGTCATTGGTGAGAGGGCAATCGCCCACCTTTTCAAATCCTTTCTTACGGTTTCACTGGGACACTTTGCACAGACATCTTTACCTTGGGAATACTTTACTGAAATTGGCAGGGTTGGTCTTCTTATTTAAATTGCAGGGCATCCCGGGTTTTACCAAGGACTTTTTGGTGAAACAGGCCCTGTGCGGTTACCGAAAAGGGGCTTTTGACTGCAATCTTTGTTCCTGCTGACAAATGGCTCCGCAAGAAGAATGACTTCCAGACACAGAAGAGGTGCATTCAGATCCAGGTCCTGACAGTTTGACTCAGGAGTGAGCAAGAGAATGTGGTTGTGAGTTCATGGAGAATGAACATAACCACTCTCTAAGAGGAAGTCAGAGAGATTACAGCAGCAAAAAAATATTTGGAGATTTGCAGGAGGCTGAGAGCAATAGGAGTAACTTTTTTAAGTTAGCCATGCAGTACATACTTAAATACATTAATTTTAACCAGAGTTAAGGCCCCATTAACATCTGTGCATAGCGTTTTCAGGCAGAAAGTCGCGTGATTCTACTGCGATTTTGCAGCAATTTTTGCAGCATTTTTACTGCATTTTTGCCACGATTTTGACGTGTTTTTGCTGCGATTTTGTGCAGGTCAAAAGGTCACCAATGTAAAAAGCAGAAAAACGCCCAAATCTGCCTAAAATAAAAGTTCCAGAACTTGTTTGAGCTTCAGGCGTTTTGGAGCTTCTGGCTTCAGGCATTTTGGAGTGGAGATGTGAGAATAATAGATTTTTTCCCCTCCAGCGTTTTGTAGCTTCAGGCTTCAAGCTACAAAACGCTCAGGTATGAATGGGGCCTTATGCCATGTACACATGGTCGGACTTTTCGTCTACAAAAGTCCGACTGACGCCGACGGACAAAATGCGGCTGACAATCTGATCGTGTGTGGGCTTCCCCGGACTTTCAGCGGACTTTTCCAGCCGCAAATCTGACGGACTTTAAATTTGAAACATGCTTCAAATCTTTACGTCGTAACTCCGCCGGACCCAGAAATCCGCTCGTCTGTGTGCTAGTCCGACGGACAAAAACCCACGCTAGGGCAGCTATTGGCTACTGGTTATCAACTTCCTTATTTTAGTCCGGTGTGCGTCATCACGTACGAATCCGTCGGACTTTTGTGTGATCGTGTGTAGGCAAGTCCGTTCGTTAGAAAGTCTGCCGCAAGTCCGCCAAAAGTCAGCCAAAAGTCCGTCGAAAGTCTGTCGTACAGGCTGTCGGAATTTTGTAGACGAAAAGTCAGACCGTGTGTACGCGGCATTAGTGTAATGCCCTGTACACAGGGTCAGACATTGATCGGACATTCCGACAACAAAATCCATGGATTTTTTCCGATGGATGTTGGCTCAAACTTGTCTTGCATACACACGGTCACACAAAGTTGTCGGAAAATCTGATCGTTCTGAACGCGGTGACGTAAAACACGTACGTCGGGACTATAAACAGGGCAGTAGCCAATAGCTTTCATCTCTTTATTTATTCTGAGCATGCGTGGCACTTCGTGCGTCGGATTTGTGTACACACGATCTGAATTTCCGACAACGGATTCTGTTGTCGGAAAATTTTATAGCCTGCTCTCAAACTTTGTGTGTCGGAAATTCCTATGGAAAATGTGTGATGGAGCCCACACATGGTCGGAATTTCCGACAACAAGGTCCTATCACACATTTTCCATCGGGAAATCCTATCGTGTGTACTGGGCATTAGAGTTGGGTAAAGCTTAAGTGTTTAAATAGTGGAAAGTTATGTTAGGGGTTATTTTTTTATTTTTGGGCAGTGGACATCTTGCTTTTTTAAACTGCAGATTTTTTTTTTTTTTTTTATGCTTTCAGCACTGGAAGCTCCATAGTGAAAAGTACCAGCTGTACTCCTGGCAGTTGGTGGTGCTTGGTGGTTGGGTCATTGTTGTCACATAAGAACAGGGGAAGTCCTTAGTCTGTGTAAAACTTCAACTGGAGAGGCTCAGAGCTTACATAGGACTTCTGTTCTCAGGGAATGAATGGAAAGCTGGAGGAACATTGAAAAGAGGAGCATTTGCTGCAGGTGGGGAAGGCAATAAATAGTTAGCTCTGCTGTCCAGGGCCACCAAAAATTGCCAAGAGCATTCGTGCACATGGCATGGTTAAAAACAAAAACAGACACCACAATTTGTAAGATGGTCTTCAGCAGTCCTGGAGACCTCCAGGCTGTAGGTTATGTAAACTCATATGTTGTGTAAACTGGGAGAATTAGCGAAACAATACTACAAGAATGAGAAGCATCACAGACATGTATTAAAATGAAATGAAGGAAACTGAGAGACATTTATTAGAAGGAAGTGACTGAGGGCTATTGCATATATCACCCATGGGCATTATAAGCTGCACTTAGTTCTGATTGATAGGCTAGAACAAAGAACATTACCTGTTGGGGAATTTCCAAACCAGAGGCATTTACATAAGATCGTGGAGGTACATGTGATTACCCTGAGCACTGAAAAAGCTTGTAGAAAACACACATTGCATTGTATAATTTTTTTGGCTTTAATTTAGTACAGTGCTCTTCCAGCCAATCTCATAGTTTGAGAACAACATGGTAATTAGTGATGAGCCCTGGTATGAATTTTTAGGGGGATCCCAATGCAAAAATCAAGAAAAAAAAGCCTGAGGTACCCCCTTAAAAATCGATATCAGACCCCCTGGCAAGGTAACCAACCCCCATGTTGAGGGCATGTGGCCAAGTATGGTTCAGGAGGGGGGGGAAACAAGCATGAGGTGCACACTTGTCCTTCCTGGTTTCCTGGCCTGCCAGGCTGCATGTTTGGATCAGGGTCTGGTATGGATTTTTAGAAGGTTTTTTTAAATTGATTTTTGTGTGAGGTTTCTGCTTAAAATCCATCCCCTTTTTTGTTTAAAACTAACAAACATTTTATACTTACCTGCTCTGTGTAGTGGTTTTGCACAGAACAGCCCAGATCCGCCTCTTCTCGGGTCCCTCGCTGGCTCTCCTGGCTCCTCCCTCCTGCCAAGTACCCCCAGATCAAGCAGCTTGCTATGGGGGCACCTGAGCCAATTAGCTGCTCTGTGTGTAAATTCGGACACAGAGTCAAGGCTTAACCCCATCCCCTCTTTCTCCTCATTGGCTCACTGACTTTGATTGACAACAGCAGGCGCCAAAGGCACTCGCTGTGTGTCTTAACCAATCAGTAGTGTTGGGGGAATGGTTTGGCCGAGCATGAATTCAGGATGAACATTGGCTGTTCACCCATTTAGCAAACACCCGAATTGTTAGGGCGCTCGACTGTTTTTTCAGCCTGCTGAGCGCCCCACATTGCACTGCGTGCCTCATGGTGCATTGGAAGTCCTGATTGGCTGAAGCAATAAAGGATTTGCCCAATCAGCGGACATAACACTGTCAGATCCATGACTGGAGAAAGTAATGATGACTGTGCCTAATCATGGCTCATTAGTCATAGACCCACCTCACACTATAAAAGGTTTCTTTCCAGAGCAGCCATTTGCAGTGTGATATTGGAGTGGAGAGAGATAGAACAGGGCTCTGTTCATTGCTACTAGCGAGTTAGTGTGCTATAGTGTGGTATTCTGATTGTAGTGTAGAGTGGCAGTATAGGGTGAATAAAGTTATAGTGCAGCGTGAATGTAGTGCGACCATTCATTTTTACTTTATTTTCAGTTTAGTGTGACTATAGTGATAGTGCAGTGTGAGTGTAGTGCGACCGTTCATTTTTACTATAGTGTCAGTTTAGTGTTTCAGGGCAGGTTTACTTCAGTAAATTGAGGTGTGTCAGTGTAGAGTGTCAGGGCACTTTTACTGCAGTATATTAAACTGTGTTAGTGCGCTCTTACTGCAGTATATTGAAGTATGTTAGTGCACTTTTACTGCAGTATATTGAAGTGCGTTAGTGCACTTTTACTGCAGTAGATTGAAGTGCGTTAGTGCAATTTTACTGCAGTATATTGAAGTACATTAGTGCACTTTTACTGCAGTATATTGAAGTGCGTTAGTGCACTTTTACTGCAGTATATTGAAGTGAGTTAGTACACTTTTATGTCAGTATATTGAAGTGCAATAGTGCAGTTTTACTGCAGTATATTGTAGTGTGTCAGTGGAATGTGTCTGTGTAGTGAGTACTCAAGTGCACCAAACACCACTTTCCATTGATTAAAGTACATCTAAGTACACTTTTCCCCTTCTCTATCACATTTTGGGAACAAGCCCCCCCCCATCATGTCTGGGAGGACAGCAAGAAGAGGGAGAAGTTTCCATGGCACTGTAAGGGGGACAGCAGCGTATGTGTCCACAAAGGTAAACGTGGTCAGTCCTCAAGCAGGGCATCATTTCCTCTCTTTAATAATGTCCAGCCACAGCATGCAGAGGAGGTGGTGAACTGGCTTACTCAACCATCCTCATCCTCTTCATCCTCCGTCACCATAGCAGAGACTAGTGCGCAAATGCCAGAGTGGCTTATTCTGCCTCCTTGTCCACAGCTATTCCTGCCATAGCCCCATCATCATGCATGGAGGAGTCAGCTGAATTACTTGAACACAGCGTTAGCCACTTGCGCTTTGACAATGCACAGGTATTAGTTCATTCTGATGCCAGTTCTATACACGGTGCAGACAGGCCTAAGACATTGTGCTGTCCATGAATGAAATGCTGCCCCTCCCCCCCAAAAAAATAATAAATCACGCCACCAAAAGGCTCCCACATCCATTATTTTGTATCATGATAATTAAAACTAAAATTCAATTTATCAGGAAGTCAGATTTACATGCAACAGCACCTTGTCTATATGCTAAACTATATGGAATACGATTATGTTTAATTCCAAGGGGCGGGCTAGGGCAGTATAGGGGCAGGCTAGGGTAGTATAAGGACAGGCTAGGGTAGTATATAGACAGGCTAGGGTATTACAGGGGCAGGCTAGGGTAGTGTATAGACAGGCTAGAGTAGTATATAGACAGGCTAGGGTAGTGAATGGGCACGCTAGGGTAGTATATGGACAGTTTTGGGTAGTATATGGACAGGCTAGGGTAGTATATGGACAGGCTAGGGTAGTATATAGACAGGCTAGGGTAGTATATAGGCACGCTAGGATAGTATATGGACAGGCTAGGGTAGTATATGGGTGGGCTAGGGTAGTAAAGAAGAGAAGGAGAGGCGGCTGTAGTTCAATTTGCTGCCCCTCTCAAAGTGCTGCCTGGGTCCAATGGACCCACTGGGACCCATGGTAGGGCCGGCCCTGGGCACAGATGCACCACTTTACAGGCAGACTAAGGGGACACCCAAGGACCTATATTTAAAGGGATTTTTCATTTTTATTATTTCACTTTAAAGTGTTACTAAACCCACAAAAGTAAAATCAGTCTGCATATGCAGTAATGCATGCTTGTTATACTCACTGTGGAACCTAAGTGGTTAATCCTCTGCATTGTGTAAAAAGACTGTTTGATCCTGTCTTCTCTGATCCTCCCCTTCTTCCACTGTCCCTGATTCATCTCCTGAGGGAACAGAGCTTTGGAGATACTTTGCACATGCTCAGTTTGGTGTGTATTGCTAGAGACTTTTTTTTGGGGAGGGCGCATGTGATCAGCACAGAGCCAATCAGCACTATCCAGACAGAGGGTCAGGGGTTCTGCAGCCTCATAGGACCATCAGAGGAGAATGAAAACTCCTCCTACAAGCTTTACCAGACACTGATAGAAGTCACAAGACTGCTAATATACTGCTGGTGAGAAAAGGTATTTAGCAGTTTATATTTACTAAAATAATTGCATTTCCATGTTCTGTGTACTGGGGGAGACCATATATATATATATATATATATATATATATATATATATATATATACATATATATTTATATATTTATTCATTTCGGGTTCCATAGACTTCAATAGGGTTTGTTAAAGTGGAGTTCCACCCACTTTTACAACTCTTCAGCATCCCTCACTAAACTGTGCACTGTAAACAAATTGGATGTTTTTTTATTTTTTTTCTCAGCACTTACTGTATATCTGCTATATTTATTTTTCACTTCCTCCTCCCTGGCCGTGGCCCATCGCATCATTTCCTGTTTGCAATGCCTTCTGGGAAGGGGCGGCAATTTCCTCTGAAACTGCCGTTGCTATGGAGACCTGACCTAAAACCTATTACACTGCTTGTGCTGCACTGAGCATGTGCGAGATCTGCAAGGATGAGATCCAGGAAGAAATACAGTCTGGCTTCAGATGCCCACACTTAAGATGGCCACGGCCTGCTGTAAGTTTATAAAATAACAAACTACTGCTATAAAATAACAAAACAGACCTTAGATTACAGACTAACTTTACTAGAATACATTAAGCTTGTGTATTATAGGGATATTTTTATTTAAAAAGTATAATTTCGCCCGGAACACCACTTTAATCTGCCCCGAACTTTCGCAATGTTCGAGAATCCTGGTGCAAACCGAAAAGGGGGTCGTTTGGCCCATCTCTACCAATCAGGAGGGAGAGTCCAAGTCTCTTGTGCAACATCGCTGGATCGAGAGGGGGCTCTGGTAAATATTGGGGGGCTGCTTCACACTAGAGGTTTTTTTATCTTAATGTATATAATACATTAAGATAAAAAACCTTCTGCCTTTAAAAACCATTGACAGCAGGAAACTGTTATGTATAATTACAGAAGTTATACCGCATTTAACCGAATGCCTGGACTGACAAATTTCACTCCAAACTTTAAGCCCATCCCTAATAGTGATACCTAAGTACCTATGTCAACACTTCTAACTTACCAGACACTAGAGGGAAATCAAGCAAACATTTTTACCACTCTTTGGATCTGACAAGATTGCAATGGCAATTTCTGAAGCTCCTCTTTTTTAGTAATTTCTATTGATGCATTCTGATCATGAGTTGATTTACTAAAAAGTAGAATATTTTCAATTGCAATTAGATTGAGTTCTTTGAATCTGATTGGGTATTCAAAGCTAACACAACTTTACATTTAAGCTTAGTATACATTCTCTAAATATTCCATATATGGTCATTCCATGGTCTACACAACACTCAAGACAAGTAGGTGTCATATTAGTGCTGGTGTCACATATTCTATATACAGTATCTCACAAAAGTAAGTACACCCCTCACATTTTTGTAAATATTTTATTCTATCTTTTCATGTGACAACACTGAAGAAATGACACTTTGCTACAATGTAAAGTAGTGAGTGTACAGCTTGTATAACAGTGTACATTTGCTGTCCCCTCAAAAAAACTCAACACACAGCCGTTAATGTCTAAACCGCTGGCAACAAAAGTGAGTACACCCCTAAGTGAAAATGTCCGAATTGGGCCCAAAGTGTCAATATTTTGAGTGGCCACCATTGTTTTCCAGCACTGCCTTAACCCTCTTGGGCATGGAGTTCACCAGAGCTTCACAGGTTGCCACTGGAGTCCTCTTCCACTCCACCAAGACGACATCATGGAGCTGGTGGATGTTAGAGACCTTGCGTTCCTCCACCTTCCATTTGAGGATGTCCCACAGATGCTGAATAGGGTTTAGGTCTGGAAACATGCTTTGCCAGTCCTTCACCTTTACCCTTGGCTTCTTTAGCAAGGCAGTGATCGTCTTGAAAGTGTGTTTGTGGTTATTATCATGTTGGAATACTGCCCTGCGGCCCAGTCTCCGAAGGGAGGGGATCATGCTCTGCTTCAGTATGTCACAGCACATGTTGGCATTCATGGTTCCCTCAATGAACTGTAGCGCCCCAGTGCCGGCAGCACTCATGCAGCCCCAGACCATGACACTCCCATCACCATGCTTGACTGTAGGCAAGACACACTTGCCTTTGTACTCCTCACCTGGTTAGCGCCACACATGCTTGACACCATTTGAACCAAATAAGTTTATCTTGGTCTCATCAAACCACAGGACATGGTTCCAGTAATCCATGTCCTTAGTTTGCTTGTCTTCAGCAAACTGTTTGCAGGCTTTCTTGTGCATTATCTTTAGACAACCATGCAGACCAATTTGATGCAGTGTGTGGCGTATGGTCTGAGCACTGACAGGCTGACCCCCCACCCCTTCAACCTCTGTAGCAATGCTGGCAGCACTCATATGTCTATTTCCCATAGACAACCTCTGGATATGACGCTGAGCACGTGTACTCAACTTCTTTGGTCGACCATGGCGAGGCTTGTTCTGAGTGGAACCTGTCCTGTTAAAACACTGTATGGTCTTGGCCACCATGCTGCAGCTCAGTTTCAGGGTCTTGGTTAGGGATGAGCCGAACACCTGCGAACGGACCGAAAGTTTGCACGAACGTTAGAACCCCATTGACGTCTATGGGACTCGAACGTTCGAAATCAAAAATGCTCATTTTAAAGGCTAATTTGCATGGTATTGTCCTAAAAAGGGTTTGGGGACCCGGGTCCTACCCCAGGGGACATGTATCAATGCAAAAAAAACTTTTAAAAACGGACGTTTTTTCGGGAGCAGTGATTTTAATGATGCTTAAAGTAAAAAAAAAAAAAGTGAAATATTCCTTTAAATATCGTACCTGGGGGGTGTCTATAGTATGCCTGTAAAGTGACGCGTGTTTCCCATGTTTAGAACAGTCCCTGCACCAAATTTCATTTTTAAAGGAAAAAATCTCATTTAAAACTGCTTGCGGGTTTAATGTCATGTCGGGTCATGGCAATATGGATGAAAATCAGTGAGACAAACGCATGGGTACCCCCCAGTCCATTACCAGGCTTTTTGGGTCTTGTATGGATATTAAGGGGAACCCCGCACCCAAATTAAAATAAGGAAAGGCCCTATATACTCTGAACAGCAGTATACAGGCGGTGCAAACAAGACAGGGACTGTAGGTTTGTTGTTAAGTAGAATCTCTTTGTAATTTTGAACGGGTACATTTTTAACGCGTTTAGCTCCAGCCAAAAAATCTTTTTTAAGCTTTTTGGAAAACATAGGGAAGGGTTATCACCCCTGTGACATTTGTTTTGCTGTCTTTCCTCCTCTTCAGAAGATTTCACCTCACTTTTTGTCCCAATGAAAAATGTTTTTTGAAAATTTGGGTTTTTTGTGGAACAAGGATTGGAAAGCATCAGTGGAAAGGAGAAATTGTTTTCCCATATTAACTCTTACAGGAGAGAATTTCCCTTCCTAGGGGTAGATTTCATCTCACTTCCTGTTGTCTCCTTCCGTTTGCAAGTAGGAGTCGTTTGTAAGTTAGATGTTTGAAAGTAGGGTCCTGCCCTATATACTCAGCAGAAATTTGGGCCTTAGGTGTTGCTGTGGCCACAACACTGTAAGCCCTCACAGGGCCCTGCTGTGAAATATTAGATCAAGAATTGTAATTACATGCCCCTGTTGAACAGGAGCTGAAAAATTAGGCCTTAGGCACTGGTGCTGTGGTGCCACAACACTGCAACCCCTCACAGACACTCTAGTTGGAACGCAGGAACGAGCCCTGCTGCAAAGTATTGCATCAAAAATTGTAATTACACGCCCCTGTTAGACAGGGGCAGAAAAATTGGGCCTTAGGCACTGGTGCTGGTGCCACAACACTGCAACCCCTCACAGACACTCTAGTTGGAACGCAGGAACGAGCCCTGCTGCAAAGTATTGCATCAAAAATTGTAATTACACGCCCCTGTTAGACAGGGGCAGAAAAATTGGGCCTTAGGCACTGGTGCTGGTGCCAC
This sequence comes from Lithobates clamitans, assembly GCA_037952925.1. Taxonomy (NCBI): domain Eukaryota; kingdom Metazoa; phylum Chordata; class Amphibia; order Anura; family Ranidae; genus Lithobates; species Lithobates clamitans. The sequence goes on along the minus strand of JBBGZY010001366.1, from coordinate 2,167,814 downwards.
AACACTGCAATCCCTCACAGACACTCTAGTTGGAACGCAGGAACGAGCCCTGCTGCAAAGTATTGCATCAAAAATTGTAATTACACGCCCCTGTTAAACAGGGGCTGAAAAATTGTGCCTTAGGCACTGGTGGTGGCGCCCAGAACCAAAAATGTTCTTACAAGCTATCAGCGTGATGCTTGAGGAGGAAGAGGATAATTACTCAGGGATAGGCACTCAGCATCAGCATAGGCAGTCTTTGAAGGGATCTGAGATTTCAAAAAAAATTATTCGGTTACATCAGCATCAGGTGCTTGGTAGCTGGTGGTGATCCAAGACTGATTCATTTTTATGAAGGTCAGCCGATCGACCGAGTCGGTGGACAGACGCACCCTGTGATCGGTTACCACGCCTCCAGCAGCACTGAATGTGCGTTCCGAAAGAACGCTGGATGCAGGACAGGCCAGTAGCTCAATTGCATACTGTGCAAGCTCTGGCCAGTGATCCATCCTCAAGACCCAGTAACCCAGAGGATTTTCGGTGGGAAAGGTGTCCAAGTCTGATCTTGCCCCTAGGTATTCCTGCACCATGTAAAACAGACGCTGGCGATGGTTGCTGGAACCGATCATACCTTGGGGCTGCGGACCAAAAAATTGTCTGAACGCATCGGTCAGACGGCCACCTTCTCCACCGCTCCTTCTTTGACTGACCGAAGCCTCAGCAACACGTTGTCCAGAAACAGGAGTTTGTAACCTCCCAGTCTCTGGGAACGCATTGCACAGACCTTTCTGCAAGGCCTCTGCTCCCTCTGCGATGGCAAGATAAGGTCCGCAACCTTACCCTTGTAACGTGGATCAAGGAGGGTTGCCAGCCAGTATTGGTCCTTCTCCTTGATACCACGAATACGAGGATCCTTACGCAGGCTTTGCAGGATCAGGGAGGCCATGCAGCGTAGGTTTCCTGAGGCATTCGGTCCGGAGTCCTCTGGGTCACTAAGGACGACAACGTCCGCAGCCACCTCCTCCCAGCCACGTACAAGTCCATGTGTTTCTTGGGACTGATCCCTTAAAGACTGCTGCTGATGCTGAGTGCCAGGCTCCACCTCCATACTGACACAATCTTCCTCCTCCTCCTCCTCCTCATCCTCTTCCTGTGTGATCGGCGGGCACGCAGGAACACTGTCTGGATAAAGGGGGCCTTGAGAGCTAAGGAAGTCCTCCTCTTCCTGCCTCTGTTCTGCCTCAAGTGCCCTGTCCATTATTCCACGCAGCGTGTGCTCCAACAGGTGGACAAGGGGGACAGTGTCACTGATGCATGCACTGTCACTGCTCACCATCCTCGTGGCCTCCTCGAATGGTGACAGGACAGTGCATGCATCCCTGATCATGGCCCACTGGCGTGGGGAAAAAAAACCAAGCTCCCCTGACCCTGTCCTGGTGCCATAGTCGCACAGGTACTCATTGATGGCCCTCTGCTGCGTGTGCAGCCGCTGCAGCATGGCCAACGTTGAGTTCCACCTGGTGGGCATGTCACAGATTAGGCGGTTCTTGGGCAGGTTAAACTCCTTTTGGAGGTCCGTCAGCCGAGCACTGGCATTATATGACCGGCGGAAATGCACACAGACTTTCCTGGCCTGCCTCAGGACATCCTGTAAGCCCGGGTACCTGCCCAAGAACCGCTGCACCACCAAGTTAAGGACGTGAGCCAAACAGGGCACATGGGTCATTTGTCCCTGTCGGAGGGCAGAGAGGAGGTTGGTGCCATTGTCGCAAACCACCATTCCTGCCTTAAGTTGGCGTGGCATCAACCACCTCTGAACCTGCCCCTGCAGAGCTGACAGAACCTCTGCCCCAGTGTGGCTCCTGTCCCCCAAGCACACCAGCTCAAGCACCGCATGGCATCTTTTGGCCTGCGTACTTGCGTAGCCCCTTGAACGACTACGGAGCACCACTGGTTCCGAGGAAGAGGCCATTGAGGAAGAAGAAGAGGAGGGGGTGGAGGAGAGAGGTGTGTCACAATCAGCATTTTGGAGGCGTGGTGGCGGAACAACCTCCAACACTACTGCACCTTGTCCTGCATCCTTCCCAGCTGCCAGCAGAGTCACCCAATGTGCCGTGAAACTTAGGTAACGTCCCTGTCCATGCCTGCTGGACCATGAGTCAGCGGTAATATGCACCTTACGGCTGACCGCCCTGTCCAGCGAGGCATGGACATTGCCTTCCACATGCCGGTAGAGAGCCGGAATCGCCTTCCGTGAGAAAAAGTGGCGTTTGGGTACCTGCCACTGAGGAACCGCACATTCCACAAACTCACGGAAGGGGGCAGAGTCTACCAACTGAAAAGGCAGCAGTTGAAGTGCTAGCAATTTTGCCAAGCTAGCATTCAACCGCTGGGCATGTGGATGGCTGGGAGCAAACTTCTTTCGGCGGTGCAGCAGCTAGGGCAGGGAAATTTGCCTGGTACAATCTGACGTCGGTGTACCAAAAGCAGATTGCCCACAAGTACTTGGCTGTGACACACCTAATTCTACACCTTCATTCTTCTCACTGCAGGTCTCAGAGAGGACTGGAGGTCTAGTGGGGTTGGAAATCTCAGCTGATGAGGAGCAAGGAGAGATCCTCTTTGTTCTTTGGTGTGGGTCTTTTAGATACGCTTGCCAACGAACTGCATGGCAGGTCAACATATGTCTGGTCAAGCATGTGGTACCCAAGCGGGAGATGTTTTGGCCACGTGAGATACGCTTGAGACATATGTTGCAAATAGCAGCAGTGCGATCTGATGCACTCGTCTCAAAAAAGGCCCACACCAAAGAACTTTTTGAATAACGCGCAGAGACTGCAGCGCCCTGCACATGTGGAGCTTTGGGGTGTGATGCAGTCAATGTGCTGCCCTTAGGCTGGCCCCTGAAGGGCATCCTGCCTCGTTGGTGATGTGCCGCCTCCTCCTCCTCCTCCTCCTCCTCCTCTCTCCTATCAGGCACCCACGTTGAGTCAGTGACCTCATCATCCCCTCCCTCCTCATCACTGGAGCAAACCTGGCAGTATGCTGCAGCAGGGGGAGCATGACTGCCAGATTGCTGTCCTTCTTGGGCACCCCCTCTGTCCGTGCTCATGTTACTGCCTTCATCGAGCTCAGTATCATCATCAGAGCCTTCCAAACGCTGGCCATCCTCCTGGAGCATGTACCCAACACTGTGGTCAAACAGTTCGAGGGAATCCTCATGAGGACATGGTGGAGCTAGGAAAGGAGTCACTGATGACATTGAGCTGAGGGAAGAGGCCGCTGCTTTGCCAGACAAAGCACCCTGGGCATGGGTGAGAGAGGATGAGGAGGATGAGGACGGCTTGGTCATCCACTCGACCAAGTCTTCCGCATGTTGCGGCTCAACACGGCCAGCTGCCGAAAAAAAGGCCAAGCGTGTCCCATGGCCACGTGCTGATGAGGATGCACCGTCTCCACGACCAGCACTAGACACAGAGCCTGCTTGCCCTCTCTTATTGGCTTGTGACTGTCTGCCTCTCCTTCTTGGCCTTCCAGACATAGAGTAGGAAGATAACAGGAACGGATCTAGCTGAACACTGTGAGCAGGACGCACTGTACTAAATGTAAATAGTCTAGCTGCCTGACCGTGGTACTAATAGGATCAAATAGAACACCAGTAATTTTCTTCAGGTAGCTTTATATACTGTAACCAGACAAGCCTGCCTGTCAGTAGGAAGATAACAGGAACGGATCTAGCTGAACACTGTGAGCAGGACGCACTGTACTAAATGTAAATAGTCTAGCTGCCTGACCGTGGTACTAATAGGATCAAATAGAACACCAGTAATTTTCTTCAGGTAGCTTTATATACTGTAACCAGACAAGCCTGCCTGTCAGTAGGAAGATAACAGGAACGGATCTAGCTGAACACTGTGAGCAGGACGCACTATACGAAATGTAAATAGTCTAGCTGCCTGACCGTGGTACTAATAGGATCAAACAGAACACCAGTAATTTTCTTCAGGTAGCTTTATATACTGTAACCAGACAAGCCTGCCTGTCAGTAGGAAGATAACAGGAACGGATCTAGCTGAACACTGTGAGCAGGACGCACTGTACTAAATGTAAATAGTCTAGCTGCCTGACCGTGGTACTAATAGGATCAAATAGAACACCAGTAATTTTCTTCAGGTAGCTTTATATACTGTAACCAGACAAGCCTGCCTGTCAGTAGGAAGATAACAGGAACGGATCTAGCTGAACACTGTGAGCAGGACGCACTGTACTAAATGTAAATAGTCTAGCTGCCTGACCGTGGTACTAATAGGATCAAATAGAACACCAGTAATTTTCTTCAGGTAGCTTTATATACTGTAACCAGACAAGCCTGCCTGTCAGTAGGAAGATAACAGGAACGGATCTAGCTGAACACTGTGAGCAGGACGCACTGTACTAAATGTAAATAGTCTAGAAGATAACAGGAACGGATCTAGCTGAACACTGTGAGCAGGACGCACTGCACTAAATGTAAATAGTCTAGAAGATAACAGGAACGGATCTAGCTGAACACTGTGAGCAGGACGCACTGCACTAAATGTAAATAGTCTAGAAGATAACAGGAATGGATCTAGCTAAACTGAATACAGTGTATATATATATATATGCAACACCTGGGATGCATATATATACACAATACACTGTAAGTGCAGCTAACTGACTGACTGTTCTGCCTAATCTATCTAACTCAAATCAAATGACACTGTCTGTCTTTCTCTCTCTCTCAATGAACGCCGGAACACACACTACACAGGGCCGCCGTGCAGGCGGCCTTATATAGTGTGGGGCGTGTACTAAATCCCCTGAGCCATAATTGGCCAAAGCCTCCTTGGCTTTGGCCAATTATGGCTCTCTGTTCAGGCGGCGCTGTGATTGGCCAAGCATGCGGGTCATAGTGCATGCTTGGCCAATCATCAGCAAGCAATGCACTGCGATGCCGCAGTGAATTATGGGCCGTGACGCGCCACACGAATTTGGCGCGAACGGCCCATATCGTTCGCAATTCGGCGAACGGGCGAACAGCCGATGTTCGAGTCGAACATGGGTTCGACTCGAACACGAAGCTCATCCCTAGTCTTGGTAATCCTCAGAGAGTTCTTTGCCATGAGGTGCCATGTTGAACTTCCAGTGACTAGTATGTGAGAGTGAGAGCGATAACACCGAATTTAACACACCTGCTCCCCATTTGCACCTGAGACCTTGTAACACTAACGAGTCACATGACAATGGGGAGGGAAAATGGCTAATTGGGCCCAATTTGGACTTTTGTACCTAGGGGTGTGCTCACTTTTGTTGCCAGCGGTTTAGACATTAATGGCTGTGTGTTTAGATATTTGGAGGGAACAGCAAATTTTACACTGTTATACAAGCTGTACACTCACTAATTTACATTGTATCAAAGTGTCATTTCTTTTGTGTTGTCACATGAAAAGATATTATAAAATGTTTACAAAAATGTGAGGGGTGTACTCACTTTTGTGAGATACTGTATATAGTCATTCTGTGGTTTACACTAACTAGGTGTCATACCAGTGCTGGTGTCACATATTTCATAAATGGTCATTTCATGGTCAACACAATGCTCCAGACAACCATGGCTGTTATCACATATTTCCTATATAGTCATTCTGTGCTCTATAATGGAAGAGATTTTTGTGAGGTCGGATCAGATGATCAGTCCAGTTCCTAAACCATTAAGCTTCTTCTGTGAATGTTGTACTTTAACATCGTGAATGTGATGGGTTTCAGGATATAAGCTAGGAGACTGAACTGTATTCCAGTCCTAACCGCACAATGCTTTCTACATACTTCTAGTTTCATTTTGACTAGACCTCACAATGTCACCTTTACTGCTACTACTGTAAGTAATGTACAAATTATTTCTTGATTCAAATGACTTTGTTGACACGATAATTTAGTACACAATGTGTAACTGATTCTTTGATGTATTGGGACACAAGAATGAAGCATTCTATGAGTGGTGACTCTGGAAGTGAGTCACCTCACATATATATATATAGCACTCTTCATGTTCCTTGAGGGTCATTGCCCAATTCCACAGCAAAGTTGTTCAATGCTGTAGCTCGGAAACCACATACCACCAAGCACCAAGTCCAGAGAAGCCAATTCAGTGGTAGAGTCACAACACTGCACTGATCTTCCCTGCAACACAAAAGTCGTTCTACCTGTCTGCAATTTCCCATCTGACTCTTCATACCCTCTGGTAACTGCAAAGACTCCACACTTCTCTTAAACACTGGACTACATTGCCTAACTGAACTTTTAATTCTGCCTTACTAAGAATTTGAAACTACTGTCTATACTTGTTTGTTTTTGAAAGTGTCACTTATTTTGTATTATGCTGCCCTGAACAAGATCAAACCTTTAACCTTATTCTGTTGCCCCCTCTTGCACTGCAATCTGTTCAGGCTAGTTGTAAAACCCCACTCCCCCACAAGCCTGGTTTTATCAGCTTCTAATTGAATAATTTTGAATCTTCCCCCCACACCTTCCCACCATAAATGTAGTTCATTTCTTGGGAGGGCTGGTGAGGGTTTAGGCTGGTCACTCCTTGCACAAAGTGTCACGCCGGTGTCTTGCCAAGAAAGTTTCCTTGACGGATAAGTTCCCCCCCTGTACTGTGCAGGCGCAGCGCCTGCGCAGTACAAACTACTGTCAGCCGCCGGAGATAGCCAAGCTCAAACTCTTCAATCAGCTGTACACGGCGCCTGCGCCCTAGGTCCAGGTTCCTTCTCCACCATCCAAGTGGACCTAGAGGGGGAATCAAAAAGAGCCGAGCAAAGCGAGGCCATGCCCGAAGCGTGGCGAGGGGCCCTCTTACAGGCGCCGTGTACAGCTGATTTTCAGCTATTCTCCTTCGGCTATTTCCGCCGGATCCTACTGCGCAGGCAGGTCCTTATCCGCTGAGCGGAACTTTCTCGGCAGAACACCGGCAACAAGTGTTTGGCACTTGTACACGGGCACTTCGACTAAGGCACTGCTACAAAAAAGTAAGTACAGACATTATTGTTCCACAGCTATTTTGCAGGAAGTTCCTCTTCATTCTATAACTTTCATCAGCCTTCCTTCTATTAGTCTGTCCCCACCCTCCAACATGCTCACACTAATCTTTGTTATAATGTCCTCTCTCCTCAAACTCTCATTTCTTTATCCCCCCTCTCCAGCCCCCAACCTTTACATATCTTTCTCTCTTTTGCCCACTCAATATTACTCCACTTACCATCTCCTGTTCATTCTAAGCCCACACAGTATCACCACATCCATTCCACCACAGCATCTGCCCTCCTATAAATCCCACTCCCGCCTTACCACCCTCACCCTCCTACTACTCCTAATGTCTGGGGATATCGCACCAAACCCCGGCCCTCCCACACCCAATTCCCAACGCCAAGATTGGCCATCTAACTCCTCCAACAGTAGTCGTAACTTCAACCTTCTCATCCCAATTCCCCTGATTCCACAAGTCAGCTCTTTCATGTGCCCTCTGGAATGCCCGCTCAGTCTTAAACAAACTAGTTTCTGTCAATGACCTTTTCCTCTCCAAATCTCTTGATCTATTTGCTATAACCGAAACCTGGCTCCAGGAATTCGACACTACCTCTCCAGCCGGCTTGTCCCACAGTGGCCTCCTCTGGACTCACTTCACCAGACCCAGTGGACGAAAAGGAGGTAGTGTCAGACTTCTCCTCTCCCCACAATGAACCTTCCAGGTACTTCCCACACCTCCCTCTCTTTCCCCCTGCTCTTTCGAACTGCACTGCATTTGTCTTTTCTCTCCAGCTTGTCTGAGGGTCGCAGTCATTTGTCGGCCTCCTGGACCAGTGTCACGCTTTCTGGATGACTTCTCTGCATGGCTACCCTATTTTCTCTCATCCGAAATGCCTGCCATCATCCTAGGTGACTTTAAAATTCCAATCAATGTTAATACTGCTACCACTTATAAACAACTCAACCTAACCTCCTCTTTTAACCTAACACAATGGACACAAACCACCACTCACTCCAACGGCAACACTCTCGACCTTGTATTCTGCTATCGCTGCACCCCCTGCAATCTCTATAACACACCCTTTCCTCTCTCTGGTCACAACCTTATCCGTTTCACACTCTCCTTGTCTCCTACATCCCATGCTGCCAACCCACAAACCACTACCCGCAGGAACCTTCGCAACCTCAACCCTTCCCTTCTTCACTCTGCTACTGATGGCCTTTATGACAAAGTCGCACCCCTGTCCTGCCCAGACCTAACCACTTCCATCTACAACACCACGTTGTCATCCTCCCTAGATGTACTTGCTCCTCTTTCTACACGCAGAACCAGGCCCCATCTGCCACAACCCTGACAAACAGACGACACCAGAAGTCTCAAGAGACACAGCCGTGCTCTTGAGAGAGCATGGCGTAAATCTAAATCCCTGCAAGACTTTACCCTCTACAAATCTGCCCTTCTCAAATACAACTCCTGCCTCCACACTGCTAAACAAACATATTACTACACTCTCATCAAAACCCTCTCATCCAAACCTCGTCAACTCTTTTCTACCCTTAATTCCTTACTTCACCCCCCACTGTCCCCACCCACCAACTTGTTTACCGCTCAACAGATTGCCAACCACTTCAATAGCAAAATCGACACAATTCGCAAGGAGATATCCAGCATTCAAATTCCTCCCCTACCCAACATATCAGGTCCAACACCACACTCCATACTCTCCTCCCTGTGCCCAGTTACCACAGATGAAGTTGATAAACTCCTCTCCATGGCCCACCTCACTACCTGTCCCTTGGACCCTGTCCCCTCTCAATTACTGCGACCACCTTCCCACTCTATCCTCAACTCCCTAACCCACATCTTCAACCTCTCCTCCGGCACCTTTCCTTCCCCACTCAAACATGCACTGGTTACCCCCATAATCAAAAAACCCTCACTAGACCCCACCTGTTTGAATAACTTAAGACCCATCTCCCTTCTCCCGTTTGCCTCCAAGCTCATCGAGCACCTTGTCCATGACCAAATGAGTTACTACCTCACGGACAACAACCTTCTCGACCCCCTACAGACTGGCTTCCGCCCACAACATTCTACTGAAACTGCACTACTAAAACTCACCAATGACCTACTAACTGCTAAAACCAATGGCCACTACTCCATACTCACACTTTTAGATCTCTCTGCTGCCTTTAACACAGTTGACCACCTGCTCCTCCTCAGCAAATTACACTCCCTTGGCCTCCGTGATTCTGCATTATCCTGGTTCTCCTCCTACCTATCTCAGCGCACTTTCAGGGTCACTTACAACTCCATCTCCTCCGCTCCCCTTCCTCTTTCTGTTGGGGTACCCCAAGGCTCTGTCCTTGGGCCTCTCCTATTCTCACTCTATACCTCTTCCGTGGGCCATTTCATAACCTCCCATGGCTTCCAATACCACCTCTATGCCGATGACACCCAGATCTATCTCTCCACTCCTCAACTCACCCCTCGATCTCCTCACGGATCTCAAACTTACTGAATGACATATCGGTATCGATGTCACACCACTTCCTCAAATTTAATCTTTCTCAAACTGAGCTTGTTTTATTTCTCCTTCACAGTCCCCCCAGGTGACTTCACCATTAATATCAACAACACAACCATTGGTCCCTCCACACATGCCAGGGTCCTGGGTGTACTCCTTGACTCAGATCTCTCCTTCATATCCAATCACTGGCTAAATCCTGCCGCCTTAACCTCCGCAACATCTCCAGAATTTGACCCTTCCTGACTAATGACACCACAAAGCAACTTCTTCACTCCTTTATTATTCCCCGCCTTGACTACTGCAACTCTCTCCTTAATGGCCTACCCTTAAGCAGGCTATCCCCCCTTCAGTCTATTATGAATGCTGCTGCTAGACTAATACACCTCACTAATCGATCCGTGACTGCTGGCCCTCTCTGCCAATCTCTTCACTGGCTTCCCCTACCCCACCGTGTAAAATTCAAAATGCTAACCATAACATACAAGGCCATCCACAACATCGCCCCCAGCTACATCACCAACCTCATCTGCAGATATCGCCCAAATCGTCCCCTCCGCTCCTCCCAGGACCTCCTGCTCTCTAGCTCCCTTGTTACCTCCTCCCATGCTCTCCTTCAGGACTTCTCATGAGGCTCTCCCATCCTCTGGAACTCCCTGCCCCAGTATGTCCGATCAGCCCCTACCCTGTCCATCTTTAGGAGATCCCTGAAAACTCATTTATTCAGGGAAGCCTATCCCACACCCATATAACATCTGTCCCCGAGCCACCCCCATCAAATTATTCACTGCAGCTATTACCTTTGGTACCACCACCCCCTCCCTTTAGAATGTAAGCTCTACGAGCAGGGCCCTCCTGTACCTTTTGTATTGAACTGTACTGTAATTGTATTGTCTCCCCTATACATTGTAAAGCGCTGCGTAAACTGTTGGCGCTATATAAATCGCGTATAATAATCTGATTGGCTGCAGTCACTGTTCAGCCTAATTTTTTTCTGCCCGGCACCTTTCATTTCTCAATCAAAGTTTGTTGAGCCGGGTGGTGTCGGCAGGACCACCCACAGTTAAAATTTTGGCTAATTCACTGAAATTCAAGCTGTGTATAGTCAGCGTAAGTTAAAGGGGAGCACAAAACACGTGAGAGAAGCTTATTTAATGAGACTTGATTAAAGGGAAGTTGGGAAGGAGAATTCAATCCATTTGTTTGATTTTTATCACATCTCCTGGACTGTTCTTGGAATGCCTCCATGACAAGTACCCAAGAAATCACTCAGGCAAGCTTTTGCACCAATGTTGGTAGCTATGCTGACACCTGCCCTGCAGCAAATTCAGGGAGTATTTAGTAAAACCACTTTTAGAATCTCAATAAAAAATTAAGAAAACATCCTGCACTTTAGGAAAATAATAACTGTAAAAGATGTTATCTTGTAGGTAACTTTCCCAGCCTCCTACCAGATTATCTAAACCACATATCCCAAATGGGTCCAAATTTTTGGTTTCCACACATGAGTTGAAGATACCTGTGAAGGAAGGTGAAGAAAGGTGAATAAAGGAGAAGACATAAAGTTGGTGTTTGACAACTTTATTGGATCCATTTGGCATATATGGTTTGGGTAATCTGGTAAGTGGTGTTGGGCAAATGGTTCAGACCAAGCATGAGTTTGGGCAGAACATTGACTGTTTGCCCGGTTCGGGGAACACCCAAATTTTGCGCACTGCACAATGCATTCTGCGCCCTGATTGGGCAAAGCTTTGTCCAATCAGGGCGCAGTAAACGATGGCTGTTAAGGAGCGGGGCCGGGAAGCCGGCTGTGGAGTCCTTAACAACCTATGAGTTATCAGCTGTCAATGGGCTTCCCCCCTACAGCTGAATAAAAAAAAAGGTTTTAATAAAGGAATTGTCAAAAACCTGCCTACTGTTTTTATTTATTTTGAAACTTTTTTGGTGAATAGGTAGGGTTACTATGTACCCCATACTCATTCACATAGTGGGGGGGGGGTTGGGATCTGGGGGCCCACTTGTTAAAGGGGGCTTCCAGGTTCTGATAAGCCCCTTTGCCCACAGACCCCCACTACCACAGCCCAGGGTTGTGTGGAAGAGACCCCTTTCCCCATCAACATATGGACATGGTGCTGTGGGGGGGGGGGGGGGGCAGAGCGAAGGCTGCTAGGCGGCCTGCTCAGACAAGGGTCTAGTATGATGGGTTTTGGGGGGACCTCATGCCTTTTTTTTATACATATAGGCGTGGGATTGCCCTTAAAATCCATACCAGACCCAAATGTTTTTTTTCTTTAGAAATTTAATTTTTCATGCAGCATGTTCTATACATGGAGGAGTCAACTGAATTATTTGAACATAGCGTCAGCCTCTTGCTCCTTGACAATGTACAGCCATTACTTCATTCTGTTGCAGGTTCTATACAAAATACAGATGCACCACTTTACAGGCAGACTAAGGGAACCCCCAGGCACTCTATTTAAAGGAATTTTTCATTTTTATTGTTTTTTTTTATTGTTTAAAATCACTGCTCCTGAACAAACAAATTGCATTATTGCATGTCCCCCAGGGCAGTAGCCGGACCCCCATTCCCCTTTTATGGCCAATTACTTGCATATAAGCCTTCAAAATGGGCAGTTTTTGATTTCACATGTTCAGCTCTTAGGCCTCTTTCACACGGGGCAGATCAGTCATGATCCGCCCCGTGAACATCCGCTGGCTCAGCGGGGATAGCTCCGCCGATCCCCGCTGAGCAGGAAGATGACAAGTGCATCGCTGCACACTGTGCAGCGACGGACCTGTCAGAGCGCCGCTCTCCCCTATGGGGGGATCGGATGATGAAGTTCCGTAGTGTCCGTCGTCATCCGATCCGATCCGAAAACGGAGGAAAAAGTAGGTTTTTCCTCCGTTACACTTTTCGGATCGGAGCGGGTCGGATGTCAGCGGACATGTCACCGCTGACATCCGACGCTCCATAGGGATGACTGTATGTCCGTTTTTCATCCGAAAACGGATGGATGAAAAACGGACATACGGATCATCCGTGTAAAAGAGGCCTTACAGACTTCAAAGGAGTTTGTGGTATGAGGCAGAACTTTTCCCCTGTTCGGGAGTTCTGCTGCGAACTGAACAGGGGGGTGTTCGACCCATCTCTAATGATAAGAGGCTCGGAAGGTCACCTACAGGTTAAGCCTCACCTTTTACAGTTATTAATTTCCTGAAGTGCTGGATGTTTTTTTTTTAATTTTTTTTATTGAACTGCAATATGCCAGGGGGAATTAGTGACCTGTTCAGCTGCTGGAAGGTGTTGTGGGAAGCACTGGTGGACTCTTTGAACACTTTAAGAATCTATTGATATGGCAGTAACAAATTCTTAAAGAATTACCAATATTTCTCCATTTAGGAAACGAGTGGTAATTGAGGCCAACTCTGAACTGGGGTACAGAAGTACATCAGCATTCAAAGTGGAAAGTGTCTGTGCTGAGAAGCTTCTGTTCTAAGATGGCTTTATTCAATTACACACTGGTTCAGTGGTTGGCTTTTCGGTTCCTTTGGTCCCTCCATAACATTCTGGGTTATATTTTGCCATTTTTTTATATCAAATACTTGTTTTATATAGGATTTATATAGCACCAACAGTTTGCACAGCGCAAATACATACAATTTGGTACAGGAGGAATCAGAGAGCCCTGATCGTTAGAGCTTACAATCTAAGAGGGAGGGTCAAATGATACAAAAGGCAATAACTGGGGGATGAAATGATGGATATAGTAGAAATACAGTTGTTAGGTGGAGGTGGGATAGGCTTCTCTGAAGAGAAGGGTTTTCAGGGATTGCCTAAAACTTACAGACAGACAGAGTGGGGTAGGGTGTTCCATAGAATGGAGGAGTTTAAAAAAAAAATTATCCATTGTTGCATCTCAGTACGACTGACCCCTTGCAGCCTCTTTCTTTCTACCTTCACTTCAGTGATGACTGCATGTCATTTCTCAGGGCAAGCTTCCTGATAGTGACAACAGTGAACCATGCTTGTAGAATGGGTTTGAAAGACCACTTATTGTCTCCATTGGTGGCCAGCGTGGAAGTATACACAGAGGCGTAACTAGAACCTTCAGGGCCCCGGTGCAAAAAACTATAACTGGCCCCCCCCTGACTCCAAGCTGGGGACCCCCATAGTGGCCGAACACCAGGGCCCAGTCGCAGAGTTCAGGGGTACACTAACTACATACAGAGTTCAGAAGTGCGTTATGTATAGAGCGCAGTTACAGTGAAGCCCTATGTACAGAGTACAGAGTTCAGGGGTGCACTACATACAGAGTAAAAGGTTTAGGGGTGTGCTGTGTACAAAATGCATGTTTTAGTGGTGCTCTTTGCACAGTGTGCAACACCCCCTCCCCAACTTGCCTGGCTCTAGTAACTCCCTATGTAGGCAGCCACAGGCCCATCCTGTATAGGTGATCTGTGTAGTGATCTGTTATCTGGAAGCCGCTGAGAGCAAAGCTGTCCCATGTAAACACAGAAGTTTTCTGTGTTTACAAGTGACAGCAGTGAGCGGGAGCAGAAGCTGACCACTGGAGGTGGCAGAATGGAGTTCTGCCACATTCTGGCTGCAAAACTGGGTGGGAGGGCCACATGACAATGCCTAGTGGGCTGGATTTTGCATGCGGGCATTGTGTTTGACATATATGATGTAGAGCATGCTGTAGGCAGATGTGCAAGCTACAGACTATCTTGTGTTCACAGGCACCACCATACCAGGGTTATGCCATGCTTACACTATAGATTACACAATGCATGGTGTGACTATACTGAGCACAGCTATGCAGACTTTTCTATACCCACCATACACATCCTATATGAACTTTACACCGTGCTCACATGACATGCAGACTGCATGCAGTACACATCACACACAGTCTTGTACCCACAGCTCCCCATATACAGACATCTCAGCCCAGGTAGGAAGGTGCCAGCCAGGTATAGACCCCCTGTGTTCACACTCTGAAGATGTCTCTGTCTGATTGGCTCTTTAGCCCACACTGCATAATAATTGCATGTAGAACATCCCTGTGATGGGTCTCTCACCACCTCCCTCCTCCGTCCCAGGTTCACACAGAGGATGCAAAACACTTTGAGTTGCATACCTCCATCCAGAGCGTTGCAGCCCTGTACAGTGACAGCAGCCATGTCAAGGACTCCCAGAAGGGCCCTGTGTGCCCGACTGGTCTCCGCACCGCTGCATGCAGGGCTTGCTCCCGCAGCAATGAGGATTGCACTCTGGAATGTTCCATTGCGGCACTCAGGGGAGGGAGGTGGTGTGCGGTCTGTGCCTAGTAAAAAGCTCCCCGCACAGCAGCTGGAAAGCCCCTCCCCCCGCACATGGTATGGTCAGAAATAGAAGCAAGATCACTCTAGGGGAATCGGAGCCTGCAACGGGAAAAAAATTCTGGTATGCTGGAGGGTAATGACAGGGCTCCACGTAAGGCCCCCCTGGAGCATGGGGCCGGGTTCCTAGCAGTAGCTAAGCACAGCCGGGCGGGCCCCTGATGGTGGAGAACGACCAGGCCCCCCCACAGCAGTGAAGGTCCAGGGCCCAGTCGCAACTGTGACTACTGCGACTCTGAGTATGCAGTATAAAAAGTTGCCCAAAAAACTTACCAGCTAGTCAGCTTGAACGCAAAGTCTAAACTAACTAATTTAAAAAAACTATTAGATAAGCACCTAGACAACCACAACATACAGGGATATACAATGTGAAACTGACATATAATCACACACATAGGTTGGACTTGATGGACTTTTTTCAACCTCACCTACTACCGTGTTTCCCCGATAGTAAGACACCCCCGATTGTAAGACGTATCGGGAGTTTCAGAGGGGTCAGCTAATATAAGCCATACCCCGAAAGTAAGACATATGTCTTACTTTCGGGGAAACACGGGGGGATTTGCCTGCAGTGAAGTGCGGTACCCCTCCTTCTCTGTCCCCCTCCGTTCTCCCCCTCCGTTCCGCTTTCCTCCTCTGTGCCTCCCCGCTGTCCCCTCCGTTCCCCCCTCCTTCTCTGTCCCCTCCGTTCTCCCCCTCCGTTCCGCTTTTCTCCTCTGTGCCTCCCCGCTGTCCCCTCCGTTCCCCCCTCCTTCTCTGTCCCCTCCGTTCTCCCCCTCCGTTCCGCTTTTCTCCTCTGTGCCTCCCCGCTGTCCCCTCCGTTCCCCCCTCCTTCTCTGTCCCCCTCCGTTCTCCCCCTCCGTTCCGCTTTCCTCCTCTGTGCCTCCCAGCTGTCCCCTCCGTTCTCCCCTCCTTCTCTGTCCCCTCCGTTCTCCCCCTCCTTCTCTGTCCCCTCCGTTCTCCCCCTCCGTTCCGCTTTCCTCCTCTGTGCCTCCCCGCTGTCCCCTCCGTTCTCCCCCTCCTTCTCTGTCCCCTCCGTTCTCCCCCTCCGTTCCTCCGTCCTCCCCCTCCTTCCCTTGTGAATAGACAGAGTCAGCTGACTCTGTCCATTCACATAACTGAAACATTGTAATCTCCTGTGATTACAATGTGTCAGTTTATGAATGGAGAGAAGCCGCTGTCTTCTCTCCTTTCATTCTCAGAGCAGCTGACGCTGCAGAGAAAGGGACTGGGGAATCTCTATCCTCTGTCTCTTTCTCTGTCTCAAGGGGGAGATATCAGAGGTCTGTTAAGACCCCTGATATCTCACCAAAGCCCCCCAACAGGGCTGATTAAAAAAAAAAAAAAAAAAAATATTGCAATAAAAAATAAAAATTTTTTTTTTTTCCCAATATAAGACATACCCCGAAAGTAAGACATAGTGGGGCTTTTAGGGATAAAAAGAAAGTAAGACACTGTCTTACTTTCGGGGAAACACGGTAGGTAACTATGTAACATTGGTGGTCAGTGGGAAGAATTCCCCACTTACAGTGGTGGTAAGTGAAACAAAGGACAAAGAGGTATGCTACATTTTTATGCAATATAATTTACAACTGAAAAACCCCTCCCAGGAAATATTGACACTTTGGGCCCAATTTGGACATTTACATTTAGGGGTGTACTCACTTTTTTGTTTCCAGCAGTTTAGACATTAATGGCTGTGTGTTGAGTTATTTTGAGGGGACAACAAATTTACACTGTTATACAAGCTGTACACTCACTACTTTACATTGTAGCAAAGTGTCATTTCTTCAGTGTTGTCACATGAATAGATATAATAAAATATTTACAAAAATTTGAAGGGTGTACTCACTTGTTATGAGATACTGTACAATAGGTACAAATATCAATATATATGTCATATCATATCAAGCATACCCTGTTTCCCCAAAAATAAGACCTAGCGGGATTGTCAGTGATATAAGCCTTACCCCCCAAATAAGCCCTACCCTGTTTCCCCGAAAATAAGCCCTACCCTGAAAATAAGACCTACAAAGACTTTAACTAGAGCTTATTTGGGGGGTAGGGCTTGCAGCCATCACCGACAATCACGCTAGGTCTTATTTTGGAGGAAACAGGGTAATACAGCAAGTACTCACTTCACTGTTAAAGGGGAGTTCCGCTTAAAAAAAATAAAAATAAAAGTCAGCAGCTACAAATCCTGCAGCTGCTGACTTTTAATAATCGGACACTTACCTGTCCCAGGGTCCAGCGATGCGGGGGAACAAAGCCCCGCTCGTCTCCCCCTCCTCTCTGTGGCACTGGCATTGTCACTGTGGCCGTGAAGACACAGCCGGGCACACACTGCACATGCTTGAGCCATGACTGGCCGAGCAATCATCTGGGACCTGTGATGTGTTCCAGATGATTGCTGAGAGGGAGGGGGGATAGGTGATCTCCCTTCCGGTGCACTGGGGGGGGGGTAGTGTGAGCTGGAACCCTTAAAAAAGAGGGTATCCGCTCCCCCCCCCAAAGAAAATGACATCCTAAATGTGGCATGTCAAAGGGTCACCTTCCCTTAAAGCGGAAGTTCCATTTTTGGGTGGAAATCCGCTTTAAGTCATACCAATAAAAATACATGCATGCATATAGGCAGGGGCGGACTGACAACTCATGGGGCCCCCGGGCAATAGGAGATTATGGGGCCCCCGGGCAATAGGAGAAGATTATGGGGCCCCCGGGCAATAGGAGATTATGGGGCCCCCAGGTAATAGGAGATTATGGGGCCCCCAGGCAATAGATTATGGGGCCACACAGTATACACACACACACATACAGTATACACGCACAGACACACAATATACACACACAGTATACACACACACACATACAGTATACACGCACAGACACACAATATACACACACAGTAAACACACACAGAATACACATACACACACTGAAAAGGTACTGGAGAGGCGGGGCAGCTAAAAAAAAAACACAGATTTTTACATACTGTCCCTGGTTTTATTGAGGCTGGCAACCCTGATGGGGCCCCTTAGTGGCATGGCGCCCTCAAGCAGTGCCCAAGTGCCCGAATGGTCAGTCCGCCCCTGCATATAGGTATAGCAAGCTACACTTAGAACATACTGTGTAACAGATGATGTTCAAAAATACATATAATGCCCTGTACACACGGTCGGACATTGATCGGACATTCCGACAACAAAATCCATGGATTTTTTCCAATGGATGTTGGCTCAAACTTGTCTTTCATACACACGGTCACACAAAGTTGTCGGAAAATCCGGTCGTTCTGAACGCGGTAACGTAAAACACGTACGTCGGGACTATAAACGGGGCAGTAGCCAATAGCTTTCATCTCTTAATTTATTCTGAGCATGCGTGGCACTTTGTGCGCCGGATTTGTGTACACACGATCGGAAATTCCGACAACAGATTTTATTGTCGGAAAATTTTATAGCAAGCTCTCAAACTTTGTGTGTCGGAAATTCCGATGGAAAATGTGTGATGGAGCCCACACACAGTCGGAATTTCCGACAACAAGGTCCTATCATACATTTTCCGTTGGAAAACCCAACCGTGTGTACGGGGCATTAGAGTTCAGTACCTTGAGAAAGGGAGTCCTTACATCCCCGAAGCATTGTTTTTTCCTCCTCCGCTCCCTTTTCACCACTCTTTTCTTATACGTTCTAAGTGTAGCTCGCTGTACCTATATACATGCATTTTTGGTGCTGTGATTCAACAATGGAGCAATTACCTGTATTATACAGTATACCTGTATTAAGCTGTATTATGCTTGATATTATATGACATACTTGGATATTTGTACCTTATGTATTATTGAATGTATATGCCTAATACAAATTTATTGCTCTAGCATTTTGGTTAGGTGGTGTGCTTACTCCAATTTTTAAAATTAGGGACAGATGTCTGAGCCTGGACACATCTGTTTGCTCCCAGGCTCAGTCATCCATCCCTAACCGCCAAAGTCCTGTTGAATGTGTCTACTACCAGCTTTACCATGACCTGGATAAGTGAGAACCTTCACAGACATGAGAATGAACATGAACATGAACAGAATGATCTCAAGTCCCCAGCAGCTTGTCTACTACAAAACAGGTCGGTCCTTCACAAAGCTACTGGGACTGTATGACCTCAGGACATTGACAAAAGGGGTCATAAATCTTACTCTTAGGTACTACTATTAAGTGTTTTCTAAATTTGACAAAAGACAAAAAACATGAGAACAAAATGAGTTACAGTGCCTTGCAAAAGTATTCACCCCCTTGGCTTTTTACCTATTTTGTTACATTACAGCCTGTAGTTCAATGTTTTTTGTTTTTTTTTTAATCTGACTTATATGTGATGGATCAGAACACAATAGTCTAAGTTGGTGAAGTAAAAATAGAAAAATATATACATAAAACTATTTTTCAGAAATAAAAAAATTATAATTGGCATGTGCGTATGTATTCACCCCCTTTGTTATGAAGCCCATAAAAAGCTCTGCTGCAACCAATTACCTTCAGAAGTCACATAATTAGTGAAATGTCCACCTGTGTGCAATCTAAGTGTCACATGACCTGTCATTACATATACACACCTTTTGGAAAGGCCCCAGAGGCTGCAACACCGAAGCAAGAGGCACCACTAACCAAACACTGCCATGAAGACCAAGGAACTCTCCAAACAAGTAAGGGACAATGTTGTTGAGAAGTACAAGTCAGGGTTAGGTTATAAAAAAATATCCAAATCTTTGATGATCCCTAGGAGCACCATCAAATCTATCATAACCAAATGGAAAGAACATGGCACAACAGCAAACCTGCCAAGAGACGGCCGCACACCAAAACTCACGGACCGGGCAAGGAGGGCATTAATCAGAGAGGCAGCACAGAGACCTAAGGTAACCCCGGAGGAGATACAGAGTTCCACAGCAGAGACTGGAGTATCTGTACATAGGACGACAAGCAGTCATGGTTGACTAAAGCAGGATAATTTAATTTGGGTTGTTCTTTGGTAGTAACAAAAAATATACAGCTATATTTAAAATTTTTAACTTTTTTGGGCCAGTTTTCCTTCGATAAGGAGATATCCGTTACCATTTACTACCAATTGAAAGCCCACTTTGTCCAGAGCAATAAAGCAAGATATAATATCCACCTGGATGTACAAAGTGATGATATGTACAGTTTTACTGACAGACCAATCAATATACGCCTATTGGGCATAACCAAAAATATTTAACCAAAAATATGTAGCAAAATACATATTGGCCTAAATTGAAAAACAAATTATTTTTTTTTACATTTTGTTTATTGGATATGAAAGTAAAAAATATTGTTTATCTGTCTTTTTTTTGTTTGTAGCAAAAAAAATATAAACCGCAGAGGTGATCAAAAGAAAGCTCTATTTGTGGGAAAAAAGAGGACATCAATTTTTTTTGTGTACAGTGTTGCGCGACTGCGCAATTGTCAGTCAAAGCAACGTAATACCGTATCGCAAAAAATGGCCTGGTCATGAAGGGGGTTAAAGTGGTTGTAAACCCTTTACAACACACTTTTTACTACAGGTAAGCCTATAATGAGGCTTACCTGTAGCTACCCTGGATATCTCCTAAACCTGCATGGTTTAGGAGATATCCCCTGTGTCAGCATGTGCCCACATAATCGGCACATGCGCACTGAAGCAATGGCACGTACATGCCGCTTTTTCAGCTAGTGTGCCGTTACCGGCGGCTCCCGCGCGTATGCGTGGGAGTGACGTCATTGTGGCTCTGGCCAATCACAGCGCCGGAGCCTGCAATACCCGGAAGTAACTCCGGGAGCGATGTCGCCGGCCGGACCAGTGTACGAGGACGGATGTGGGGGCTTTGTTCTAGGGTGAGTATTTCATAATGAGCTAGTATGCTATGCTATGCATACTAGCTCATTATGCCTTTGTCTTGCAGTTTTTTTTATTTTTTTTGTTAGTGTGTTTATAACCACTTTAAGCCTTCTCTAGGTGGATGGAAGAGGTTAACAGACAGGTGGAGGTCTGAGGAAAGTGGAAGCTCAGGTGCAGTGGCGGCTCGTGATTTTTTGTTTGGATGGGGGGGGGGGCGGCAAACAACCACCCCCTCCCACTTGCTGTCTGCCGGATGGTCCACTCACCCCATCAATGTGACGGAGATCGGGCAGCGATAGACATCAAGGTGTGGCGGGGATCAGGGCATCAGCGGTCATGAGGCTGTGGCGGGCATTAGGGCATCGGGTAGCGGCTCCTGTGTCTTCTCCTCTTCCCTCCTCGCTTCCGCTGTGCGTCTCCTCCCCTCCTCCTAGACGTCCAATAGGATCGCCTGTCCTTTCAGCCAATTGAGATTAACACTGATTCCAGCAACCCATTTTGCCCAGGTTCTGTTCGCTGCAGCCAGTAAAACATCACCTGGGCACAGCAAAGCCAAGGGCCACAAAATGAATGACTATCGGTAGCTTTGCTTGCAATCACGTCTAAGCGTTTTTTTTTTTGCTTGTCAGTATAGAAATTTTTATTAGGTGACAAGAAAATGTTTCAAATTCCAAATTATGTCACCTCGAATTTTTGAACCTTACTGTAAAAAATAAAGGTACCCTGCAGTCAAAAGGAAACATGCAGAAATAAACAGTTTAAAAGAAATTCAGTCTTCTAATGCCCCGTACACGAGGTCGGAATTTCCGACCAAAAGCTCACATCCGACTTTTGCTGGCAGAATTTCCGATTGTGTATAAGGGGCATTACTTTTTCATGATTTTTCATTTCAAGATTCCCACCCAGGCATTGCTGTAGTGTAGAAAGCCCCAACATTTTTAAAGTATATCGCCGATCTGGGAACCATTTCGCTCATAAATTTATAATAGCAGAAAGCTATTCCAAAACACCCCCCCCCCCCCTTCCTACAGAGCCATTGCTGCCTAACACACACATAGAAAGCCTGATATCACAGTACAAATTTTGTCACAACCACTAATTACATTTGGACCCCACTTTGGAAGTGCAAATCTGCTTAGTAATACATCAAGCAGAGAAAGAGTTGCAAAGCACCGATCTGGGAAATATACAGAATCCGTCCCACATGCGAGGAGCTCTCTGGAACCCACCTACAGTGGATTGTGTGGAACTAGGATTAAAGTAATGCTATAGGTTGGAATTTAAAAAACACAAAAAAAAACCAAACATATGATACTAAAGCCTCGTACACACGATCGGATTGTTGGCCAACAAAGCTTTAGGCTTTTGTCCGAAGGGCGTGTGCCGTGAACTTGTCTTGCACACAAACGGTACACAATTGTCGGCCAACAAGCACGAACGTAGTGACGTACTACGTGGTATTTCAGCTCTTGAGCGCCACCCTTTGGGTACCTACTGCTAATGTTGTGTTTGGTGAGCACTGATTCTGAGCATGCGTGGTTGTACTTTGGACTTTTGTGTGACGGACTTGTGTACACACGATACGAAAATCTGACAACAGACCGTTGTCCGCCGAAAAATTTACTAGCCTGCCATCCAACGTTTTTTGGCCAAAAGTTGGACAACAATTGTCTGATGGAGCGTACTAATGGTTGGATTTTAGGCAAACAGTCTGTTATCACACAATTCCCTGCCGAAAATCCGATCGTGTGTACGAGGCTTTACGTACTCTGTGCAATGGTTTTGCACAGAGCAGCCCCCCATCCTCTTCTTTTTTGGGTCGCCTGACGGTGGTCCTGGCTCCTCCCCCCTGCCCAGTGCCCCACAATAGTAAGCCTCTTGCTATGGGTGCACCTGAGCAGGCTTGCTCCCGAGCCACACTCCTGTGAATGTGCATTGTCCATTCACAAATACCCCACCCCCCTGCTCTCTCCTCACTGGCTCACTGGCTATGATTGACAGCAGCACAAGCCAATGGCTCCGGGAGAGCCGTTGCTCTCACGCGCATCGCAGCCAATCACAGCTGATCATCGCGTAAACCAGGAAGTGCCGGTAAATGGCTTTCCTTGGTTCACGCTGACAGGGAGAGCCAATCGGCAGCTCTCCCTGTCAGAGGGTGGGTCTGTGCTGATAATCAGCACATTGATTATCAGCACAGCCCATATCAGATGTGCCCATCACCTGCCAGCCTGTGTCCCATAATAAACGCCTGCCAGTGCCCATACAAGTGTCAATCGGTGCCCACAACAGTGTCAATCAGTGCCCATAAAAGTGCCAGTGCCCCATCAGTAATGCCTGTCAGTGCCCATCAGATGCCACTCAGTCATGCCTGTCAGTAGCTCCTCATCAGTGCTGCCTATCCAGTGCCACCTGTGCCTTTGTAAGACCAAACAGCCTTTTTACGCAATGCAGAGGATAAACCCCTTAGGTCCTACAGTGAGTATAACAAGCATGCTCTACTGCATAAACAGACTGGATTTTACTGTTGTGGGTTTAGTAACACTTTAGGTTGTCATGCAGGCTTACAATAGAGACTTCAAGTGACTGTTTCAATACACAGTCATGTTCCATGAGGAAACCCAACCTGTGAAATGCCATGCAACCATCGCTGCAGTGCATGTTTACTGGTAGTGGTTGCAAAGAAGCTGCAGGAGATCAGCATTGAAATGCGACAAAGGTGAAATTAAATGGCAATTGCTTATGATACGCAGGACCTTGGCAATCTAAACATTATTAAGTTAGGGTTGACATTTACTTTAGGTGGAGTCATCTTTGCATGTTGGCCAGAAGTAGGCTGAACTGGGTGGGTAGATGAATCCCTATAAAAAATAGTCCACTTTTCTCAACTCTGTTACAACTGGGATCAGAGACCTCTTTGACAGAAGGAAGGGGATGATGAGTGATGAGTTTTGAAGAACATAAAACGTTGTCCGGACGTGAAAATGCCCCTTGTTATTACAGTAAATAGTGACATGTTAAAATCTTCTTACCCGAAATGACGTCGATCTCTAAAAATGCAGAAGCTGTGATACAGCAAAAAACAATAGTCACATATACATTGAAGAAAACTATTGGTAAACACTCCAGTCTCCAGAGAGAATGCGAGATTTACTACCTGGACAGCCCTTGCCCCAGGCATAGATAATACTGGTAGGGTAAGTGGGGTGAAGGAGGAAGAGGTATGCTATGTTTTTTTTATGCAATATAATTACTAATTGAAATACCTTTCCCAGCGAAAATTTTGCATATCTGCAATATTTCTCCACTTCCTTACCAGAAGATCAATCTAATTCTAATCAATCTAACTCTAAAAACAGCATATAACGCTTAGGGGCTCATACTACATAATGCAAATATGACAAGGATATATGTATCGTAATTGGCACTTAAAAGGTTAGTCCAGGGCTCTTACTTTGTGTGATGGGGCTCCAAAGAAAAGCTATTACAGGGACCTTCTGCATCTCTTATCTTCATCTCATGGACAATTCCTCCAGGGCTTTAAAGAAACAATTTTTTTTTAGTAAAAGTTTTCTTTAACCTCTTCTACCTATGTAACACCTATATGCTGTGGCAATGAGGGTGGACTTTAATGCCTGAACGCTGAACATATGGTTTTATCTCTAGTAATGATAGGGAGGTATGCCCCGTACACACGGTCGGATTTTCCGACGGAAAATGTGCGATCGGAGCGTGTTGTCGGAAATTCCGACCGTGTGTGGGCTCCATTGGACTTTTTCCATCGGATTTTCTGACACACGAAGTTTGAGAGCAGGCTATAAAATTTTCCGACAACAAAATCCGTTGTCGGAATTTCCGATTGTGTGTACACAAATCCGACGCACAAAGTGCCACACATGCTCAGAATAAATAAAGAGATGAAAGCTATTGGCTACTGCCCCGTTTATAGTCCCGACGTACGTGTTTTACGTCACCGCGTTCAGAACGATCAGATTTTCCAACAACTTTGTGTGACCGTGTGTATGCAAGACAAGTTTGAGCCAACATCCGTCGGAAAAAATCCTAGGATTTTGTTGTCGAAATGTCCGATCAATGTCCAACCGTGTGTACGGGGCATTAGAGGGACCATCTTCCGACACAGTGGTCTCTTGAGACAGGCAGTCCTGAAAGGGACACCAGGGCCAGGTAGGTAGGGGATAAAAACAGAATGTGGGTTCTTTTCAGTTTTCCTCGGGATTGGTAATTCCCGGAATGGGTTCTGGAGTCTAAAATCTTCAAAGAGTTTTTGGAGGGATAACGCCTTTAACCCTATGTCTATGTCTTAGAGGAGACCAGCAGCCTGTGTGTGGAGGTGTGCACAACAATGATAATCAAGGGGTTGTTGGTAATTTGGGGCTCCATCTGGGAAACTGGATGTTCCCTGTCCAGAAGCCAGGGTGTGGGCCAGTACAGCAGGGAGGTGCAAGAGAGCCAAGACAGCCAAGAGAGCTGTAAAAGCTGGGAGAAAGGTGTAGAGTTTGCATGTGAGCACAGTGGTGCTCTGAGTTAGTCTGAAGGGACATAAAAGGGCCTAACTCTGAGGCCACAGCAGTGAGACAGGAGGCTTTAGGAAGCACCAGTGTTATTGATCTCTAGTAATGATAGGGAGCCAGCAGGACCATCTCCCAACGCAGTCGTCTCTTGATCGGGCAGTCCTGAGAAAACAGGCTTTTTAGTTTTACCTGGGACTGGTAATTGCTGGAATGGGTTTTGGAATCTGGAGGCTTCAAAGTGTCTTGGGAGGGATGAAGCCTCTACCCTATGTCCATGTCTTACCGGAGACCAGCAGGCTATTTGTGCAGGTGTATACAGCCATTATAATGAAGGGGCTGTTGATAGTTGGGGGTTTCATCTGGGAGACAGGAGGTCCCCTTCCTGTAAGCCAGGGCATGGGCCAGTGCAGCAGGGAGGTGGGAGACAGCTGAGAGAGCCAAGCCAGCCAAGAAAGCCTGCTGAGAGAAAGGTGCAGAGGTTGCTCACAAGCACAGTGGTGGTGCGAGGTGGTCTGAAGTGTTGTGGAAATTAACATACGCTATGAGTAATCAATTTCTCTTGCGCTAATAAGTGCACTTTTCTGCTCTTTGGATATTGCATTTCGAGTGCACTCGTGCTTACAAAGACAGACACAATTGTTGTTGTCACATTGCAAGCTCCATAGACAGTCCTGCCTTACAATTGGAGCTCCGTTTATTTCTAGGACTTTGAACAGGGGTAACAATAGAGGCTTGGTGGCTATTCAGTTCAGCCAATCAAGCTCAGGCATTCCTTCAAACAGTAGGCGTTATACAAAACTCAACCGATGGAAACACATATATATTTTCAAAAAGAACAATACTAGGGGAGTGTCTGGCCGTGTCTGTGTAGGGCAGTGTGCACAATTTCCCGCCCTTTGTACCTGTTAAACTGTGCTCTACAGTTTAACAAAGAAGCCCACAAGTAGTGAGATTGGCGCCTAAGAAATCGTGAACGCTGTACAGACCAAACTTGCGCACACACTCCCGCTTCTACCATTGGGGCGAATCCTTATTCTACATTGTTCAGAGAACAATGCATAGCCAGATTATTCTACCATTCCTATGGATGCGAGGGCTATCTGCAGAGACATGTCATATTCCCTCTATGTGCTGATCAGACGCATAGAGAGACATGAGCGTATATCCCTACTCAAAGGCAGATTGGTATCAAACCGATAATGTTTTTGCAGAGCGAACATATCCCCACCAAACGAACAAGTCCACGCATAACGCAGGGGCCCTCGCTGGCGGACATATCTTCACAGGGCGAACATCTCTCTACATCCACAGGAAGCTTTTCACTACCAAAGGTCCTTCACCGGTGTCGGTTCGCTCCGGTTAGCTCTTATGAGCGAGCCGCAAGTAGAACTAACACTGGTAGACAATGTGACAATACATATTGAGTACATCTTAATAAAATTTCTACAACAGAAGGAAGATAAAAGGGCCTAAGCCTGAGCCCAGAGCAGCAGCACTGTGAGAGTAAGCCAGGAAGGTGGAAGAAGCAACGTCGTTATTGTAAAGCATGTGAAGGTCAGACAAGGTCATCCATTACCCAGTGGAAAGATGCCAAACTAATCCCCACGTCCCCTGATATAGGCACCCCTGATTGTCTTCTGCAGCTGGAATCTATGATACACTACAGTGCTGCATCTGCCTGTTTGACAGGCAGGTGGCTGGCCAGTACTCCCAGAGTGCTGGTACCTGGTGTGAACCACACCCCCCCCCCAAGTATGCTACTAGTGCAGTGGACCTCATCAATGAATATATCATTGCTGCTCTGTCTGGGCTCCTGCTGGCAGGTTGGGCAGCCCTTAGACAGCAGGGTGGCTGAGTAGAGGATGGAAGGGGTGAGGGTGGGCTCTCAGCTCGGTTGACTGTACTCTAAGGGCTGCTGCCTTGTTGCACCCCCCAACACATAAAAACACTGCACCCAGGACAGCTGCCCCTAGTGCCCCCTTCCCCTCACTAGTCAAGGCCCTGCTTGTTATGCAGTTGCCTGGAAGTGCTGCCATGATTCCACAAAACACAGCACAAAACCTTCCCACATCTTGGCGTCAGCTGAAAACCTGCTTGGATGAGCTGTATGCTGGGAGTAGGATGAAACATAGCATGGCCAGGTAAACCATCAATTGGAAATAGAGGATCCCAGAGTGCTCTATCTCCGTCTTGTGAAAATACAATGAAAGCAGGTGACTTTGGCAGTGTCTTGGGGACAGTAATGAAGACTTTGTTGATGTTGGTGACCGCAAGTCAAAGTTGCCAGAGGTCACATGACCTAACATGGCTGCATTCGTTCACATGACGCTGAATAAAAACACTACTGGATCTACTGAATACAGCGGATGGGTACTTTTCACATTGTGAACCCCTAGCCCAGACCCCAACCCCAAAATTGCTTGGAAATTTTCCAAAGTGGGCCTAAATCTTAGCGCAATAGTAAATTCTGCCTATAATTAGAAAAAGCCTGCATGTCGCCATATTTGTGTAATAGGAGGCATGTGAAATCAGAGACCCTGGTGAACTTTGTGACGTACTTGCAATTACCCCAAACAATGTGAGTCAGAGAACAAAACTAGTTTACACTCAGAGATCCATGGTGATGTCACTCAAAGAATGACTTGTCCAGTCCACAACATTCCTTCTGGCAGGTACTTCATCTTTCTGACTGCCCGTACTCTTGTCAAATTTTCTAAATAGCCTTCTAAAGCTAGCCCTGCACCAGTAGAGTTTGGCTGGAATATTTGTACGAAGATTCAGAAAAGTATTTTGTTAGAGCATTTGATCATGGATTTATGAACACATTTCTTATGAAAACCTTGAAAAATTTCATTTGATTGCTATGCCAATGTTTTGAATCTTATGTTCAATACACAATACCGGTAGTATGATTTTTCCCATATGAAAACCACATTCACAGTTAGAATTTTGCTTGTTCAAAAAAAAAAATCCCATCCTTCTCTTTCAATTTTCCTTGTTACTACAGTCAAAAACAATCATTGATTCGACCACATTAACAATTTTGTTTTTCAAGCAGAATTCTACTAGTATATGGACATCCTAAAGCTTAAAGTGGAATTCACGTTTTACCCTAATTACTCTTAAAACTGTCCCCATCTACCTCCTAACACCTATGCTTACTATTTTGTGTAAGGAAGATTATGTACAGTATATAATTACCTGTTTTCAGGGTGCTCCAGTCTGATCATGTGATCCCACTCTTCTGTGTCAGCCAGTGAGGCTGCAGGACAGAGGAGGAAGTACCAGCAACAGATGGGCCATTGAAGCCAATGGGTGATGTCACCGATCCAGGCTTTACTAGCCATTGTCGAAGCACTCTTTCCTCTTCCCTGTAGCCGCCGCTGGCTGAACGGACTGGAGCAGACTGAAAATAGGTAAGTATGTACATCTTTCTTACACAGGTTAGTAAGCATAGGTGTTAGGAAGGGCCAGGGAGACAGATCATCCCATAACAGAAAGTGTCTGAACAAGCACCTTCATGGAAGGGTCACCTGTTATTATTTCAGTAAAGCCCAATTTAAATTAAAGCAGATTTAAATAGAATGAAAACAAATTTTGGAACAGATAAAAATGGTAACATAGTTTTTAGGGAATCACTATTGTTTGATTTATTAAGTTACTTGTATTTTGTCCATGTCAAAGCAGCAGCATGTAAGGCCATCCATTTCTCCTGCCTAAGCTTGGAGCTGACGGATTTTTTAATACCGGAACTTCCCCTTAATGCTACCCATGTGTTCTTTGAGATTACCTAGGGATACAATACATTTCTGCACTACCAAAAGAATCCCCTTCAAAGTTGTTTGGTCCTTAGCGTAAAGGGGCCACAACTGTATGAGCTGAGAGTTGCGTAGAAGTATTACCTCAGGGCCAGGTTTCCGTACTGGCACCCACCACGTCCAAGATCACCATGATGGATTCCGCACCATTCACTTCCAGGAAGTTGTCTTTGGATTGTACTGGTGTAGAAGTTCTGGTTAACTTTCAAGTTTTACACCCTATAATTGACAGTTACATGACCTTATACCAAGCCAGTCCAGAATTTCATCAATAGAACTAAAGGAATCATTTGTAATTTTCCCCTCTTCAACAATTAATTCACAATGAGGTTGATTTGCTATTTATTTGAGACACCTATTTCTGCCAAAGCGGGAAAAAGAGATTTCCTCTTACACTGTTGTATCTTTGGAACAGGAAATAAAGAGAAATCTCCTTAATGGGACAGAGGCAGCACAAAAAAAAAAAAAAAAAGAAAATTCAAGGCCGTTTTAGTTATACCATATTCTATGCAAAACCAATAAAAGGGATTTGGCTTTAGCTATACTTTAAGTAAACAGTGCCAGGGGCTACAAAGAGACTACTCCAATGAGCCCAGTGGCAAATGTTGAAGGAGAGACAAGGAAGGAAAACTTGCAACCAGCATGATAGGATCAGAAAACACTTTTGTTGTTTGCAATCTACTACAAAGGGCAGGGCAGTGGAAGATATCTTTCTTGATCTGACAGGTTCCTTGGTCAGTGTTGTTACATTCCAATGGCAGAATGATGTGAGATGTCACTGTAGGCGATCAGGTGACACATATCAGGCACTGATTCTCGCTATGATGTCGTCAGTGGGTCCTTATTATCGGGAAACAAAAAATTGCTTTTGTTTCATTAAAACCATGGGGAATTTGTGTGTAAAACCAGTTATTTCAAGAGAGGAAGAGGTAGAAGGAGCTCTGACTGGGCTCCTCCCTGTGGGTTGGGCAGCCCTCAGACAGCAGGGTGGGTTAGTAAAGGATGGAAGGGGTTAGGGTGGGCTCTCAACTCAGTTGAATGTACTTTAAGGGCTGCTGCTTCCCCCCAACAGATAAAGACAATGCACCCAGAACAACTGCCCCTCATGCCCCCCTTCCCCTCCCCAGTCAAGGCCCTGCTTGAAGTACTGCCATGGTTCAGTTGAATTGACCAAAGTGCTACCAAAAAAGACGCAAAACCTTCCCACATCTTGGCATCAGCTGAACACCTGCTTGGAGGAGCTGTATGCTGCTGGGGGGGGGGGGATGAAACATAGCAGAGCCAGGTAAACCATTAATTGGAAATAGAAGAATCCGCAGTGCTCTGTCTCATGAGAACACAATGGAAGCACAGTGAGGCAGGTGACATTGGCAGTGTCCATAGCTCCCAACTGTCCCTGATTTCGAGGGACTGTCCCTGATTTGGAACAAAGTCCCTCTGTCCCTCTTTCCTCCTCATTTGTCCCTCATTTTGGTCCGATCATTATAGTTGTATATAAAATGCACTACATATCTATCAAAAGTGTTTCCCAGTGCTAAATCTTTCATCCAGTTTCTAAATTGTTGCATTTTGTAAATTTTAAAAGCAAATATAAGGAAAGAATAATGTTAAACAAAAGTATTTGTGGGCATAACTAATCGTTTTTCTTTATATAATTCTCCCTTAAGGGGGTGTGCCCTATGCCAACAAACTTTTGCTAATATGTGCCCTCGTTCCCATCTCAAAAAGTTGGGAGGTGTGAGTGTCTTTGGGGACAATAATGAAGACTTTGTTGATGTTTGTAACCACAAGTCAAAGGTGGCAGGGGTCACATGACCTATCATGGCTGCATTAGTTCACATGATGTTGAATAAAAACACTGCTGGACCCGACTGAATACATCTGATGGGTACTTTTCACACTTTGGGACCCCCCCACCCCGACCCCAAAATTGCTTGTTATTTTTCCAAAGTCTTGACGTAATAATAAATTCTGCTTGAATTTAGAAAAGGCCTGCATGTCGCCATGGTTGAGGAATAGGAGAGGGAGTTGAAAGCAGAGACTCTGGGGAACTCCGTGACGCACATGCAATTACCCCAAACAATGTGAGTGAGAGAACAATAATACAAAGTTTACCCTTGGAGATCCATGGTGATGCCACACATACAATGACTTGTCCAGTTCACAACATTCCTTCTGGAAGGCACGTCGTCATTCTGACTGCCCGTACTCTTGTCAAATTTTCTAAATAGCCTACTAATGCTGGCCCTGCACCAGTATAGTTTTGCTGGAACATTCACACGAAAATATAGAAAAGTATTTTGCTAGAGCGTTTGATTATAGACTCCACACATTTCATATGAAAACTTTGAAATATTTAATTTGATTGGCATGCCAGCGTTTTGAATCTTTAATTCAATCCACATTACTGGTAGTATGATTTATCCCATATGAAAACCACATTCACAGTTAGAATTTTGCGTGTTCGATCCTTCTCCTTCGATTTTCTTTGTCACTATAGTCAAAAATAATCATTCATTTGACCACATTAACTATTTTTTTTTTAACATTTTTTTTTCAAAACAGAAATCTACTAGTATATGGCCAACTCAAAGAGGAACTGCAGTCTGCTCACATCATTTGTAATAAAAACTTCTTTGCCATTCTAAACTTCCCTCCCACCACTTTGCATATTATTTTATTTATACTGTGATTCTGTACTTGCCAAATATGCTGCAGAAATCTCCCTCCACTGAGTCTGGCTGCATCCATTTTAACTGTGGGCAGCTGAAGCTGCTGCCTGTTCACTTCCTGGATTTACACAGACACACAGAAGCACACCTCCAGCCCTGCAGCTCTCATTGGCCCTCTTATGACTCCCCCCCCTCTTTTCCCGGCTAACTCTCACGAGAGTGAGAGAGAGAGCTGTGCATGATGTCATAAGCCTAGGCTAATGACCAGACAAGAAACAGGCATTTACTGGCAGAAAAAAACGTTTTACTATCCAAAGTTAAAACAACAAAGGCAGAAGATTTAATAGATGGAAAGATGAAAAAAATGACTGAAGTTCCGTTTGAAGGCTTAAAGTGGAATTAAGTAAAGTTGAAAAAAATCGCGCTTAGGACAAGTATATAGGCCAAGTGTTTACAGGTTGCTGCCTCCCTTAAACAGAGACACTACCTAGGAATGTCCTGCAGAAATAAGAAATATTAGGGGATAAATAGGGAAAAACGGCGCTACCCGAAAGACCTGTTTGGCTCAGCCTATACAGGGAACGTTGTATAAACGTAATTTTATATATATCACAAGATTTCAAACCAATATGGGTGAAAGGGTGCTATAATTAAATGGAAAACGGAAAATGTTGCAGAGTCACACTCCATTGGCTAAAGTACATATGTGTGGGTCAGTATATAAATCGCATACAGAGATAATCAGAAAAGACTCTGTATGTGCTACAATATCATATGCTTTTCATAGGACAGTGTAGTTTTACCCATCACAACACACATTCAGCACTTAGTACACCGCCGCTGAAGACGTTAGAGAACGAAGCGCGCACGACAGACCAGCGCCTACACATCACTTCCTGGCAGCACAGTGGGAGGAATACATCTCCAGCTGATCGCTACTTCCCCCACTTGTACCTGCTTGGGTTTTAGTGACTGAACAGTGACTGAACAACCAAACACCAACGAAACCCACTTTTGAGTGATATTCCTCCCCAGTGGCCAAGGGGGGGTGAACGAACGGGACCTGCTGGATGTTTGCAACTTTTTTTATTTTTATTTTTGTTTTATTTTATATTTTTTTGTCTTTTATACTACTTTTTAAATAAATACTTTTTGGGACTATATTATACTATGGAAGCCTTTTTCTTTCCCTGATATGAGGGCTAATTGCAACATGATCATTGGAGCCATCTGAAGCATCGCAGCAGTAGCAGTCTTCCCTGCAGCATTACAGGCCTGATACCCCTGTAGGGGTTCCGACATCTGGTGAGTGAGCAATCTGAGGGGGATCACAGAAGTCACCATCCTACCCTGTACACACCAAGTCACTTTGGGGATAATATCAAGTCTGATTGCCGCATGAAATACAAGACACTATTACACATTTGTGCAATTGCTACAACATATGAACTATATGTGCACTGAGACATAGAGATACTGTTGCGATATTGTATATGGAATCCTTTTCCCCATAGGAACCAACATAAGTGGATCCACGCATGTTTCATGCATTTTTGTTGCTATAAACTAGATGTCTTTATTTTGTACTAAGTGCTGAATGTGTGTTGTGATGGGTAAAACTACACTGTCCTATGAAAAGCATATGATATTGTAGCACATACAGAGTCTTTTCTGATTATCTCTGTATGCGATTATATACTGACCCACACATATGTACTTTAGCCAATGGAGTGTGACTCTGCAACATTTTCCGTTTCCCATTTAATTACAGCACCCTTTCACCCATATTGGTTTGAAATCTTGTGATATATATAAAATTACGTTTATACAATGTTCCCTGTATAGGCTGAGCCAAACAGGTCTCTCGGGTAGCGCCGTTTTTCCCTATTTATCCCCTAATATTTCTTATTTCTGCAGGACATTCCTAGGGAGTGTCTCTGTTTAAGGGAGGCAGCAACCTGTAAACACTTGGCCTATATACTTGGTTCATCCATAGGAACCAACATAAGTGGATCCACGCATGTTTCATGCATTTTTGTCGCTATAAACAAGATGTCTTTTTTTTGTACTAAGTGCTGAATGTGTGTTGTGATGGGTAAAACTACACTGTCCTATGAAAAGCATATGATATTGTAGCACATACAGAGTCCTTTCTGATTATCTCTGTATGCGATTATATACTGATCCACACATATGTACTTTAGCCAATGGAGTGTGACTCTGCAACATTTTTCGTTTTCCATTTAATTATAGCACCCTTTCACCCATATTGGTTTGAAATCTTGTGATATATATAAAATTACGTTTATACAACGTTCCCTGTATAGGCTGAGCCAAACAGGTCTTTCGAGTAGCGCCGTTTTTCCCTATTTATCCCCTAATATTTCTTAAAGTGGAATTCTAGCTTCTAGCTTTATCCTAACTACTCTTAAAACTGTCCCCTCCTACTTCCTAACACCTATGCTTACTATCCTGTGTATAGAAAGTGCACAGTATATACTTACCTATTTTCAGGGTGCTCCAGTCTGATCATGTGATCCCGCTCCCCTGTGTCAACCAAACCGGCTGCAGGGTAGAGGAGGAAGTGCTGACAACAGATGGGCCATTGAAGCCAATGGGTGATGTCACCGATCCAGGTTTTACTAGCCATTGTCGAAGTACTCTCAACTCTCCCCTTCAGCTGCTGCTGGTTAACTGGACCAGGATGGACTAAAAATAGGGAAGTCTTTCTTACACAGGTTACACAGGTTAGTAAGCATAGGTGTTAGGAAGGGGGCATGGGACAGTTTTAAGATTAGTTAGGTTTAGGCTGGAATTCCACTTTAACCACAGGGATTTCAGAGGGTGCCACCTATTCTTTCCTTCCCCTAAATGGTCCAGGCGTCTAGTACTTGACAGGTGTTAAAATAAAGCAAAGGTTTCCATTCAATGATATTTTGGCACGGATGGTCACCCTTTTAATGCAAACCACTGAAATAAGCAAATTAAAGTAAATGTAAACCCTAACCTAAGGTTTGCTAACGCACTGTGTATTAAATAATTGCTATTTTTTAAACAATATAATAAAAAATAAAACAAAAGTGTAATGCAGTATAATATATGTTGTCTAACAAAACCTAATAAAACAAAACCAAAAAAAAAATGTATGTATGTACATGTATGTATAAAAAATGTACTATTTACCATTTCTGCTAAAGAGGGAACTTTATAGAGGTTTCTTTTTATTCCGTGTTGTATCTTCGGAACAGGAAATAAAGGGAAATCTCCTCAATGGGACAGAGACAGCAAAAAAAAAAAAAAAAAAAAAAGGAAACCTTAGGGAAGTGTTAGTTTATGCAAAACTAATAAAGAGGTTTGGCTTTAATTATACTTTAATGTAAAGAGTGAAAGTGGCTACAAAGAGACTACACTATTGAGCACAGCAGCAAATTTTGAAGGAGGTAAGGAAGGAAAAATTGTAACCATCATGGTAGGATCAGACACTCTTTTGTTGTTTGCTAACCACTACAAACGGCAGAACTGAGGAAGTTATTTATCTCTCTTGATCTGACAGGTCACTTGGTCAATGTTGTTACATTCCAATAAGGGATGACGTGAGAAGACATTGTAGGTGGTCAGGTGACATGTATTATCATGTATTGATTCTCACTATGACGTCTTCTGTGGTTCCTTACTATCAGAAAGCAAAAAAATTGCTTTAATTTAATTAAAACCATGCGGAATTTGTGTGTTTAAAACCAGATATTTCAAAAGGAGAAGCACGCTGAAGAAAGAAGAAGAAGAAGTAAAAAAAAGAATAAAGAAGAAAAGAGAAGAAAGAAGAAGAAGAAACAAGAAGAAGAAAAAGGAAGAAGAAAAAAGAAGAAGGAAGAAGAAGAAGAAAGAAAAAGAAGAAGGAAGAAGAAGAAGAAAAAAGAAGGAAGAAGAAGAAGAAAGAAGAAGAAAAAAAAAGAATAAGGAAGAAGAAGAAAGAAAAAGAAGAAGAATCTGAGAAAACGTATTCAACAGTTTCTTGTTATCAATTTTTTCCCCCATCGGCTTAATGTATGTAGTCATGGGAATGTGTGGGAATGACTTGTGGAGCCAGTAGGTGATGAAAAAAAAGAGGGATAAAACATTATACTTAAAGCGTTTGCTAACCCCCAAAAAGTTAATAAAGATCCTGTTCCTTTAAAGCATGTTATACAGCACTGAGCTTGTGCTGTGTATTTTGGCCCCCTGTATCACCTGAAATACCTGGCTGATCCTGCCAGTTTCCACCCCCCCCCCTGTACGCTGACTCCGATATCTCAGGGCTGCTGAGCCCTGACACCGCTGTCAGCATACATGCCTCCATCATACGTTGCTATCTGCAGCTCTCCACTGTCTCCCTCTGTCCTCCTCCTCCCCCTCCCATCCCTGCCTGTTATCTCTCACTATCGCTGATCTGCTCCTCTCCCTTCTGATTTAAAACAAATTGATTTGTATATCATCCCTTCTGTCAGATAAAAAGCTGTGTCCTAGTGCCTGTGCTTTATAGAAAAAAAATATTTCTACCTGTTGTAACAGGGTCTTACAGTGATCACACAACTCCAGGCTCTCAGCTCCTCTCTTCCCCTCCTCCCTGGCTGATGTCAGCAGGGGAATCCTGGCCCCGCCCACAGGAGATATCACACGGGGAGAGCTGAGAGCCTGGAGTCATGTGATCGCTGGGAGATGCTGTTAAAACAGGAAGAAATTGTATTTGTTTTTTTTTTAAAAGCAATAGGATGCAGCTTTTTGTCTGACAGAGGGGATGATATAAAGCAGAGATAGTGGCTTAACGACCACTTTAAATCCCTGTGCTAACCAATCTGTCACACATATGTGTCAAACACAGCATAAGCTTTATGATATGCTTTAATTTCATTAAAACCATGTGGAATTTGTGTGTCTCTTGTTTAAAACCAGTTATATCAATAGAAGAAGAATGCTGAAGAAAGAAGAAGAATGCTGAAGAAAGAAGACGAAGAAAAAGAAGTAGAAAAAAGAAGAAAGAAAAGGAAAGAAGAAGAAGAAGAAAGAAAAGGAAAGAAGAAGAAGAAGAAAGAAAAGGAAAGAAGAAGAAGAAAGAACAAGAAGAAGAAAAAAAAGAAGAAGAAAGAACAAGAAGAAGAAAAAAAGAAGAAGAAGAAAAGGAAAGAACAAGAAGCAGAAAGAAGAAGAAAAAAGAAGACGAAAGAAGAAGAAGAAAAAGAAAGAAGAAGAAGGAAGAAGAAGAAGAAACAAGAAGAAAAAGGAAGAAGAAAAAAGAAGAAGGAAGAAGAAGAAAGAAGAAGAAGAAAAAAGAAGAAGGAAGAAGAAAGAAAAAGAAGACGAATCTGAGAAAACGTATTCAACAGTTTCTTGTTATCAATTTTTTCCCCCATCGGCTTAATGTATGTAGTCATGGGAATGTGTGGGAATGACTTGTGGAGCCAGTAGGTGATGAAAAAAAGAGAGGGAGAAAACATTATACTTAAAGCGTTTGCTAACCCCCAAAAAGTTAATAAAGATCCTGTTCCTTTAAAGCATGTTATACAGCACTGAGCTTGTGCTGTGTATTTTGGCCCCCTGTATCACCTGAAATACCTGGCTGATCCTGCCAGTTTCTACCCCCCCCGTACGCTTACTCCGATATCTCAGGGCTGCTGAGCCCTGACACCGCTGTCAGCATACATGCCTCCATCATACGTTGCTATCTGCAGCTCTCCACTGTCTCCCTCTGTCCTCCTCCTCCCCCTCCCGTCCCTGCCTGTTATCTCTCAGGGTCTCACACAACTCCAGGCTCTCAGCTCCTCTCCTCCCCTCCTCCCTGGCTGATGTCAGCAGGGGAATCTTGGCCCCGCCCACTGGAGATATCACACGGGAAGAGCTGAGAGCCTGGAGTCATGTGATCGCTGGGAGATGCTGTTAAAACAGGAAGAAATTGTATTTGT
This sequence comes from Lithobates clamitans, assembly GCA_037952925.1. Taxonomy (NCBI): domain Eukaryota; kingdom Metazoa; phylum Chordata; class Amphibia; order Anura; family Ranidae; genus Lithobates; species Lithobates clamitans. The sequence goes on along the minus strand of JBBGZY010001366.1, from coordinate 2,130,037 downwards.
TTTTTTTTAAAAGAACTAGGATATAGCTTTTTATCTGACAGAGGTACTTGATTTGATTGTAGCCGTATTAGTGCAATTGTGACAGAGAAAATTGAGTACTGTCCGTGATACTTTTTTTATTTGCACTAACATACAATTTTTCAGGACAAGCTTTCGGGGTATGTCCCCTTCTTCAAGGTCCAAGCAGTACTGATTCACACATTTTTAAGCAGAATGTTAAAGAAGGAAAAAAAAAAAAAAAAAAATAGGAAAACCAAACACATACAAATCAATGGCAATAAAGATAGCAGCAGAGTTAGTGAGATAAGACAGAGGGAGAGCTAGGGAGGGAATGCAGGGGGGGGGGGATGCTGGTCACAGAGGGGGTCGTAAAACTTTAGCATAATGTGTAAGGAAACCAATATCTAAATTCAGGCCATTATTCTTCGTGTCAAAAAGAAGTATCATTCTTAGTTCAAACGTTTTCCTTTCCTGGATAGTTCTGAAATTCCCTTTAAGAACTAAGACATTGAGGTCTTCCATAGTGTGGTCCGATTGTGAGAAATGATGTCCCACAGGTGTGCATAAACTGTCTTCTTTATGTTCTGTACCCAGTGTATGGGTACTGCTATGGGAAGCAAAATGGCACCCCAATATGCAAATTTATTTATGGCTGACCTGGAGGACAAATTTCTGAACAGCATACAACAAAAGCCATACAGATATTATGTGACCAGCATCCCCCCCCCCCCCTGCATTCCCTCCCTAGCTCTCCCTCTGTCTTATCTCACTAACTCTGCTGCTATCTTTATTGCCATTGATTTGTATGTGTTTGGTTTTCCTATTTTTTTTTTTTTTTTTTTCCTTCTTTAACATTCTGCTTAAAAATGTGTGAATCAGTACTGCTTGGACCTTGAAGAAGGGGACATACCCCGAAAGCTTGTCCTGAAAAATTGTATGTTAGTGCAAATAAAAAAAGTATCACGGACAGTACTCAATTTTCTCTATCTGACAGAGGGGATGATATAAAGCGGAGATAGTGGCTTAACGACCACTTTAAATCCCTGTGCTAACCAATCTGTCACACATATGTGTCAAACACAGCATAAGCTTTATGATATGCTTTAATTTCATTAAAACCATGTGGAATTTGTGTGTCTCTTGTTTAAAACCAGTTATATCAATAGAAGCAGAATGCTGAAGAAAGAAGAAGAATGCTGAAGAAAGAAGAAGAAGAAAAAGAAGTAGAAAAAAGAAGAAAGAAAAGGAAAGAAGAAGAAGAAGAAAGAAAAGGAAAGAAGAAGAAGAAGAAAGAAAAGGAAAGAAGAAGAAGAAAGAACAAGAAGAAAAAAAAAAAGAAGAAGAAAGAACAAGAAGAAGAAAAAAGAAGAAGAAGAAAAGGAAAGAACAAGAAGCAGAAAGAAGAAGAAAAAAGAAGACGAAAGAAGAAGAAGAAAAAAAAGAAGAAGAAGGAAGAAGAAGAAAGAAGAATAATGAAGAAGAAGAAAAAGAAGTAGAAAAAAGAAGAAAGAAAAGGAAAGAAGAAGAAAAAGAAGTAGAAAAAAGAAGAAAGAAAAGGAAAGAAGAAGAAAAAGAAGTAGAAAAAAGATGAAAGAGAAGAAAGAAAAGGAAAGAAAAGGAAGAAAAAGAAGAAGAAGGAAGAAAAGGGAAGAAGAAAAGGAAAGAAAAGGAAGAAAAAGAAGAAGGAAGAAAAGGGAAGAAGAAAAGGAAAGGAGAAAGAAGAAGAAGAAAAGGGAAGAAGAAAGAAGACGAAGAAAAGGGAAGAAGAAAGAAGAAGAAGAAAAGGGAAGAAGAAAGAAGAAGAAGAAAAGGGAAGAAGAAAGAAGAAGAAGAAAAGAGAAGAAGAAGAAAGAAGAAGAAGAAAAGGGAAGAAGAAAGAAGAAGAAGAAAAGGGAAGAAGAAGAAAGAAGAAGAAGAAAGAAGAAGAAGAAAGAAGAAAGAAGAAGAAGAAGAAAAGGGAAGAAGAAGAAAGAAGAAAGAAGAAGAAGAAGAAGAAGAAGAAGAAGAAGAAGAAGAAGAAGAAGAAGAAGAAGAAGATTCAACGGTTTCTTATCGTAATTTTTTCCCCATCCGTTTAATGTACGTAGTCAGACCCTCTGTGCGGGAATGACTTGGGGATCCAGTAGGTGATGAAAAAAAAAAGAGGGAGAAAACAATAGACTGAAACCCCTGTGCTAACCAATCTGTCACACATATGTGTCAAACACAGCATAAAATTGATGTTATGCATAATGTAAACTCATCATAGCAAATCATGCAATGTCAAAAAAGTTACAGATGGCAATTAAGACCACACAGAAGTTTTTACTCCTTCAAACTCTATCCATCATTCTGTTCAGTGGTAGGAGGGGAAAAAAACAACCTTTTGTAAGTTCTGAATCTCTAGTCGTGGATTACTGGTGACTTTCTCTCCAGCTTGTCTGAGGCTGAAGACTCTCTCCCTGCCTGTGACAGCACTTTCCTTTTAACACCATTTGTGTGTTCTTTGAGATTATCTAGGGATACATTACATTTCTAAAGCACCAAATGAATCCCCTTTAACGTTGGTTGGTCCTTAGATAAGGGCCCGTTCACACTTGCCCGCAACAGTTTAGCATGCAATCTGTTTTGCACTACAGAGTGCGGCAGTGCCAGTCGATGCGTGTTTGTTTCATTGCATAACACCACTCCCTTTTTTTTTTTGTTTGAACTTTATGTGAAGTGTACAAACAGTGCACAAACAGACCATTTATTCACGTCACCGCACAGCAGTGTGATGGGCTGCACTTGCTGTTAAATGGCATACAGGATCATCCAGAGCATTGCGATATTATGCAAACATGTTGCATACTATCACACAGCTCTGGAACGTAGAGAAACACTGCATTCTGGTTTGAACATGATACATTGAAAACAATTTTTTTGTATACGCTACTTCAGTTGCCTGTATTTATCCATAAGGACAAATGCAGGTAAGTGCACATAGTGTGAACAGGCCCTAAAGGGGCCATAGCAGGATGAGCTGCGTGCTCCTCGGGAATATTACCTGAGGTAGTAATTTCCTTTCTGGCGCTCATCATGTCCAGAATTGCCATGTTGGAATACGCACCACTCACCTCCAGGAGGTTGTCCTAGGATTGAGTAGGTGGCAGGGAGCCAGCTGTGCAATTCTCTCGAAATAATCTTTACAAGGAATTCTGGTTAACTTTTCCGGTTTTACAGCTTAGCACTGATAATTAAAGTTATCTCATAACAAAGGCAGTGCTAGAGTTACATCACTAGAACTAAAGGGCTTGATAATTGTTAGTTTCCCACTTTAACAATACAGACACAGAGGGGTTGATTTACTAAAGGAAAATAGGCTGCTGTCTTTGCCAAGGGAATTTCCCCAGAGCTTAGTGATTGTGGTGACGTTTTGCTGACTTCTATCATCCAATCAAACAACAAACAAGCCAAAAAAACAAACAAGAATACTGTTTTTTTTTTTAATTTCATAGCTGTCACGCAGCTGCAGCGGAATCGAGTGCTTCGATACAAAGGCAGCATCAATGAACAGGCCTGCAGCCCCCGAGTCGATTAGAGGCTGTATCTCTACTTCTTCTGGATAACTGGGGACAAAACAGCGGCACCTAAGGTCTGTCCGTGACAGGACCTCAAGGTTCGGGCGTTCCCTGGACGGGTAGGACAAGACTTCAAAAAGTGACCAGCCTGGCCACAACAAAGGCACAATCTCTCCCTCCTCCTAAAGGTTCTCTCAGAAAGCAAAGATATCACGAAACCTACTTTGCTTCTGTCCGTGGGAAACGCCTGAGGCAACATCTCAAAGTATATCTCAACCTGGTTGAGAAACCCTCTGCATTGGACTGGATCACCCCCAAATCTCTAGGGAAGCGGAGCGGAACCAGACATAGCTCTTATAGAGATAATACTCGAGGCGGGTGCCTGCACAGAGACTGGAGCAGCAGCAGGGATGGCCTGCAGCTCAGGTTGTACCGGAGCAGCCACAGTGGGAGATTCCAGGTGAGCTGTGCGACTCAGGAGAGTTTGTAACGCCATGGCAATCTGATCCTTGCGGTGATCCTGCTCATCCAATCTGAAAAAAATATTACCAACAAGTGGATTGACTGCATCTTCTGAATTCATGGCCTTCGCCTACTGACAGAAACCATGAGACAGAAGTACAGTTAATAATAAAATAATACAGTTTAATAATAAAAGTAAAAAGAACAAACGTAGTCAAAACATAGCCAGAGTTCAGGAACTAGAACGGATAGTCAGACAAGCCAAACTTCAGGGAGCCGGAGATGAGCGTAGTAAAACAGCAAGCAGGATCTGGAGCCAGAGGGGATGTCAGCAAAGCCAGTCTTTTAACAGGAATGCAGGAGAGCATCCCTGTGATGTTGACTAAGGCAAAGGCAGAGATCCTCTGGACTGGGCGGCTTAAGTAGGCAGGACTGACAAGCAGGATATCAACAACAACTGAGTAACTGTGGAGAGATAGAAGCTGGCAATTAGCCGACAGCTGAGCGGCCAGCACAGAGAAGGAAGGGCTGAGCCCAGCCCTGACAATAGCGGATCATCGAGTATTCTTTGTAGAATGATTTTTCACAACATTCACTAAGCTATGGGAAAATTCCCTTGCAAACTGAACAGCCCTATTTGCCTTGAGTAGATCAACCTTAGAGTCAGTTTTTACCCATGGCTTAGGATGAAATCAGGTCATCCTTCTAGGGGCCCTACACCCCAATACTTGGCTGATTCTTCATCTTGGACATGGAGAGAATACAGGTGAATAACAGCACACACAGGTATACCTGACAAATAAGGCTGCACCTATATGACAACTAAGAGTGGAGATTCAGGTTCCTACAGTAGATTCTCTGATCTTGGGGAATCCACTTTACCAAACATCTTTTTAAATGAAGTGAATGGTGAGCTGGAAAATAAGTGGCAAATATAAAGGCTGAAATGGAGCAGGTTATTACATTTGAAGAATATATTCACCAAATTAGAGAAAATAAAATCTTATATAGAAGAGGTTACTCCGCATTATCTATGCAGTTACAATTTTGGTACTTTTAGCAAGGGGAATGTTTAACCCCAAACTTTTGATATATCCCTTTCCTTTTCATTGGATGTTGTCTTACATAGACTTTCATTGTATTACATTAAATATACAGTATTACACTATGCCTCTCTATACACAGGGCCGTCTTTAATTTTGATTGGGCCCTGGGCAAACATTTTCTTGGGGCCCCCCCTCCATTCTGAGACATACAAAAAATAGCAGGTAGACTCAAAATCAGTTTACTGCAGCAGATCACGCAGAGGTTGCAATTGTTTACCAGAGGTTACAGCCTATCCTTACTGCTCACTGGCTGGTTTCTAGAGGTTACAACACATAATTTCTGCTTGCCAATTGGTTGCTAGAGGTTAATGTACATTATTAGCGCTCACTAATTGGTTGCTAGGGGTTACAGCACATCATTAGCACTTACTGATTGGTTGCTAGAGATTAAAGCAGATCACTACTGTTTGCTGAGCAGTGGAGCAATCCCAAATAATTTAGCAAGTAAAGGGGCACATTAATACACATACTACAGGAGAGGTTCAGAGACTGCGGACATACTGCAGGAGACAATCAGAGACTGCGGACATACTGCAAGAGATTACCAGAGACTGCGGACATACTGCAGGAGACAATCAGAGACTGTGGACATACTGCAGGAGACAATCAGAGACTGCGGAAATACTGCAGGAGACACTCAGAGACTGCGGACATACTGCAGGAGATTAACAGAGTCAGAGACTGCGGACATACTGCAGGAGACAATCAGAGACTGCGGACATACTGCAGGAGACAATCAGAGACTGCGGACATACTGCAGGGGACAATCAGAAACTGCGGACATACTGCAGGAGACAATCAGAGACTGCGGAAATACTGCAGGAGACACTCAGAGACTGCGGACATACTGCAGGAGATTAACAGAGTCAGAGACTGCGGACATACTGCAGGAGACAATCAGAGACTGCGGACATACTGCAGGAGACAGAGACTGCGGACATACTGCAGGAGACAATCAGAGACTGCGGACATACTACAGGAGACAATCAGAGACTGTGGACATACTGCAGGAGACACTCAGAGACTGTGGAAATACTGCAGGAGACACTCAGAGACTGCGGACATACTGCAGGAGACAATCAGAGACTGCGGACATACTGCAGGAGATTACCAGAGACTGCGGACATACTGCAGGAGACAATCAGAGACTGCGGACATACTGCAGGAGACAATCAGAGACTGTGTACATACTGCAGGAGACAATCAGAGACTGCGGACATACTGCAGGAGATTACCAGACTGTGTACATACTGCAGGAGACAATCAGAGACTGCCGACATTATACAGGGGATGGTCAGAAAACTTTCAGCAATGCACAGCTTTACAGTCAAATAACACAGCTCAGGGTTTAAACATTCAGACATTCTATGGGTGTAAGGACATACCTGGCCAGCCAAACTTACTACATACATTCAGGATTGTGGGCAGGGCTTCCACTCTCTGCTCTCACTAAAGCAGCTAGGAGCTCCACTGATGCTTTGTTGGGTGGGCTCTGGGCCCACATCACCCGTGAATGGTCGCCCCGATGACAGCTTTGCAGAGCGCACAGAGGACACGGGAGGATGTATTCCGCGCTAGCCAGCTGAGAGGGGCAGGGCCGGGAGCTCCACTGACGCTCTGACCCCGCCCACGTGCAGCCTGTGTACTGGGAACAGAGCGCCTGTAGTGAGAGCCAGTGATCGGAGTGGGAGTGTCATTGGAGGTCCCGGCCCCGCCCCCAGACCTCTGTATTCACCAGCCAGTATAGAGGGGGCGGGGCCGGAAGCTCCACTGACACTCCCACTCCGATCACTGGCTCTCACTACAGAAGCTCTTTTCCGAGTACACAGGCTGCACGTGGGCGGGGTCAGAGCGTCAGTGGAGCTCCCGGCCCCGCCCCCTCTCAGCTGCCTAGCGAGGAATACATCCTCCCGTGTCCTCTGTGCGCTCTGCAAAGCTGTGATCGGGGCCCCAATTCACGGCTAGCGCGGGCCCCCCAACAAAGATTGGGCCCAGGGCAAGTGCCCCGTTTGCCCTGCGCTAAAGACGGCCCTGTCTATACAGTTATCTATATCTTTAGATTGATACTTTAAAACAATTGTCAATTGATTTGTTGTGTTTTATGTATTCAAATACTGAAAAATATTAAAGCAGTATTAAACCCCAAACCAAAAATGTAATATATTGCAGCTTACCAATCATTAGATGTGGTGGCTCCATTAGTTTTCTTTTTTTAAGGCTTACCCCTCTGTTCTTACCTGGTGATCTGGCCAGTTACATAGCTCCTGTATTAGAGTGCCCCCACTCTGGAGGAATGAGCACAGGGGGCACAGCAGACAGTAGCATTGTCCATCTGTGGGGGGAGGGGTGAATTTTGGATGTACTAGCAGATTTAGATACACAAACAAATTGAAGCCAAACTCCAGCTCACACTGCAGTTACTGTTTTTATTTATTTTTTGGGGGATAAAGGTTTTTCCATGAATAAAAAAAAATCTGATCGTTGTACACACCCTTGTCTGTGGTAAATGGTTTGTCTCAATCTTCTAACCCCTACATCTGCAGGACAACTTGTTCTGTTAAAAAATACCAGACTTACTGCTTGGTTTAGGTGAAAATAAAGGAAAGAAAGCCTAAAAAAGTAAACAAATGCAGCCATCACATCTAAGAATTGGTCCCCATGTGTTGTATTCAGACAGAAAATAAAAGGAAATCTCCCCAATGGGACACAGACATCCAAAGAAATAACCCACAAGTGTTTTAGTTTTATGCCCTAACTTATGCAAAATTAAAAAAATATGTTTTGGATTTAGTTATTATTTAAAGAGGAACTCCACTTTTGTTGAGAAAAAAAAACATTCCCCTCTAGGTGATCTGCAATGCTGTGAAAAAGTATTTGCCCTCTTTCTGATTTTTTATTATTTTGCATATTTGTCACACTTAAATGACTCAGATCATCAAACAAATTTTATTACTACACAAAAATAACCAGAGTAAATACAAAAATGCAGTTTTTAAATGATAGTTTCATTTATTAAGGAAAAAAAGCTGTTCAAACCTGCCTGGCTTTATGTGAAAAAGTAATCACCCCCTAAACCTAATAACTGGTTGTGCCACCCTTGGCGGCAACAACTGCAATCAAGTGTTTGGGATGACTGGCAAAAAGTCTTTCACATTACTGTGGAGCAATTTTGGCCCACTCTTCTTTGCAGAATTGTTTTCATTCAGTCACATTGGAGGGTTTTCCAGCATGAACGGCTTGTGTAAGGTCTTGATACAGCATCTCAATTGGATTTAAGTCCAGGCTTTGACTAGGTCACTCCAAAACCTAAATTTTGCTTTGATGGTTACTTCAAATATGGTAAGTCGTCCAGATCCGGAAGCTGCAAAGCAGCCCCAGACCATCACACTACCACCACCATGTCTGACTGTTGGTATGATGTTTTTGTTATGAAATGCTGTATTAGTTTTATGCCAGATGTAATGGGACGCACTCCTTTCAGAAAGTAAAATTTTTGTCTCATCAGTCCACAAAATATTTGCCCAAAAGTCTTGGGGATAGTCAAGATGTTTTTTGGTAAATGTGAGATGAGCCTTTGTGTTCTTTTTGGTCAGCAGTGACTTTGGCCTTGAAACTCTCCAATGGAGGACATTTTTGCCCAGTCTCTTTCTTATTGTTGAATCATGAACACTGATCTTACCTGAGGCAAGTGAGGCCTGCAAATTTTTAAATGTTGTTCTGGGTTCTTTTATGACCTCCTGGATGAGTCGTCGTCATGCTCTTGGAGTAATTTTTGTAGGCCGGCCACTCGTGGGAAGGTTCACCACTGTTCCAAGTTATCTCCATTTGTGGATAATGGCTTTCCCCGTGGTTCACTGGAGTTCCAAAGCCTTAGAAATGGCTTTGAAACCCTTCCTAGTCCGATACATGTACATTACCGTATATACTCGAGTATAAGTCGAATTTTTCAGCACATTTTTTTGTGCTGAAAGTGCCCCCCTCGACTTATACTCGAGTCAAGCACTTTTCTGCAGCAAATAATTTCATTTTCCGAACCGATTTTGGGGCCCCTTATCTCAGGGCCACTTGGTGCTAGGAACACCAGCTTTGGATATGTTGTGAAACCAGTTCAACTGGGTTTGCATATCAAATTTGGATTCTTAGCACTAAGTGGCCCAGAGATACGGGGCTGCAAAATCGGTTCGGAAAATGTCATTCTCTGCTGCAGAAAAGTGCTTTATATTTTCTGAACCGACTTTGAGGCCCCATATCTCAGGGCCACTTGGTGCTAGGAACCCCAAATTTGATATGCAAATCCAGTGGAACTAGTTCCACAACATATCCAAAGCTGGCATTCCTAGCATCAAGTGGCCCTGAGATACAGGGCCCCAAATCTGGTGCAGAAAATGTCATTCTCTGCTGCAGAAAAGTGCTTGACATTTTCTGAACTGATTTTGGGGCCCTGTATCTCGGGGCCACTTGGTGCTAAAAACCCCAGCTTTGGATATTTTATGGTGCTAGTTCCACTGGGTTTGCACATCAAATTTGGGGTTCTTAGCACTAAGTGGCCCAGAGATACGGGGCCCCAAATTCGGTCAACTGTGTCCATCTGCAGCAATGTCATTTTGGCACCCTTTGGGTTCAGAGACCCCAAATTTTGGCTGCAGCTAGGGGGCATCTAGGAACCCTTAACTACCAAGTGTGAAGTTCAGGGGACCTATTGCTGCAAATGGGCACAGTGAGGCATGCAAATGGGCACAGTGAGGCTGCAAATGGGCATTGTTGACCCTCTTTTCCACTTACAGTAGCTGTGCATTTCTCACCCTCGTCTTATACTCGGGTCAATAAGTTTTTCCCATTTTTTTGTGGTAAATTAGGGCCTTGACTTATACTCGGAACGACTTATACTCGAGTATGTACTTTGTTTCTAATCTGTTCTTGAGTTTTTTTTAAATTGTGGCATGATGTGTGGCTTTTTGTGATCTGTTAGCGTGCTTCACTTTGTCAGACAGCTTCTATTTATGTGATTTTTTGATTCAACAGGTCTGGCAGCAAATTTGGCCTGGGTGTGGCAAGTGAAATGAAACTCTGCTTTCCAAAAAAATATGGTTAATTACAGTTCATTCATGATTAGGCATGAGGGGGGGCAATTACTTTTTCACATAGGGCCAGGCAGGTTTGAACAGCTTTTTTCCCTTAATAAATGAAATAATAATTTAAAAACTGCATCTTGGATTTACTGTGGTTACCTTTGTGTAATAATAAAATTTGTTTGATCTGAATCATTTAAGTGTGGGAAATATACAAAAAAATAAAAAATCAGGAAGGGGGTAAATACTTTTTCACTGTATGTATAGTGCAAAGATTTTAACAAACATTGTTGCAGATTCCTACCTTTAGTTATTTTGAAGAAAGTGAGTCTAATGCGATTGGTTTAATAATTATCAACCAGCTGCTGCACCTGCCAGGCACTAATTAGGAAATCTTCTGGGCCTGCATCCCTTTAGACGTGTTCCTATTGGGAGTACCTCACCAAAAATGACATTTTTATTGCAGGGGATGCCTGAAATCTGGGAAAATTGGTGAGCCAATCACACAAGCAGAACATTTTTTTTCCCGGGGGGCGTTCTGTACATCATCTATGTACAGAACACCTCCAGGTTGCCATATTGCATTGCATTTTCAGAAAATTACAGATCTGCAGATTGAAAAGGAAAGGTAATTTTTAATAACATTCAGTTACAATATGTATTGCAATTGTATACACTATATTATTTTTTTCTTTATTATTTTTTTCCCCCCACGAAAGTGGAGTTACCCTTTGGGTAAAGCGTGGCAGTGGCTACACACAGATTACTCCCTTGAATTTCGAAGGTGAGAAGAAACAAAGGAGAACTTGTAACCTGTATGCTAGGATCAGAAAAAAACTTTGTTGTTTGGTCAGTTGACACATAACAGCCATAAATTCTCGCTATGATGTCTTCAGTGGTTCCTCACTATCAGGAAGCACAAAACTGTACGTCATTAAAACCATGGGGAATTTTATGTGTTTCTTGTTTAAAACCAGTTATTTCAATATTAGAAGAATAACCACATACTAGTTTATGTACACAGGATTGCACATTGAGCAACTCATTCTAGGTTCAAATTATTTGCCCATGCAAAAGAGAAAATAAAATGTAAAGAAAGTCCATATTAAAGTCTCTGGAACAGGTGCAGTAATCAAAATGGGAATCCTGCATCTCCTCAGTTAAGGTCCAGGTCTGATCAACTCAACAGATATGAAAGAAAGAAAGTAGCAAGTGTGCTACTTTGGATCAGAGAAAAGAAAAAAAAAAACGTTTGCTGGTTGTTAACTACTACAAGGGGGAGGAAAACTTAAGTTATCTTTCTTGATTTGACAGGTCACTTGGTTAGTGTTGTTACATTCCAATGGCAAGATGACGTGAGAGGTCATTGCAGATGGTCATGCAACACATACCAGACATTGATTCTTGCTATGACGTCTTTAGTTGTTCCTTAATGACAGAAAGCACAAAATTATACCATCATTAAAACCAAAAGGAATTTGTGTGTTTCTTGAAAAGAAGAGGAACACGAAGGAGGAGAAAGAGAAGAAGAAGAAAAAGGGAGAAGGGAGAAGGAGAATGAAGGAAGGAGAAGAAGAAAGAAATCCTTCTTCTCCTTCTCTTTCCTTCTTCTTTTCTCTTCTTGTTCCTCCCTTCATATTCTCTTTCTCTTTCCTTCTTCTCTCTTCTTTCTTCTTGTTCCTCCCTTCTTCTTCTCTTTCTCTTTCCTTCTTCTTCTCTCTTATTTCTTCTCATTCCTCCCTTCTCCTTCTTCCCTTTCTCTTTCCTTCTTCTCCCTCTCTTTCCTTCTTCTCCTTCTCCCTTCTCCTTCCTCCTTTCTCCTTCTTCTCTTTCTCCTCCTTATTCTTCTTCCTCTTCTTTTCAAGATACATACAAATTCCTCTTGGTTTTAATGAAGAATGGGAAAGGAGAAAGATAAGAAGAAGAATTGAGAAGTAGAAGGGATAAGGAGAAAAGGGAAAGAGAAGAAGTGGGGAGGAGAAGAAGAAAGTAAAAGGAGAAGAATGGGGAAGGAGAAAGAGAAGAAGAAGAAAAAGGAGAAGGAAAAGTAGAAGGGAGAAGGAGAAGAAGGAAAGAGAAGAAGAAGGGAGGAGACGAAATGGGGAATGAGAAAGAGACGAGGAGGAAAAAGAAGAAGGAGAAGAAGGAAGGAGAAGAATGAAAGAGAAAGAGAAGAAAAGAAAGGAGAAGTATAAGATCGGGAAAGAAGAAATAGAAGAAGAAAAGAGAAGGAAAAGGGAGAAGGTTAAAAAGGAAAGAGAAGGAAAAAAGGAAGGAGAAGGAGAAAAGGGAAAGAGAAGGAGGAGAAGGAAGGAGAAGCAGGGAGGAGAATTAGAAGAAGGAAAGAGAAGAATGGGGAAGGAGAAAGAGAGAAGAAGAAAAAGGAGAAGGAAAAGTAGAAGGGAGAAGGAGAAGAAGGAAAGAGAAGAAGAAGGGAGGAGAAGAATGGGGAAGGAGAAGAGGAGGAAAGGGAAAAAGGAGAAAAAGGAAGGAGAAGAATGAAAGAGAAGAAGAAGAAAAGAAAGGAGAAGATTGGGAAAGAAGAGATAGAAGAAGAAACGAGAAGGAGAAGGGAGAAGATAAAAAAATGAAAGAGAAGGAAAAAAAGGAAGGAGAAGGAGACAAAGGAAAGAGAAGGAGAAAAGGGAAAGAGAAGGCGGCGAAGGAAGGAGAAGCAGGGACTAGAATTTGAAGAAGGGAGGAGAAGAATAGGGAAGGAGAAAGAGAAGAAGAAGAAAAAGTAGATGAAGAAGGAAGGAGAAGAAGAAAAATGGGAAAGGAGAAAGAGAAATAAGAAGAATGGCCAAGGAGAAAAAGGAAAAAGGAGAAGAAGGAAAGAGAAGGAGAAAAGAGAAATAAGAAGAATGGCCAAGGAGAAAAAGAATAATTGGGACAAAGGAGAAGTAGAAAGGAAAGGCTGATACAGCTTATTAAAGAAGGGAAGTAGAGAAGGAGGAGAAGAAGAAGAAGAAGGAGAAGATGAAAGGAGAAGGTGAAGGAGATCCAGCGCATTAAAGAATTTGGGAAACCGTATTCAATGGTTTCATATAATCATTTTTTTTCCCCATGGGTCCAATGTATGTTGAACCTGATGTGTAAATGAGAACGACTGGGGAATCCAGTAGGCGATGTAAAAACAAAAAACAAAAAGAGGGAGAAACAATAGACAGAAAATCCTAAGCTAATCAATCTGTCATACACACACATGTCAAACACAGGTGCAAACTTAATCTCCATGAGATGCATAAAGTGAACTCATCAAAGCAAATCACGTCTTGCAAAATAGTTACAGATGGCAATACCGACCTCACAAAAGTTCTTACACTTCCCTACTCCAGCCAAAAAAAAAAAATAATAATAATTTTGGGTTGAGCTACATTTGTGCTCTGTGTACTAGAGTAAACTGGGCACTAGAGTAAACATGTTTACTCTAGTGCCCAGTCTCCCATAGTATATACTCACCTATCCTTCACTCACCCCTGCCATATTGTTTAGTTGTTCGGAAGGTGAGAAGAAAGCCTTGTGTAAGCTCCAAGTCAGAGCTTACAGGTGACGTTCTCCCCCCCCCCCCCCCCCATGCTGAGACTAAGGACTTTCTTCTGACTCCAAGTGACAGCACTTAGCCAATCACCAAGCACCACTGTTGTCACATGGGAGGAAGGCGAGTCATAAACTCCTCCATGCTTAGAAATATTGCTTCCAGTAGCTGAATGGAGTGGTGGGGGAGCAAGGAAAAGTGAATATGTGAACCTGAATCCAACAATGGAGGATATGCTAGCAGTTTGCAGTGCAGTTATTGCATGTTCCAAGGCCCTCCTGTGCCATCACCCTTCTATTTGTATATCTGCTGTGTCACTAGTCTGCTGGTTACTGTCTCCTTGCCTAATGGTTTCCCTATTTCTTCTTCATCTAGCCTGAGCTTCCTGTACCTCTTCTGCTGTTTCTTGAATTTTTCGCCATCAGTATTCAGTGATCAGATGGCTCGGAAACACTCTGATTGTTTTCCAGTTGCTAGCTCGAAACTGAGGCAATTGTCAGGGACAGTGCAGTCTCAGGACTAGGAGTGCACACTGGTGCACTCCTGAAATGATGATCCTTATCAATGCGAGAATGTAGACCTCTCCCATGTTCAAGTTCCATTTGAATCTCTAAAGCGGTAGATCTATGTCAAAGATAATGCAGTCACCCACCTTATCGGACATAAAATCTTATAAATATGACAGTGATACCTATAATTTAGTGCCGTGACGATGTTTTTTGTTATTTTAACCTTTAAAAAAAATGTAGGAGCCCCAGGGCAAGCCTCCAACCATAATCACTTTCACTTCAAGCAGCAAAGTGCAAGAGCTCAAATAAAATGGTTCATAAAACCTGGAAGGGTAAGTTGGCACAGGCAGTGAGCTGGGCAATTAAAATTACATTTGGAACGGGCAATGTTTAACCACTTCCATACCGGGCCTATTCTCTCCTACATGTAAAAATCATAATTCTTTTGCTAGAAAATTACGCATAACTCACAAACATTTTATATGTTTTTTTTAGCACACACCCTAGGCAATAAAATGTCGGTTGTTGCAACTTTTTATGCCGCACGGTATTTGCGCAACAATTTTTCAAACGTGTTTTGTGTGGAAAAAAATTAAATGAATTGAAAAACAAAACAGTAAAGTTAGCCCAATTTTTTCGTATAGCGTAAAAGATGAAGTTACGCCGAGTAAATATATACCCAACATGTCATGTAAAATTGCGCACACTCATGGTGCCAAACTTTGGCACTTAAAAATCTCCATAGGAGATGCTTTCAATTTTTTTACAGGGTACCAGTTTAGAGTTACAGAGGACGTCCAGTGCTAGAATTATTTCTCTCGCTCTAACGTACGCGGTGATACCTCACATGTGTGGTTTGAATTGCGTTTACATATATGGGCGGGACTTACGTGTGCGTTCGCTTCTGTGAGCGAGCTACCATGGACAGGGGCGCTTTAATTTTTTTTTTTTCTATTGCTTATTTTACTTTATTTTTATTTTTTCATTTTTTTACACTTTCTCTTTTAATTTTTTTTATCCCTTTTATTCCTATTACAAGGAATGTAAACATCCCTTAAAGTAATAGGAATAGTGTGTGACAGGTCCTCTTTATGGAGAGATGCGGGGTCAATAAGACCCCACGTCTCTCCTCCAGGCTGGAATACATGAGATCAAAAAAAAAAAAATTCACGACCCCATGCTTTCCAGCCACGATCGCGGCTTTGTTTACAAGCGCGGCCCGGACGTGACGTCATAACGTCGCGCCCGGGCCTCTGACGGTCATAGAGATGATTGGTGACCATCTCTATGATCGTCATCTGGCGGTGGCTGATTCTTTCTCCGGTTTGCCAATAGTACCGGAGAGCCCAGAGAAGCACCAGAGGGCGGCGGGAGAGGAGGGGTGTCCCCTCCCGTCGCCTGTAAGAACGATCTAGCGGCTGAATTGCCACTATGATCATTCTTATGGTGCACAGAATCGCCAGCTGAAAAAAAAAGGATATCTGAATGATGCCTGTAGCTGCAGTAAGGATTCAGATATTCCCACTGAAAGTCAAGGACGTCATATGACGGCTGGAAGTGGTTAAAGCATATCTGTGGTCAAAATTTCAAATCATATATCCATTTCTACATTGTATTTCAATTATATTTTGATCATTTCTAGTCTTCCCCTATCAATCTAAAGATCCGTAAATGTACTTTGTGAAAATCCCCACACATTTCCTTTCATAAATTCTGGTAGGTAGGCACTGCTGTGTCACACATTTCACAGAGCCTACCTTCTGAACTACAGCGATGCTGAGAGGAGGAGTTTCAAGAGGTGGAGTCAGTACAGGAATCACTGCTTGCGGGTAGCAAGGTACCATGGGACATGTAGTCATTAGAAACTAAGATGCTGTAAAGCTATGCATACTAGCTCATTATGCCTTTGCCTTGCTGGGTGTATTTTTTTTTTAAGAGGCTTTACTTCCTCTTTAAATTGGATTGACAAATATAACTATTGTTTGTATTGTTATTACAGTGCTTATGCTTTGACTATAGATCTCTTTTAAGTTTGCTCCAAACAGTGGTTTTTGCCCCCCCCCCCAGGTAACGGTTTGAAATCTAACTTTCAGTGCAGGCTGGTTGAATCGTCTTCGGGGGCAGAGGATCCCAGAGCAGAAGAGGTAGCTATGCAAACTAGAGGTCAGGATTACACATAGACTATATTATCAAAAGTATTGGGACACCTGCCTTTACACGCACATGAACTTTAATGGCATTGCAGTCTTAGTCCGTAGGGTTCAATATTGAGTTGGCCCCGCCCTTTGCGGCTATAACAGCTTCAACTCTTCTGGGAAGGCTGTCCTCAAGGTTTAGGAGTGTGTTTATGGCAATGTTTTAACCATTCTTCTAGAAGCGCATTTGTGAGGTCAGGCACTGATGGTGGACGAGAAGGCCTGGCTCACAGTCTCCGCTTTAATTCATCCCAAAGGTTCTATCGAGTTGAGATCAGGACTCTGTGCAGGCCAGTCAAGTTACTCCACCCCCAAACTCGCTCATCCATGTCTTTATGGACCTTGCTTTGTGCACTGGTGCAGGAAGGGACCATCCTAAACCTTGTGGACAGCCTTCCCAGAAGAGTTGAAGCTGTTAACGCTACAAAGGGACTAATGGCGGGAATACACGATAAGAAAATCGTGTGAAAATTTCTGTTCTACGAACGATCAGCCGATTTTCTACTCGTTGATGCCCAGCAAGTAATACCCGTCATGGATATTGTGAACGAAAAAGACCAATTGAAAAAAAAAAAGAAAAATCGTGTCTTATCGTGTGCAAACAAACTATATTCTATTCGTTGGTGTGAGGGTCGTCCGTAAAACATCTGTTGAACAGTGAAAGTATTTCAATATTTAATTTGCTTTTGAAATTTGATTTTAAATGAATGGACTTTCCTGATCGAAACCACATTTACTATTAGAAACGTCTTTGTTCGAAAAAAAAACAAAACAGATTTGTTTTTCAAACTTTTTGGTCTTTTTAATTTTATAGCGCAAAAAATAAAAATGGAGTGGTGATCAAATATCACTAAAAGAAAGCTCTATTTGTGGAGAAAAAAAAGATTTAAATTTTGTTTGTGTGCAGCGTTGCATGGCCGCGCAATTACCAGTTAAATTAACCCAGTGCCAAAAAGCAAAGAATGGCCTGGTCATGATGGGGGGTAAATCTTCCGGAGATCAAGTGGTTAAACATTAAAATAGGCAACAGTGCCTTGACTCAGAACTTTGTCTGTCATAGTACTGTCACCTCATCTTTTATCCTCTTCACTACTGTTTAGACCTTGCTGTACTTGATTAGACCCCATTCTCCTCTGTTGTAGTTGTAGTTAAGATTCTCATTTCTTTTATTTTTGTTTTTGTTTCTATGTTTTCTTTTATGTTGTTTTTGGACACTGGAAGCCACTTGCCGACCTGCTCACGCCAATATACGTCGGCAGAATGACACTCCTGCGCAAACTGACGTATCTGCACATCAGTTTGTAAAAGCAGGATAGCGGGCGCACGCGTGGGCCGCCGGCAGACATTGTGCCCGTGGGTCCTGCGGGCACGATGTCAGCCGGCGGCCCGTGGTCGCAGCGAGGAGAGACAGAATGGGGAACTGCCTATGTAAACAAGGCATTTCCCCGTTCTGCCTAGTGACATGACAGGGATCTACTGCTCCCTGTCATCGGGAACAGTGATCTCTGTCATGTTTCAGTAAGCCCGTCCCCTCTACAGTTAGAACACACACAGGGAACACACTTAACCCCTTGATCGCCCCCTAGTGTTAACCCCTTCCCGGCCAGTGTCATTTTTACATTGAGCAGTGCATTATTATAGCGCCGATCAATGTAAAAATGTCACTGGTCCCGAAAAAGTGACATTTGGGGTCAGATGTGTCCGCCGCAATGTTGCAGTACCACTAAAAATCGCAGATCGCCGCCATTACCAGTAAAAACAATAAAAAAAATAAAAAGTCCCTAAATCGATCCCGTAGTTTGTAGGCGCGATAACTTTTGCGCAAACCAATTAATATACCCCTATTGCGATTTTTTTTTACCAAAAATATGTAGAAGAATATATATCGGCCTAAACTGTATGTATTATAGCAGAAAGTAAAAAAAAAGTTGTTGATACCCCCCCCGTGGGAGACAGACAGGAAGGTGGCGATACCCTCCACGCGGGAGACAGACAGGAAGACGACGATACCCCTCGCGGGAGATGGATGGGAAGGCGGTGACCCCCCCATGGAAGACAGACAGGAAGGCGGCGATACCCTCCCGGGATATAGACGGGAAGGCGGCGATACCCCCCCCCGTGGGAGACAGACAGGAAGGCGGCGATACCCCCCGCAGGAGATGGACGGGAAGGTGGCGATACCCCCCCCCACCGCGGGAGACAGACGGGAAGGCGGCGATCAGAGGCCTCCTTACCTTAGGCAGATGACAAGGATCCGGGGTAAGGCTGCTACTCCTCACTCCAGGGCCGTTCCTTCTCCTCCCAGCCGAACAGAAAGTGGGTCCTGAGACCCGATTGGCCGGGAGTCCTAAGACTCCCCATCCAATCGGGTCTCAGGACCTGTTTCCTGATTGGTCGGGAGGAGAATTAGGGAATTAGGAAGACAATAGTCTCACAACAATTGTCACACAACTGGGTGGCTCAGGGCGCAGTGCTCTGCGCCCCGAGCCCACCCTTTTTTGAAGCCAATTAGAGCCTCAGGCTCTAATCATGTGCTTAAAAAAAAAACCCTTGCAATCCATACAAGGGTAATTCCATAGGATGCAGCAAAAAAAAGGAGCCACCCTGAAACAAAAACCGGAACACCGACAAGTATGAAAAGATTAAGAAGCTCTCTACTCTGTAGGTGATTAAATCAGTTGCTCAAAGCTGAGGGTTTAATATCACTGAGTGAAGGGAGAGGGGAAAGGAAAATGTGGGAATAGGTAAAAGCCATGCATGGTCACCTCCATTCCTTTGCTGTAGAGAAAACTAAAATGTACAAAAACAGGAAAAAAAGAAGATAAGTGAAACAACAATTCAACCATAGTCACTAACTGTGTGAGCTTATCGTAGTGCTATACTGTTCTCCATTGTGTAACTCCATTTTTGTTAAAAAAAAAATTAAAAAAAATAAAAAATAAAATAAAAAACAACTTTGGGTTCTTTATGTAAGTTGCAAAGATTTTTTTTTAGCAAATTTTGCCACAGATTCCTTCCTTTTTCTGTTTTAGGAAAACAGCTACTTTTGTTGCAGGAGATGTCTAAAATTCTACTTATCTTTGTATTGATGTCTGAGAAAAATCAATAACTCAGTCACAGGAGGAAATTGCATTTCTGGGGAAATTCCATATACTATCAACTTACAGAATTTTTTTTTTCATTTTCAAAGAAATTATAGCTGCAAAAAATTGGAATTAAAAGGTAATTTTTCACCACTTGACCTCCGGAAGATTTACCCCCCTTCATGATGAGGCCACTTTTTGCGATAAGGCACTGCATTACTTTGACTGACAATTGCGCGGTCGTGCAACACTGTACCCAAATAAAATTTATGTCCCATTTTTTTCCCCACAAATAGAACTTCCTTTTGGTGGTATTTGATCACCTTTGGGTTGTTTACTTTTTGATCTATAAACAAAAAATACTGACAATTTTGAAAAAAAAAACAATATTTTTTACTTTCTGCTATAAAACATATCCAATATATATATATAAATTTTTTAAAATTACATTTCTTTATTAATTTAGGCCAATATGTATTCTCCTACGTTTTTGGTAAAAAATACTTTTATTCATTTATTTTTTGTTAGTTTAACCACTTGCTTACTGGGCACTTAAACCCCTCCTCCTGCCCACACCAATTTTCAGCTTTCAGCGCTGTCGCACTTTGAATGACAATTGCGTACAACATACAACCCTGTACTCATATGAAATTTTTATCATTTTTTTCCCACAAATAGAGCTTTCTTTTGGTGGTATTTAATCACAGCTGGGATTTTTATTTTTTTCTAAACAAACAAAAAAAGATGTTAAATTTTGAAAAATAAAAATCATGTTTCATAGTTTGTTATAAAATTTTGCAAACAGGTAATTTTTCTCCTTCATTGATATGCGCTGATGAGGCGGAACTGGTGGGCACTGATAGGCTGCACTGATGGGCACTGATAGGCACAGTTAAGGCAGCACTGATAGGCACAGATAAGGCGGCACTAAAGGGGACAGATAAGGAGGTGCTGATGGGCACAGATAATGCGGAACTGATGGGCACAGATAAGGCGGCACTGATGGGCCCTGATGGGTGGCACTGATGGGTGGCACTGATGGGCACTGATAGGTACCACTAATAGATGGCACTGATGGGCACTGATAGGTGGCACTGATGTGCAGCACTGTTGATGAGGCACTGACTGTGGGCACTGATAGGTGGCACTGTGGGCACTGATGGGTGGCGCTGGTGGGCACTGGTAGGCGGCACTGTTGTGTACTGTTGGTGGCACTGGCAGGTGGCACAGGTGGGCACCGAGGAGCTGGCGGCAGCTCTCCGTGATCGGGACTGCTCTCCCTCTCACAGCCGATGGTGATCGCCTTTTTTTTTCTCCTTGCGCTGTCAGTGCGAGGAGAAAAATAGTCGTTTACTGGCTCTGTTTACGTCACATGATCAGCAGTCATTGGCTGACAGCTGATCACGAGGTAAGGGGTTGGGATCGACCCCTTACTTCGATCTATGATCCAGCGAGTCTCATAGACTTGCTGATCACAGAGCGTGCCGCACTCGCCCTGCAGGAGGCACGCAGGCGGCTCGGGCACGGGAGGATGTCAATAGACGCTCTCCCGGCTATATTGCGGATCTGAACAGGTTAATTTTTTTACTAGTAATGATGGCGATCAGTGACTAATAGTGGGACTGCGATGACAGTGACACTAACTGACACTTTTTTGCTGACCAGTGACACTAATACAGTGATCAATGCTAAAAATATGCAGTCACTGTACTAATGACACTGGCTGGGAAGGGATTAAACATCAGGGGGTTAACTGTGTTCCTAGAAAATGTTTATGTGTACTGTGGGGGAAGTGCTTTTTCTAGGGGAAGACGTGGACGCTAATCCCTGCTTTGCAAAGACACAAGGATCCATGCCTTCCCCATGTCAGATGGGCGATCTGCTATGTTTACGCCATTCTGGCTCTCTGCCTAACGTTTGGTAGATGATGGCGGACATCGAGTCAGGGGTACCCGTAGATCAGCTCCTGCTATGTATAATCACAGCAGGAGTGGGCCGCCAGCGGCGAGCATAAGCGATGCGTCTACTAGGAAGTGTATCCGGCGCGGCCACCTTGCCGCCGTATACGTAAGTTATATGGTTGGCAAGTGGTTAATAACATGAAATTACATAAGGACTCATGTAGCAATTAATTATACAACTATAGTATGTGTGTGTATATATATATATATATATATATATATATATATATATATATATCGTATATACATGACCCCAGATGATGTCTTATTGAGACGAAACTGGTCAGGACAGGCTCTGCCGATGCGGGCTCTGCTGATGCCAGACCCCAGATGATGTCTTATTGAGACGAAACCGGTCGGGGGGGGGCTCTGCTGATGCGGGTTCTGCTGATGCCACTGCGATATTTGATATTACTTACATACCTTTTAATGCCTTCTCAAATGTAAGTGACCATTTTACTTATTTCAATAAAATGCCTTTTATGTAAATGGAATCACACTATGTGGGCCAATTTTTTTCCTTTTACCATATATAATACTGGGAGGATCCGTTCTTGATCTTTGGTCACTGTTCCCTTGGTGGATACCCATTGATGTTATACATTGTGAGGGACCCCCGCCTGATTGGTCTACATCTGAAACCGTGTATGCTGATTTTCTTCCCCGGGGGTGTTACACCACAAACTCTATTGACTCATCAGGCGTATGCCTAGTTGGGTTCAACTTGTCTGGTAAGCCTCTTTCCTTTTGGTGGTGGATTATCAACACACAACCAGTTCACAGAGATTTATCTTGCAAGTCACTATGTATATTGGAGTCACTTTAGGGACTTTCATTCTAATATATATATATGCATTGTTGGTTTATGTAAACATCATCATTATTGTTGTTTGTATATTAGAGTAATATTGTATGTATTTTATCATGATTTATGCACATCAGTAATGGTTTGTTACTAGTCTGATCCCGTCAGGGGAATCTCACTTTCACCTTCACTTTTAGCGCTGCACTTTACCACTTTCCTATTTGTTCACATGTTCACAGATTTCTGTTATGCTGGCAGCTATTATTTATCACTTTAAGACTTGTTTTTTTCTTTTCTTTTTTTCACATACCGTATATACATTCCCTTCCCAAGGGTAAATTCTCATGCAGCGTACACACGGGTGGACTTTTCGACGGTCTATCCGACGGACTTTTGACGGACTTCCGACGGACTTTCCCAACGAACGGACTTTGCCTACACGCGATCACACAAAAGTCCGACGGATTTGTACGTGATGACGTACGACCGGAATAAAATAAGGAAGTTCATAGCCAGTAGTCAGTAGCCAATAGCTGCCCTAGCGTGGGTTTTCGTCCGTCGGACTAGCATACAGACGAGCGGATTTTTAGACCGAACTCAAGTCCGTCAGAAAGAATTGAAACATGTTTCAAATCTAAAGTCCAGATTTTTGACCGAAAAAGTCAGCTGCAGGTCGGATGAAGCCCACACACGGTCAGCTTGACCGCCGGACTCGGTCCGTCGGACCAGTCCGGACGAAAAGTCCGCCCGTGTGTACATGGCATCAATGTAAATGCCTGGAGCAATGCCCAGTTTCACCCACAAAGAAGGAATATCCATACAAGACCAAAACGGGTTTAGAAGCACTCGCTGATACAAACAATATATTTATAGTATTCAAACTGAAAATGGCATAACCTTACACTCACTACATTTCAGATTTTTAGATTTTCACGGATTAACTTTTTTAGATATAAAGTTTCTTCTTTAACAATATGTAGACTTGCAGCTGTTCCTAGTATCTCCTATGTCAGGGGTCAGCAACCTTTTTCCACTTAGGGGCCGGATTCAATGTATGTGAATGCATGGAGGGCCGCATTCACCTGCTAATAAATGAAGATAATAATAAGATACCTAACATGTCCTGCTTTAAAATTGCGCACACGCCATAGGCGACCCTTTTAAAAATTTCTACAGGCTACCAGCTTAGATTTACAGAGGAGGTCTTGTGCTAGAATTATTGCTCTCGCTCTAACGATCACGGTGATACCTCCCATGTGTGGTTTGAACACTGTTTACATTTGCGGTCGCGACTTACGTTTGCGCTCGCTTCTTCGCGCGAGCTCAGGGGGATGGGGCGCTTTAAGTTTTGGTTTTTTTTTCTTCTTCTTTTTATTTATTTTTTTTTTTTTACACTGTCCCTTTAATAAAAAAAATGTTCTGATCACTTTTATTGCTGTCAGAAGGAATGTATACATCCCTTGTGACAGTAATAGGCAGTGTCAGGGACTCTTATGGAGGGATCTGGGCTCCATTCTGTGTGTCTTCCCAACGATCAGCGGGTGCTGGTGGACATCCATTGGATAGAACCCGCATTTTGGCTTTTGCTGTGACAAATCACAACAAAAGAGGCACACGCTCCCCCCTAGCTGTAAGTGCAGTATCAAGTATGTATACATGATTCTGCACAGCGCGGCTGCCCTGTGGCTGTAAATCTGCTATAGGGCGGTTGGGCTGACAAGCAGATAAATACCTGTAATAAAGGATGAGGCTGCACTGATAGGTGGCACTGATGGGCACTGATAGGTGGCACCAATAGGTGGCACTGAAGGGCACTGATAGGCGGCACTGAAGGGCACTGATAGGCAGCACTGAAGGGTACTGATAGGCGGCACTGATGGGCACTGGTAGATGGCACTGATAGGCAGCACTGATAGGTGGCACTGATGATGAGTCACTGATGCGCACTGATTGGCAGCACTGATGGGCACTGATAGGTGGCACTGGTGGGTACTGGTAGGTGGCACCAATAGGTGGCACTGAAGGGCACTGATAGGCGGCACTGAAGGGCACTGATAGGCAGCACTGAAGGGTACTGATAGGCGGCACTGATGGGCACTGGTAGATGGCACTGATAGGCAGCACTGATAGGTGGCACTGATGATGAGTCACTGATGCGCACTGATTGGCAGCACTGATGGGCACTGACAGGTGGCACTGGTGGGTACTGGTAGGTGACACTGGTTGGCACAGCTTAGCAGTACTAATGGGCACTGATAGGTGGCACTGGTGGGTACTGGTAGGTGACACTGGTGGGCACTGCTTAGCAGTACTAATGGGCACTGATAGGTGGCACTGGTGGGTACTGGTAGGTGACATTGGTGGGCACTGCTTAGCAGTACTAATGGGCACTGATAGGGGGCACTGGTGGGTACTGGTAGGTGGCACTGGTGGGCACTGCTTAGCAGTACTAATGGGCACTGATAGGTGGCACTGGTGGGTACAAGTAGGTGACACTGGTGGGCACTGCTTAGCAGTACTAATGGGCACTGGTAGGTGGCACTGGTGGGCACTGGTAGGTGACACTGGTGGTCACTGCTTAGCAGGTCTAATGGGCACTGGTAGATGGCACTGGTGGGCACTGGTAGGTGACACTGGCGGGCACTGCTTAGCAGTACTAATGGGCACTGGTAGGTGGCACTGGTGGGCACTGGTAGGTGACACTGGTGGGCACTGCTTAGCAGCAGTGACTGTTGGTGTGTGGGAGCGATGTCCCTTTTACATGAGCCGGTAATCGGCTTGTTTTCTCTCCTCGTGCTATCAGCGTGAGAAAAAAAAGCTAATTACTGGCTTCTGTTTACATCACGTGATCAGCTGTCATTGGCTGACAGCTGATCATGTGGTAAAGGGCCAGAACCGCCCCTTCACCCAGATCTGGGATCGGCCGAGTCTCAAGGAGTCCGTGATCACAGCGTGCGCTGGTCGCGCGTGGCAGGGAGGCGTGCGAGCACAGGAGGACGTCCATGTACGCCCTCCCGGAAATTTAACCACTCGCTGTAGCCGTTTTTCGGCTATAGCGTGGGCATCAAGTGGTTCATTAAAACAAAAAAGATAAAGTACTTGGAATCCTCTGGATCTGCCTTCAAACCAGAGAGGGATCTTCCTCTAGAATTAGTGTAGTATACAGACCCCCAGGACAGTCTGAAAATGATAATAATGTGTTGATTGGAGACATAACTCAAATGACAATGAAGGGAGAGATTTTAAGTATGGGTGACTTCAACATACCAAACATTAGTTGGCATTCTCAAACTGTGCTTACAAGCAGGAGTGGAAATATAAAGGGGACACTGAATGTTGTTACTCTGACAGTGGCGGCCCGTGCATTGTGGGCACACCGGCGGCGCCCCTCCAATCCATAGCTGCCGCATCCCTATCCATGTGTCCGGCCCCTTTCAGGACGCCGGATGCATGGACTCCTATGGCGTTGGCAGGAGAGGGTATATTTTTTTTAAGCACCTGATTAGAGCCAGGGGCTCTAATAGGCTTCAAAAAAGGGTGGGCTCGGGGCGCAGAGAGTGTGCCCTGATCCCACCCAATTGTGTGACCCAGGGCTTTTTTTCTGAAACAATAGGTGCTGGAACTTAACCACGGCCCCACAAAACCCCTCCCCCTACACACACCCTCAAAATCACATCAAATAGTGGGTGTGTTCAGTCAAATTTCGTGAAAACAGTAGGAGGGTCTTAAAGGGGCATTAAATACCAGGATTGCATTACATACAGAGTGCAGAGCTGTCACTTGTAAACACAGAAACCAGACTTCTGTGTTTACAAGTGATTGTGGTGAGCAGGCAACCAAAGGGTCTGAGCCAGAGGTGGTGGAACTGAGTTCCACCAAGTTCCCCCTGAAAAAAAAACCATGGCGTGACCATAGCGAATGAATATTCGCTATTTTCACACCGCATTGCCTCCCCACCAATCTGGAGGCAGGTCAGTGAGACCGGTTTCCTGATTGGCCAAAGTGCCAGGCGCCCCTATTGGATGCTCAGCGCTTTGGCGGAAGTGGGACAGAGCGGAGGAATCTGAAATGAGGGGAGGAGACGCCGGAGAAGAGGACACCTTACCAGATGTTACCTTAAAATGGAAATACATCAAACATCCCACAGGCCTTGGTTTACATGTGGTGCCCATCAAACACATGGAGGAACCACCCCTCTAAGTGTAGGCCTTCACCACCAGGAAAAAGGAGGCAGACAAATCCCCCACTTCTTTGTGGGACTACAAAAAATACAAACAGAGAAGGTGGCTCTAATAGGGGGCAATAGTGTATCTCAGAATGTAGTCTTCTTACCAGGTACTGTACAAGGTTCAGAAAAAGATTATAGACTGACCATCCCCATTGGCAGCTGCTGCGTTGAAGCACACGGCACATGGTGGGCTTAAATACCCTTCCCATCCCCGTTTTGTTATCAATTTTTATATTTATGATTGTTGATTTACTCACAAACAAAAGCCAATACACCCCTCACATTTTTATAAATATTTTATTCTATCTTTTCGTGTGACAACCCTGAAGAAATGACACTTTGCTACAATGTAAAGTAGTGAGTGTACAGCTTGTATAACAGTGTGACTCAACACAGAGCCATTACCCGCTTCTGGACCGCGTACCGTACATATACTGTGGCAGGGCGGCCCGGCTGCGCAAAATTCCATACCTGCACGTGATTTCATGCACGCGGTGTAGGGGGCCCGTACGCGCCCCCCGGAGTGGCGCTCCCGCTGTGTTTGGACACAGCGGGAGCCAATCAGCGAATCCAGAGGATCGTTCACAGGAGACACAGAGCAGCGGTGTGCCCACCTAAACAAGGCACACCGCTGATCTGTCAGTGAGGAAAAGAGAGATCTTCTGTTTCAGCCAAGCTGAAAAACGATCTGTTTTCCTCCAGTGTAACACCCCCCCCCCACACACAGTTAGAAAGCACCTCCCTAGGACACACTTAACCCCTTGATCGCCCCCTAGTGTTAACCCTTTCCCTTTCCGGCGGCCCGCAGTCACGGCGAGGAGAGGCAGAATGGGGAACTGCCTATGTAAACAAGGCATTTCCCTGTTCTGCCTAGTGACGTGACAGGGATCTACTGCTCCCCGTCATTGGGAACAGTGATCTCTGTCATGTTTCAGTAAGCCCGTCCCCTCTGCAGTTAGAACACGCTGAGGGAACACGCTTAACCCCTTGATCGCCCCCTAGTGTTAACCCCTCCCCTGCCAGTGTCATTTTTACATTGATCAGTGCATTATTATAGCTCTGATCAATGTAATAATGTCACTGGTCCCGAAAAAGTGACATTTGGGGTCAGATTTGTCCGCCGCAATGTTGCAGTACCACTAAAAATCGCAGATCGCCGTCATTACCAGTAAAAACAATTTTAAAAAAAGTCCCCAAATCGATCCCGTAGTTTGTAGGTGCGATAACTTTTGCGCAAACCAATCAATATACCCCTATTGCGATTTTTTTACCAAAAAAATATGTAGAAGAATATATATCGGCCTAAACTGATGAATAGTTTTTTATATTTTTTTTTAGATATGTATTATAGCAGAAAGTAAAAAAAAAGTTTTTTTTTTTTTTTTTTAAATTGTCGTTGATAGAGCAAAAAATAAAAAACGCAGAGGTGATCAAATACCACCAAAAGAAAGCTCTATTTTTGGGGGAAAAAAAGGACGTCAATTTTGTTTGGGTGCAGCGTGGCACGACCGCGCAATTGTCAGTTAAAGAGACGCAGTGCCGTATCGCAAAAAATGCTCTGGTCATTAAAGGGGTAAAACCTTCCGTGGCTGAAGTGGTTAATGAAAAACTCAATAAAAAAAAGGATAAAATAAATAAAAAACATTAAAATAGACACATAAAGAAAACAACATTTTTTTGCAGGGCGCCGGACGCATGGATTTCAATGGGTTTTTTTTTTTGGAAGCACATGATTAGAGACTGAGACTCTAATTAGCTTCAAAAAGGGTCGCTCTGAGCCCACCCAGTTGTGTCACAATAGCTAATTTATATTCTCTATTGTCTTCCTGATTCTACCCGGGTCAATCAGGAAGAGGGTCTAAAGAACCAATTGGCCAAGAGGAGAAGCGACCGTATTGGCTGTCGAGGAGGAAGCCGCAAAGGAGGAGGAGACGCAGGGAAAGCCGCCGCAAAGCCGCCGAGGGAGAGGAGACACAGGAAGGAACCGAAGCTGCCCGTGACCTAGATGGGGTAAGATGGGGTAAGCGCGGGGCCGGTGGGCGGACAAGCGAGCGATGGGGGGGTGTGTTGTGTTTGACTGATTGACGTACTGACCGACGGTGGGGTGGAGTGGTGGCTGTTGGTTTGTCCCCCCCCCCAAAAATGGAGCACCAGCCGCCACTGTCACCTATGTAGGAAAACGCGATTGCCCTACACATGTTATATATGGTGGAGTGAGAGCAATAATTTTGGCATCAGAGCTCCTGCGTAACTTTAAACTGGTGACCTGTAGGGGCTTTTAAAGCATGATAACATTTAGGGTACTACTGAAGTTTTTCACCATTCAATATGCGGATTCAATTTTAAGGTTTGTCATGTTGGGTATACCAGAAAATTGTGCGGGGGGGGCTGCAAAAAAGACCTTCGCCTGAATAGACAAAAATCCATCCACCGGCCCAGCCAGAATGCAGACAGTGATTGCACCACACATGTGAGCTATTGCTGTGAATGTCGGAGCAAAAATTCTGTGGCCGCCCCCCCTCAATATTTTGGGGGGGCGGTAAGCCAACGCCACCCCCCACCCCCCGTGGGAGATGGACGGGAAGGCGGCGATTCCCCCCCCCCCCCCCGTGGGAGACAGATGGGAAGGCGGCGATACCCCCCCGGGAGAAACAGATGGGAGGGCAGCAATACCTCCCCCCGGGAGACAGACGGGAAGGCGGAGATACCTCCCCCCGCGGGAGACGGACGGGAAGGAGGTGATACCCCCCCGCGGGAGACGGATGGGAAGGCAGCGATATCCCCCTGGCAGACAGACGGGAAGGCGGCGATACCTCCCCCTGTGGGAGACAGACGGGAAGGCGGCGATACCTCCCCCCGTGGGATACAGATGGGAGGGCAGTTATACCCCTCCGGGAGACAGACGGGAAGGCGCCGATTACCCCCCATGGAAGACAGACGGGAAGGCGGCAATACCCCTCCTGGGAGACAGACGGGAAGGCGACGATTCCTCCCCCCGTGGGAGACAGACGGGAAGGCGGTGATCACCCCCCTGGTAGACAGATGGGAAGGCGGCGATACCTCCCCCCGCAGGAGACTGACGGGAAGGAGGCGATACCCCCCCATGGGAGACGGATGGGAAGGCGGCGATACCCCCCGGGAGACAGACGGGAAGGTGGCAATACCCCCCCTATGGGAGACAGATGGGAAGGCGGTGATACCCCTCCGTGGGAGACAGACGGGAAGGCAGTGATACCCCCGTGGGAGACAGACGGGAAGGCGGCGATTCCCCCCCCCGGGAGACAGACGGGAGGGCGGCGATTCCCCCCCCCCCGTGGGAGACAGACGGGAGGGCAGTAATACCCCCCCGGGAGACAGACGGAAAGGCGCCGATTACCCCCCGTGGGAAGCAGACGGGAAGGCGGTGATACCCCTCCTGGGAGACAGACGAGAAGGCGGCAATTCCCCCCCCCCCCCGTGGGAGACAGATGGGAAGGCGGTGATCACCCCCCCAGGAGACAGACGGGAAAGCAGCGATCACCCCCGCGGGAGATGGACAGGAAGACGGTGATTAGAGGCCTCCTTAGCTTAGGCAGATGACAAGGATCCGGGGTAGGGCTGCTACTCCTCGCTTCGGGGCCATTCCTTCTCTTCACGGCCGAACAGGAAGTTGTTCCTGAAACCCGATTAGTTGGGAGTCCTAAGACTCCCCGACCAGTCGGGTCTCAGGACCCGCTTCCTGATTGGTTGGGAGGAGAATTAGGGAATTAGGAAGACAATAGTCACACAACAATTGTCATACAACTGGGTGGCTCAGGGCGCAGTGCTCTGCCCCCCGAGCCCACCCTTTTTTGAAGCCAATTAGCGCCTCAGGCTCTAATCATGTGCTTAAAAAAAAAACCCTTGGAATCCATGCTAGGGTAATTCCATAGGATGCAGCAAAAGAAAGGAGCCACCCTGAAACAAAAACTGGAACACCGACAAGTATGAAAAGATTAAGAAGCTGTCTACTCTGTAGGTGATTAAATCAGTTGCTCAAAGCTGAGGGTTTAATATCACTGAGTGAAGGGAGAGGGGAAAGGAAAATAGGTAAAAGCCATGCATGGTCACCTCCATTCCTTTGCTGTAGAGAAAACTAAAATGTACAAAAAAAGGAAAAAAAGATGATAAGTGAAACAACAATTCAACCATAGTCAACCATAGTCACTAACTGTGTGAGCTTATCGTAGTGCTATCCTGTACTCCATTGTGTAACTCCATTTTTGTTAAAAAAAACCCCAAAAAACAAGTAAAACTTATTTATGTAAATTGCAAAGATTTTTTTTTTTAGCAAACTTTGCCACAGATTCCTTCCTTTTTCTATTTTAAGAAAACAGCTATTTTTTCAGCAATTATCAGTGTCTCTGCATTCCTTTAGTGAACATGCCCTAGGAGTATGTCACTAAAACTGTAATTTTTGTTGCAGGAGAAGTCTAAAATTCTACTTATCTTTGGATTGATGTCTGAGAAAAATCTGTAAAAGATAAAATAAATAAAAAACATTAAAATAGACACATAAAGAAAACAAAATTTTTTTCCAGAGCAAACCCCCCCCCAATAAAAAAACAGAACCCCTATCTACAAGTGGCGGCCCATCTATAAGGGGACAGTATTCTAATCCATAAGCCCAGGCCCTAATCTACATGCAGGGCACCGGACGCATGGATTTCAATGGGTTTTTTTTTTTGGAAGCACATGATTAGAGACTGAGACTCTAATTAGCTTCAAAAAGGGTCGCTCTGAGCCCACCCAGTTGTGTGACAATAGCTAATTTATATTCTCTATTGTCTTCCTGATTCTACCCGGGTCAATCAGGAAGAGGGTCTAAAGAACCAATTGGCCAAGAGGAGAAGCGATCGTATTGGCTGTCGAGGAGGAAGCCGCAAAGGAGGAGGAGACGCAGGGAAAGCCGCTGTAAAGCCGCCGAGGGAGAGGAGACACAGGAAGGAGCCGAAGCTGCCCGTGACCTAGATGGGGTAAGATGGGGTAAGCGCGGGGCCGGTGGGCGGACAAGCGAGCGATGGGGGGTGTGTGTTGTGTTTGACTGATTGACATACTGACCGACGGTGGGGTGGAGTGGTGGCTGGTGGTTTGTCCCCCCAAAAAATGGAGCACCAGCCGCCACTGTCACCTATGTAGGAAAACGCGATTGCCCTACACATGTTATATATGGTGGAGTGAGAGCAATAATTTTGGCATCAGAGCTCCTGCGTAACTTTTAACTGGTGACCTGTAGCGGCTTTTAAAGCATGATAACATTTAGGGTACTACTGAAGTTTTTCACCATTCAATATGCGGATTCAATTTTAAGGTTTGTCATGTTGGGTACATCAGAAAATTGTGCGGGGGGGGCTGCAAAAAAGACCTTCGCCTGAGTAGACAAAAATCCATCCACCGGCCCGGCCAGAATGCAGACAGTGATTGCACCACACATGTGAGCTATCGCTGTGAATGTTGGTGTGAGAGCAATAATTCTCTGGCCGCCCCCCCTCAATATTTTGGGGGCGGCAAGCCAACGCCACCCCCCACCCCCCCGTGGGAGATGGACAGGAAGGCGGCGATTGCCCCCCCCCGTGGGAGACAGATGGGAAGGCGGTGATACCCCCCCGGGAGAAACAGATGGGAGGGCAGCGATACCCTCCCGCGGGAGACAGACAGGAAGGCGGCGATACCTCCCCCTGTGGGAGACAGACGGGAAGGCGGCGATACCTCCCCCTGTGGGAGACAGACGGGAAGGCGGCGATTCCCTCCCCCCGTGGGATACAGACAGGAGGGCAGTGATACCCCTCCCGGAGAAACAGATGGGAGGGCAGCGATACCCTCCCGCGGGAGACAGACAGGAAGGCGGCGATACCTCCCCCTGTGGGAGACAGACGGGAAGGCGGCAATACCTCCCCCTGTGGGAGACAGACGGGAAGGCGGCGATTCCCTCCCCCCGTGGGATACAGACAGGAGGGCAGTGATACCCCTCCCGGAGACAGACGGGAAGGGGCAGATTACCCACCATGGGAGACAGACGGGAAGGCGGCGATTCCTCCCCCCCGTGGGAGACAGACGGAAAGGCGGTGATCACCCCCCCTGGGAGACAGACGGGAAGGCGACGATACCTCCCCCCGCAGGAGACGGATGGGAAGGAGGCGAAACCCCCCCCCGCGGGAGACGGATGGGAAGGCGGCGATACCCCCCCGGGAGACAGACAGGAAGGTGGCAATACCCCCCCTGTGGGAGACAGATGGGAAGGCGTTGATATCCCTCCGTGGGAGACAGACGGGAAGGCAGTGATACCCCCGTGGGAGACAGACGGGAAGGCGCCGATTACCCCCCATGGGAGGCAGACGGGAAGGCAGTGATCACCCCCCCCGGGAGACAGACGGGAAAGCGGCAATCACCCCCACGGGAGATGGACAGGAAGACGGTTATTAGAGGCCTCCTTACTTTAGGCAGATGACAAGGATCCGGGGTAAGGCTGCTACTCCTCGCTCCGAGGCCGTTCCTTCTTCTCCCAGCCGAACAGGAAGTTGTTCCTGAAACCCGATTAGTTGGGAGTCCTAAGACTCCCCGACCAGTCAGGTCTCAGGACCTGCTTCCTGATTGGTTGGGAGGAGAATTAGGGAATTAGGAAGACAATAGTCACACAACAATTGTCATACAAGTGGGTGGCTCAGGGCGCAGTGCTCTGCCCCCCGAGCCCACCCTTTTGAAGCCAATTAGAGCCTCAGGCTCTAATCATGTGCTTAAAAAAAAACCCTTGGAATGCATGCTAGGGTAATTCCATAGGATGCAGCAAAAGAAAGGAGCCACCCTGAAACAAAAACTGGAACACCGACAAGTATGAAAAGATTAAGAAGCTGTCTACTCTGTAGGTGATTAAATCAGTTGCTCAAAGCTGAGGGTTTAATATCACTGAGTGAAGGGAGAGGGGAAAGGAAAATGTGGGAATAGGTGAAAGACCTGCATGGTCACCTCCATTCCTTTGCTGTAGAGAAAACTAAAATGTACAAAAAAAGGAAAAAAAGATGATAAGTGAAACAACAATTCAACCATAGTCACTAACTGTGTGAGCTTATCGTAGTGCTATACTGTTCTCCATTGTGTAACTCCATTTTTGTTAAAAAAAAACCCCAAAAAACAAGGAAAACTTATTTATGTAAATTGCAAAGATTTTTTCTTTTTAGCAAACTTTGCCACAGATTTCTTCCTTTTTCTATGTCAAGGAAACAGCTATATGTTTTTCAGCAATTATCAGTGTCTCTGCATTCCTTTAGTGAACATGCCCTAGGAGTATGTCACTAAAACTGTAATTTCTCTTGCAGAAGATGTCTAAAATTCGACTTATCTTTGGATTGACGTCTGAGAAAAATCTGTAACTCAGTCACAGGGGAAAATTGCATTTCTGTGGAAATTCCATATACTATCAACTTACAGAACTCTAGTTTGCCATATCGCATTGAATTTTTTTTTCATTTTTGAAAGAAATTATAGCTGCAGAAGATTGAAATTAAAAGGTAATTTTTCACCACTTTACCCCCCTTTATGACCAGGCAACTTTTAGTTGCGTTACTTTAACTGACAATTGCGCGGTCGTGCGACGCTGTTCCCACATAAAATTTATGTCCCATTTTTTTCCCACAAATAGAACTTTCTTTTGGTGGTATTTGATCACCTTTGGGTTGTTAATTTTTTGATCTATAAACAAAAAATACCGACAATTTTGAAAAAAAAAAAAACAATATTTTTTACTTTCTGCTATAAAACATACTGTATCCAACATTAGTACACCCCTCACATTTTTGTAAACATTTTATTATATCTTTTCATGTGACACCACTGAAGAAATGACACTTTGCTACAATGTAAAGTAGTGAGTGTACAGCTTGTATAACAGTGTAAATTTGCTGTCCCCTCAAAATAACTTGACAGACAGCCAATAATGTCTAAACCGCTGGCAACAAAAGTGAGTACACCCCTAAGTGAAAATGTCCAAGTTGGACCCAATTAGCTATTTTCCCTCCCCAGTGTCATGTGACTCCTTAGTGTTACAAGGTCTCAGATGTGAATGGGGAACAGGTGTGTTAAATTTGGTGTTATCGCTCTCACTCTCTCATACTGGTCACTGGAAGTTCATCATGGCACCTCATGGCAAAGAACCCTCTGAGGATCTGAAAAAAAGAATTGTTGCTCTACATAAAGATGGTCTAGGCTATAAGAAGATTGCCAAGACTCTGAAACTGAGCTGCAGCACGGTGGCCAAGACCATACAGCGGTTTAACAGGACAAGTTCCACTCAGAACAGGCCTCGCCATGGTCGACCAAAGAAGTTGGGTGCACGTGCTCAGCGTCATATCCAGAGGTTGCCTTTGGAAAATAGACGTATGAGTGCTGCCAGCATTGCTGCAGAGGTTGAAGGGGTGGGGGGTCAGCCTGTCAGTGCTCAGACCATACGCCGCACACTGCCTCAAATTGGTCTGCATGGCTGTCATCCCAAAAGGAAGCCTCTTCTAAAGATGATGCACAAGAAGCACAAGAAAGCCAGCAAACAGTTTGCTGAAGACAAGCAGACTAAGGACATGGATTACTGGAACCATGTCCTGTGGTCTTATGAAACCAAGATAAACTTATTTGGTTCAGACGGTGTCAAGTGTGTGTGGTGGCAACCAGGTGAGGAGTACAAAGAGTACAAGTGTTTCTTGCCTACAGTAGTCAAGCATGGTGGTGGGAGTGTCATGGTCTGGGGCTGTATGCCGGCACTGGGGAGCTGCGGTTAATTGAGGGAACCATGAATGCCAACATGTACTGTGACATACTGAAGCAGAGTATGATCCCCTCCCTTCGGAGACTGGGCTGCAGGGCAGTATTCCAACATGATAACGACCCCAAACACACCTACAAGATGTATTCAAGAAAGACCGCGCTAAAGGCAATAACATGTGATATGACTAATCAAAACATATACAATTGTTTAAAATGAATTAATTCAAAATTAATATTTGTGAATAAAAAACACCAGAGCTCTATAGAAAAAGTGACTGAAAAATATAAGTCCCAAATGGAGATAACAGAAGTCCCAAATGAAGGTAAGAAAAGTGACTGGCGTCACAAAAACACACAGTTCCTGAAGCCAAGACAAATGCAAACAGTGATCATGGACATGTAACGCAGTCCTTGGAGCCAAGGTAGATGTACTTCTGTTATCTCCATTTGGGACTTATATTTTTCAGTCACTTTTTCTATAGAGCTCTGGTGTTTTTTATTCACAAATATTAATTTTGAATTAATTCATTTTAAACAATTGTATATGTTTTGATTAGTCATATCACATGTTATTGCCTTTAGCGCGGTCTTTCTTGAATATTTCTGTTTAGTATGTGCACGCCTCACATTAATGACTGCAGCTTTTTTACTATTAACTACAGTGAGTAGCGCGGTAATTTTTGATATTTATTACACCTACAAGATGACCACTGCCTTGCTAAAGAAGCTGAGGGTAAAGGTGATGGACTGGCCAAGCATGTCTCCAGACCTAAACCCTATTGGGCATCTGTGGGACATCCTCAAACTGAAGGTGGAGGAGCTCAAGGTCTCTAACATCCACCAACTCCGCGATGTCGTCATGGAGGAGTAGAAGAGGACTCCAGTGGTAACCTGTGAAGCTCTGGTCAACTCCATGCCCAAGAGGGTTAAGGCAGTGCTGGAAAATAATGGTGGCCACACAAAATGTTGACACTTTGGGCCCAATTTGGACATTTTCACTTAGGGGTGTACTCACTTTTGTTGCCAGCGGTTTAGACATTAATGGCTGTGTGTTGAGTTATTTTGAGGGGACAGAAAATTTACACTGTTATACAAGCTGTACACTCACTACTTTGCATTGTAGCAAAGTGTCATTTCTCCAGTTTTGTCATATGAAAAGCTAGAATAAAATATTTACAAAAATGTGAGGGGTGTACTTACTTTTGTGAGCTACGGTATATATATATATATATATATATATATATATATATATATATATATATATATATATATATATATATACCGTATATACATTCCCTTCCCAAGGGTGACTTGTCAATGTAAATGCCTGGAGCAATGCCCAGTTTCACCCACAAATAAGGAATATCCATACAAGACCAAAACTGGTTTAGAAGCACTCGCTGATAAAAACAATATATTTATAGTATTCAAGCTGAAAATGGCATAACCTTGCATTCACTACATTTCAGATAATTAGATAGCTTTTCACAGATTAACTTTTTTAGCTATAGAGTTTCTTCTTTAACAATATGTAGACTTGCAGCTGTTCCTAGTATCTCCTATGTCAGGGGTCAGCAACCTTTTTCCACTTAAGGGCTGGATTCAATGTATTAAAGGCACGGAGAGGCCGCATTCACCTGCTAATAAATGAAAATAATATTAAGATACCTAACATGTCCTGCTTTAAAATTGTGCGCACGCCATAGGCAACTCTTTAAAAATTTCTACAGGCTACCAGTTTAGATTTACAGAGGAGGTCTAGGGCTAGAATTATTGCTCTCGCTCCAACGATCACGGTGATACCTCACACTTGTGGTTTGGACACTGTTTACATTTGCGGTTGCGACTTACGTATGAGTTCGCTTCTGCGGGCGAGCACAGAGGTATGGGGCACTTTAATTTTTTTTTATTATTATTTTTTTTTTTTTACACTGTCCCTTTGATAAAAAATGTTCTGATCACTTTTATTGCTGTCAGAAGGAATGTAAACATCCCTTGTGACTGTAATAGGCAGTGTCAGGGACTGTTTATGGAGGTATCTAGGGTCTTGAAGACCCCAAATCCCTCCTTTGCACTTAAAAGCATTCAAAACACCAAGCTGAATTTGGTACCATTTGGCACCTTTAAGTCTTCTGTAAACCGGTGATGCAGATTCTGGCTTTGTTCAGGTCTCTGGCCAGTCGCTCGGGGCCTCCCGGTGGGACAGGCGAGCTCGGGCGAGCTGCAGAAGGTGGCGGGAGGGGGGGGGGGTTCATCCGCTCCCAATGCTTGGGATAACAGCCGAGTGGCTTATTAGCCATATCGGTCGTTATCCCAAAAAAAAGCCGGCTCTAAAAAAACGGTACTGGGGTGATACGTGCAGATGCAGTTAAAATGTCCGCAGGCCCGGTGCACGTGAATTCATCATGTGCGCTGACGGGCCGACCCCTGTCCTATGTGTTCAGAATACACTTGTCGTTAATTTGTAACTTTAGATTAGATTTGATTGTAGCCGTATTAGTGCAATTGTGACAGAGAAAGTTGAGTACTGTCCGTGATACTTTTTTTATTTGCACTAACATACAATTTTTCAGGACAAGCTTTCGGGGTATGTCCCCTTCTTCCCCTTCTTCAAGGTCCAAGCAGTACAACTGTTGAGTACTGCTTGGACCTTGAAGAAGGGGACATACCCCGAAAGCTTGTCCTGAAAAATTGTATGTTAGTGCAAATAAAAAAAGTATCACGGACAGTACTCAACTTTCTCTAACTTTAGATTGTAAGCTTCTTGAGGGCAAGGACTGATATGAACGGAAAAAAAATATGTAAAGCAATGCGTAAACTGTTGCCACTTTTTGCGATACGGCGCTGCATTGCTTTAAATAACAACTGCACAGACATGCAGCGCTGTACCCTAATAAAATTGACGTCTTTTTTTTCCCACAAATAGAGCTTTCTTTTACTGGTATTTGATGACTCCTGTTTTTTTTTTTTTTTTTTTGCGCTATAAACAAAGAAAACTGACAATTTTGAAAAAAAAAAAATCAACGTTCTGCTATAAAGCACATGCAATAAATTTTTTTTTTCTAATTTCTTCATCAATTTGGGCCAATATGTATTTTGCTACATATTTTTGGTAAAAAAAAAATGCCCAATAAGTGTATATTGATTGGTTTGTGCAAAAGTTATAGCGAAACTATGGGATCTATACTGGAATTTGTATTTATTTATTTTTATACTAGTCATGGCGGCGATTAGCGACTTATAGCACAACTGAGATATTGCAGGGGACAGTCTGACACTAATTGACACTGAAAGTAAAGCACTAATGTGGAACCACCATACAAAAATATCACATGTGCAATACATATAAATGTCCCAGAATTTTTTCTTATGAAATCCTCAAAGAATATATAAATCTCAACAATATAAAAATATAGCTAAAAAAAATAGGAAAAAATAAAAAACAAATGTTTTCTTCAATGCACAATCGTCTTATCAAAGTCCTTCAAACACTGTGCTCCTAAGTAAATAGGGTACTGTTCCAATACTAACCAATTGTCAGGGCTGGGCCCAGCCCTCCCTTCTCAGAGCTGGCCGCTCAGCTGTCGGCTAATTTCCAGCTCCTATCTCTCCACAGTTACTCACCTGTTGATGATCCTGCTCGTCGATCCTGTCCAGCCCAGATGATCTCTGCCTTCGCCTTGGTCACATCTCTAGAGACGCTCTCCTGTGTTCCTGTTAAAGACTTGCTTGGCTAACATTCCTTCTGGCTCCCTGACGTTTTGGCTTGTCTGACTACCTGGTTCCTGAACTCTGGCTATGTTTTGACTACGTTTACCTTTTTTTTATTGTTATTAAACAAGTGTGATTTCACTGTACTTCTGTCTTAGTCTGATTCATGGTTTCTGACACCAATACATGCTCCAGTGTGTAACGTCTTTTGCAGCTTCCTGAAGACACTTATCTAGCGAAATGCACTGAGGCCGCGCGGCCCTCTCTGTCATCGCCACTTCCTGTCGGGTCTTCTGTGGGCATTTCCGGGTGCTGGAATGCATGCCGGCTCTCAAAAGAGCGGCGAGTGAGGTCATTGCTTGTGAGGCTGCTTATGTTGGTGCTGATGGTAGCACCAATAAATTAGTTTTATTCTGCTTAATTCCCTAGTTATGGGTGAATAAACGTATTGCCCAACACTGTGGTGAAGCATGTATTGGTTGGTATTGGAGCACTATTCACTTCTGAGCACGGTGTTTGGGGGACTTTGATAATAACATTGTGCATTCTTTTGAAGAAAAAAAATCTTTTTTTTATTTTTTCCTATTTTTCATCTATATTTCATTGGCTGACAGCTGATCATGTGGTAAAGGGCTGGGACTGGCCCTTTACTCAGATCTGTGATCAGCCGAGTCTCAAGAAGGTGGTGATCACAGAGTGAGCAGCCCGCATGTGGCCGGGGGCGTGCGAGCAGACTGATCACAGGAGGACGTCCATGTACGCCCCCCCCCCCCGAAATTTAAGCATGCGCTGTAGCTGTCTTTCGGCTATAGCGCGGGCATCAAGTGGTTAACTAAAACAAATAAAAAGATAAAATACTTCCTCTGGATCCTTCAAACCAGAGAGGGATCTTCCTCTAGAATTAGTGCAGTATACAGACCCCCAGGACAGTCTGAAAATGATAATAATGTGTTGATTGGCGACATAACTCGAATGACAATGAAGGGAGAGGTTTTAACCACTTCAGCCGCAGAAGGATTTGCCCCCTTCCTGACCAGAGCACTTTTTGCGATTCGGCACTGCGTCGCTTTAACTGACAATTGCGCGGTCGTGCGACGTTGCAACCAAACAATATTGCCGCCCTTTTTTCCCCACAAATAGAGCTTACTTTTGGTGGTATTTGATCACTTCTGCGGTTTTTATTTTTTGCGCTATAAACAGAAAAAGAGCGTCAGTTTTGAAAAAAAAAGCAATTTTTTACTTTTTGCTATAATAAATATCCCTCAAAGATATATATAAAAAAAATTTTTTTCCTCAGTTTAGGCCGATATGTATTCTACATATTTTTGGTAAAAAAAATCGCAATAAGCGTATATTGATTGGTTTGCGCAAAAGTTGTAGCGTTTACAAAATAGGGGATAGTTTTATGCCATTTTTATTATTCTTTTTTTTTTATTAGTAATGGCAGAGATCTGCGTTTTTTATCGTGACTGCGATATTGCGGCGGACACATCAGACACTTTTGACACTATTTTGGCACCATTTTCATTTATACAGCGATCAGAGCTATAAAAATGCACTGATCCCTGTATAAATGACCCTGGCAGGGAAGGGGTTAAACACTAGGGGGCGATCAAGGGGTTAAGTGTGTCCTAGGGAGGTGCTTTCTAACTGTGGGGGGGAGAGTTACACTGGAGGAAAACACAGATCGTGTTTCAGCTTGGCTGAAACAGAAGATCTCTCTTTTCCTCACTGACTGATCAGCGGTGTGCCTTGTGAACGATCCGCCGGACTCGCTGATTGGCTCCTGCTTTGTCCAATCACAGCGGGAGCGGCACTCCGGCGGCGCATAAGCGCCCTTACACTGCGTGCACAAAATCATGTACAAGTATGTACGTATTTTTTTAGCCCTGATAACTGTATTGTGTCACTGGTCTCCAAAAAGTGTCACTTAGGGTCTGATTTGTCCGCCACAATGTCGCAGTCCCGCAAACAAATCTCTGATCACCGCCATCACTAGTAAAAAAGAAATAAAAATGCCATAAATCTAACCCATAGTTTGTAGACGTGATAACTTTTGCGCAAACCAATCAATAAACGCTTATTGGGATTTTTTTTTTACCAAAAATATGTAGCAGAATACATATTGGCCAAAACTGATGAAGAAATAAAATTTTTTAAATAGTTTTATTGGGAATGTTTTATAGGAGAAAGTAAGGAATATTGTTTTTTATTCAAAATTGATGCTCTTTTTTGTTTATAGCAAAAAAATAAAAACCGTAGAGGTGAACAAATACCACCAAAAGAAAGCTCTATTTGTGGGGAAAAAAGGCATCAATTTTATTTGGGTACAGCATCGCACAAAATTTAAAGCAATGCAGCACCGTATCGCTAAAAATGGCCTGGGAAGTGGGTAAAACCTTCTGGGGCTGAAGTGGTTAATGGCTAAACCGCTGACAACAAAAGTGAGTACACCCCTAAGTGAAAATGTCGAAATTCGGCCCAATTAGCCATTTACACTCCCCAGTGTCATGTGGCTCGTTAGTGTTACAAGGCCTCAGGTGTGAATGGGGAGCAGGTGTGTTAAATTTTGTGTTATCGCTCTCACTCTCTCATACTGGTCACTGGAAGTTTAACATGGCACCTCATGTCAAAGAACTCTCTAAGGATCTGAAAAAAAAGAATTGTTGCTCTACATAAAGATGGCCTAGGCTATAAGAAGATTGGCAAGACCCTGAAACTGAGCTGCAGCACGGTGGCCAAGACCATACAGCGGTTTAACAGGACAGGTTCCACTCAGAACAGGCTTCGTCATGGTCGACAAAAGAAGTTGAGTGCACGTGCTCAGCGTCATATCCAGAGGTTGTCTTTGGGAAATAGACGTATGAGTGCTTCCAGCATTGCTGCAGAGGTTGAAGGGGTGGGGTCAGAGAAGGAAGTCTCTTTTAAAGATGATGCACAAGAAAGCCCGCAAACAATTTGCTGAAGACAAGCAGACTAAGGATATGGATTACTGGAACCATGTCTTGTGGTCTGATGAAACCAAGATAAACTTATTTGGTTCAGATGGTGTCAAGCGTGTGTGGGGGCAACCACGTGAGGAGTACAAAGACAAGTGTGTCTTGTCTACAGTCAAGCATCTTGGTGGGAGTTTCATGGTCTGGGGCTGCATGAGTGCTGCTGGCACTGGGGAGCTACAGTTCATTGAGGGAATCATGAATGCCAACATGTACTGTGACATACTGAAGCAGAGCATGATCCCCTCCTTTTGGAGACTGGGCCGCAGGGCAGTATTCCAACATGATAATGACCTCAAACACACCTCCAAGACGACCACTGCCTTGCTAAAGAAGCTGAGAGTAAAGGTGATGGATGGCTAAGCATGTCTCCAGACTTAAACCCTATTGAGCATCTGTGGGACATTCTCAAACTGAAGGTGGAGGAGCGCAAGGTCCCTGACATTCACCAGCTCCGTGATGTCGTCATGGAGGAGGGGAAGAGGACTCCAGTGGCAACCTGTGAAGCTCTAGTGAACTCCATGCCCAAGAGGGTTAAGGTAGTTTTGGAAAATAATGGTGGCCACACAAAATATTGACACTTTGGGCCCAATTTGGACATTTTCACTCAGGGGGTGTACTCACTTTTGTTGCCAGCAGTTTAGACATTAATGGCTGTGTGTTGAGTTATTTTGAGGGGACAGAAAATTTACACTGTTATACAAGCTGTACACTCACTACTTTACATTGTAGCAAAGTGTCATTTCTTCAGTGCTATCACATGAAACGATAGAATGAAATATTTACAAAAATGTGAGGGGTGTACTCACTTTTGTGAGATACTGTATATCTTGCTTTTAGTGGCATCTTATGCAGTACTCATATGGCTCCTGTGTTCTGTTTTCTTTTATTCTTAATAAATGGTATTACACTATATTCGGTTCCTCTCCATCTATTTTATATCCCATGCGTGAGACCCTGTGATGTGAGGACAAGAATCTGGTTATTTCATTTGCAGCAAGCAATATCTTGCTAAAGCCTATTTGACCTTTTTTTAATTAAATTGGTCAACTTCATCTGGTAAGCGGACATCCATTTCCATGAGCACATTGGTGTATTTTGTTCAGTGATGGTGAAGGGATTTTGCTGCTCACGTTTTGTTATGAAGATTTACATCAGGATTTTACACCAATTTTGGATGGACTTTGCTATTGATGCTTATTTATATCTGATTTAATTATTTAAAAATTGTTGACATCACATGTCAAGATTGCACAATTATTATTGTTCACTGATATCTAGGTTTATGAATTTTGTTCACTCAAGTTTATATACATGGGCAGGTTGATTTATATTTTTATTTTGAATTCACTTCCTTTGTTATATACAACCAAATTTTTCACTTTTT
Source organism: Lithobates clamitans (assembly GCA_037952925.1). Taxonomy (NCBI): domain Eukaryota; kingdom Metazoa; phylum Chordata; class Amphibia; order Anura; family Ranidae; genus Lithobates; species Lithobates clamitans. The sequence continues at coordinate 2,086,679 of JBBGZY010001366.1, read as the reverse complement.
TGTCCATTATCTAGCGCTCCCCAACCCCCTCTGTCTCACATTTATGCATTTATGGAAGTTTTCCATTTTTTGCTCAGGGTGTAGCTGCTTCACTTAGTTTCTCTTTTGCTTACTTCATTTGGCGCGGAATTATTTATTATTTTCACTGTTTTGGTTCTAAGGCGCAAAACAATTTTTGTTGTTCTTTGAATTCATTCACGCAGCCATGGATGTCTTTAACTTTATGAAAGGGCGTCAGATCAATATTGAAGAAATTTTTCAAAAACCACCTAGCCCCAATTTAGATCTTGAAATAGGCTTTAAACAATTACAATCTGATATGGAAAAACAGGTTAGGCTGTGGTGGGACATAGCCTCCTTCGACTTATACATTGAAAAAAATCTCACACCCAGAAGATTACGGTGGGATGTAAATCCCAATGATGGAGTTTCGGATCCTACCTTTTTAGATGAGTGGTTCCAGTTTTTCAATGCTTGCGAGCAGAAGCTCATGCAAATGATGGTGAGGAGGCGCCAAGCCAAGGGACGCATCCTTGAAGCCAAAATTTCTGAGCTTAAAGAAAAAATGGAACCATTCAAAGAAACCAAAGAGTCTTTAGATAAAGCCCAACAGTTACATACACATTTGTCCAAATATGATACTGAAATTCAGCAAAAGAAGCTTAAAAAATACCAGAGAGATATTAAGGACTTTGAACAGAATCAGGTTTACAAATGGCAAACTGATTCAACTCCAACCAATTCTAATGTACCTCCAGTTGAACGAGATCTGGAAATACATAATGCTGTCAATCAATTAGCCAAGGATTTTAACAAAAGGGCAACTCCTCCCACTCCAGCAAGAACCTCCAATAAACCAGTTTCTCACCCTAGGAATAACCCCCCTCAGAGGGGAAAAAATTATTCTTTACCAAATAATACTAACTACTCTTATCCAACTCCTTATACGGTGCCTACACAAAATAGGTTTGCGCCTTTGTCAGATAGACCATCTGATTATGAGTATCAATATCATAATCAAGAATATAACCATTACCCATCCAGACCCCCTAGAGGTAATTATAGGGGTAATTACCGGGGCCGACCCTATTATAACCATTACAATTATCATCAACCAGGGGGGGAATGGAAGGAATGGAAAGGACCCTACAGAATTGCACCCACTACACCCCAACATTTCAAAGAGCCTACAGAAAAAGAGGTAGTAGAGGGAGAAGGAGAAAGAAAAAGAAAACGGGACAATTAAATGCAGGGATTTTTAACCTATCTGGAGTAGATTTGTCAGAGGAAGAACTATTAGTATTATCACAAGGTTTAAAATTTGCTCCTAGCAAAGATATCAACAAGTTTGATGTATTTGTTGATATAGAGAAATTTATTAGGAAATTAAATATCAAAAAGCATTTTTCTTCTCAAATAAATGTTCCTTCCCTCTCTGAAGGGATTGAGACCACTTTTTTGCATAGTGGACTCAAGAATAATTCAGTCTTTAATCCTAAGAAAAACACTCATCACCACATTGAAGTATTCAAAAGCATGGTTCAGGAGGAAGTAAAATCACTTAAAATCCCCAAATCTAGTACTAATCAGTCTATCCGTGAAGGTATTAAAAAATTAGAAGATAACAAACAAATAGTAGTCCGACCAGCGGATAAAGGGGGAGGAGTAGTAGTTCTCAGCAAAGAGAACTATAATTTAGAGATTCAAAGATTGCTACAAGATACTACTACTTATAAACCGCTATTGTCAGATCCCACACCACAATTCACAACCCAACTCTCTTGTTGGGTAAACAAGGGTTTACAGCTACATATTCTCAACAAAAAGGAAGCCCATTATCTTATTCCTAAAGCCCCACGTATCCCAGTTCTATATATATTGCCCAAGATACACAAATGTAAAGATAAACCCCCCGGCCGACCCATAGTGAGCGGGATAGGGTCTCTATATTCCCGTGTAGGAGAGTACTTGGATATTTATCTTCAGCCTTTAGTCATCTCTGGGCGATCATACTTGAAAGATAGTCGAGCCCTTATTCAATCTCTACAGAATATTACGTTATCCCCAAACACTCTATTAGTGACTATTGATATAGAATCACTATATACTAACATCAAACAACAAGATGCCCTGTCAGCAGTTAAATTAGCACTCATTGATCAATCAAAACTCAAATTACTGCAAATTGAATTTTTAGTCGAAGGACTAAATTTGGCTATGGGGAATAATTATTTCTGGGCACACCACCAGTTTTACAATCAGGTCAAAGGAGTTGCCATGGGGGCTAGGTATGCCCCCAGTGTAGCAAATATAGTGCTCAATAAATGGGAACATGAAACCATTTATCATCAACCCAATAAATCATTAAGGTACTATAAAAGGTACATTGATGACGTCATTCTTTTGTGGGAGGGCACCTTATCGGACTTTCAAGAATTCCTTTTGAGTCTGAATGATAACACCTATGGACTTAAGTTTACTGCTGAGTTTAGTTGGGATACTATCAATTATTTAGATCTTACTTTAACCAAACAAGGGAATAGGCTGGTTTCCAAAACATTTTTCAAGGCTACTGACCGTAATGGATTCGTGCCAGTAAATAGCTGTCACCATCCACAATGGCTGGGAGCCGTCCCCAAGGGTCAGTATATGCGCATTAGGAGAAATTGTGATGATATTACTGATTACCATGCACAATCTGAGATCCTTACCCAAAGGTTCCAGGAGAAGGGTTATCCCCTAAAAAATCTTTTAAAAACTAAAAATCAAGTTCTGGCCATGAACAGAGATTCCCTTTTAGTCCCCAAAGAAAAAGCCCCCTTTTTGGGTGACATTCCATTTATATCAGGTTTTCATCGCCAATACAGGGGTGTGGAAAAAATATTTCACAAATATTGGCCCATACTTTGTAAAGATAGAGATTTACAGAAACTACTCCCCCCCAAACCAAAGTTTATTTATAGACGTGCACCAGGACTTAGGAATATGATAGCCCCAAATGTGCCTGACCCCCCAAGAAAACTGTCTACCTTTTTGGATGGATCAGGTTTTCATTATTGTACTAGATGCAAGGCCTGCCGTACTACTAATAGAGCAGGGAAAAAGATTTCTAAATTTCACTCCAAGGTTACCCGACAAGAATTCTCCATAAAACCTCTGATTACATGCAACTCTAGCTATGTCACTTATGTGTTGGAGTGCCCTTGTTCAATCCAATATGTAGGTCGCACTACCCGCAAATTGAGAGTTCGTATCAACGAACATATAGCCAATATTTCTAAAGGTTATCTAAACCATAGTGTATCACGGCATTTCCGTATGGTCCACAATAGAGACCCTCGTTTACTTACTTTTTACGGTATAGATAAGATCACCCCTAACTGGAGAGGTACTGATCTTAAAAAGGCTGTTTCTCAGAATGAGACCCAGTGGCTGTATCGTTTACAAACGATGCAGCCGCAGGGCCTGAATATTGAACTGGATCTAAATTGTTTTTTGACTAATGATTAGGTTTATGCTGGTTTTCCACTTGGACATAATATAATTTTTTACTGAGGTTTATCATTTATTTTTCTCTTCCTAATAATTCAAAATGTTTATATCTACAATGTTAATTATTGAATTGTTAATTATCATCTAATTAATTTTTATTTTTTTATTATTTAGTAATTTTTTTATATTATTTTTCAATTAATATCATTTTCTTCTTTATTATATAATTTTTTGATATACAATATTTTTTACACACTGTTGGGCTCCAGTCTCTCTTTTATAGCTGGTTGCATATTCTCTAGTCATTTGATTGGTGAATATTCAAATAGTTTTTTATTATCTAATTTTATTTTTTAATTGTCCTATTTTTTATAATTAGGCATTGGCGGATTATCCTTTATTCTAGTTTCATTATTGAAATTTGGATTTTCATTATTAATAATATATACAGATATTCATATTGTTAATTAAATTTATTGCATCGAATCCACCTTTGTTAATAAACTGCTATTTGAGATGGTTGTACGGTGTCCTATGAACGGCACTGAGGCTGTGAAGCATTCAACCCCTCCTCTTTATGCAAATTTTATAGTCTATTTAAACTGTCTCCATAGTGACCAAGTACGCTTCCTGAAGACGTGTGAAACGAAACGTACGTCGAGGCGGTACTTGGTCACGCAATTACAACATTTCCGGCCTCCGTGGTTCGTCTGTCCGTCGAGGGTGGAACGCACGCCGCTGCCGTGTTTATTCGACATACCTCTCCCACAGATCGGATTTTCCGTCCTTAGATACGCTTTCCAGCCTCAGTGCCGGGCGATGGCACCTTCTATGTGAGTAGCCATTTGGCTATGTTCTGTTTTCTTTTATTCTTAATAAATGGTATTACACTATATTCGGTTCCTCTCCATCTATTTTATATCCCATGCGTGAGACCCTGTGATGTGAGGACAAGAATCTGGTTATTTCATTTGCAGCAAGCAATATCTTGCTAAAGCCTATTTGACCTTTTTTTAATTAAATTGGTCAACTTCATCTGGTAAGCGGACATCCATTTCCATGAGCACATTGGTGTATTTTGTTCAGTGATGGTGAAGGGATTTTGCTGCTCACGTTTTGTTATGAAGATTTACATCAGGATTTTACACCAATTTTGGATGGACTTTGCTATTGATGCTTATTTATATCTGATTTAATTATTTAAAAATTGTTGACATCACATGTCAAGATTGCACAATTATTATTGTTCACTGATATCTAGGTTTATGAATTTTGTTCACTCAAGTTTATATACATGGGCAGGTTGATTTATATTTTTATTTTGAATTCACTTCCTTTGTTATATACAACCAAATTTTTCACTTTTTTGTCCATTATCTAGCGCTCCCCAACCCCCTCTGTCTCACATTTATGCATTTATGGAAGTTTTCCATTTTTTGCTCAGGGTGTAGCTGCTTCACTTAGTTTCTCTTTTGCTTACTTCATTTGGCGCGGAATTATTTATTATTTTCACTCATATGGCTCCTGAGGAAGCTACATTTTTGGCGAAACATGTAGAGCTGAACTTACTGCACATACTTCCGAGCCGCATGGATATTCTGTGATGACTTTATGATTAATACTGTTAAAGTGTTGTTTTTAATGTTTTCTATTGTAATAAAATAGTTGATATTTTATCATACCTTTTGGAAATGGAAGCCTCTTCGGTAACCATGTCTTCACCACCACTTTGCTTTCTTTCATAATGGACTACAACCTCATCTGTGTTTTGTGCAATAGGCTCTCGCTCTTGCATGAAGGTGATCTATTTCTTCTTGTCGCATTGTTTAAATGCTTTCTATAACTTTTTTTAGTTTTCCTCAGTCTGTGTGTCTTGTAAAATATCCTGGGGTAAGGAAGACATTGTGAGACCCACTTTACCTTTGCAGCCAAAGAGAGCTTCGTATGGTGATCTCTTAATCCCAGAATGAAAGGCCCTTCTTACGTTTGATGAAACAGCGTCCGTAACTCTTTTTTCATCTTGCATCCAAGTGCACTGCATATTTTCAATGTCCCAAATAGCTCTTTTGACATTACCCTGACTCAAAGTCGGCTAGTACTCCTTTAGGCTGCTCACCAATTTATTAGCAAATTCCCTGCCGTTGTCAGACTGTAGAATGGTGCTCCAATTAATGTAAATATGTTCACGGGGTTGTATGCTACTTCTTCCACTGTCGTTGATGTCAGAGCCTTGACGTGATTGTAAACCCTCATTTTTTATTTTTTTTAAATAACAAACACATCATACTTACCTCCACTGTGCAGCTCGTTTTGCGCAGAGTGGCCCCGATCATCCTCTTCTGGGATCCTACAGAGGCCCGTGCGGCTCCTCCCCGTATCAGATAAAACCCTGGAGATGCTCTCTCCTGAGGGGGTTACCTTGAGAGCACGCTCCCGAGTCCAGCATTTGCATCCATAGACACGCATACTGGACTCGGCCCCACCCCCCAGCACCCGCGTCATTGGATTTGATTGACAGCAGCAGGAGCCAATGGCTGCGCTGCTATCAATCTATCTAATCAAGAGTTGGGACCCCGTGGAGAGAGGGAGAGCACGTCTCCGCCAAGTGAATGAAGTGGCTCAGGTAAGTAAAACAGGGGGGCTGGGGGTCACTGCCAGGATGCATTAAGGTGAAAAAACATGAGGGTTTACAATTCCCTTTAAGAACAGCAAACTTAGTTAGATGATCTTAGTACACCATTATAAACTTGTAATCTCTGTCAGGATGGGAGTGAAAATCGTTGAGATCGAGCTGACATCGGGAACTTAAATAAGAAAAAAACATGGGTTTTACCACAACACCTTTTTTAACAATTTTTGGTTTTTCTGCCAACGGCTCACAAAGGCAAATATACAGTTCAATATAGTGATGAGTAATGTTTTTGTACTTGGGTAAAAGTTCTTTCAACATTTTGTCATGTCCTCCATGGCCAATGGCCAAATGAGCCTCATGCAGTACGTTAAAGAACCCATGACGTATAAAACTGGATAGCACTAACGCCTTCTTTAACATGATAAATAAACGTACTTTTGTTGTTTACCACCATCATTTAGCAGCCAATAGTTCTGTGGTTTTTTCTTAGTAGTTGTCTTAGCTGTTTTACATCTCTCACTAACTTTTGGTAAGTGGTTTGGTTAGAAAAACACAATTTTTACACTTTAGATAGTTCTTCCTAGAAATGTCGCTGCATAGCAACATGCCGTGATTCTTGCCCAGATACTACCCCTTGATCCGTTATTCTCATACAGCACAATATGGGCTAATTTCTGCTGTGCAAACTGAGACTTGTGTGGTTTGTCACTGCCGAACAAGGGCTAAAGTGCAAACGGCAGAAGTACTCAATACTCTCTGGTTGAGGTGAGCATCAAAAGTCCCGTGCCTCACTGCATTGAATAGAATGTCTAGGAAATGTGTAAAATATTAGGCATTGCATAATTTGATATCTATAGTTTTCCTAAGCTTTCTATACAATGCCTAATTTCACACATTGACAGTAACATATACACTAGCGAAAATACATAAGAGACACACCTGGGAAGGCTCTAGACATGTGCAATTCATTTTGTTCCGAATTCGTTTAACGAATTTCGACAAACCCGTTTGATGAATTTTTCTGAATATTTGTAAATTCGAATATTTGAAAACTCGTAAATTTGAAAATACGGAAATTTGGGAATTCGGTAATTCAAAATTCTGAAAATCTGAAAATAAGAACGAAAATGCAAAATAACGAAAATCCGAAAACAAGAACGAAAATGCAAAATAATGAAAATCCGAAAATAAGAACGAAAATCCGAAAATAAGAACGAAAATCCGAAAATTCGAAAATCTGAAATAACTGACTAATAATAACGTAACTATTACTAACTATTAAATTATAGGTATTGGAATTTCCTTTCAAATTTGGTTGTTAGAGAACATAACGAATACGAGTTTATCCAAATTTATCTGAAGTTACGAATTATCCGAAATAACGAATGTCTTATCTAAACTAATGGAGTGTAACACATTAATAATAATAATAAATAATAATAATAATGAAAACCTTTTATTATTATTAATAATTCATTCCGTTCCATTTGTTTAGATGCGGCATTCGTTATTTCGGATAATTCGTAACTTCGGATAAATTTGCATTTGTTACGTTCACTAACAGCCAAATTTGAATGGGAATTCCAATACCTATAATTTAATAGTTAGTAATAGTTACGTTAACATTAGTTAGTTAGTTATTTCAGATTTTCTAGTCTTCGGATTTTCATTCTTATTTTCGTATTTTCGTTCTTTTGCATTTTCATTCTATTTTCAGATTTTCTGAATTTGAAATTTTGAATTTCCGAATTTTCAAATTTCCGTATTTTTGAATTTACGAATATTCGAATTTACAAATAAAATTCGTAATCGTTGCGTTGACTTACAGACAAATTTGAAAGGAAGTTCCAATACCTATAATTTAAAAGTTAGTTATTATTAGTTAGTTATTATTTCAAATTTTCAGACTTTCGTTCTTTCGAATTTTCGGATTTTCTTTCTTATTTTCAGATTTTCAAATTTACGAATTTTCAAATTTACGATTTTTTAAATTTACGAATTTTCAAATTTACAAATTTATGAATTTCAATCATAACGAATAATCCAAAAAATGTAAAAAAAAAAAAAAAAACAAATGAAATGAAAACTATCACATTTTTCAGCAGTGCACATGTCTAGTAGGCTGATAGTGGCTAGTATAGCATTAGCATGTCCCCCACAAGCACAGTATTATGAAAAGATCATGGGGTTGATTTCAGCTTCCAGGTTTTATTTTCAAAGCTTGATTGAACAAGCTGAAGTTAGAAGCTGATTGGCTACCATGAAGAGCTGCACCAGAGTTTTCACTGTTCAGTTTTAGTAAATCAACCCACTTTAAGGGTAAAAATTCTCATGGGACATTACATATTTATATGCATTGTTTGATCATGAAATGGGCATTTGTGCTAGAGGTAGGTTGCTTGAATAATCAGATATATATTTAACAGAACAACAAAAGTTTAATTTGTCCCTATTGCAATTTACTTCTGAAAAAAATTGTTTCATGTTTGGAAACAATTAATTGCTGCAATTACAGGGTGCAGCTATGGGGTCACTTGCTGCGTCCTCACGTGCCAATGCCTTTGTCACAACGACTGAAGAAAAATACGCGTATGTTTGTTGTTTTGGAGTTTCTGTATAACTTGGATGCAATTTATAAATAACATTTATGGTGTTTTGCAAGGTGATGAATCATTGCTAATGGAATTTTTATAACTTTTTGAATACCATGGTGCCTTGTTTGGAATTTGATCTGAATGATGACTAATTTTACATCCCATTACTTGATAGTAGACTCTCTGTATTTAACAATAAATTAGGTAGTGCCTATGTTATTATATTAACTGACTGCAATTAGTCACTTCACTAGAAAAGTTTTCACCAGCCTTCAGTTTTTATATCTATTCCTAGAAGTCAACTTCAAAAGCTTTTCCGCATAGTGGAGGATGACCTGATTACAGACTTATGAATTCTAGGAAATAATGAATGAACGAGTGCAGTTGGGTTACCTAGGGAGGTTGTAGTAAAAAAGAAGTGCAGTTTGTGAAATCTTTACCTAGAGATAAAGTCGTGCAGAGAAAAGTTAATTAAATTCTGTTTGTGTCTCTCTTTCGTTCATTATTTAAAGGAATATTTGCTTTCAATAAGTTTAATTTGCATATATTACATAGAAAATATCCACAAATTGCAGATTATAGGGATTAGCTCTTACAATTGTTCAGATCATATACGCTGTATAACTAAAATGTATGTGCTGATTATGTGAAACCTGAGATTTAATCTGTTCCCACTTTTTTAGGTTCTAAGAAGAATGGATGTTATCCTTGTATTTCTTTTATACATTTCTACATTTTATACATTTATTTTTATGTTATTAAGGCCCGGTTCACAGTTCATAACGAACGCGATGCGTCAAAAACACTTTAAATTCGCATGACATCCCTAAAGTCATTGTTTTCAATGACGGTCGTTCACATACATGCATTGCGATTCCTCTACGAATGCGATAAAAAAAGGGTCTTGTGCGAGTTTACTGCGTTGCGTTGCGAATTTAGTCTCCGTAGACATTAATGTAAATCGTTCTTGAATCGCATTGACGGTTCACATATGTGTGAATTCATCACCTCCAGCTCCTCCTCCACACTCTCCACACACTCCACAAAAAATAGGAAGAGAACAGGAAGTTTGGGTTCCATTGGCCAGACAGAAATCGCAGTCACCTCCCAAAATGACAACTCATTCCAGTAGAATCGCAGTAAATTCGCAACAAACACGTAATGAATTTGCAAAGAAGATTCACAACGCAATCTGGTCAAAATCACGCTAAATTCACAACGCATCAGTGTGAACCGGGCCTAAAGGGGAATCATTTTCGTATCCATTGAAAGGTTATTATATTAGGATTAACCACTTGCCGACCGGCTCCTGTACATATATACGTCGGCACTTTAAAGATGGATGTCTCGTAACGGCAGCAGCTGCTGCCATAACCGAGGTATCCATCTTTTCAGTTAGCGGTCCTGTTAACGATAATGGTGGTCTCTGCTCCACTCTCCCACGCCCTCCGCCGCTTACCGGCGCCGTTGGCAGCGGCGGAGGAGATTGGGACCTGTCCGTGGCTGGGTATGGAGACGAGTGAGGGGAAGATGGCCCCCATCCGTCTCCATACCATAGCAGGACGGAAGCGACGTCAAAACGTCACTTACGCCCATATGTCTTAAAGGGCCATTTTTTTGTTGTCATTTTTTCAAATGACAAAATTTAGGTCACAGGTCATGTTTTCAGGATTTTCATTATTTTGCACAGATATTGTAAAGTGGAGCCATTGTGCGCTGAGAGTATAGAGAATTGCCTAAAGGTTGAAGTTTGTCTCAAAGGTGGCTTTTAGGTTACCACTTCAGATTTACAGAGGGGGTCTACTGCTAAAATTACTGCCCTCGATCTGACCTTTGCTGTGATACCTCACATGCATGGTGTAATTGCTGTTTACATATGACACGAGACCAATGCTTGCCTTTGCGCCTTGGGCTTGCCTGGCTAGGACGCATCTACGCCACTCCGGATAGGAGCCTGTGTATGCCTATTCCATTTGCCTACTTTGTGAGGATGTCTGGTAAGCTGAATATCCCCTAGGATTCGCTGGTGTGTTCCTATCTGCACGCTTAGTTGTGTGACACTTTGCCTGTTTAATTTATCATCTGGTAAGCAGCATGTGCATGTGATGAGCTAACTGTCATTGGTTCCGTTTTTCCTCTTTTCACGTTTTTATTCAATACCTTTTTTTGGGTGATTAGGTACAGCTGTGATATTTCCTGATTTGAGATTAGGGTTACAATTCCTCTTACTTATTTCACCTCAATTCACATTTTTTGCATGATTGCACGTTATTCACTCAACATCCATAGTTGGTGTGTCAACTTTGGGTGATATATGATATTCATGATTTATCCTTTTTTGAGTGTTGCACTTTTTTTATTTTTATTTTTATAAATTTATAAAAATTTTTTTTTTGAGTTCTTCATATATCAGTATTACGCTATGCTTGTGTTATATATTTTTTGGATATAAATCTTAACGGACTGGACATATGAGACGAGTGTGATCATCTTGACTCGGCTGGATCATCATTGTAAAGGCCCTGGCTGGGTTTGAGCCACCCGCTCTTATTTGGCTTACATCTGGTAAGCGCATTATTTTGGTGTTTCCAGTCCTTTGGCCGTTTATCACTTATCTCATTGGAGGAAAATTATATGTTATTCATCTATAATAATTTCACCTTCCTTATTTTTGTGGACATTCATATGGGACTGCACGGACTCTACTAAAGAATATTTTATTCATGCATTTTTTAGCGCGTTTTTTTTGTTTATTATTTTGTATTTGGTGTGCCACACTTGTAACCGCAGCTTCCTTTTCTTTGCCAAGCGCAGTTTCTTCTTTTTGACAAAATGCATTTATTATTTTTTTCTTTTATTGCATTTAAGTCCAAATATGAGATCTGAGGACTTTTTGACCCCAGATCTCATATTTAAGAGGACCTGTCATGCTTTTTTCTATTACAAGGGATGTTTACATTCCTTGTAATAGGAATAAACGTGATCCAATTTTTTTTTTTTAAAAACAGTGTAAAAATAAATAAAATCAAGTAAAATAAATAAGAAAATGTTTTTTCTTAAAGCGCCCCGTCCCAACGAGCTTGCACGCAGAAGCAAACGCATACGTGAGTATCACCCGCATATGAAAACGGTGGTCAAACCACACATATGAGTTATCGCCACGATCGTTAGAGCGAGATCAATAATTCTAGCCCTAGATCTCCTCTGTAACTCAAAACATGCAACCTGTAGAATTTTTTACACTTTGCCTATGGAGATTTTTAAGGGTAAAAGTTTGACGCCATTCCACAAGCGGGCGCAATTTTGAAGCGTGACATGTTGGGTATCAATTTACTCGGCGTAACATTATGTTTCACTATATTAAAAAATTGGGCTAACTTTACTGTTGTCTTATTTTTTTATTAAAAAAAGTGAATTTTTTCCAAAGAAAGTGCGCTTGTAAGACCGCTGCGCAAATACGGTGTGACAAAAAGTATTGCAATGATCATCATTTTATTCTTTAGGGTGTTAGAAAAAAAAGTATAATGTTTGGGGGTTCTAAGTAATTTTCTAGCAAAAAAAAATTGTTTTTAACAAGAGAAAATGATCAAAAATTATCAAAAACTGTTACTTAATTTTACCATAATTTAGGCTTCGATGCGGTTGAGGGTTATCTGTCTAGGGATGCCAGACTTCCTCTCCTGTAGCGGAACTTTATTATGCAGCTTTTGAAATTTGCCACTCTGCATATTTATTTCTGGTTCCAGAACCAGTTCTATTTGCAGAAGAGGGGTGTGGCTATGGGGGCGAAAATCGCACCTAGCCCTGCCAACCTCTTCATGTCTCAGTGGGAACAGGATGTCATCTATGCTGCCCGGAGGCCGGAGTTGGTTCTCTGGGCCAGATACATAGACAACATCCTCCTCCTATGGGATGGGGATCGCACCTCATTGGATAACTTTATGGCCACACTCAACCTTAACGATAGGGGAATTTCTTTGAGCTATGAGGCTAACACCTCTAATGTTAACTTTTTAGATCTGGAGATCCTGGTGGTAGAACATAACTTAGAATTCAGAACCTACTTCAAACCTACCGGTTACATTTCGATCGATAGTTGCCACCAGGATCAATGGCTGAAGGCAAACCCATGCGGCCAATTTTTGAGGTTGCGTCGTAATTGCACTAGAACTTCTGACTACTTGTCCCAGTCCCAGCTACTCAGGAATAGATTCTTAGAAAAGGTTTATGGTCCAGATCTTTTGGACAAAGAGATTAATAGGATTTTGTTACTCAAGAGAAGTTCCACTTTGATAGAACGTCAGAAGACCACTTCTGACTCCAGATTCAAATGGGCCTTTACCACCACCCACTCCATCCAATCTAGACAAATTAGAAACATCTTTAGAAAAAAAATGGAAAGTGCTTTTGAACGATAGATTATTGGGTCCAGTCCCTCTAGAACGGGCTGCAGTTATCTTTAGAGGTGCACAATCCATTCAGGGGCAAGTTGCCCCGAATGTGATCGATCCCCCTAAAAAGATATCTTTTTTTCAACACTGTAAGGTTTATTACCCATGTCGTAGGTGCAACGTGTGCCTTCACAATATTGGGGGGCGGCAAAAAATGGTAACATTTAAGTCTACTGTAACATCTCATATATACCACATGAAACTGTTTGCTACATGTTCCTCCCAATATATTGTTTACTTACCTGCCCCTGCCATAAACAGTACGTTGGTCGTACGATCAGGACCTTCTCTATCCGAGTCAATGAGCACGTGGCTGGAATCAAAGGGGGGAAAGTAAACACACGGTACCACGGCATTATTTGCAGTACCATAATAAAGACCCTTTTGGTACACTTTTCCAGGTGATTGATAGGTTCATCCCTCATTGGAGGGGTGAATCGTGACTTCGGGGCGTTTCATGCCTCGAAACGTACTGGATCCATGAGTTGAGGTCCTACTTTCCGTTTGGATTAAACGTGGAATGGGACCTCAACTCTTTCATTAATCAATCTTAGTGATTGTTTTTGTTCATTTTTATTTTTCCAGCTGGTTGTCACTCAGGTTACATATCGGATAAGTGGTCTCTCTGGGGTTTCTTGTGTTCTCTTTGGTTTGACTCTGTGGAGTTCTTTATGGGGGGCTCCTTGGAGTGGAACCTTGAAGTGCATACAGAACTCCTTTCACTAGTTTTGATTTGTTTTTTTTAATTGTATTCTTTTTTCATTTAGAGATTTTTCCTTTTTACTATGTTCTTCATTTTTCAGTTTATTCACTTTTTGTATTACCAACCATCCATTTAGTGTCTGATGTCTTTTATGAATTTCCATATCTTACACCATGAAATTCTTTCGTTTTGTAGACTTCTACCTCACATGTATGGGTCCTTAATGTTACCTACCTACTGTTACCTAGTATGTTCCCGTTATGGTGGATATGTGTGTTTTTGTTTTAATATACACAAATTCCCTCTAGAAACCTGGAGTGACGTTGTGTCTATTGGCTCTGATTGGTCAGGATGCACCTACGTGACTGCGGTGATGATGCCCGCTGATATCGCGGGATTTCCTTTCCCCGCGGTCACGTGACCTTGTTTCCTTTCCGATCACGTGACCCGGGAATGACGTTTGGCGGGCTTTGCAGCGCGACGTCATATCCTTTTGTTTGACACGCGGGCGGACGGCTCTACAGACTGGTTTGTTCCGGTCTGTGGCTTATTGAACGATACGCCCGCCTGTCACTTCTATTCCTAAATTCATTTGTTTACTGGATCATGTGATAAACCTCCCGATCAGGTGAATGTCCTTGGTCCAATGATATTCAATTTGAGTCTCTCTTCCTCATTGGTTATGTATTTTATGTTTATTTATAAATATTAGCAGCGTGGAGTGGGTTGTCCATGCCCCAGTGGAAGACCATTAGGTCGAAACGCGCCTTTTAAAGTGATCACATTTTTATTTGTTCGGCTTTTTAGAAATAAAAATCCCCTTTTTTACCTGCACCATGCGAAAGTTTTAATTTTCTTTTACATATTGCCTGGATAAGAGCGATTGCCCATTGTGGGCCCTTTTGTGGCACATCGTGCCTCCAAAGTCTTGTGTTTGGAATTCCTATTTCGATGACCTGCCTTGATGACCCCTGGAGGTTCGGTTGATGACCCCTTGAGGGTCGGTTGAAGTCCACCTTGCCAGCTCCACCATCCTTGACATCCTTCAACCTGCCCGGTTGGGCTCACTGCCTTATTGACTCCATGTCGCTGACAGGGGAGTCCACCAGATTTGGTAAGAGTACCCATCTTTTCTTATCCACTGATGTTGAGTACTATTGATGTTGGTTCCATCCACGGATCTATATTACCTCTGCCAGTCCTTTTTGGATATCCACCATCCATGAATGGCCCTTTCTGTGTTCTGACACAATCGGACACTCCATTATTTCACTTTTTTCTTTGGGTTTGAGACTTTATGATTTATTATATCACTTAAACTTAAACACTTAAACACTTAAAAACTTAAACACTTTTCTTGTCAAATTTATTTATTGAATTTTAACAATTAGCATACATAAGTACATATGGTGGTAGCAAAAGAAAAGATATATATGGTAATAATATTGAGTTTAGTTCCAACATAAACTAAAAGCAGTTTAACTAAAGCAATTTTAGCATAGATCTAACTACTCAAAAGATTACGTCATACATTGTATAAGGGAGGATAAAACCAACTTAGACCAGGTTAATATAAGATGACCTAAGATAAAAAAAAAGGTCCTAATTATTATCAAGAGTATACTTTAGTTTTTAAATTAAATAAAAAAAAGATTATAGAATCCAAAATCTTTTACACACTTCTACAGGCGGCAGAAGACGGTCCCCACCTCCTGCCGCCAACTTTACCGAGCTCTCCCATTCAGGGAGACCAATAAGGATGCAACTGGTGGCATCCTGGGAGGCAGTTAGAGGAACTCCCACTGTGTGATGTCAGAGACTGCAAGCGAGAAGAATTTTGTCATTTCCGGTTTCGGTCTGATGTAAATAAGCCATGGCCGGTTTGATGTAAACAAGCTTTTACAGATCTCGGTTTGATCAGATGCTTTGGAGGCCGAAGGAGATTTATAGGGTCTACATAAAGAGGACCTATTATGGCTTATGCTATCACAAGGGATGTTGCTCATCCCTTATGATAGTAATAAAGTTGATCCAAATAAATAAATAAATATTAAAGGTACACTGTTAACATTTTTTAAATAAAATAAATAATGAGTTTTTTTAAATACAAAGAAGCTGCAGGGCCACATATGCCAGAACCTGCCTATCTAACCGGACTTTATAGGCTTAGCATAGGAGACATAGAATTCAAAAAAATATAAACTTTATTGTACAAAATTCAATAAAATAAGGGCCCAAAGGCCTAAATTGAGCCATAAGTAGTTGTTGCAAGACACACTCTACTCTGGTACTGGAAGACTCAATATGTAGATATCAAGACATGTAATAACACTTGTGGAAACATATTCTTCCGGTAACCTAAACTGCCAGGTCAATGTTTGCCAGTAACACGGCTTCTTCAGGACCCAATATGGCACAGTAGAGCAACAAAAATTGTATTGGATCATGCAAATTCAATAGGGTATAGTCTGGGGGCCGGCATTGGGGCACCAGGACCCACAGCCAGCAACAGAATCTCGTCCAGGGCAGAAAAGGTAAGGGCAAGCTATATGATTTGGTTATCAAAGATAGGTGCAAAAATGGGCCATCAGCAACGATCTTGCATACGGTTTGCAGTGAGGTATAAGCGATGGAGTCAAACAGGCCACAACATTTAGTTGAAAAGATATAGGGGACCCAAATTTATAGTAGATAGAATGAACGCCAGCAAAAGTAGTCACTATCTGCCCCTCTGCCCTGGAGAGTATACCACATGTCTATGGATGCTCTCCAACAACGTCCACCCAGTTATCAATTTTTTTTTAAAGCATCCCCCACCTCCCCCCATGCTCATGCACAAAGGCGAACATGCCCGTTGGTTCTGCACAAATATGTAAACAGTGATCGCACTACACACGCGAGGAATGACCACGAACAGGGGCGGACTGACCATTCGAGCACTCGGGCACTGCACACATCAGGGTTGCCAGCCTCAATAAAACCAGGGACAGTATGTAAAAATCTGTGTTTTTTTCAAAATCCCAAGATTATAGCTGCCCCGCCTCTCCAGTACCTTTTCAGTGTGTGTATGTGTATTCTGTGTGTGTATACTGTGTGTGTATATTGTGTGTCTGTGTGTGCATACTGTAAGTGTGTGTTTATACTGTGTGGCCCCATAATCTATTGCCTGGGGGCCCCATAATCTCATATTGCCTAGGGACCCCATAATCTCCTATTGCCGGGGGGCCCCATAATCTCCCATTGCCCGGGGGCCCCATGAGTTGTCAGTCCGCCCCTGACCATGAACATCAGAGTGAGATAAAAAATTCTAGTGCCAAACCTTCTATGTAACTCTAAACCTGTAAGCTGTTAAGGCTTTTAAAGCATCGCCTTAGGACATTTTTAGGTACCATAGTTTGGCATCGTTCCACATCGTCTTTTATGTTTTTACCAAAAAATGGGTATTATATTGTGTTTGTGTGCACAAAAACGTATTACAGTGTATTTTTTGCTAAAAATCTTCGTTTGATAGACCACTGAGCAAATATTGTGCAACATTGCAAATTACAAGGAAAACACAGATTTGTTTTTCACTCCTGGATTAGCTTGTCCTAAGTGGACTTTCAGTGGATGAGAGTTGAACTTATTGGACTGCATTATGGACATTATTGATTTTATCTGGTCATCATTTAGTCCGGGTTCACACTGCGGCGGCTTCAAAGTAGCACGACTTCCACATGACTTTGCAGCCGAATCCCAACGCAACTTCGGCGTGACTTGCATGCGACTTCTTTAACCACTTGCTTACTGGGCACTTAAACCCCCCTCCTATCCAGACCAATTTTCAGCTTTCAACTTTGAATGACAATTGCGCGGACATACAACACTGTACCCAAATGAATTTTTTATCATTTTTTCCCCACAAATAGAGCCTTCTTTTGGTGGTACTTGATCACCTTTGCGGTTTTTATTATATGTTAAAAAAAATGTAAAAAGACCGAATTTAAAAAAAAAAAAAAAAATTTCTTTTTTTTATATTTTGTTATAAAATTTTAAAAGGGTAATTTTTCTCCTTCATTGATGTACGCTGATGAGGAGACACTGATGGGCACTGATAGGTGGCAGTGATGGGCACTGATGCGTGGCAGTGATGGGCACTGATGGATGGCAGTGATGGGCACTGATGTGTGGCAATAATGGGCACTGATTGGTTACACTGATAGGCAGCACTGCAAGGTGGCACTGATTGGCACCACTGGTGGGCATTGATAGGTGGCACTTGTGGGCAGTGATAGGTGGCACTTGTGGGCATTGATAGGTGGCACCTGTTGTCATTGATAGGTGGCACTCATGGGCATTGATAGGTGGCACTGGTGGGCACTGTCAGGTGGCAATGGCAGGTGGCACTGGCAGGGGGTACTGGTGGCACATATGAGGCAGAATTGCCTCTTCCTATTCGGGATCGATGTCCCTTGCTGATAAGCTGGTGATCGGCTTTTTTTTTCTCCTCGCACTGTCAGGAGAAAAAAAAATGATCACAGAGCTTTTGTTTTGATCATGTAATCAGCTGTCATTGGCTGACAGCTGATCACATGCTAAGGGGCCTGGACTGGCCCCTTACTCGGATCGGTGATCACCCGAGTCTCAGTGACTCGGTGATCACAGCGCGCGCCCTGCAGGGAGCGTGCAGGGCGCGTGCACAGGGGAGTCCGTCATATAACATCCCGCAAATTTAGGTCCGCGTTGTAGCTGTCATTCGGCTATAGCGCGGATGTCAAGTGGTTAACAGAAGTCAATGCAAGTCATACCAAAGTCTGACCAAAAGTAGTGCAGGAACCTTTTTCTAAGTCGGAGCGACTGATTAGAACGGTTTCATTGCACTGAATGGGTTGCGACTTCTGATGCGACAAGTGCTCCAAAGTCGGACCGATTGCTGCATCAGTGTGAACCTGGTCTTAGTTGAGATGGACTTCTGCTAAATGATTTGTTGAAACTGTTACAGGCTTGTGTTTGTTCACCTGCGACAACAACCATTTTATTTTCTGTAGCACCCTCTTAGGTAGGTGCTAAAGAGAGAGCATAATTTTGGGTTTCCCTGCATACCAGAGAGGCTATTAGGTAAATGTAGGTGTTCTCCGCCTACCAGGGAGCAGTCATCCATTGATACGGTCTGCTCATGGTTCTCAGATGCTGCTCATGTTGTCTGTCTGTTTCACACTGGTCCAATAGGACGGGCCATATTGGACAGTAGGAGGAAAGCTGACAAATGGGAGCATAGGTGTAGTTACAGCCCTGGCCATTGGCAGAAGCAGGGGCCTCAAGGCATGCTGGGTGACTGTATATATGCCTAGGGCACATGTGCTCAAGGTCTTCGGCTTCTGCCCCTTCCCTGTTCAGACTGCCATGGTGGCCAACCTAAGGGCCAGAACTGAGGAAGCTGCAACTCGGATGTCCTGTAAAGCTGACTAGGAGGGAGACGCACCTAGAAGGATCTGTTTCTGGTTACAGTGAGTACAGACTTGCGTCTAGGGGACTGTCTTTTGAGGGCCATCCCTTCAGGCTAGAGAAGTCAAGGGACGGGTGTCAACTAAAGGGGATGCTGGTGAGTGGCCTAAAGAAAATTGGTGCATTGAATCTGCTGCCAGAGCAAGCAAAGGACAGCTATAGTGTGGTTCAGCAGTGAATCTGCTATCCAGATCAATTTATTGGGGTCAAGTGAGAGTTGTCCTCATCTGTGCATAGTTCAAGTTGAAGTATCCCTCTAATCCCTTCTCCTATCCAAGTTCTGCCAATAAATACCCAAAAAAAAAAATACCCTAGACTGAACATTACATAACAAGTGGAAGAGTGTGGGTGATAGTGTGAAAATACCCAAGTGTCTGGCTGCAGGATAATCAGAGGGAGGCCCAGGAAAGACTATACTCAGCAACCCCTACAGGGGCAGTGCTACATTAATGTCCAGAGCATTTTTTGCTGACAATTGCGCGGTCGTACGACATTGTACCCAAACAAAATTGATGTCCTTTTTTCCCACAAGCAGAGCTTTCTTTTGGTGGTATTTGATCACCTCTGCGGTTTTTATTTTTTGTGCTATAAACAAAAAAAGCGACAATTTTGAAAAAAAAAATAATTTTTTTTTTTTTACTTTCTGCTAGAATACGTATCCAAAAAAATATTAAAAAAAACAAACGTATTCATCAGTTTAGTCCGATTTATATTCTTCTACATATTTTTGGTGAAAAAAATTGTAATAAGCGTATATTGATTGGTTTGCACAAAAGCTACCGTGTCTTCAAACTACGGGATCGATTTAGGGACTCTTATTTTGTTTTTTGTTTTTACTGGTAGTGGCGGGCGATCTGCGATTTTTAGCAGGACTGCAACATTGTGGCGGACAAATCTGACCCCAAATGACACCTTTTGGGGACCAGTGACTTTATTACATTGATCAGCGCTTTAAAAATGTACTATTCAATGTAAAAATGACACTGGCAGGGAAGGTGTTAACACGGAAGGGAAGGGGGCGATCAAGGGGTTTAGTGTGTTCCCTCAGCTTGTAGGGGGGATGGGATTACTGAAACATGACAGAGATCTCTGTTCCTGATCACTAGGAGCAGTAGATCCCTGTCATGTCACTAGGCAGAACGGGGAAATGCCTTGTTTACATAGGCAGTTCCCCGTTCTGCCTCTCCTCGCCGCAATCGCGGGCCGGCGGTGGACATCGAGTCCCAGGGCGCAGGCGGGCGCACACGCCTGCCCGCTATCCTGCTTTTACAAACTACATTTTACATTTTCACAATATATATGGATTTTTTTTTCACTTGATTATTTGATTTGTTTATTATTTTTTACATTATTGTGATCACTGTAATCATATATATTTTTTTCACTTGGGTTTTCTAGATTTACTTCACCAGCATCCCAGTCTAGGATGAATTTAAAAGTGAATCCACGTAGCATGACAACCTTTACTATTTGCAATATAGTCCGTCGATGGCCCATGTTTGGCCCCAAAGCATATTAGGGTGATGTGTGGGTCACATTTCCCACCTTCCTATTAGACATGTGCACCGTCAAGAAATTTGCTTTGCTTCGTTCCGTTTCATATTAGCCGTTAATTCGTATTTCGTAATTCATGTCCGAAATTCAATTTGGATTCGTACGAAATACGAATTTTCGTTAGGTTCGTTAACTTTTCGTAACAATTACGAACGTTCGTTATGATGAATTTATCATTATGAGGGGCTCCCACCATCCCTGTGCTGTGCTCATTATGAGGGGCTCACACCATCCCTGCGCTGTGCTCATTATGAGGGGCTCCCACCATCCCTGTGCTGTGCTCATTATGAGGGGCTCCCACCATCCCTGTGCTGTGCTCATTATGAGGGGCTCCCACCATCCCTGTGCTGTGCTCATTATGAGGGGCTCCCACCATCCCTGTGCTGTGCTCATTATGAGGGGCTCCCACCATCCCTGTGCTGTGCTCATTATGAGGGGCTCCCACCATCCCTGTGCTGTGCTAATTATGAGGGGCTCCCACCATCCCTTTGCTGTGCTCATTATGAGGGGCTCCCACCATCCCTCTTCTCATTATGAGGGTCTCCCACCATCCATGTGCTGTGCTCATTATGAGGGTCTCCCACCATCCCTGTGCTGTCCTCATTATGAGGGGCTCCCACCATCCCTGTGCTGTCCTCAATATGAGGGGCTCCCACCATCCCTGTGCTGTCCTCATTATGAGGGGCTCCCACCATCCCTGTGCTGTGCTCATTATGAGGGGCTCCCACCATCCCTGTGCTGTGCTCATTATGAGGGGCTCCCACCATCCCTGTGCTGTGCTGACTTCCTGGGTTTTTAACTTCATCATGACAAATAATCTTAATTAACGAAAATTCTTTGTTTGTCCGATTCTGAATCTCCCACCGGCTACCAGTACCAGTCTCCCACTCCCATTTTAAACAAGGTCATTTTCCCAACCCTCACTCAGCAGCAGAAGAAAACCTCTGATTGGTCAACAAAACACCAGTCACGTTTCCGCTGTAACGGAGTTTGGATCCGAAATTCGTAAAGGAAATTTCGTATTTCGTACAAAATTTTAAAGTATAGCAATTCGTATTTTGGATCCTCCCGATTGTACGAATTTACGGAAATTCGTATGAATTTTTGATTGGCACGAAACTAATCCCACATGTCTACTTTCTATTCCTCTCCCCTTCTTTTTCTTCTTTTCCCCATCATCTTTCCATCCTTCCTCCAACCCTCCTCCTAATTCAACTCCCCCTTAAATCCCAATGTAAATAACTGTCATAATTAATAATTATTGGACCCTCACCTGGATCTTAGACCATATAAAATAAAATCATGTAGAAATGTACTCCATTTAGACCAACTACCTTGGTAGGTAGCCTCCTGGAGCTTGGAGACTACAGCCTCCTCTTTTCCAAAGTTCTATAACTTCCTTCAGATGGTTCCATCAACAATCTGGAAACAAATGGCACTCCTGTGTAATCGCTATGCAGATAATGAAATGTTGTCAACCACAATACAAGATCGATTGATATGTCTTTATTGATTTTGCAATGTATGTGTCCTTACGGGTGTTCGTCTTTGTATTATCAGTAAAACTGAAAAAATGATCAGTTTAAAAAAAAAAAAATGAAACGCATTGGGGTTGTGTCATGAGGGCTACATACCTGATGTGAGACCGAAGTAGTGGGAAGGCCTCCCTTGCACCTCGGGTCTTTAAAGCCTCTGGAGATGGAGAGAGAGACTTGGTGGACACCGAGTGGCAGGGGTGCCAGGGGTGCAGAGCACCGTGCAAGCCTTAGTCCGAGATCCGAGCCGAGGTCAAGTCCAGTTGGGCAACGAAGTATAAAAGAGGTAGCCTCCCTGGCGGTTTTCCCGAGTGTGGCTCGGGGTTAAAATTCAGGACCATTAGCGGTAACCCCGAGCCACACTCGGGATTACATCGCAGGATCCTGGTGTGGCTTTACTTACCTTGTCCCTGGGATCCTGCGATGTCCCCCACAGTGTCCGTGGGCTCCGTCCTCTGCCCCAAGCCTCTCCGTGCCAGGCTCCGTTCCCTGCGAGTGGCGCGATGCACGGGGGTGGAGCCTGGCAGCAAATTCAAAAAAGTGTAATCTTACAGATTACAGTACTGTATGAAATGATTTCACATCCCTTTTGTCCCCAGTGCTTTGGCCCATGCCCTGCATGCAGTTTTATGTTATATATACTGTTCTTTCTGCCTGGAAACTGGAGATTGTCCATAGCAACCAAAAAGTGTCCCTTTACATCAAAAGTGGCTTTAGACCAGCTAGAAAACAGCGATAGTAAATTAGAACACTTGCAGAATTGAGCGATAGTGAATCGTGGGGAAATTTATTGTATTATTGATTTTTTTTTTTAATTATTTATTTTTGCTTATTATATTATAATTTATGTTTTTGTGTTTCAAACTTTATCATACCCGGGATATCTACTAGACTCTTGTTTGGAGAGATTTAGGTGTGTTATTGTTAAGAATTACAGACCTACAATATAAAACGCCAAATTTCCATGCAAAATAATTGTACCGCTTTCAGCACCTAAAATCCGAAATAATCATACCGCCAGGGAGGTTAATCAGAAGAAGAATGGTCGAGATCCAAGCTGGGGTCGGTTCCAATCTGACAGCTGAGTACAAAAGCGGCAAAGAAGTAGAATGGTTAAGGTACAAATCCAAGGTCAATGGCAAGCAGCAATCAAGAGTAGTCAAACAGGTTTCCAGGTCACAACAAGTTCAGACAGATCACACATTAGCACAGGGACAAGGGAGGACTGAAGATAATACAGCAATTTGGGAGTGTCTGGGCTGGGCTTATATAGGGAAGTTTGAGGTCACTTCCTGTGCGTCTCCTGGGCATTTTCCCGCCTTTTTCCATCAGGTTTATGTCACTTCCTGTGCGCGTCCTGGGCATTTTCCTGCCCTTTTCCACCAAGTCTTCTTGCGGGTCGTCGCCCTGAGGCATCTTTGGCGCCTGCTCAGTTGGCACGGATTTCCTCTTGCGGCAACGCGCCATTGGTGCATGCGTAATAAGCCCTGGACTCTTACAGATTTACTGGAGAGTGCAAAATCTGGTGCAGCTGTACATGGTAGCCAATCAGCTTCCAGGTTTTTTTTTTTTTGTCAAAGCTTAATTGAACAAGCTGGCGTTAGAAGCTGATTGGCTGCCATTCACGGTTGCACCAGATTTTGCACTCTCCAGTTTTAGTAAATGAAGCTCACTGTATTGTTCCATGTTTTGTGATCGGCTGAAAATACAGATTAAAAATACAACCGGAATGTTAAAATCAATCATTTATTCGATGTGTATTTTGATCAATTCTCAATACACACACACACACAGATATTTGACCAATCGTAATTGATTATCAAAATTCTGCCACAGAGATCGACACACAGAGTTGAAATCTACCAAATGCTCTTTAATTGATCATATTGTGGATCTGTGGTTTGTAATTTTTCTTTCACGCAATCAGTATGGCCGTATTGGAGGATGGATTCTATACAAAGGTTGCCATGCATTCAATCTGACTTTGAACTGACCAATTTGCGTACTATGTCACAACTTACGCCATCAGATGCCTTTACATAATACTGGGATATTTTAAGCAACAATACTTTACCTGTCACTCAAAATCCTCACTTTGTACAGAACGGGTTTGTCGGTGAAAGTCAGCTCAGTAGCCTCGCCCGTCTACAGAGGCTTCAAAATCCCCCACAACGTATCTGAGACTCAGTTCAGAGATAAGACCCACCACTGCCAACCATGGGGCTCAGGATCCACTTATTGCTTATTGTAGCCACCTGCTTCACATGTAAGCAAAAATGATATTAGTATTTACTCCGTTTTATTATAGTTTTTATCTTTTTTTTTCTTTTTCTTTTTCTTTCTTTTTTATTTTTTTTTTATACACACAATACAATCTACTTTGTATACATTTCAGACTATCTAATAGTTTTTGCTGGAGTACTGCAAAAATACCTTTATAAAATTAATTGCAGCTAGCCAAGTCGCCTGTTTATCCTCGAAATCTTAATTATAAGCTCAATGGAAAGAAATTTAAAGGCTAACACATTTTATTTAAAATTAAGAGGTGGATCATAGAGAAGAATAAATTAGGATTCATGCTAAAATAAATCGGATAGCCGTGGTCATTTGGTTAGACTGGTAACGGTTGCTCAGACTCTTGGCGTTATGTTTCCCTCCCCATACAGCCCCTGCGTGGGCAGACTGTTCCTATTATTTTGTTTTTTTGTTGTTATTTTTATTTTGTTTTTTTTAATTTTTTTGCTTTTTTTTGTCTGTGGTTATGTTTTGTTGTACACTGGAAAATGCCAATAAGGAAATATTTAAAACAAAAAAAAAACAAAAAAAACAAAAAAAAAGATAAATAAGATAGAAGCTATAGCTATTCTACTTCCATAAAGACACGCTATTTTAAAAAATATTGTATTTTGGTAACTGCTTGTGGTTGATACCTGTAATAACTGTATTCAGTATATGGGTTACTTGTATGTATTTCACATGCCTTTATTTTTACTTTTCTATGCATTTACATTCATACCAAGCTGTCAAGGAAAGGTGACTGTTATAAGGAAAGTGACAAGCCGTATACGCTGCCGAGTATATTTACAATGGTCAGCATCTTTACATGTGGCTTAAACTTTAAAAACATTTTTTTTTTTTTTTTAATAAATTAAAAATGTTTATTAAAAAAAAAAACGCATGTTCATGTAACTGCTTAAAAGTTGTTAGCAGAAGATGGGATTTCATTTGTTTGTTGCTTAGATGCCGTGAGACTGCGGTGGGCGGCTATTTCAGCGCAGTGTTGAGGGTGAATTTACTAAAGACAAATAGACTGTGCACTTTGCATGTGCAGTTGCTTCAGAGCTTATTAAATGAGGGGATGCTCTGCTAATAATATTATTAATATTATTATTATCATTATTAATTAATATTATTATTATACAGGATTTAGTTGTAGCCAACAGTTTACACAACGCTTTGCAATATAAAACGGAGACAATACAGTTACAATACAATAAAATAGAAGAGGATTAAGAGGGCCCTGCTCAGAAGAGCTTACAATCTAACAGGGTAAAATTGGGCGATTCACCGGGCCACACATGTAAATTGCCACCATCCCTTGGTAATACATAGAATAAACCTCAAAGATATGGGATTTTGTAGGCAATTGAAAAAAAATGTAAAATTTCATATATAGAAAATTGATATTTATTATAGAAAAATTACATAAAAATCTCATATTGGAAATACAAAACATTACATCAATGGTATTATCAATATTGCACAATTGACTGTTAGCCATAAAGAGGTAGTTCCCATCTACTTGTTATTCCCTTGTTCATTGATTGTGCCGAGGAATACAGCAGAGAGGGGTATCCAACGCGTTTCAATATGTACTGTTATAAATCTTCTTCAGGGAATAATACCACTTCTGAAAAAAGAGCTTGAATTAGTGACACATTGGTACATAATTGTATGAAATACATATACATTATCACCCACATGCACCTCCAAAAAAAAAAAAAAAACTTCTGCTAAACATGTTTTCATTGTAAGTGTATGTGGACGATAAATGCTGTTCCTAGTGATTAGGAACAGCGATCTCTCTCCTCCTCCAGTCAGTCCCCTCCCCCCAAAGTTAGAAACACCTCCCTAGGGAACACTTAACCCCGTGATCGCCCTCCCCCTAGTGTTAACCCCTTCCCTGCCAGTGTCATTTATACAGTAATCAGTGTCTATTTTTAGCTCTGATCGCTGTAGGGGTAAAAAGGACGTCAATTTTGTTTGGGTCGCGCAATTGTCAGTTAAAGTGAGTGCCGTATCACAAAAAATGGTCTGCTCATTAAGGGGGTAAAAACCTTCCAGGAGCTGAAGTGGTTAAAGTCCATTTAAAACTAATAAGACCACCCTGTCCACAGGGGGCCGAGGCTGCTGCGAGATTTCACTGCAGAACAAACAGCATTGTCACTCTGTTAGGTGAAGTGGAAAACAAACAGATTTACTTGCAGGATCAATTAATATTATTAAAACGATGTCGTGAAGGGACTTAACACAACAACTGTTGTGTTAAGGTTCCAGATAGACAACATCATATATGTTATTTTTAATTGTGTCCATCGTTGATTCCCTAATAATGATTATTTTTAAGACTAGTGATTGAACTGTTATCTTATTGCATTCCTCTATTACCCTTTTATTCCCTAATTAATTTAAATGTATTATAATTAATACATTATATAATAAATTACATAATACATTAATCAATTAATATTAATTCAATATTAATTAATATTGAACTGTACTGTAATTGTGCTGTTCCCCCTCTACATTGTAAAGCACTGTGTAAACTGTTGGCGCTATATAAATCGTGTATAATAATAATAATAATAATAATAATTACCTAGCAATAGCAAATCACATTCAACTGTTAACAAGTCCAGTTGAAAGCGACTCGCTGTAGTTCATAACCTGGATACAGGAAAAGCTTCACAGATATATTATAAGTGATGTATGTGTTACTAGTACTACTACTAATAATTAATTATTTTTTAGTAGTAGAACAAGTGTTAACCTGATATTCGTGGGTTGATTTACTAAAGGCAAATACAACACTGTGCACTTTGCAGTTGCTCCACAGCTTGGCAAATGAGCAGAAGCTCTGCTGACGTCCATCATCCAATCATGTGCAAGCAAAAATGCCGTTTTTTTTTTCTTTTTCCTTGGACATGATTGGATATTCTTTGCAAAGTGAAGCTTTATTGCATTTACTAAGCTCTGGAGCAACTGTTCTTTGGCAGTGTTAATTTAGTTGACTAAAACGACTAAAACATTTTAGTCGACTAAAATGACTAAAACATTATAGTCGACTAAATGAATACTATTTTAGTCGACTAAAATACGACTAAAGCTAAAACAATTGAGATCACTAAAATACGACTCAAATTAAAAGCCATTTTAAGTCAAAAGACTAAAATGAGACTAAAACTAAAATGCCATTTTAGTCCTAAGACTAAAATGAGACTAAAGCTAAAATGCCATTTTAGTCAAAAGATTATGACTAAAACTAAATTGCAATTACTGAAATGTACTGAAGATTTTAGTCGACTAAAATGTACTGGAGATTTAGTCGACTAAATGCGACTAAAACTAAAACAATTGCAGAAGACTAAAATGGGACTAAAACTAAAATGCCATTTTAGTCCTAAGACTAAAATTAACACTGCTCTTTGCAAAGCGCACAGTCTATTTGCCTTTAGTAAGGCTTCATGTACACTGCTGCTGGTAAATGGACGTTTAGGATCGGTTGGGCATTTTTTTTCAGCTGCCCCTAAACTCTGCTCAATGTGCGGCAACCTATTAGAACAATGAATAACCTACTCCCATTAGAAAAAATATGTATAGAACGAGACGAAAAAAGTGGTTTTTCTAGAATATATAAAATATTGGTCGAGCTGAAGAGGGTAGACACCTTGTCTTTTATAAGTAAATGGGAGAAGGAGTTAGGTTTAACATTTGCAGAGACAGAAGTGGAACTGATAGTAAAGCGTCTTTTGACCACGTCAGTT
Source organism: Lithobates clamitans (assembly GCA_037952925.1). NCBI lineage: Eukaryota > Metazoa > Chordata > Amphibia > Anura > Ranidae > Lithobates > Lithobates clamitans. The sequence continues at coordinate 2,058,190 of JBBGZY010001366.1, read as the reverse complement.
AATTATAAAGTCCTAGAGTTAAATTACAAGTGTTTAACAAGAATGTACATGACCCCGGATAAGATGCATAAAATCGATAAGGATAAATCTCGGCTTTGTTGGAGGGGATGTGGCGAAATTGGGACGATGGCCCATGTGTGGTGGTCGTGTCCTGAGATAGTGATCTTTTGGGATGAGATCAGAAAATATATTAAAGAGATTACTAAATATGATTTGCCAAGGGATCCCAGGGCCCTTCTGTTCCACCTGAGTGAGATGCATACTAAGGCCTACCTCAGATCACTCCTTCCTCACCTTATTGATGCAGCTAAGAGCCTAATCCCCAAAAACTGGAATAGAAAAGAAAGGCCAACCATGAGGGAATGGATCAATAAAATAAATGAGATACAGGACTTGGAATATCTAAGGTTCAGTGAAGGGATGAAAATGGAGGCGTTTAGGTCTAAGTGGGGAGAATGGGAGAGATTTAGAAATTCTATAAAAGCAGCTGAGATATGGTTATCTTGAATGGCTAAGGGGGGGGGGTAAATAATATAAAAAAAAAACAAAAAAACAAAAAAAAAAAAACAGGAGACGTGAGGGAGTATGGTCTCGGGTGGGGGGACAGGGGGGGTGGTGGGTGGTGGTGGAGGGTGGCTAGTAAGGAATTAATGGTTTATGTTGGAAATAATGGGGGGGGGTGTAATTCTTGAATATGTGTGTTAAGAAATCTCCCAATCAATGCAATAGTTTAAAGCCATAATGATGTGACGGAAAAAGGGAGGTATTTTTCTTGATCGTCAACTTGAAAAAAGCTACTCCCATGGTTCATCCCTTCGCTGATGTGGCAAAAAAAAAAAAAAAAAAAAAAAAAAAAAAAAAAAACTCTGCTCAATGTTATCTGATCAGTACGCAGTACGTGTACACAAGGTTGTTTATAGTCATTTCTAGGCAGTTGAGTTTAGAGGCTTTTTTTGGAAGGCGAAAAAATGGGTTCAGGCGTTGAGTTTAGAGACATTTCGAACGCCAAACGCTTATAAACGTGGCTAAACGCAGCTAAAGATGGTAACTCGCGTTTAGACGCCTTTCGTTGACAGGCGTTTTTCATTTTTGGCTATTTAAAAAAAAAAAAATGTAAACGCGGCAAAACTGACTTTTTTAAACATGGGTTACTATCTGTCAAGTTAAGTCATTCAGGAAAGGTTGTAAAAATGTCCTGTGTACATGAAACCTAAATCATCCCCTATGCTACATTAGGAACCACTCTGGTTAATGCAAAATTTAGCTTTCTCATACTTATAATATATTTAGGCAACATCATCATTTCTATAACTAATTCCAAAGCCAATATTTATTTGTAGGAGATATAAACTATTTAAACTATTTGATTGCTAAGAGCTGCCTATAGATGCCTATCCTGTTTGTGTGAGTATAGCACAGGAGGTTTTATTTATCTTGCATTACTACTTGCATTACCTTTTAATGCTGCATAAAACCAGGGCCAGGACAAGGGGTGGGCAGGAGGGCTCTGCTTGTTGAGTTCCCATCCTTGATCCTAGTAGCGTTTTAGGTCTGTAAGTTTCAGGGAGGGAGCATGGGAGGTTGTACTGGGGACTGGATTTGCAGTAGGTGGGAGGATTTGTGCTAGAAGGGGAAATTTGGAGGGGAGATTGTGCTAGAAGAGGACATTTGGAGAGGAGAGGATATATGCTAGAAGAGGACATTTGGAGAGGAGAGGATATATGCTAGAAGAGGACATTTGGAGGGAAGATGATATATCCTAGAAGGGGACATTTGGAGGGGAGAGGATATATGCTAGAAGAGGACATTTGGAGGGGAGAGGATATATCCTAGAAGGGGACATGTGGAGAGGAGAGGATATATGCTAGAAGAGGACATTTGGAGGGGAGAGGATATATGCTAGAAGAGGACATTTGGAGGGGAGAGGATATATGCTAGAAGGGAACATTTGGAGGGGAGAGGCTATATGCTAGAAGAAGACATTTGGAGGGGAGAGGCTATATGCTAGAAGAGGACATTTGGAGGGGAGACGCTATATGCTAGAAGAAGACATTTGGAGGGGAGAGGATATATGCTAGAAGAGGACATTTGGAGGGGAGAGGATATATGCTAGAAGAGAACATTTGGAGAGGAGAGGATATATGTTAGAAGAGGACATTTGGAGGGGAGAGGATATATGCTAGAAGAGGATATTTAGAGAGGAGAGGATATATGCTAGAAGAGGACATTTGGAGGGGAGAGGATATATGCTAGAAGAGGATATTTAGAGAGGAGAGGATATATGCTAGAAGAGGACATTTGGAGGGGAGAGGATATATGCTAGAAGAGGACATCTGGAGAGGAGAGGATATATGCTAGAAGAGGACATTTGGAGGGCAGAGGATATATGCTAGAAGAGGACATTTGGAGGGGAGAGGATATATGCTAGAAGAGGACATTTGGAGAGGAGAGGATATATGCTAGAAGAGGACATTTGGAGAGGAGAGGATATATGTTAGAAGAGGACATTTGGAGGGGAGAGGATATATGCTAGAAGAGGATATTTAGAGAGGAGAGGATATATGCTAGAAGAGGACATTTGGAGGGGAGAGGATATATGCTAGAAGAGGACATCTGGAGAGGAGAGGATATATGCTAGAAGAGGACATTTGGAGGGGAGAGGATATATGCTAGAAGAGGACATTTGGAGGGCAGAGGATATATGCTAGAAGAGGACATTTGGAGGGGAGAGGATATATGCTAGAAGAGGACATTTGGAGAGGAGAGGATATATGCTAGAAGAGGACATTTGGAGGGGAGAGGATATATGCTAGAAGAGGACATTTGGAGGGGAGAGGATATATGCTAGAAGAGGACATTTGGAGGGGAGGGGATATATGCTAGAAGAGGACATTTGGAGGGCAGAGGATATATGCTAGAAGAGGATATTTGGAGGGGAGAGGATATATGCTAGAAGAGGATATTTGGAGAGGAGAGGATATATGCTAGAAGAGAACATTTGGAGGGGAGAGGATATAATCTAGAAGAAGACATTTGGAGGGGAGTGGATATATGCTAGAAAAGGACATTTGTAGGGGAGAGGATATATGCTAGAAAAGGACATTTGGAGAGGAGAGGATATATGCTAGAAGAGGACATTTGGAGGGAAGAGGATATATGCTATAAGAAGACATTTGGAGGGGAGAGGATATATGCTAGAAGAGGACATTTGGAGGGAAGAGGATATATGCTAGAAGAGGACATTTGGAGGGGAGAGGATATATGCTAGAAAAGGACATTTGGAGGCGAGAGGATATATGCTAGAAGAGGACATTTGGAGGGTAGAGGATATATGCTAGAAAAGGACATTTGAAGGCGAGAGGATATATGCTAGAAGAGGACATTTGGAGGGGAGAGGATATATGCTAGAAGGGGACATTTGGAGGGGAGAGGATATATGTTAGAAGAGGACATTTGGAGGGGAGAGGCTATATGCTAGAAGAGGACATTTGGAGGGGAGAGGATATATGCTAGAAGAGGACATTTGGAGGGGAGAGGCTATATGCTAGAAGAGGACATTTGGAGGGGAGATGATATATGCCAGAAGAGGACATTTGGAGGGGAGAGGATATATGCTAGAAGAGGACATTTGGAGGGGAGAGGATATATTCTAGAAGGGGAAATTTGGAGGAGAGATTGTGCTAGAAGGGGAAATTTGGAGGGGAGACTGTCTGGGGAGAATATTGGCTTGCAAAGGGAAAGTATGCTTGATGGTGGGTTGGGGGTTCAGATTTTTTTTTTTTGGGGGGGGTTGCTGGGACATCATGCTCACGCGTTGCAGGGGTGGTCTCACTTTGTCATCTTTGCACTGGGCATTAGTTGACCTTGTCCCTGACTTCATGATTTTTGTTAGCGATGCTTGTGAAACAGCATAAGGTTAGTGGGTAAGTTAGATCCAGGACACAATGAAGCTGAAAATCAGTTTTCTGTCAGTGGCCTCATACTATTGATGGATTGATTAGGATATTGATAGATTCGATTGATACTAATATGCTATGTTGCCACTGTAAACAATCTGACTTCTAACTGGCCAGTCTACGTACAATGGCACCAACCTACGACAATCAGATGCCTTTGCCTGAGCTATTTTTAGAAATACTACTGTACCTGTCATTTAGAATCCTCACTTTGTACAGAACGAGTTTGTCTACGAAAGTCAGGTCAATAGAATATAAAGAGCCTCGCCCACCTCCAGAGGCTTTAAAATCTCTCACAGCGGAGCTGAGACTCAGTTCAGGACCTGAGATAACACCTACTACTGCCAACTATGGGGCTCAGGATCCACTTATTGCTTATTGTAGCCAATTGCTTTATGCGTAAGTAAAAATTATTTAAGTATTTACTCTGCTTTATGATAGTTTTTATCTTTTTAAAATTATTTACTTATTTGTTTTTTTTTACAATCTACTTAAACATTTCAGGCTGATAATTTTTTCACCTGTCGTCTCCATCCTAATTACAAGCTTAATGGAAATAAATTTAAAGATTAACACATGTTTTATTTAAACTGAACATGTGGCTCATAAAAAAGAATAAATTAAGATTCATGCTATGATAAATAAGAAAGGAGCTCTATGCTATTCTACAAGTCTTTAAGGATACACTTTAGTGAAAAATATTGTTTTGTTTTTTTTGGGTAACTGTGGTTGAAACCTGTAATGTTAGTATTCAATTTTAAGATTCAATTTTATATATTTCACATGCCTTTATTTTTCATTTTTCTCTGCATTTACGTTCATACCAAGCTGTCCAGCGAAAGTGAGGGTTGCCAGGGATGCAACTAACCATATACGCTGCTGGGTCAGCTTTTATACATATATGATAATAAGGGCAGACATAGTCAGCAAATGGCACCACATCCCATATATTAAAAATTTTATACATTTTTTTTTTATTTGTTTTTTTTTTTTTTTTTTTTTTTTACTTCTACTGTCTGCCCACTACTAGTTGTGGATATTGAGATACACATATTGTTTTAAGAAAAACTGTGTTATGTAATAATAAAACATTTTTAATTGTAGTTAACAATAAAAACTATTTTTCATGGATAAGTTGTACATGTTTCCCTACTCTACTTATCTTGAAATATAGGCACCTTTTAAAGTCCCAGGGTTGTTCTCAACCCTCCTCTTAAATTTTTTTTTTTTATACTTATAGTTTAAAAAAAATTCTACAAAAACAAAAACAGTTTTTTTTAATTATTAAAAAAAAAAATGCAAAAAAAAAATATTTAAAAATAAATGCTGTAAATGCTTAACACGTGTTAGCAGGAGATTGGCTTTAATTTAATTGCTGCTTAGCTAAAGTACATTTAAAATGACTAAGACTAGTCTGTCCACGTAGTGATAACGCTGCTGTGAGATTTTACTGCAGATAAGAGAAATGGAAAACAAGCAGATCTACTAGCAGGATCATTTAAAACGATTAAAACGATCTCATTAGGGGACTTTGTGTTAAATGCTCCTGGCAGACAACATCATATATGTCATTTTTTATTAGTGCCCACAGTTGATTGCCCATTAATGATTATTTTTTATGACCTGTATTTGAACTATTTTTTAATTGCTTTACACTAATATACTTGTATTCCCTAATTAACTTAATTGCCTTATAATTACCTAGTAATTGTAAGTCACATTCAGACATTAACAAGTCTAGTGGAAAGTGCTATTTGCTGGTATTTCACAACCTGAATATAGGAAAAGCTTCACCGATGTATGAAAAGAGATGTCAGGTGTTGCTAGTACTACTAATAATAACTATTATTTTTCTTTTAGTAGTCGAACAAGTGTAACCTGACATTATACTACATTAGGATCCAGTCTTATCAATATAGATTTCAGCTTTCTCATATACTTTCAGCCTATTAAAATAAAGTCAGTCAACACCATTTCTTTAGTTCATTTCAAAGCCTATATTTTATTACCAGGAGCTATGTAAACTGTTTAGACATTTTTTTTATTGCTCAAAGTTTCCTATAGATACCCTTTATGGTTGAATGAGTAAAGCACAGGAGGTGACACGTTTTATTTATTTTGCATTGCTACACTTTTTTATTGCTGCTTAGGACATTCTTTCTGACTTTCCTTAACGGTTCTTGTGCAACAGCAGAAGGACGGTGAGACGGTTAGATCCAGGACAGAATGTCAATGAAGCTCGAAAATCAGTTAATCTTTCTGTTAGTGGACGTAGAATGTTTAAGCATCATCTTTGTTTGAACAGTCAAATGTTTATTGAGCCTGAGTCAAAGTATTGGAGCTGGAGCATCCTTCTTCATTGAAGTAGCAGTTTTAATGCAAACATGTTCACAGTATGCAAATACCGCATGTTGGTGTACGCAGAAACAAATGTGTCACCTGCGGGTCATTCTAAGCCCGAGTAATTTGCTTCGATTTAATGTAACTGGGTGCAGCCGCCTCCTCTTTGGTTTTATGTTATGTTTTCTAGCTAAGGACATTGCAATGTACAGTATATGGTCAAGAATTTGTGGGTCCCCGGGCCATCACACCTTTATGAGCTGACTGGATATCCTACTGCAAAGCCATTGCCCGTTAATCCATTAATACGGAGTTGGTTCCCCCTAGGCAGCTATAACAGAGCCCAGTTGGCGTTCCACAAGATTTTAGAGTATCTTTGTGAATTTGTGCCTGTTTAGCCAAAAGAGCGTTTGTGGTGGCAGGTATTGACTTTGGACAAGAAGACTTGGTTTGCAGTAGACATTCAAATTCCTCAAAGGTGTTCAGTAGGGTTGAGGTGGGGGCTTTGTACAGGACACTATAGTTCCTCCACACCCAACTCATCAAACCATGTCCTTATAGAGCTGACTTTGCACACAGGGGTACAGTCATGTTGGAATAGAAAAGTAACAAAAATGTAACTATAATGTTGGAAGTGTATCATTGTCTTATATGTCCTTGTATGTTGTAGCATTAACAGTATCCTGAACTTAATCCCTTGGAGGAGTGCTAACATACTTTTGACCATATAGTGTAGGTGTGATGGTCAGGTGTTCACAGACTTTTGGCCATGCACTGTATTTTCAGAATTAAAAGAGAAGGAAACCTATTGTAAGAAATATGTGAAGACTGAACTCCTGTGTTTCCTTCTGAAAATGTTAGTTGATGTTTGTCATGCTGATCCTCTTGTTTTATTACCCCGATTCACTAACCCAGAATGAATCTTGCTGATCCGTTTGCTTTAATACCCTGAGTCATTGACCCAAAATGGCTGCCATGTTACTCCCCTTGTGTCAAGGTCAGGGAGTTAAACTAATAACGCCAGTGGATCCCTACAACGGCCAGGAAATTATCGTTATGAAAATGTGATCAGCAATGGCTATCCCATGTGTTTGTCTTAAATCAAGGTTTACATTAAAACAAATCTAAACTTTACCCGTAGTATGCAAAGTAACAGATTTGCTTATTAAGATGGCTGCTGGGAGGCAGATTGCACCGTCCCCGGAATCCTTTGAAAATAAAATTTGATTGTGAAATTTATGATACCATTGTTGAGTAATCACCGGTTGAATGTAGTATTTTAGCATTCCTTAAATCTCTGACTCAGGGGCAAACTACTGGATGGAGCCACTATTTTGTGACACTAGGCAGTTGATTTACTAAAACTGAAGAGTGCAAAATCGGGTGCAGCTCTGTATAGAAACCAATCAGCTTTCAATTATTTTGTCAAAGCCTAATTGAGCAAGTTGAAGTTAGAAGCTAATTGGGTATCACGCCCAGCTGCACCAGATTTTGCACTCTCCATTTTTAGTGAATCAACCCCTATGGATGATAAAAGTTAATGTCTAAAGTAAAATGATTTATGATATTGTACATTAATCTGTAGACAGCCATGCATGTTGCATACCAAGAAAATGTTGCTTTATTAATTTGATGATTTTTTTATGTCTTGGTTCTTCACACCTATTCACACCTGTCTGTTTTGTAGCTTGAAGCTCAGAGTTCCAAAACGCTCAACAAGCCAAATCCCATACACTTTAATTGTCCATGTTCAAATTTAAAAGGTCAAGGCCTGTAACTCAAAGCCTGAAGCTAAACAAATTACATGAGCTACATTTACTGTAGAATTTGGCATTGTTAGCCCCATTGACTTCATTGGAAATTGAAAATTGTGCAAAAATTAGTGTTATGTTAAAATTAGTATTAGTGTTATGTGTGTTATGTGTGTTTTCCACATACTCACAAAAAAAAAAAAATGTGATTTTGCTCCAAAGGAGCTCTTCTATGGAACCTCGCTCTTTATAATGTATTAAAACGCCAAAAAAAGCCTTAAAATTGCCTATATATGCTCTGCTCAAATGTGAACGGGGAATAGATGTTACATTTTCTGGTTCATAATTTAAATCGGTAACTGTAGACTTATTAAACTTTCAACTTTGCGGCTTAAATTTCTTTCCATCTTTGGTTTGTTGTCTAAATTGGTTTTGGAATTGTTGGCCTTTAGAGCTAAAGTACAAGTGTAGGCTTGTAGAAAAAAGGTACTTTACAAAAGATGGCATACAATGATTTGTAAGGTCTCGCTGGGGCTCAGCAGGTGTAGCTAACCACAGAGCACCTGCTGAGTGTGTAGACGGCCATTCATGCATTCCAATCTCTTCATGGCTATGGGCTTCATTATGTTGCAAAATGATTTTGCTTTGTTCTATTAATTCTTCTTTGCTGAATGTTACTTTAAAAAGAATGAGGAAATGTACATTTTAATCAGGTGTCTTGTTTTTCTGCTTATCAAAAAAGATTAAAATTAGGAGATGTGTATGTAGGCAGTCATGCAATAGATTTGAAAAATTAGATAAATAGCTAGATGCAGGTATAGTAAAGGAGATTGTGCAAATCTTTTAATTTATGAATATTTAGAACCATAAATTGCACTTGATATTGTTGAGCAGATAAAAAGCTGTTTCTCTTTGGACCATGTATGTGGAACTGGCTGGTGGTGCACATGTGTTGATGTCAAAGGGGCTTTACCAGATCTCAAATTTTGTGCGACGGAAATTCCGATGGAAACTGTCCGATGGAGCCTACACACGGTCGGACTTTCCAACGTAAAATGTTCGATGGGAGCTTGTCGTCGGAAATTCCGACCATGTGTAGGCTCCATCGGACAGATTCCATCGGAATTTCCGTTGCACAAAATTTGAGATCTGGTTCTCAAATTTTCCGGCAACAAAATCCGTTCGCGTAAATTCCAATCGCGTGTACACAATTCCGACGCACAGAGTACCACGCATGCTCGGAATCAAGCAGAAGAGCCGCACTGGCTATTGAACTTCATTTTTCTCGGCTCGTCGTACGCGTTGTACGTCACCGCGTTCTTGACGTTCGGAATTTCCAACCAACTTTGTGTGACCGTGTGTATGCAAGACAAGTTTGAGCCAACATCCTTCAGAAAAAATCCATGGATTTTGTTGTCGGAATGTCCAATCAATGTCCGATCATGTGTACGGGGCATTAGAGTTTCTCTTTCAGGACATTTAGGTGTTTTTAAATGCACCTTTTTATATGTGTGTGTTATTCTTTTTTTATATAGATTTATATCATAAAAGAGTTTTGTCTATGATTTAATTAGTTAAGTTATGTATGTGGGATCCGTACAGGAAAAAAAAAAGACTTTATGAGGCATTTCTGATTATAGATCTCTTTCAGAACGTATTCAATTGCAGCTCAAAGGTGTGAGCCACACAGGAAAGAACAATACATGCTTGAAATACTTTATGCATTAAAATGCACAAGTTTTGTTGCATGAAAATAGACCAATAGATAGATAGATAGATAGATAGATAGATAGATAGATAGATAGATAGATAGATAGATAGATAGATAGATAGATAGATAGATAGATAGAAGGATGACTAGATAGATGAATGGATGAAAAGATGGATAGATGGCTACACTAGCCAAAAGTATTGGGACACCTGCCTATGAACTTTAATGGCATCCCAGTCTGAGTCCGTAGGGTTCAATATTGAGTTGGCCCACCCTTTGCAGCTATAACAGCTTCAAATCTTCTGGGAAGGCTGTCCACAAGGTTTAGGAGGGTGTCTATGGGAATGTTTGGCCATTCTTCCAGAAGCGCACTTGTGAGGTCAGGCACTGATGTTGGACGAGAGGGCCTGGCTCGCAGTCTCCACTCTAATTCATCCCAAAGGGGTTCTATCAGGTTGAAGTCAAGACTCTGTGCAGGCCAGTCAAGTGAAGATAAATGAATGGATGACTAGATAAATAGATGGATAGATAGATAGATAGATAGATAGATAGATAGATAGATAGATAGATAGATAGATAGATAGATAGATAGATAGATAGATAGATAGATAGATAGATAGGGAAGGATGGCTAGTAAAATCGATGGATGGTTTGCTAGATGGATAGATAGATAGATAGATAGATAGATAGATAGATAGATAGATAGATAGATAGATAGATAGATAGACAGACAGACAGACAGACAGACAGACAGACAGACAGACAGATAGATAGGCACCATTCACATAACGCTTTGCATTTTCTAAATGGGTGCAAAACGTTTTCTGGTTGGACAAGATGGAGATTGTACCATCACTGCCCCGCTTTTAAATTTGAGAAAGCTTTGCATTTTTCGAGAAAATGCATAGTGCTCCCTGAGTAGCACCCGTGCCAAGAGAGCGTTCTCCTGTGTTCGAATGCAGCAGAGCAGCCGCTTGGCACCTCGAAGATAGCAGCAATAGCTGTAGTATTGCCCAGCAAACATGACATGAGGTCAAATTTTACTGTGGCTGCAAAGCAAAGTATCGAGGCCGTGCCATGTGTACAACCTCAGCCAGCCACCCTTGCAGCTTTAGGAAGGTGATACAAATAGGTATTTGAGCCACCCATGTGAATGAGCCCAAAAAGAATCAAGCCATTTTTTTTAATGTTTGTGTATGATTTAAAAAATACTATTGCAATTTTGTTGTAATCATTGTAGCATCTGAAAAGTCTCTTTTTTAAGAGTCCTTTTAGAGCCAATTAAAGTTTTTGATAACAAAAGTTACTAACAGGGTAGATTTATGAACTTACTATTGTAAGTAGTATTACGGTGAGTTGGTGATACCTTATCTATGATTTATTGTCAATCCCCGAAACCTTATGAACTGGATGATGACATAAAGAGAGATTCATCGGTAAAGACAATGTATGCTCTATCTGTATTTTCCCAGCATTTATGTCGTTTTTATGACATTTCGGTATAAGTTATCTCTTACTGATCAAACACAAAACAAACACATAGGGCAGGTAGTTCCACAAGTGTAGATGAAGATTGCAATAAAATGGGAGTGTACTACAATGGTATCTAAAAAACAGGCTTTTATCTTTTGTCTCTAAGGCAGTTCGGGTGCAAAAATAGAAATAAATATTTTTACTCCGTACTTTATCTGGAATTCCTCTGTGTGCTACCTAGAGGGAAGATACAGAGGAGATTGATTACTTATGTCACCATGTCAGATATTACAGCCGGTCATGAACCTACCTCAGCACTGGCCAGATCTGGCCCAGCAATGCCGGCTTTTTTGCTTCCCTTGCTGGCTTGTGATGTAAATATGAACAGAGTGTCACTAATCGACAATAGGCAGCAGGAGTGGTAAGGTCATTCTATGCTTGTCCCATCCCCTCAGCCTAGTGTTGGGTAGCGGCGGCAAAGACGCAGATTGATCTTGGCCTTCAGCCATTCACCACTTCCTAATGAATAACTCATTCAGGGCCAAAGGAGAGACACAAACAAAAACATAGTCACTAGGCAGCAGTGGCCGCACATATGGAACTTTTAGAGGTACTGGAGCACGATATCGTGGGGGGGGTTTGCAGGGTTATTTGGGGACCTGCTGATTTCCGGCTCAGCTATTTCAAAAGTTCCCAGGTATGATCATTAATCATGTGTCTGTGGAACTAAATGCACTAAACAATGTCATCCAACACTTAGGTCCCTGCTCCCCACTTAATCAACCATTTCTCCCAATGTGGCCCTTCGCTGCTTACATTTTATGCTCTTTCTTTTTTTAATACTTACCTTTCTCAAAGTCACCAGGATAGTCATGTAACCACAGGGTTCTCTTCATCTTTGCTGCTTCTCTGGGATAAGTGGTCCCTGCTGATGCAGAAATCCAGACTAACGTGATGACGTCAGCACCACGCTCTCTGCGCTGTTACATTGTAAATGAAGGGTAATGCGGTCTTGCCCTTCAGGGGTGGGGCCTGCCTGAAATGACAGTAACAAGAAACCCTCAATGTTCCAGGTTGGGAGTCATTTAATTTTAGGTCATCATATGGCTAAGAAGGGGGCCTGCAGGGGACATCCCAAGATACATCATATGTATGTGAAACTAGTTTCAGAGAAGCACATAGAGGAGACTATTCTGATTACCAAAAGCAGTATGTGTGCTGTCAGATCTTAAAGTGGTACTAAGCATTTGTTTTTTTTTTACTTCCTTGCATGCTAAGCAGAGGGGTATGTGTGCAATGAATAATCTAAACCTAATTAGCACAGACGTATTATAACAATCAGAATTACATGATTGTACCTGTAGGGTAACTATGAAGTAGAACTTCAGTCCATCTCCAGGGTGACCCTGGGTGGCTCTGCATGTGTGGGAAATCCTGTACACGTGCAGAAGGTCAGGGTCCAGGACACCAGCTTATGCACAGATCTGCCGCAGGGCTCACTTAAGACCCAAGCCCTGCTGCACATCTGCGCCCACGCAGGGGCAGGGAGAAAGTCTCACCTAGGCGATAAATGCATAAGTTCTGCTTTGCAGCACAAAGGAAGTTCTTTGTTCTTCCCTGGGCCCCCTTTCCTCCAGGCCCCATTGCAGACACATGCTTTGAAACTGCTATAATCTCCCCTTTTGTGTAGTCACAAAAAAAAATGTTTGACCAGGATGTTGTGGGACTAGTTCTATGCTATTTGTACTTGATTCTTTTTTCACCGCAGTTCAAAGCCTGTCTGTGTACCTTCCTGAGTAATAAATGCTTTGTCACTATTAGAGGATACATGCAATTTTACCGAGTGTCTTGTGCAAGAAACCGTCATTCAGAATTGCCCGAGAATAAGAAGGAAATAAATAACTGCTTCTTTTTGATAATTCTGTTAAGAATTAAAGTATATCTAAATCCAAAAACAAAATTGTAATATAGTGCAGTGCAGAGTATTTTTTATTTTTTTTTACCTGCCAGTAAACACTTTCTGTCCTAGGGTGACAATGCCCAATGGAGGGGCAGTGTTGACGCCCTACGCTTCCGTGTAAACTTTTGCAGTCTGTTAATTTTATTTGTTAGCGCCTAACAAATGTCACATCTAGATTAGATATTAATTCTTATATACAGTAGATGAAGTGATAATCTGAATTGGTCTTTTCTAAATACCGGGCCTATTCTGGCACTTCTCTCCTACATGTCAAAATGATCATTTTTTTTACTAGAAAGTTACTCAGAACACCCCAAACATTATATATGTTTTTTTTTTTTTTTTAGCAGAGACCCTAGGGAATAAAATGGCAGTCATTGCAACTTTTTATGTCACATAGTATTTGCGCAGCAAGTTTTCAAATGTTTTTTGGAAAATGAATAAAAAAAACAAAAAAACACTAAAGTTAGCCCAATTTTTTTATATAATGTGAAAGATGATGTTACACTGAGTAAATAGATACCTAACATATTACGCTTTAAAATTGCGCACACTCGTGGAATGGTGCCAAACATCGATACTTAAAAATCTCCATAGGCTTTAAACTTTTTTTACAGGTTACCAGTTTAGAGTCACAGAGGAGGTCTAGAATTATTGCTCTCGCTCTAATGTTCGTGGTGATACCTCACATGTGTGGGTTGAATGCCGTTTACATATGTGGGCGTGATGTACATATGCGTTCGCTTCTGCATGCAAGCACACGGGGACGGGGACGCTTTCATATTATTTCGTTTTTTTTTATTCTTTATTTTATTGTTATTTTATTTTTTTTACACTTTCCCTTACAATTTTTTTTTTTGGATCACTTTTATTCCTATTACAAGGAATGTAAACATCCCTTGTAATAGGAATAGGGCATATCAGGTCCTCTTTATGGAGAGATATGGGGTCTATAAGACCCCACATCTCTCCTCGAGGCTGGAAAGACTGAGATCAAAGAAAAAAAAAGAGATCTCAGCCTTTCTAGGCAAGTATACGGCAGCGGTTACATCTGCCGGGCTTGACATGACGTCATAACGTCGCGTCTGGCCTCCGGAGGTCATAGAAACTCCAGGGGACCATCTGATCCACTGTATTTTCTATGGTATACTTCCGCCGCTGGCAGATTCCTTCTCCGGCTCGGTAGAAGCACCAGAGGGTCGCAGGAGGGGTTGTCCCCCCTCCCCTCTAAAAACAATCAAGCAGCTGAAAAGCTCAGGGCCCGCTTAGTGTTGATTCTCGCAGCATTCTTCCGGCATACTATATATTCCACTTTTGCAGCCAAATTGGAAGAACACCTATATTAGATTTGTTACATGTTACCAATAACACAGCAAGACTGATTTTTTTTTTTTTTAAATTACTAGTTACCTTTTTACTTCACTTGTTAAAATCGTTATTTGCTCTCCCTGCTTTGTAACATGTAAGAGGCGGCTGGGGAGGACTGTTTAATGTTATTAACCCTATCTGTACAGTGTTGGCAGTTCTTCATTATTAGCAGTAAACCAAGTCTGAACAAAGTCTGTCCTAAGTAAGGGTTACTTATTTATAAACCACCCACTGTACAGTACGTTAATGAGACATAGCTTAATCTGTGTGGGGAAAAAGACACTGCGAGCCAGTCCAAAAATTCCAAAATCAGACATGATACCTTCTCTTTACAAACATCTAAAAAGGTAACAAATGTTTTTACATTTTTTTTTGTGCTTTGGGAACAAATTACAAACATAAAGTGAGGTTTTCTTCAACATAAAATATAAATATGCAGAGTTATAACGTTACTAAAAATATTGTTGTACATTAATGTATTTTGGATCTAAAATGCATCTTCTGTTATAAACTTTATTGATTTGCATTCTAGATGTTTCAGTGCAAGCAGACAGCACTACCTCAAGTGACGGCACCATGAATACAAGTCTGACTTCAAACAGTAGTACAAATAATACAGGAGAGACAAGCACTTCATTAGACAGCACTTTAGAATCATCATCCACTACACTGGGATCAACCACAGATACTGTGACTAACACCCAAAGCACTTCCCCAGAAAAGTCCACTACTGGTGCAAGTGCATCTACGGAAAATACATCATCCAGTACTGACAGCACTACCAGCCAGCCTGGTACAGCAGAAACTATTAGTACACAACCAACTAATTCACAATCTAGCACAGAAATTGCTAGTTTGTCGCAATCTTCTACCCCTTTCTCTGCGACAGTCCAAGAAACACTTACAAGTGCAGATATTTTAACATCTTCAAATGTAGATACTTCAGCTACCACTGGAAGTTTGTCAACAGCCTCCTCTACGGAGTCATCTACCGTAGTTTCATCAACAGAGAGTATCTCTACTTCTCAGACTCAAAGCTCTTCAGTAATTTCAGCTTCTGCAGAATCCACATCATATTCAACATCTGTAAGCCTTACTGACACATCCATTACAACAGCAGAAAGTACCACTCTACTGGTGACAACCTTAACAGCTGTTTCTACAGGATCTGTCTCAGAATCACTCACCACAAGTGCGGCTACGACATTGTCACTTGCCGATACTTCAATAACAACAGCCAATTTGTCAACATCACAGTCAGCCATTTCAGAAACTCTGTCTACAGGAATAACAGACACAACCACAAGTGCTTTCCTAAGCTCTTTAATGACCTCAACTATAGCTGAATCTACATCATTGTTGTCATCTGTAAATCCTACAGACACATCCACTGTACCAGTGGAGAGCTCGACCCCAGGTGTGACAACATTGTCTTCAGTTTCCACTGGGACAGTTCCAGAATCCCTAACAACAAGTACTGATACTTTAACATCTTCAAATGCAGATACTTCAGCTACCACTGGTAGTTTGTCAACAGCCTTCTCTACAGAGTCATCTACTATATCTTCATCGACAGAGGCTATCTCCACTTCTCAACCTCAAAGTTCTTCAGAAACCTCAGCTGCTGTAGAATCCACATCATTTTCATCATCTGTCAGCCTTACTGATACATCCATCTCAACAGCAGAAAGTACCACTCCTCTGGTGACAACATCATCTGTTGTTTCTTCAGGATCTGTCTCAGATTCATTGACCACAAGTGCAGCTACAACACTTTCACTTGCCGATACTTCAGTAACAACAGGTAGTTTATCAACATCACAGTCAGCCATTTCAGAAACTCTATCTACAGGAACAACAGACACAACCACAAGTGCTTTCCTAAGCTCTTTAATGACCACAACTATAGCTGAATCTACATCATTGTTGTCATCTGTAAATCCTACAGACACATCCACTGTACCAGTGGAGAGCTCGACCCCAGGTGCGACAACATTGTCCTCAGTTTCCACTGGGACAGTTCCAGAATCCCTAACAACAAGTGCTGATACTTTAACATCTTCAAATGCAGATACTTCAGCTACCACTGGTAGTTTGTCAACAGCCTTCACTACAGAGTCATCTACTATATCTTCATCGACAGAGGCTATCTCCACTTCTCAACCTCAAAGTTCTTCAGAAACCTCAGCTGCTGTAGAATCCACATCATTTTCATCATCTGTCAGCCTTACTGATACATCCATCTCAACAGCAGAAAGTACCACTCCTCTGGTGACAACATCATCTGTTGTTTCTTCAGGATCTGTCTCAGATTCATTGACCACAAGTGCAGCTACAACACTTTCACTTGCCAATACTTCAGTAACAACAGGTAGTTTATCAACATCACAGTCAGCCATTTCAGAAACTCTATCTACAGGAACAACAGACACAACCACAAGTGCTTTCCTAAGCTCTTACATGACCACAACTATAGCTGAATCTACATCATTGTTGTCATCTGTAAATTCTACAGACACATCCACTGTACCAGTGGAGAGCTCAACCCCAGGTGCGACAACATTGTCCTCAGTTTCCACTGGGACAGTTCCAGAATCCCTAACAACAAGTGCTGATACTTTAACATCTTCAAATGCAGATACTTCAGCTACCACTGGTAGTTTGTCAACAGCCTTCTCTACAGAGTCATCTACTGCATCTGCATCAACAGAGGCTATCTCCACTTCTCAATCTCAAAGTTCTTCAGGAACCTCAGCTGCTGTAGAATCCACATCATTTTCATCATCTGTCAGCCTTCCTGATACATCCATCACAACAGCAGAAAGTACCACTCCACTGGTGACAACATCATCTGTTGTTTCTTCAGGATCCGTCTCAGAATCATTGACCACAAGTGCGGCTACAACATTCTCACTTGCCGATACTTCAGTAACAACAGGTAGTTTATCAACATCACAGTCAGCCATTTCAGAAACTCTATCTACAGGAACAACAGACACAACCACAAGTGCTTTCCTAAGCTCTTTAATGACCACAACTATAGCTGAATCTACATCATTGTTGTCATCTGTAAATCCTACAGACACATCCACTGTACCAGTGGAGAGCTCGACCCCAGGTGCGACAACATTGTCTTCAGTTTCCACTGGGACAGTTCCAGAATCCCTAACAACAAGTGCTGATACTTTAACATCTTCAAATGCAGATACTTCAGCTACCACTGGTAGTTTGTCAACAGCCTTCTCTACAGAGTCATCTACTGTATCTGCATCAACAGAGGCTATCTCCACTTCTCAATCTCAAAGTTCTTCAGGAACCTCAGCTGCTGTAGAATCCACATCATTTTCATCATCTGTCAGCCTTCCTGATACATCCATCACAACAGCAGAAAGTACCACTCCACTGGTGACAACATCATCTGTTGTTTCTTCAGGATCTGTCTCAGAATCATTGAGCACAAGTGTGGCTACAACATTCTCACTTGCCGATACTTCAGTAACAACAGTTAGTTTATCAACATCACAGTCAGCCATTTCAGAAACTCTATCTACAGGAACAACAGACACAACCACAAGTGCTTTCCTAAGCTCTTTAATGACCACAACTATAGCTGAATCTACATCATTGTTGTCATCCGTAAATCCTACAGACACATCCACTGTACCAGTGGAGAGCTCGACCCCAGGTGCGACAACATTGTCTTCAGTTTCCACTGGGACAGTTCCAGAATCCCTAACAACAAGTGCTGATACTTTAACATCTTCAAATGCAGATACTTCAGCTACCACTGGAAGTTTGTCAACAGCCTTCTCTACAGAGTCATCTACTGCATCTGCATCAACAGAGGCTATCTCCACTTCTCAATCTCAAAGTTCTTCAGGAACCTCAGCTGCTGTAGAATCCACATCATTTTCATCATCTGTCAGCCTTACTGATACATCCATCACAACAGCAGAAAGTACCACTCCACTGGTGACAACATCATCTGTTGTTTCTTCAGGATCCGCCTCAGAATCATTGACCACAAGTGCGGCTACAACATTCTCACTTGCCGATACTTCAGTAACAACAGGTAGTTTATCAACATCACAGTCAGCCATTTCAGAAACTCTATCTACAGGAACAACAGACACAACCACAAGTGCTTTCCTAAGCTCTTTAATGACCACAACTATAGCTGAATCTACATCATTGTTGTCATCTGTAAATCCTACAGACACATCCACTGTACCAGTGGAGAGCTCGACCCCAGGTGCGACAACATTGTTCTCAGTTTCCACTGGGACAGTTCCAGAATCCCTAACAACAAGTGCTGATACTTTAACATCTTCAAATGCAGATACTTCAGCTACCACTGGTAGTTTGTCAACAGCCTTCTCTACAGAGTCATCTACTGTATCTGCATCAACAGAGGCTATCTCCACTTCTCAATCTCAAAGTTCTTCAGGAACCTCTGCAGCTGTAGAATCCACATCATTTTCATCATCTGTCAGCCTTCCTGATACATCCATCACAACAGCAGAAAGTACCACTCCACTGGTAACAACATCATCTGTTGTTTCTTCAGGATCTGTCTCAGAATCATTGAGCACAAGTGCGGCTACAACATTCTCACTTGCCGATACTTCAGTAACAACAGTTAGTTTATCAACATCACAGTCAGCCATTTCAGAAACTCTATCTACAGGAACAACAGACACAAACACAAATGCTTTCCTAAGCTCTTTAATGACCACAACTATAGCTGAATCTACATCATTGTTGTCATCTGTAAATCCTACAGACACATCCACTGTGCCAGTGGAGAGCTCAACCCCAGGTGCGACAACATTGTCCTCAGTTTCCACTGGGACAGTTCCAGAATCCCTAACAACAAGTGCTGATACTTTAACATCTTCGAATGCAGATACTTCAGCTACCACTGGTAGTTTGTCAACAGCCTTCTCTACAGAGTCATCTACTGTATCTGCATCAACAGAGGCTATCTCCACTTCTCAATCTCAAAGTTCTTCAGGAACCTCAGCTGCTGTAGAATCCACATCATTTTCATCATCTGTCAGCCTTCCTGATACATCCATCACAACAGCAGAAAGTACCACTCCACTGGTGACAACATCATCTGTTGTTTCTTCAGGATCTGTCTCAGAATCATTGACCACAAGTGCGGCTACAACATTCTCACTTGCCGATACTTCAGTAACAACAGGTAGTTTATCAACATCACAGTCAGCCATTTCAGAAACTCTATCTACAGGAACAACAGACACAACCACAAGTGCTTTCCTAAGCTCTTTAATGACCACAACTATAGCTGAATCTACATCATTGTTGTCATCTGTAAATCCTACAGACACATCCACTGTACCAGTGGAGAGCTCGACCCCAGGTGCGACAACATTGTCTTCAGTTTCCACTGGGACAGTTCCAGAATCCCTAACAACAAGTGCTGATACTTTAACATCTTCAAATGCAGATACTTCAGCTACCACTGGTAGTTTGTCAACAGCCTTCTCTACAGAGTCATCTACTGTATCTGCATCAACAGAGGCTATCTCCACTTCTCAATCTCAAAGTTCTTCAGGAACCTCAGCTGCTGTAGAATCCACATCATTTTCATCATCTGTCAGCCTTCCTGATACATCCATCACAACAGCAGAAAGTACCACTCCACTGGTGACAACATCATCTGTTGTTTCTTCAGGATCTGTCTCAGAATCATTGACCACAAGTGCGGCTACAACATTCTCACTTGCCGATACTTCAGTAACAACAGGTAGTTTATCAACATCACAGTCAGCCATTTCAGAAACTCTATCTACAGGAACAACAGACACAACCACAAGTGCTTTCCTAAGCTCTTCAATGACCACAACTATAGCTGAATCTACATCATTGTTGTCATCTGTAAATCCTACAGACACATCCACTGTACCAGTGGAGAGCTCGACCCCAGGTGCGACAACATTGTCTTCAGTTTCCACTGGGACAGTTCCAGAATCCCTAACAACAAGTGCTGATACTTTAACATCTTCAAATGCAGATACTTCAGCTACCACTGGTAGTTTGTCAACAGCCTTCTCTACAGAGTCATCTACTGTATCTGCATCAACAGAGGCTATCTCCACTTCTCAATCTCAAAGTTCTTCAGGAACCTCAGCTGCTGTAGAATCCACATCATTTTCATCATCTGTCAGCCTTCCTGATACATCCATCACAACAGCAGAAAGTACCACTCCACTGGTGACAACATCATCTGTTGTTTCTTCAGGATCCGTCTCAGAATCATTGAGCACAAGTGCGGCTACAACATTCTCACTTGCCGATACTTCAGTAACAACAGGTAGTTTATCAACATCAAAGTCAGCCATTTCAGAAACTCTATCTACAGGAACAACAGACACAACCGCAAGTGCTTCCCTAAGCTCTTTAATGACCTCAACTATAGCTGAATCTACATCATTGTTGTCATCTGTAAACCCTACAGACATATCCACGGTATCATTGGAGAGCTCGACCCCAGGTGCGACAACATTGTCTTCAGTTTCCACTGGGACAGTTCCAGAATCCCTAGCAACAAGTGCTGATACTTTAACATCTTCAAATGCAGATACTTCAGCTACCACTGGCAGTTTGTCAACAGCCTTCTCTACAGAGTCATCTACTGTATTTTCATCAACAGAGGCTATCTCCACTTCTCAACCTCAAAGTTCTTCAGGAACTTCAGCTGCTGTAGAATCCACATCATTTTCATCATCTGTCAGCCTTAGTGATACATCCATCTCAACAGCAGAAAGTACTACTCCACTGGTGACAACATCATCTGTTGTTTCTTCAGGATCTGTCTCAGAATCATTGACTACAAGTGCGGCTACAGCATTCTCACTTGCCGATACTTCAGTGACAACAGGTAGTTTGTCAACATCACAGTCAACCTTTTCAGAAACTCTATCTACAGGAACAACAGACACAACCACAAGTGCTTTCCTAAGCTCTTTAATGACCTCAACTATAGCTGAATCTACATCATTGTTGTCATCTGTAAATCCTACAGACACATCCACTGTACCAGTGGAGAGCTCAACCCCAGGTGCGACCACATTGTCTTCAGTTTCCGCTGGGACGGTTCCAGAATCCCTAACAACAAGTGCTGATACTTTAACATCTTCAAATGCAGATACTTCAGCTACTACTGGTAGTTTGTCAACAGCCTTCTCTACAGAGTCATCTACTGTATCCTCATCAACAGAGGCTATCTCCACTTCTCAACCTCAAAGTTCTTCAGGAACTTCAGCTGCTGTAGAATCCACATCATTTTCATTATCTGTCAGCCTTACTGATACATCCATCTCAACAGCAGAAAGTACTACTCCACTGGTGACAACATCATCTGTTGTTTCTTCAGGATCTGTCTCAGAATCATTGACCACAAGTGCGGCTACAACATTCTCACTTGCCGATACTTCAGTAACAACAGGTAGTTTGTCAACATCACAGTCAACCTTTTCAGAAACTCTATCTACAGGAACAACAGACACAACCACAAGTGCTTACCTAAGCTCTTTCATGACCTCAACTATAGCTGAATCTACATCATTGTTGTCATCTGTAAATCCTACAGACACATCCACTGTACCAGTGGAGAGCTCGACCCCAGGTGCGACAACATTGTCTTCAGTTTCCACTGAGACAGTTCCAGAATCCCTAACAACAAGTGCTGATACTTTAACATCTTCAAATGCAGATACTTCAGCTACCACTGGTAGTTTGTCAACAGCCTTCTCTACAGAGTCACCTACTGTATTTTCATCAACAGAGGCTATCTCCACTTCTCAACCTCAAAGTTCTTCAGGAACTTCAGCTGCTGTAGAATCCACATCATTTTCATCATCTGTCAGCCTTACTGATACATCCATCTCAACAGCAGAAAGTACAACTCCACTGGTGACAACATCATCTGTTGTTTCTTCAGGATCTGTCTCAGAATCATTGACCACAAGTGCGGCTACAACATTCTCACTTGCCGATACTTCAGTAACAACAGGTATTTTGTCAACATCACAGTCAACCTTTTCAGAAACTCTATCTACAGGAACAACAGACACAACCATAAGTGCTTTCCTAAGCTCTTTCATGACCTCAACTATAGCTGAATCTACATCATTGTTGTCATCTGTAAATCCTACAGACACATCCACTGTACCAGTGGAGAGCTCGACCTCAGGTGCGATAACATTGTCTTCAGTTTCCACTGGGACAGTTCCAGAATCCCTAACAACAACTGCTGATACTTTAACATCTTCAAATGCAGATACTTCAGCTACCACTGGTAGTTTGTCAACAGCCTTCTCTACAGAGTCATCTACTGTATCTTCATCAACAGAGGCTATCTCCACTTCTCAACCTCAAAGTTCTTCAGGAACCTCAGCTGCTGTAGAATCCACATCATTTTCATCATCTGTCAGCCTTACTGATACATCCATCTCAACAGCAGAAAGTACAACTCCACTCGTGACAACATCATCTATTGTTTCTTCAGGATCTGTCTCAGAATCATTGACCACAAGTGCGGCTACAACATTCTCACTTGCCGATACTTCAGTAATAACAGGTAGTTTGTCAACATCACAGTCAACCTTTTCAGAAACTCTATCTTCAGGAACAACAGACACAACCAAAAGTGCTTTCCTAAGCTCTTTAATGACCTCAACTATAGCTGAATCTACATCATTGTTGTCATCTGTAAATCCTACAGACACATCCACTGTACCAGTGGAGAGCTCGACCCCAGGTGCGACAGCATTGTCTTCAGTTTCCACTGGGACAGTTCCAGAATCCCTAACAACAACTGCTGATACTTTAACATCTTCAAATGCAGATACTTCAGCTACCACTGGTAGTTTGTCAACAGCCTTCTCTACAGAGTTATCTACTGTATCTTCATCAGCAGAGGCTATCTCCAGTTCTCAACCTCGAAGTTCTTCAGGAACTTCAGCTGCTGTAGTATCCACATCATTTTCATCATCTGTCAGCCTTACTGATACATTCATCTCAACAGCAGAAAGTACAACTCCACTGGTGACAACATCATCTGTTGTTTCTTCAGAATCTGTCTCAGAATCATTGACCACAAGTGCGGCTACAACATTCTCACTTGCCGATACTTCAGTAACAACAGGTAGTTTGTCAACATCACAGTCAACCTTTTCAGAAACTCTATCTACAGGAACAACAGACACAACCACAAGTGCTTTCCTAAGCTCTTTCTTGACATCAACTATAGCTAAATCTACATCATTGTTGTCATCTGTAAATCCTATAGACACATCCACTGTACCAGTGGAGAGCTCGACCTCAGGTGCGACAATATTGTCTTCAGTTTCCACTGGGACAGTTCCAGAATTCCTAACAACAACTGCTGATACTTTAACATCTTCAAATGCAGATACTTCAGCTACCACTGGTAGTTTGTCAACAGCCTTCTCTACAGAGTCATCTACTGTATCTTCATCAACAGAGGCTATCTCCACTTCTCAACCTCAAAGTTCTTCAGGAACCTCAGCTGCTGTAGAATCCACATCATTTTCATCATCTGTCAGCCTTACTGATACATCCATCTCAACAGCAGAAAGTACAGCTCCACTGGTGACAACATCATCTGTTGTTTCTTCAGGATCTGTCTCAGAATCATTGACCACAAGTGTGGCTACAACATTCTCACTTGCCGATACTTCAGTAACAACAGGTAGTTTGTCAACATCACAGTCAACCTTTTCAGAAACTCTATCTACAGGAACAACAGACACAACCACAAGTGCTTTCCTAAGCTCTTTCATGACCTCAACTATAGCTGAATCTACATCATTGTTGTCATCTGTAAATCCTACAGACACATCCACTGTACCAGTGGAGAGCTCGACCCCAGGTGCGACAACATTGTCTTCAGTTTCCACTGGGACAGTTCCAGAATCCCTAACAACAACTGCTGATACTTTAACATCTTCAAATGCAGATACTTCTGCTACCACTGGCAGTTTGTCAACAGCCTTCTCTACAGAGTCATCTACTGTATTTGCATCAACAGAGGCTATCTCCACTTCTCAACCTCAAAGTTCTTCAGGAACTTCAGCTGCTGTAGAATCCACATCATTTTCATCAACTATCAGCCTTACTGATACATCCATCTCAACAGCAGAAAGTACAACTCCACTGGTGACAACATCATCTGTTGTTTCTTCAGGATCTGTCTCAGAATCATTGACCACAAGTGTGGCTACAACATTCTCACTTGCCGATACTTCAGTAACAACAGGTAGTTTGTCAACATCACAGTCAACCTTTTCAGAAACTCTATCTACAGGAACAACAGACACAACCACAAGTGCTTTCCTAAGCTCTTTAAGGACCTCAACTATAGCTGAATCTACATCATTGTTGTCATCTGTAAATCCTACAGACACATCCACTGTACCAGTGGAGAGCTCGGCCCCAGGTGCGACAACATTGTCTTCAGTTTCCACTGGGACAGTTCCAGAATCCCTAACAACAACTGCTGATACTTTAACATCTTCAAATGCAGATACTTCAGCTACCACTGGCAGTTTGTCAACAGCCTTCTCTACAGAGTCATCTACTGTATTTTCATCAACAGAGGCTATCTCCACTTCTCAACCTCAAAGTTCTTCAGGAACTTCAGCTGCTGTAGAATCCACATCATTTTCATCATCTGTAAGCCTTACTGATACATCTATCTCAACAGCAGAAAGTACTACTCCACTAGTGACGACATCATCTGTTGTTTCTTCAGGATCTGTCTCAGAATCATTGACCACAGGTGCAGCTACAACATTCTCACTTGCCGATACTTCAGTAACAACAGGTAGTTTGTCAACAACCACTTCCAAACAATCAACCTCGTCCACAGCGACCACATCCACACCAACAGGGTCTACAGCAACCAGTACAGCAAACCCTTCTGAACAGTCAACATTGACCACAACAACAGCATCCACACCAACAGGGTCCACGGCAACAAGTACAGCAAATCCTTCTGAGCAGTCTTCGTTGACCACAACAACAGCATCCACACATACAGGGTCTACCGTAACCAGTACACCAACCACTACCAATCTACCAACCTCGACCACAACAACAGCATCCACACAAGCTGGGTCTGCCACTAACAGTGCAACAACCACTTCCAAACAATCAACCTCGTCCACAGCAACCACATCCACACCAACAGGGTCTACAGCAACCAGTACAGCAAACTCTTCTGAACAGTCAACGTTGACCACAACAACAGCATCCACACCAACAGGGTCCACGGCAACAAGTACAGCAAATCCTTCTGAGCAGTCTTCATTGACCACAACAACAGCATCCACACATACAGGGTCTACCGCAACCAGTACACCAACCACTACCAATCAACCAATCTCGACCACAACAACAGCATCCACACAAGCTGGGTCTGCCACTAACAGTGCAATAACCACTTCCAAACAATCAACCTCGTTTACAGCGACCACACCCACACCAACAGGGTCTACAGCAACCAGTACAGCAAACTCTTCTGAACAGTCAACGTTGACCACAACAACAGCATCCACACCAACAGGGTCCATGGCAACAAGTACAGCAAATCCTTCTGAGCAGTCTTCATTGACCACAACAACAGCATCCACACATACAGGGTCTACCGCAACCAGTACACCAACCACTACCAATCAACCAACCTCGACCACAACAACAGCATCCACACAAGCTGGGTCTGCCACTAACAGTGCAACAACCACTTCCAAACAATCAACCTCGTCCACAGCAACCACATCCACACCAACAGGGTCTACAGCAACCAGTACAGCAAACTCTTCTGAACAGTCAACGTTGACCACAACAACAGCATCCACACCAACAGGGTCCACGGCAACAAGTACAGCAAATCCTTCTGAGCAGTCTTCATTGACCACAACAACAGCATCCACACATACAGGATCTACCGCAACCAGTACACCAACCACTACCAATCAACCAACCTCGACCACAACAACAGCATCCACACAAGCTGGGTCTGCCACTAACAGTGCAACAACCACTTCCAAACAATTAACCTCGTCCACAGCGACCACATCCACACCAACAGGGTCCACAGCAACCAGTACAGCAAACCCTTCTGAACGGTCAACGTTGACCACAACAACAGAATCCACACCAACAGGGTCCATGGCAACAAGTACAGCAAATCCTTCTGAGCAGTCTTCGTTGACCACAACAACAGCATCCACACATACAGGGTCTACCGCAACCAGTACACCAACCACTACCAATCAACCAATCTCGACCACAACAACAGCATCCACACAAGCTGGATCTGCCACTAACAGTGCAACAACCACTTCCAAACAATCAACCTCGTCCACAGCAACCACATCCACACCAACAGGGTCTACAGCAACCAGTACAGCAAACTCTTCTGAACAGTCAACGTTGACCACAACAACAGCATCCACACCAACAGGGTCCACGGCAACAAGTACAGCAAATCCTTCTGAGCAGTCTTCATTGACCACAACAACAGCATCCACACATACAGGGTCTACCGCAACCAGTACACCAACCACTACCAATCAACCAACCTCGACCACAACAACAGCATCCACACAAGCTGGGTCTGCCACTAACAGTGCAACAACCACTTCCAAACAATCAACCTCGTCCACAGCGACCACATCCACACCAACAGGGTCTACAGCAACCAGTACAGCAAACTCTTCTGAACAGTCAACGTTGACCACAACAACAGCATCCACACCAACAGGGTCCACGGCAACAAGTACAGCAAATCCTTCTGAGCAGTCTTCATTGACCACAACAACAGCATCCACACATACAGGATCTACCGCAACCAGTACACCAACCACTACCAATCAACCAACCTCGACCACAACAACAGCATCCACACAAGCTGGGTCTGCCACTAACAGTGCAACAACCACTTCCAAACAATTAACCTCGTCCACAGCGACCACATCCACACCAACAGGGTCCACAGCAACCAGTACAGCAAACCCTTCTGAACGGTCAACGTTGACCACAACAACAGAATCCACACCAACAGGGTCCATGGCAACAAGTACAGCAAATCCTTCTGAGCAGTCTTCGTTGACCACAACAACAGCATCCACACATACAGGGTCTACCGCAACCAGTACACCAACCACTACCAATCAATCAACATCAACCACAACAACAGCATCCACACAAACAGGCTCTAGCACAACCAGTTCAACTACCCCTTCTGGGCAATCAGTGTCAACTTCAGCCAGTACAACATCCACTTCTGGAGGGTCTTCAACAACAAGCTCAACGCGTGCCACCACACCAAATACTATCCCTGTAACTACTAATACCTCTACAGCAACCACCACCACTACTACAACACCAACTACTACTACTTCTACTACAACCACCACCACTACTACAACATCTTCAGCTTGCGGTAAGTTATCAAGGTATTATAGATGGTAGAGATAATATAGTAATAGAAAGAGGCAAGTGCTTTATTTGTATTATTTAAAATTGTTTGCTGCCAACAAATTTTATTCATATGCTGATCTGAACTTTCAGAATAAATCATCCAAATACCTTCTAGGTGCAAAGTGTTACAGTTTGTTTTACACCTTACAGAGAAGGATCCTCAATTTAGATAGATTAGGGGAAGGTTATGGCCCCTAACAGTTTTTGTTTTGCTATCTGTGCTCCATTTAGGGAGATTCCCCTACTCTTCTTGCACCATTATTACAACAGGAAGTAAGAAAATTCTCTCCAAAAAGAGAACTAGTACACCAAAACTAGTGCCCTCTTTGGAAGACTTCCCATTTATTCTTGTTCTGGGGATAACTCAAAATTTGGGATTTCCTCTCACTTTTACTCTTCGTGACAATGTTTACCAGGACAAAAAGAGAGGGAAAATCTCCCTAATGAGGATACAATCAGCAATAAAAACCTGACAGGTGTCCCTCTCCACTTTATCCAAAACTAACAAAAATACAACAACTTTAGCTTTGCTCTAAGAAAGGCAAACAATGTGAGAACCATGCTTACTTGGTGAGCATCTAAGTGATCATGAAGACAGTTCCACCTTGAAATAAGCTAGGTTCCATTAAATTTATTTGTGATACATATAGGCAAATAGGCTGTTCACTCTGCACTTTGCAAGAGATTTTTCCCAGAGCTTAATATATGAGTTGAAGCTCTACTGACATCATCCAATCATGTCCAAAACAAATTTTTTTTTTCCTTGCACAAAAATGGGTATTCTTTGAAAAGTGAAAATTCGCTGCATTTACTAAGCTCCGGAGAATATTCCCTTGCACAGTGAAACTTCCCTTGCAAAGTGAACAGCCTGTTTGCCTTTAGTAAATTAACCCCATAGTGTCAGAAGCTTTTGAAGCTACATTTGTAATCAGTTTAGATTCTGCGATTCAGAGATTAGATATGTACTATACTGAAACATCAGTTTATATGTTTCCAAACTGCACAAAAGAGATCAGGGTAAGATTATTATTTTGTGTGTTTTTTTGCAGCAAAAGCATCGGTTTCTATACAATTCACGAGCGTCACCAGTGATACGATTGTAATCAGCCTAATTAAAGAAGGGGCATCGGCAGACGCTCAGTACAGTGTAACCTTGTCCACTGAGGGCGTCACTAAGCAAGTATTTAATACGAATGCATCCAGTGTCACCTTCTTGGGCCTTCTTCCATCAGTACAGTATGCCATCTATGCCCAACAAAATTCCTGTCCACAGAAAGCAAAATTCAACACCACCATCTGGACAAGTAAGTAAATGCGTTTATGGACGAACTAAGCTTGTTTTCCAAGACAGTTTTTAAAAGCTGAGAACGAATCTATTGCATGCATATACAGCATAAAAGTAACTGCTTGAGGCTAAGTGTAGGATACATACGTGGGTCCAAGTGGTTTTATCAATTTCCGTCATGACTTAAAAATTCATTATGTACACTCATTCATCCTGACCCCATTTCCCACCAAAAGACACACGCATTGTGTGACATGGATTTAAACCAGCTACAGGAGCTTTTTTTACCATTTTAAAATTTTACCATCGTATATGCCAAAACACCCGTATAGAACAGTAAATCATTCTGAACAACCAGCTGAAGAAACAACCATGGCCTAATTCCTAATTGTTCCCACGATTAAAAGAGGAGGGGGTCATAGAAGGCAAATGTACATAAACTACAACTTTACCCA
Organism: Lithobates clamitans; assembly: GCA_037952925.1. Classification (NCBI taxonomy): domain Eukaryota; kingdom Metazoa; phylum Chordata; class Amphibia; order Anura; family Ranidae; genus Lithobates; species Lithobates clamitans. The sequence continues at coordinate 2,028,355 of JBBGZY010001366.1, read as the reverse complement.
TCTAGCCAGTCTACACTACTACATGGGCACTTTTTGGGAATAGCACATAACACTGCCCCATGAGACTTAGCCCAAATGGATACCGTCAATGTCAACCACATCATGGGGAATCTCAGTAACATCAGATGGGGACCCCAACTTCTGATGTAAAAATTAGTCACTTTCCTTTCAAGACCAATTTTCCACCAATTTACCCTATCAATTTATTCCACCCAGTCATACAAAATAGTGGACATGTGGATGAGAAAGCTACTCTATCCAGCTCCCGAGACCGCCTTACAGCTTCTCCCACTCAATCATTTGTCCAAACAATCGGTATTTTCCTTCCCAGACTTCTTTCTTGGCATTGTAGGCAGGAACCAGATAACACATCTAGACATCTGTGTAGTTGTTTTTTTCTCTGGTAATTTTTTAATTGAACAATTAAGATTAAACAAGTTTTAAGAAAGTTGGGCTGCTAATGGAAAGAGAAATGTGATGGGTAGTTCTGGGTTATGTACTTTGCTCAGCATCCTTGTCCTTCTTTAATTCCCTTTCAGCGCTTTCGTGACTCAGTATTTGTTGAGCACCTAATCCGCTTGAACAGGGCTCAATATATTCACTGTTTTGTTTAGAAAGTACGTACGGAAATATCATTAATCAAATCGGTAAAGCTACAGTACAGGCTATGCATGTGCACTTCCTTCATTTTATGAAGTTTAATCCTCCAGCTAGGAGCACAAAGAGTTCCAGTTAAAACAAAAAAGCCATGTTCTAAGAACATATCAATGCTGTTATATTGTATTAAGGCCATTTAAGGTGTCTTGTCCCTTTGGCCTTTTTTAAACTACCTTTCAAAAGCATGGCACAAATTTAATGCCCCCTTGTAACCATGAAACTGGATATTATTTTCATGACCTGTGCAGATGATGCTTTCTTATGCAATCAGGAAAATTACTAGCAAAGTAAGCACAAGTATGCAATTCCAATCATAGAGTTCAAGGAGCCTCAAGAGCAAAGGGTCCACTGCTTTTGAGGCAGCTGGAACTCAGGCAGGCTATCTCTTGCCACCCAAGGCCTCCTACCCTAAGCCCCACAATACATTTCTTTAGTAACTGTGTAGAACTCATGGTCGATGGCAGTCACAAGACCAACCTTATGTAGCGTCAGTGATAACACACGAAATGTAGTCCGTGCTTCTATCAAATCACTCAATAAATAAATAAATCAAATATACAGAAAACGGATAATAATATATGTAAAAAAAAAGAAATCTACACTCCTGACCCTTCGCTCAATCTCAAGCTACTGTATGACTACCCACCAAGGTAAATAAAAATCATAAACATATGTATAAATAATAAAAATCATAACAATAATAGTAATATAATAATATATGCAAATAACACATACATATTCATTTTTTGCATGTATCAATATTATTATTATTTAAATTTTGTATTGATGTACTGTATTTTTACAAAACCAACCTTGTTATATCCGTCTAAAGAAGGAAAAGAGAGGTCAGAGAGAAATGGTCACCTGTTTTTAGGAACATGGACAGACATTGTATAAAAGACAGACTCAAAATAAATAAATATGTTTTTGTTCTTGTCGTCTGTGTTTCTATTAAGGAGATTTGTCCTAATTTCCTGTCCTGATGGGAAATTAGGATAAATCTCCCAAAAAAGGAACAGGGACTGCAATAAAAATCTGATAAAGAAATCAGTCCAAAATTAAATAAAAATCTTTCATTGGGTTGTGGGCTTTACAATACAATTTTGAACAATTTAGTAATGCTACTTGCGTATAAGTAAAGTACAGCTTCCTGACAGTTTACATAGATCTAATTTGCAGAAGGTGCCATAGGCACTTAACGATTGTTTCCTCGATACACATTGAGTCACATCAGTGAGGACAATGGCAAAATGATGACGCCTACAGCTAGGAGTCGCAGTCAGACTGCTGTCATGTCACAGTAGCTGACCTTTCATGATATATCCTGATTGATGACAATCGCTCACTTTACCACTTGTACCTTCGGTAGCTCCCCTGGCTCTCCTCACACACTCTATTTACATTTCCCATTGACAATTCATGAACTCCCTCACTTCTAACGATCCCACGCACCTCAGGACGGAAACTTTGGCTGGGGTGTGAGACACAGTGTCAATTTTTGCTACAATGTTTGAAAATAAAATGTTATTATTGATACATGGCTGGGAGAAGAAAGTTCGGGGGAACTGGATTAGTATCTGTAAAAGAAAAAGCCCAAATTAAAAGTAGATTTAAACCCTATTTGGGTGGCATCCATAGTTTGCTAAAGCACTTTGTATCATAAAACAATTTTCATGATTTTCTCTCGATAAAATAGTTTAACATTTGCCCATCCTTTTTTCTTTATCCTTTTCTCAGTGATGCTGATCCGCTTTAGCCTCATTCAGCTACCTGTCTACATGAGTTTGCTCCAGCATATACTGCACATCTGTGCTCTGGACCTGCGTTTGATAGTGACAATGGTCAACTATGGGGAGCATTGATGGATAGTGTTGGTGATCATTGATGGTCATTGATGGTGAGCATTGATGGTCAATGATTGTGACCATTTGTGGTCATTGATGGTGACCATTGATGGGTAGTGTTGGTGACCATTGATCGTGATTGATGGTGATCATTGATTGTCAATGATGGTGACCATTGATGGTCAATGATGGTGCCATTGGTGGTCAAGGATGGTGACCATTGATGGTCAATGATGGTGAAAAAATGATGGTCAATGATGGTGACCATTTGTGGTCATTGATGGTGACCATTGATCGTGATTGATGGTGACCATTGATGGTCAATGATGGTGACTGTTTGTCGTCAATGATGGTGACCATTGATGGTCAATAATGGTGCCATTGGTGGTCTATGATGGTGCCATTGGTGGTTAATGATAGTGACCATTGATGGTCAGTGATGGTGACCATTGATCGTCATTGATGGTAACCATTGATGGTCAATGATGGTGACCATTTGTGGTCATTGATGGTGTCATTGGTGGTCAAGGATGGTGACCATTGATGGTCATAAAGGCCATTGATGGTCAATGATAGTGGCCATTGGTGGTCAATGATGATGGCCATTGGTGGTCAATGATGGTGACCATTAATAGTCAATGCTGGTGGCTATTGTTGGTCAATGACTATGCAGTCGGTGACAATGGTTAACGATGGTGACCATTGATGATCAATGATGGTGGCCACTGGTGGTCAATGATGGTGACCATTGGTGGCCAATTATGGTGACCATTGATGCTCGATGATAGTGCCTTTGATAGCCAATAATGGTGCCATTGATGGTATTTGAGGCCATTGATGGTCAATGTTTGTGATCATTGATGGTCACAGTAGCCGCTGATAGTCAATGATGGTGGCTATTGGTGATCAATGATGGTGACCATTGATAGTCAGCTGGTGGCTATCGGTGGTCATTGATAGTGACCATTGATGGTCAATGACTATGCAGGTACAATGTGTGTTGGCATGACCACTTCATCTCCACCAAGGTAAACATGTGACAGGGTGACAATGCAAGAGCACATTTGGGAGGCAGCTTTCACCCTATGATGGGAAATGCTGAACAAGAATCTTTATAGAGGGATCACCAGATATTCTTTGATCGAAGGCTGAAGATTTGAAATACATTACCATGTTAAAGCTTATATGAGAAAAAAAAAAAGAAAAAAAGGAGTTGTTGAAAAGCCTCAACATACTGTATTTAGTTAAAAATTAAACGCAAGTAAGGTAATGATCATAGATTTAAAACCCTATAAACCATAGACAACTGCCATTTTTTGCATTATCTATAAAATACAGTTTTCATCTTTTTTTTTTTTTTTTAATCCTTTGTTGCATCTGAGTGCTGCAGATCTCCTGCAGCCTCTTTGCAGCTACTGTCTGTCTACATGCACTTCAGTGATGACTGCTTGTCATTTTTTTATGATGGTGACAACAGTAAACCATGCCTGTGCAATGTCAGTAGTCGCGGCTGATTGTACGGGGTGACAGGGTGACAACGCAGGATAAAATTGACACACGGGAATTGCCACCCTAAAGTGCCTGAACAAGGACCTTTATAGCAGGATCGCCAGATTTTTAGTGATTGGGTTCACATATACTTCATGGCTTGGTTTTAATTTGCTGCAATTGCTAATATTAGGCTTGGTTCTAATTTGATCTGTTTTCAAATCTCTCCCACAGCTGCAAGAGTTTATGCTTCACAAATAAGAGTGACTGGTCAGAACTACAAGGATGAGTACAACGATTCAAACAATAGCGCATTCAAAGAATTTGAGAAAAGTTTTATCGCTGAGGTGAGAAGAGTCTGTCACTACTTTCTGGTTTGGGGGATGTTCATTTGAGACATTGGTGCTGATGTACTGATTATTTTACCCTCTGGTTAAATCCATGACCCACCATTAACCTTCCGCTTTTCTGTTGCCTGAAACCCTTGGTGCCCATGAGATTCTGGACCTCTGGTTTGAATTCTGACCTTTTCCTAGCACTCAATAGGTGATACGTGGGGTCTATTTATAACAGAATTCACAAAGCTACTTGATACTCACATGAATGTCATTGGGCTGTCTTCTTCCCAAGTTGAACGTTCTTCATACAAAATAGACATAATTAGGAAAATAGCAAATCATGGCCACTAGATGGAGCTGAGGCAATAAATACCTAATTACTGTGATCGTCAGCTCCATCTAGTGGCCATGGTGCAATATTTTCATTCTGTTTTGTATGAAAAAAGTCAAGTAACATTTGATTTGCCCACAACGAATTTATACAGAACGAATGTGCATGCAGCTTCACAGGGCAAATAGCTCTATGATTTTTTTTTTCTTTTTATGAATACACCCCTTGGTATTGGTTATATACTGTATATCTGTATTACTTCTACTGACTGCCATGCCAAAAGTTTTTGTGTCTGAGTTGTAATTATACCATGTCTTATCTCTCAGCAGGTCAGAGAGGGTTTTCTATCTTCTAGCCAGAGGCAATGTAATCTTTAGCCTAGGCTTTAAATAACATAATGAAGCATGAAAGAGGAACTTTTTTTTTTTTTTGCAACGTGGACATATGATGTGTTAATCCTGACAAGTGTCCTTATAATCTATACAAAGCATGATTTGTAATGACAGCTTCCCCTTCAAAATGTTCTAGATTTTTATGCGGACTGAATTCACTAAGCCAGGGGTGATAAACTGGCGACCCTCCAGCTGTTGCGGAACTACAAGTCCAATCATGCCTCTGCCTGTGGGAGTCATGCTTGTAACTGTCAGCCTTGCAATGCCTCATGGGACTTGTAGTTCTGCAACAGCTGGAGGGCCGACCAGTTTGACACCTGTTCACTAAACCAAAACAACTCTTACTTTTGGCAAGTAACACACATGTTGTAGCTTAATGAATTAGGTCTGGATTAAACTTTGCCGTGTTTCTTCATGACCTGATGTCGAAGGATATTTAGTGTCATTTTATGACATTACAAAAAGCAATATTTACAGAAAACAGAACAACACTTTACTGGTGACCTTGGGTTTCATTGTAGACTGTATTTACCTTTTTACTCCTTTGTTAAAGAGCGAGTGCAAACATATATTTCAGATGTTGGTCAGTCAATTGTGCTGTGTATAGGTTCTGTATATGTAAATTATATATGTGTTTTATATAAGCAGAGAAAAGTTTCTATTCTGGTAGAATATTCATAGATAAAAAGATGGGGAAGTGTGCTTTACTGCCCGTATACAGGAATATTGAGGAATAGCACCTATAATCCATACCAGACATTCTCAACTAGTATTCCTCCAAAGGTTGCAAAAGTTGAGCTGTGGCTCATTTACATTGCATTAGATTAGGTGCCTGCAAAGCTCTAGGACCAATGCCATTTGGCAAAGCCAGCAGCACAACGCCAGTTATATTTTTAGTCCTTTGCAAGGGTGGCATTCTCCTACTGATCACCAGTATCTGGGGCATTTTTCCCACTGACCCCCAATGTAAGGAGCATTCTTCCTACTGATCACCAACATAAGGAGCATTTCTCATATTAACCACCAATGTAAGGAGCATTCCTCCAAATGACCACCCTTGTAAGGAACATTCTTCCCACTGACCACCAATGTAAGGTCCATTCTTCCCACTGACCCCAATGTAAGGAACATTTTTTGACTGACCATTAATGTAATGGTCATTCTTTCTACTGACCACCAATATAATGGACATTTTCCCTACTGGTCACCAATGTAAGGGGCATTCTTCACACTGGCCACCACTGTAAGGAGCATTCTTCCCACTGGCCATCAATATAAGGGGCATTCTTCCCACTGACCGCCAATTTAAAGAGCTTTTTTCCCACTGATCACCAATGAAAAGAACATTCTTCCCACTGACTACAAATGTAATGTACATTCTTCCTTCTGACCACCAATGTAAGGAGCATTCTCCCCACTGACCATTAGTGTAAGGAGCATTTTTCCCACTGACCATCAATGTAAGGAGCATTCTTCTTACTGATCACCAACCTCATATTCCCCATATTAACCACCAATGTAAGGAGCATTCCTCCAAATGACCACCAATGAAGGTGGTATTCTTCCCACTGACCACCAATGTAAGGAAAACATTTTTGACTGATCGTCAATGTAAGGGACATACTTTCTACTGATCACCAATTAAATGGGCATTTTCCCTACTGGCCACCAATGTAAGGGGCATTCTTCCCACTGATCACCAACGTAAGGAGCATTCTTCCTACTGACCACCAGTGTAAGGAACAATCTTCCCACTGACCATCAATGTAAGGGATATTCTTCCCACTGACCACCAATGTAAGGAGCATTTTTTCTACTGATCACCAATGTAAGGAACATTCTTCCCACTGACCACCATTGTGAGAAGCATTCTTCTCAATGATCACCAATGGAAGGAACATTCTTCCCACTGACCACCATTGTGAGAAGCATTCTTCTCAATGATCACCAATTGAAGGAACATTCTTCCCACTGACCACCAATATAAGGGACATTCTTCCCACTGATCACCAATGTAAGGAGCATTCTTCCCACTGATCACCAATGTAAGGAGCATTCTTCCCATTGATCACCAATGGAAGGAACATTCTTCCCACTGACCACCATTGTGAGAAGCATTCTTCTCAATGATCACCAATGGAAGGAACATTCTTCCCATTGATCACCAATATAAGGGACATTCTTCCCACTGATCACCAATGTAAGGAGCATTCTTCCCATTGATCACCAATGTAAGGGACATTCTTCCCACTGATCACCAATGTAAGGAGCATTCTTCTCACTGACCATCATGCTGGTGTACCATGAGCTGTGGATATAGTAATGCATTAGCAGGTGTTCCTTCAGAATGGAAAGTTATGAAGGGTCCTTTGGTGTTAAAAAGGTTGAAAAAGGCAGCTGAGATTTGAGTGTTTTTTAGAAATATCAAATAATTATTGAAACCATAGAAATAGATATGCAGTCAGATAGACATTGTAGTAACTACCTTTATTTTCCTAGTCTCACCTCCACTTTACTGTTACAGCAGTTGTGTGTAATGTCTAAATATGACTGTGCAGTTTAATAGGTGCCAGCGTTGGACCCTGTGGACTTAGTACAGTACAACAGAGCTTATCCAGCATGCCCTCCCCCCGTCTCTGCAATACAAGTCTTGTGTTGGGGGGTGTGGCTGTTACTCAGCTCTGCCAGGACAGAGCTCTGTAATGTGTGTCAGGGCTGAAAGAAGCATTTTCATGTAAGAATTATTCAAAAATCATAAGCTGCTGGGAGTGAGAGTTGAATTGGGCTTTACCTCCAAGTTGAATATTTTATTAATGGAAGTTATTTTTTTTAATTTTGATATAATGGCCCATAGGGAGTAATTGTTTTAGGACACACATTCTCATCCATTCTTTTTGTCTTTCCTCCAGCTGCTAAAGTATCTAACCGCCGTGATACAAGATTATATCAATTCCGGCAAAATGCGCGTTGTGTTGAAGGCTCTGAAAGCCGGTAGCGTTATCGTGGATTATGACATCATCGCAAACGTTGCCGTTAACATCACAATGGCGAACATTAGCCAAGATTTCTACGAAGCGCTGAACCGGAGCTCGGTTCTGCTAATCGATCCAAGATCATACAACTTCAGTGGTAAATCAGACACTCTCTTTGTTGTTCTATTACAAGAACCTGTCTCTAATTTTACTACTAATTTCACCTTTTGTAGCTCTTACTCTTTATTTGTAAAAATGTTCAGGAGACATTTTCCAAGCTTTAAATTTTAATTATTTCAAAATACAAATATAATTGTTTTTAAGGAATATTCTACTTTAACACTTAGCTGCCCACAGTCTATAGAATAACTTTCCTCAGAAAGGTGATGCTGGGCCACACACTTGTTGATTTTCAAATGGATGTTCATTCCTACAAAAATTCTCAGTACATTCAATGACTTGACAAATGTTGTTGGAAAGTACTTAAAAGAGAATAATCAGCTATACAAAAAGAACAATTATAGGTGGATGCATCATCAATCTGATGCTGCATCTGTTCCCCCGCCGGCTCTGCACTGAGAACTTAGCGATCAAACACAGCCGATCACTCAGTTCTCCCCTTCGCTCTGAGCAGAGAGCCGGGACTGTCAGCCAGCGTCTCTCTGCTCTGCCCCTCCAGTGCTCACTGGAGTGCTGGGCTGTGGAGCGGCTGGCTCAGGCTGTCAGCTGATCACTGGGAGGTTGAGCCAGCTGGCAGTCTATTCAAAGCTTTGTGATGCCAGCCAACAGCGGGCTTTGGCCCGCTGGCAGCTGAAAATGGGTGACCGGAGTGCAGAACGAATCATACTCCTGTGATCCATAGAAGTTTGGGCAATGAAAAGCTTTGGCTATACTTCTCCTTTACAAACCTTGTTTGTTTTTAACATTCGATTTTGAAATAAATGGACAATATCAAATGAAAATCACATTCACTGTTGGAATTTTGTTTGAGAAAAATCTTCCATCCTCCTCCTTCGAATTTTCCCATCACTATGGTTGAAAACAAAAGTGGATTTGACCCCCCTAAAATTTAGAATATTGATCAACATTTTTAACATCAACATTTTTGAACAACGTTTTACGATTATATAGCCAGCTTTCCTTGTGCAGAGAAAGAGTGTTAATCTGTGAAACTAAGACAGCCAATAGCAGCAGACTTAAGATGGTCATGCACTAGTAGAATTTTATGTCTTTTTAATGTGTGACCTACCTGCCTGTCTGTTATGATACAAGGGTTCCCATAGAGGACCATTATATCTGAATGAATGAACAGTAATGCTTAGCACAGATGACCCTTCAGGTTGTCCAAGCCACTTCTCCAGTCCTAATGAGTGATAGGAACATACCCCTCATGGGTAACTCAGTGACTCTAATCCAGTCACCATGGAATATATTGATTGTCCAAGTACACTGAGACAGAAGCTTGTAGATCCAAAAATAAAAAAAATCTCAACAAATGAATGGCCCAACACAGGAGAGCAAATTCTACAAGCCAACACAAAGCACATTTTCTAAACTTTAAAGTAAAGGGACATTCTTTCAAGGACAGAGAGTACAACTGGATCACAAGAGGCCATCTACATTAAAGAAGAATTCCAGTTATGGATGTTTTTACATAGCTACATTGGTCCAGCTTGGACCAGTATAACTATGCATATACCATACCTGTGGGGTCCTTCTAGAAGCTGGAAATCCTCATAGTAGACACTGCCACTCCAGTGATCTCCACTAGCTTTTGGGTCCCATGCCGAGCGGTTGCTCTGATGTATCCTGAACACAGAAGGTTGGCTGCTCAGCATGTGGGCCGTTCAGAGATTACTTTGAGTTTTTTTCAATGAATCCAAAGCATTATCTGATTGGAGAAGCGGCATGGTGATGTCATGCTCTTTACCTTCCGGCAGCTGGTGGACGTCACTGTAGTAGGGGTGCCTATTACAGTGATCTCCAGCTTCTAAAGGGATCCCACATGTATGGTATATACATAGTTATGTTGGTCCAAGCTGCACCAATGAGAGATAGGAACATACCCCTTATGGGTAACTCAGTGACTCCAATCCAGTCACCATGGAATATGTCAATGTATGTATTGATTGTCCAAGTACACTGAGACAGAAGTAAGTACATTCAAAAAATAAAAAATTCTCAACAAATGAATGACCCAACACAGGCGGGCAAATTCTACAAGCCAACACTAAGCACCTTTCCTAAACTTTAAAGTAAAGGGACATTCTTTCAAAGACAGAGAGTACAAATAAATCACAAGAGGCCAACTACATTAAAGAAGAATTCCAGTTTTTTTACAGTTTCATTGGTATAGCTTGGACCAGTATAACTATGCATATACCATACCTGCGGGATCCTTCTAGAAGATGGAAATCCTCATAGTAGACACTGCCAGTCCAGTGATCTCCACTAGCTTTTGGGTCCCATGCCGAGCGGTTGCTCTGATGTATCCTGAACACAGAAGGTTGGCTGCTCAGCATGTGGGCCGTTCAGAGATTACTTTGAGTTTTTTTCAATGAATCCCAAGCATTATCTGATTGGAGAGGCGGCATGGCGATGTCATGCTCTTTACCTTCCGGCAGCTGGTGGACGTCACTGTAGTAGGGGTGCCTATTACAGTGATCTCCAGCTTCTAAAGGGATCCCACATGTATGGTATATACATAGTTATGTTGGTCCAAGCTGCACCAATGAGTGATAGGAACATACCCCTTATGGGTAACTCAGTGACTCCAATCCAGTCACCATGGAATATGTCAATGTATGTATTGATTGTCCAAGTACACTGAGACAGAAGTAAGTAAATTCAAAAAATAAAAAATTCTCAACAAATGAATGACCCAACACAGGCGGGCAAATTCTACAAGCCAACACTAAGCACCTTTCCTAAACTTTAAAGTAAAGGGACATTCTTTCAAAGACAGAGAGTACAAATAAATCACAAGAGGCCAACTACATTAAAGAAGAATTCCAGTTATGGATGTTTTTACATCGTTTCATTGGTATAGCTTGGACCAGTATAACTATGCATATACCATACCTGCGGGATCCTTCTAGAAGCTGGAAATCCTCATAGTAGACACTGCCAGTCCAGTGATCTCCACTAGCTTTTGGGTCCCATGCCGAGCGGTTGCTCTGATGTATCCTGAACACAGAAGGTTGGCTGCTCAGCATGTGGGCCGTTCAGAGATTACTTTGAGTTTTTTTCAATGAATCCCAAGCATTATCTGATTGGAGAGGCGGCATGGCGATGTCATGCTCTTTACCTTCCGGTAGCTAGTAGGGGTGCCTATTACAGTGATCTCCAGCTTCTAAAAGGATCCCACATGTATGGTATATACATAGTTATGTTTGTCCAAGCTGCACCAATGTAAACATTGCCATAACTGGAATTCTTCTTTAAACTGAAAAGACTATCTCTGAACAGAAGTGGGGGGCTTCAGACACCATCTGTCTTCCACATATACTGTCATTTTAACATCTCTAACCTTGGCGATTTGACAACGATTCACACATAGAATTCCACAACTTACACACAACTCATTTTGATCTTGGAAAATCAACATCTGAATATGGCTTATGATTACTAGCTATATCATGGCTCTAAGGTAATAGGGGCATCATGAAGTCTTACTTATTCGTTGCTGGATAGAAAATAGATTTCACAATGATATTAATGCAATACTGATGTTTTTGTGTTTACAGCCCAAAACCGTTGTGCCGTGGGTTTAAACACATGCTCTCCAAATGCCACCTGCCAATTCAATGAATCCAATGTGGAGACACCTACATGCCAGTGCAATACTGGCTATTACGATTTCAGCCCAAAAGTTCCTGGCATGCAGTGTGAATTTGGTAAATATATATATATATATATTTTTTTTTTTTTTTTCTTATGCAGTCATCAGAGAAAAAGGAAATTGAGGTAAACAATATAAGGTCAACTGCTCTTAAGGTATAGTTTTAAAAAGTTGTTGGAGCTGATGTGGCCTGCCAGACCATCCAGCTTCATTTATTAGTTTAGGTAACATTCCAATAAAGCAATTAATGATTTGGTTTAGGTCCGTGAGCTCTGGAGCGAGTACTGAGGCAGAGGCTTACCAATTCACTCTCCTCTCACACAGTGTAACCTATGGAAGCCCGCAGTTTAAGGGCTTCCATTGGAGAAGGCTTCTTCAACAGGAATGGCCTCCTCCTATGACATTATCTACCTAACAAGAAACTAACATAATGACTCAACCTAACTGCTTAAAGTGGAGTTCCACCCAAAAGTGGAACCTCCGCTTAATTGCTTCCTCCCCCCTCCGGTGTCACATTTGGTACCTTTCGGGGGGAGGGGGGAACAGGTATCCATATTTTACAGGTCCCCTTCACCACTTCTGGGAGACCGGGCTGTGGCCCGATCTCCCGGAAGTTCGGCCCCCTCCTCCTTCCTCTGCCGCCGGGCCAACGGTACACTTCGCACATGTGCAGTGGGGACCTGGCTGTGAAGCCGAAAGGCTTCACTGCCGGGTTTCCTTACCTGGAATGGCGGGGACTGCACCCGACAGACGATCCGAAGATCGGCTGCGGTGCCGACATTGCGGGCTCCCTGGACAGGTAAGAGTCCTTATAGTAAAAGTCAGCAGCTACAGTATTTGTAGCTTCTGCCTTTATTTTTTTCCCCAAGACGGAACTCCGCTTTAAAGTGTATGTAAACCCTAACGATGAACTTATTTTATTTGTTCCCTTTTGAATTGTTAAATATACCATTAAAGTGTACATTTACATTTGTTCTATAAGTGCATACAATACCTGCTGATCCTGCCAGAAATCTTGTTAGCTAATAACTTCCTGTCCTCTCTGCCTGTGCACTAGGAGGGGATATGGAGATAAGGAGGGGTTATGCAAATGAGGAAGAAGGTAAGCGATGAGGAATGATTATGGGGATGAGGAAGAGGGGGGAGATGAGCAAGACGGGAAAAGATGAGGATGGGCTATGGAGATGAGGAAGAGGGGAGAAGATAAGGAGGGGCTATGGAAATGAGAAAAACGTGGAGGGGGTTAAGCTGAGGTTAAGGTGATGAGCAGGGGGAAAAGGTGAGTTAGGGGTTTTGAAGATGAGGAAGAGAGGAAGTGATTGAGAGAGGTTGTGGTGATAAGCAGGGAGGAGGAGATGAGTTGGGGTTACGGAGATGAGGAAGAGAGTAAGAGATGAGGAGGGGTTATGGAGATGAGGAAGAGGGGAGGAGATGAGTAAGAAGGGAGTAGAGGAGTAGGGGCTATAGAGATGAGGGAGAAGGGAGGAGATTAGTAGGGGTTATGGAGATGAGGGAAAAGGGAGGAGATGAGTAGGGGTTATGGAGATGAGAGAGGAGGGAGGAGATGAGTAGGGGTTATGGAGGTAAGGGAGAAGGGAGGAGGTGAGTAGGGGTTTTGGAGATGAGGGAGAAGGGAGGAGATGAGTAGGGGTTATGGAGAGGAGGGAGAAGGGAGGAAATGAGTAGGGGTTATGGAGGTGAGGGAGAAGGGAGGAGATTAGTAGGGGTTATGGAGAGGAGGGAGAAGGGAGGAGATGAGTAGGGGTTATGGAGGTGAGGGAGAAGGGAGGAGATGAGTAGGGGTTATGGAGGTGAGGGAGAAGGGAGGAGATGAGTAGGAGTCATGGAGGTGAGGGAGAAGGGAGGAGATGAGTAGGGGTTATGGAGGTGAGGGAGAAGGGAGGAGATGAGTAGGGCTTATGGAGATGAGGGAGAAGGGAGGAGATGAGTAGGGGTTATGGAGATGAGGGAGAAGGGAGGAGATGAGTAGGGGTTAAGGAGATGAGGGAGAAGGGAGGAGATGAGTAAGGGTTATGGAGGTGAGGGAGAAGGGTGGAGATTAGTAGGGATTATAGAGGTGAGGGAGAAGGGAGAAGATGAGTAGGGGTTATGAAGGTGAGGGAGAAGGGAGGAGATGAGTAGGGCTTATGGAGATGAGGGAGAAGGGAGGAGATGAGTAAGGGTTATGGAGATGAGGGAGAAGGGAGGAGATGAGTAGAGGTTAAGGAGATGGGGGAGAAGGGAGGAGATGAGTAGAGGTTAAGGAGATGAGGGAGAAGGGGGAGATGAGTAGGGGTTATGGAGATGAGGGAGAAGGGAGGAGATGAGTAGGGGTTATGAAGATGAGGGAGAAGGGAGGAGATGAGTAGGGGTTATGGAGGTGAGGAAAAGGGGAGAAGATGGGGAGGGGTTATGGAAGTGAGGAGGAGATAAGGAAGGGTTATGGAGATGAGCATGGGGAAAGGTTCTATAAAATGTATTGGAAATGAAGGTAGGCAGTCCTTTGGAATTCAGAACCAGAAACACACCTAAATAAACTATCAGTCGTACAATATTAAAATAGCGCAGACTGTAACATTTTTGCCAATGTGACAAATAAAAAATGATTCTCAACATGTTCCAGGGAAATGGAAATAGAAAAATCCCTATCTGAAACATGTCACAAAACTCTGCATTTTGTGCAGCATATAGAAATATAAAAAATATTGCATATATTTTGGGTGTATAGAATAAGCGCAGTATTGTGCCAAGCAATAGGAGGCATAGGACCCCATAAACTATGGTCACTGTGACATAATAAATAAATTGCACAAATTGGAACTTTGAGATAATAGGGGTGATTTACAAAAGGAGTTGAGAATCTTCACTCAATAAATTGTATTTGTGTTCAACCAATCAGGTTCAGGGGAAACTAAAGAAAGAGGAATTTGCTTTTCACTTAATTGAATAATTGACGGAAATATGAGCTCCATTAGTTGAATAAAGATTCTCAACTCAACTTGTGCAATATGTGCATCTAAAAAATCATTGAAAATGTATTATGTTCTATGTAATGCAGTTTTGTGCATCAAGAGTTTATTGTTCAACCTTGTCCTGTGTTGGTAATACAGATGAGTGTGCCACTGGCAATAACACGTGTTCGCCAAACGCCACCTGTACCAAGATAGTTGGAGGTTACACATGTCAATGTCAATCCGGATTTCAAGATCAAAATCCCACCAACCCCGGACGGTTATGTACAGGTAAGCCTTCTCTGAGGTCCCTGGACCAAATATAAATTGTCATTCATTAGCGTAGAGGAGATCATCTTTAAAGCAAACCTGTCATACATTCAAAAGTAAAAGTCCACAAGATATATTTATTATGGGTATTTATTTATATAGCATTAACAACTCAAGCAGTGCTTCCTATACTGTACATTCACATCAGTCCCTGCCCTCGAGAAGCTTTCAATCAAAGGTCCTTATTTCACATGCATACACATACTAGGACCAGTTTAGACAGGAATCAATTAACCTACCAGCACATCTGTGAGTGAACGTGATGACGTACGACCAGACTAGAATAGGGAAGTTCGTAACCAGTAGCCAATAGCTGCCCTGCAGTAGATATTAGTAGGTTGGCTTAAAAGCCGAGCCCCGTACACACGGTCGGACATTGGTCGGACATTCCGACAACAAAATTCTAGGATTTTTTCCGACGGATGTTGGCTCAAACTTGTCTTGCATACACACGGTCACACAAAGTTGTTGGAAAATCCAATCGTTCTGAACGCGGTGACGTAAAACACATATGTCGGGACTATAAACGGGGCAGTGGCCAATAGCTTTCATCTCTTTATTTATTCTGAGCATGCGTGGTCGGATTTGTGTACACACGATCGGAATTTCCGACAACGGATTTTGTTGTCGGAAAATTTTATAGCCTGCTCTCAAACTTTGTGTGTCGGAAAATCCGATGGAAAATGTGTGATGGAGCCTACACACGGTCGGAATTTCCGACAACAAGGTCCTATCACACATTTTCCGTCGGAAAGTCCGACCGTGTGTACGGGGCATAAGAGTGTGGAAGCGTGTGTGTACATGCATATGCATGTAAATTCATTGAGAATGATTAACACCTATGTAGACTTCCTGACACCAAGGACGAGATTAAGTAAGTAGAACAGGGTGGTTCCACAACTTTCACACCTCTCATTTTGCTTTGGATAATGACCATCTGAATATAGTTTACCAATACAAGCTATGTCATGACTCTAAGTTATGTTGAAATCAAGGGATAACATCTTATTCCTTTCATAAAATAGGGGCATCATGCAGTCTTATTTATTTGTTGCTGAATGTAAAATGGATTTCACAATGATATTAATGAGATACTGATGTTTCTGTGTTTGCAGCCCAAAGCATTTGTGTCGTGGGTTCTAACAATTGCTCTCAACATGCCACCTGCATACCCAGTATGGGGACATATACTTGCAAGTGCAATGCTGGCTATTACGATTCTAACCCAGCTAATCCTGGCATACAGTGTGAACTAGGTAAATATATTTTTTTCTATTCTTATGCATCCATCAGAGAAAAATTTAATTTAGGTAAACAATATTAAGAAGTTGTTGGAGCTGATGTGGCCTACCAGACCAACCAACTTCATGTGTTAGTTTGGGTATCATTTCAAAAGTCCCCTTTTTGAAGGGAAGAGGGGACCAGTAAAGAAATTAATGATTTGGTTTGGGGTCAGTGAACTCTGAAGTGAGTACTGAGGCAGAGGCTTACCATTTCAGTCTCATCTCACACAGTGCACCCTATGGAAGCCTGAAGTTTAAGGGCTTCCATTGGAGAAGACTTCTTCAGCAGGAAAAGCCTCTCCCTATGAAATTATCTACCTAACAAGGAACTAGTAAATTTAAGATGAGGAAGAGATGAGGAAGGGTAATGGAGACAAGGAATAGAGTAAAAGATGAGGAGGAATTATGGAGATGAGGAAGTGGGGAGGAGACGAGGAGGGGTTCTGGAGATTAGCAAGTGGGGAAGAGATGAAGAGGGTTATGAAGATGAGGGAGAAGTAAGAAAAAGACGAGTAGGAGGAGATGAGGAGGGTTTATGGATACAAAGAAGTGAGTAAGAGATGAGGAAGAGGAGAAAAGATGAGGAGGAGTTTATGGAGACAAGGAAGAGAGTAAGAGATGAGGAGGGGAGGAGATGAAGAGGGGGTATGAAGATAAGGAAGAACATGAGTAGGGGTTATGGAGATGAGGGAGAAGGGAGGAGATGAGTAGGGGTTATGGAGAAGGGAGAAGATGAGTAGGGGTTATGGAGGTGAGGGAGAAGGGAGGAGATGAGTAGGGGTTATGGAGAAGGGAGGGGATGAGTAGGGGTTATGGAGATGAGGGAGAAGGGAGGATATGAGTAGGGGTTATGGAGATGAGGGAAAAGGGAGGAGATGAGTAGGGGTTATGGAGATGAGAGAGGAGGGAGGAGATGAGTAGGGGTTATGGAGGTGAGGGAGAAGGGAGGAGGTGAGTAGGGGTTTTGGAGATGAGGGAGAAGGGAGGAGATGAGTAGGGGTTATGGAGAGGAGGGAGAAGGGAGGAAATGAGTAGGGGTTATGGAGGTGAGGGAGAAGGGAGGAGATTAGTAGGGGTTATGGAGAGGAGGGAGAAGGGAGGAGATGAGTAGAGGTTATGAGGTGAGGGAGAAGGGAGGAGATTAGTAGGGGTTATGGAGGTGAGGGAGAAGGGAGGAGATGAGTAGGAGTCATGGAGGTGAGGAGAAGGGAGGAGATGAGTAGGGGTTATGGAGGTGAGGGAGAAGGGAGGAGATGAGTAGGGCTTATGGAGATGAGGGAGAAGGGAGGAGATGAGTAGGGGTTATGGAGATGAGGGAGAAGGGAGGAGATGAGTAGGGGTTAAGGAGATGAGGGAGAAGGGAGGAGATGAGTAAGGGTTATGGAGGTGAGGGAGAAGGGTGAGATTAGTAGGGATTATAGAGGTGAGGGAGAAGGGAGAAGATGAGTAGGGGTTATGAAGGTGAGGGAGAAGGGAGGAGATGAGTAGGGCTTATGGAGATGAGGAGAAGGGAGGAGATGAGTAAGGGTTATGGAGATGAGGGAGAATGGAGGAGATGAGTAGAGGTTAAGGAGATGGGGGAGAAGGGAGGAGATGAGTAGGGGTTAAGGAGATGAGGGAGAAGGGGGAGATGAGTAGGGGTTATGGAGATGAGGAAGAAGGGAGGAGATGAGTAGGGGTTATGGAGTGAGGGAGAAGGAGGAGATGAGTTGGGGTTATGGAGGTGAGGAAAAGGGGAGAAGATGGGGAGGGGTTATGGAAGTGAGGAGGGATAAGGAAGGGTTATGGAGATGAGCATGGGGAAGGTTCTATAAATGTAAGAAGTTAGGCAGTCCTTTGGAAATTCAGAACCAAAACACACACTAAATAAACTATCAGTGTACAATATTAAAATAGCGCAGACTGTAACATTTTTGCCAATGTGACAAAATAAAAAATGATTCTCAACATGTCCAGGAAATGGAAATAGAAAATCCCTATCTGGAAACATGTCACAAAACTCTGCATTTTGTGCAGCATATAGAAATATAAAAAATATTGCATATATTTTGGGTGTATAGAATAAGCGCAGTATTGTGCCAAGCAATAGGAGGCATAGGACCCCATAAAACTATGGTCACTGTGACATAATAGATAAATTGCACAAATTGGAACTTTGAGATAATAGGGGTGATTTACAAAAGGAGTTGAGAATCTTCACTCAATAAATTGTATTTGTGTTCAACCAATCAGGTTCAGGGGAAACTAAAGAAAGAGGAATTTGCTTTTCACTTAATTGAATAATTGACGGAAATATGAGCTCCATTAGTTGAATAAAGATTCTCAACTCAACTTGTGCAATATGTGCATCTAAAAAATCATTGAAAATGTATTATGTTCTATGTAAAGCACCAGAAAACAGTATTTTTTTGTAATGCAGTTTTGTGCATTAAGAGTTTATTGTTCAACCTTGTCCTGTGTTGGTAATACAGATGAGTGTGCCACTGGCAATAACACGTGTTCGCCAAACGCCACCTGTACCAAGATAGTTGGAGGTTACACATGTCAATGTCAATCCGGATTTCAAGATCAAAATCCCACCAACCCCGGACGGTTATGTACAGGTAAGCCTTCTCTGAGGTCCATGGACCAAATATAAATTGTCATTCATTAGCGTAGAGGAGATCATCTTTAAAGCAAACCTGTCATACATTCAAAAGTAAAAGTCCACAAGATATATTTATTATGGGTATTTATTTATATAGCATTAACAACTCAAGCAGTGCTTCCTATACTGTACATTCACATCAGTCCCTGCCCTCGAGAAGCTTTCAATCAAAGGTCCTTATTTCACATGCATACACATACTAGGACCAGTTTAGACAGGAATCAATTAACCTACCAGCACATCTGTGAGTGAACGTGATGACGTACGACCAGACTAGAATAGGGAAGTTCGTAGCCAGTAGCCAATAGCTGCCCTGCAGTAGATATTAGTAGGTTGGCTTAAAAGCCGTGCTCCGTACACACGGTCGGACATTGGTCGGACATTCCGACAACAAAATTCTAGGATTTTTTCCGACGGATGTTGGCTCAAACTTGTCTTGCATACACACGGTCACACAAAGTTGTTGGAAAATCCGATCGTTCTGAACGCGGTGACGTAAAACACATATGTCGGGACTATAAACGGGGCAGTGGCCAATAGCTTTCATCTCTTTATTTATTCTGAGCATGCGTGGTCGGATTTGTGTACACACGATCGGAATTTCCGACAACGGATTTTGTTGTCGGAAAAATTTTATAGCAAGCTCTCAAACTTTGTGTGTCGGAAAATCCGATGGAAAATGTGTGATGGAGCCTACACACGGTCGGAATTTCCGACAACAAGGTCCTATCACACATTTTCCGTCGGAAAGTCCGACCGTGTGTACGGGGCATAAGAGTGTGGAAGCGTGTGTGTACATGCATATGCATGTAAATTCATTGAGAATGATTAACACCTATGTAGACTTCCTGACACCAAGGACGAGATTAAGTAAGTAGAACAGGGTGGTTCCACAACTTTCACACCTCTCATTTTGCTTTTGGATAATGACCATCTGAATATAGTTTACCAATACAAGCTATGTCATGACTCTAAGTTATGTTGAAATCAAGGGATAACATCTTATTCCTTTCATAAAATAGGGGCATCATGCAGTCTTATTTATTTGTTGCTGAATGTAAAATGGATTTCACAATGATATTAATGAGATACTGATGTTTCTGTGTTTGCAGCCCAAAGCATTTGTGTCGTGGGTTCTAACAATTGCTCTCAACATGCCACCTGCATACCCAGTATGGGGACATATACTTGCAAGTGCAATGCTGGCTATTACGATTCTAACCCAGCTAATCCTGGCATACAGTGTGAACTAGGTAAATATATTTTTTTCTATTCTTATGCATCCATCAGAGAAAAATTTAATTTAGGTAAACAATATTAAGAAGTTGTTGGAGCTGATGTGGCCTACCAGACCAACCAACTTCATGTGTTAGTTTGGGTATCATTTCAAAAGTCCCCTTTTTGTCGGGAAGAGGGAACCAGTAAAGAAATTAATGATTTGGTTTGGGTCAGTGAACTCTGAAGTGAGTACTGAGGCAGAGGCTTACCATTTCAGTCTCATCTCACACAGTGCACCCTATGGAAGCCTGAAGTTTAAGGGCTTCCATTGGAGAAGACTTCTTCAGCAGGAAAAGCCTCTCCCTATGAAATTATCTACCTAACAAGGAACTAGCAAATTTGAGATGAGGAAGAGATGAGGAAGGGTAATGGAGACAAGGAAGAGAGTAAAAGATGAGGAGGAATTATGGAGATGAGGAAGTGGGGAGGAGACGAGGAGGGGTTCTGGAGATTAGCAAGTGGGGAAGAGATGAAGAGGGGTTATGAAGATGAGGGAGAAGTAAGAAAAAGACGAGTAGGAGGAGATGAGGAGGGTTTATGGATACAAAGAAGTGAGTAAGAGATGAGGAAGAGGAGAAAAGATGAGGAGGAGTTATGGAGACAAGGAAGAGAGTAAGAGATGAGGAGATGAAGAGGGGGTATGAAGATAAGGGAGAAGATGAGTAGGGGTTATGGAGATGAGGGAGAAGGGAGGAGATGAGTAGGGGTTATGGAGAAGGGAGAAGATGAGTAGGGGTTATGGAGGTGAGGGAGAAGGGAGGAGATGAGTATGGTTTATGGAGAAGGGAGGGGATGAGTAGGGGTTATGGAGGTGAGGGAGAAGGGAGGGGATGAGTAGGGGTTATGGAGATGAGGGAGAAGGGAGGATATGAGTTGGGGTTATGAAGATGAGGGAAAAGGGAGGAGATGAGTAGGGGTTATGGAGATAAGGGAGAATCATTGAAAAAGTATTATGTTCTATGTAAAGCACCAGAAAACTGTATTTTTTTAATGCAGTTTTGTGCATCAAGAGTTTATTGTTCAACCTTGTCCTGTGTTGGTAATACAGATGAGTGTGCCACTGGCAATAACACGTGTTCGCCAGACGCCACCTGTACCAAGATAACTGGAGGTTACAAATGTCAGTGTTATTCTGGATTTCAAGATCAAAATGCCACCAACCCCGGACGGTTATGTACAGGTAAGCCTTCTCTGAGGTCCCTGGACCAAATATAAATTGTCATTCATTAGCGTAGAGGAGATCATCTTTAAAGCAAACCTGTCATACATTCAAAAGTAAAAGTCCACAAGATATATTTATTATGGGTATTTATTTATATAGCATTAGCAACTCAAGCAGTGCTTCCTATACTGTACATTCACATCAGTCCCTGCCCTCAAGAAGCTTACAATCAAAGGTCCTTATTTCACATGCATACACATACTAGGACCAGTTTAGACAGGAATCAATTAACCTACCAGCACATCTTTGGAGTGTGGGAGGAAACCCATGCAAGCACAGGGAGAGCATGCAAACGCTATGCAGCTAGTGTCATGGCAGGTATTTGAACCAAGAACCCCAGTGCTGTAATGAAGGTTGTTGCTATTAAAGCAGAGTTCCATTGAAAAAAAAAGAAATAAAAGTCAGCAGCTACAAAAAGTGTAGCTGCTGACTTTTAAAAATCGGACACTCACCTGTTCCATGGTCCAGCGATGCGGGCGTAGGAAGCCCCGCTCCTCTCCACGGCCCCGGTATCACTACTGTGGGCGCCCCGGCTGTGGCTTCACAGCTGGGCATGCACTGAGCATGCGCGAGCTGCGCTGCACGCTGTGATTGGCCGGGCAAACTTCTGGGACCTGTGATGTGTCCCAGAAGTTTGCAGGGAGGGGAGGAGAGGTGAATTTCCATCCAGCGCCCCGGGGGGAAGTGGGAGCTGGGTGCCTCTAAAAAGAGGGTATCCGCTCCCCCCCCAAAAAAATGACATGCCAAATGTGACATGTCAGGGTGTCACCGTCACTTAAAGCAGAAGTTCCATTTTTGGGTGGAACTCCGCTTTAAGTTAATTAGCCAGAATTCTCATTGTGTGCATCTCTGAATTTAGTTTCACTTCGTTACTAGCAACCTGACTACAATGAAAGTGCAATCTCATTCAAAAATTTAACTTTTTGGCTGAGGGAGGGATTAGAACCTCTATTTGGGTTTTTTAAGGCCTGTGCTCCAATTGGGGAGATTTTCGTTCACTTTTCCATTGGTGACTGTCACTAGAAAAGAATATTTTTGATGTCTAGGGTAGGGATAGATGATCTGTTAAGGTGGCACTGGATGGTATAAATCCAAAGTTGAGGGAACCAAGAGGTTATGTTGGGTCTGCAAATGGGACCTGGGATGCTCAGTTCATCTTGAGGAACTGCTCAGAGTACAGATTCATAAGCAAAATTGCCTTGGTATGTGGTGGGTGCTGAGCACTTTGTACAAAGGGGCATGAGATGTTTTTATCATGAGATAGATCCAAAATCGTTTTATTGATAGTCAAAAAAAACAGCCAATGTTTTTCAGAGGATCAAGACAATCCCTTCATCAGGGCTTTGAAATATAGCATAAGCCAGAAGGCCGCATTGAATCCAGAGATGGTTTCTGGGTAGGCATGGCATGCCAATGGGCTTATATTATCCAGAAGCCTGGAAAGGACATTAGGGGAAATCTTACTCACTAGATGTAAACAGGTGTAAAGTTAAGCTTGAGCTGTAGTGGTCTGTAAACAACAGACATTTTTTTTTTTTTTTTTAGCACAGCTGGTAAGGAAAGTCTTAAAATGATGAAATGAGGTTAGAGCTCCATGTACTGGATGAAAAGGAGAATACAAAATACACAATGTTAGTTTTAAGTCATATATTTTTTATTCCCAAGCACAATAACTAAAGGATATATACAAACATAAATGTTATGTCTATACAGAGGTGAATGAGTGCACCAATGGAAACAACACATGCTCACAACTCGCTTACTGTACCAATACTGTGGGAAGCTACGAATGTAACTGCTATCCAGGAATTCACGATCAGAACCCAACCAACCCTGGGCGAGAATGTCTAGGTGAGTGCAGTCCAATAGTATCATCTTCAAACACTTATACACAATTTAGTATCCTCACTCAACTGGTTCAACTGAACCAACAGGCCCCCTCAAAGGGTGCTAAATCCATATGTGACCCCAGTTATTACTGTAATCATACACTTACATCAGTATACTTAGGCTAAGCTCCTGCAAAAGATCTCTCTATGATATCCTTTAGTGTTTCAAAGTTTTCAAATAGCACAAAAGGTTAACTGCAATTCAATGGTTTTCAGCAGTAGACAGATGAAGTCATGACTTACTTCTGCTGCTTATTAGAAAGGCGACTACACTACATTTTTTCTTTATTATTGGGAGTGGAGTTGGTTTCAGGGTTCCATCCTCCATTAGTTCTATAGGGAAAAGACCTCCCTCATCTTCCGAAAGGACCAAGCTGAGGACTAAGACAAGCCTAGAGCTCGGCTTTTCAGCCAACCTACTAATATCTACTGCAGGTGTCATCTAGTGGTTCTCCATAGAAGTTCAATTTAGAGTTCACATGCTGGTGACACAAATAAGTGTTCGGAAAAGCCAGGTTCCTAGCCCAACACAGTGAAAATTTCCTTATGAGATAAGAAACCCTGTCCCATGTAAATTAACAAATTCATTACGGAGTAAAAACATTTTAAACTGTTGAAAAGTTTGAGTCAGGTGACTTCAATTACATATTACATGTCCGTGTATTTGGTTTCAAGCAACTGCTATTCCTGCGGCAAAATACTGCAACTTAGGGCTGATTGGACCACACATAGCATTCAGTTTTGCTCAGCCCTAATTGTAATGCTAATCGTGTGAGTCCTTCTTTATCAAATCAGCCGACCAGTTCTGCCCACTCACTAAGTTTCGATAGGTGTAAAATTCAATTTGAGCTATAGAGGTCTGTAAACAACAGACTTTTTTTTTTTAACAAAGCTGACAGAAGTCGATGAACACATTAAAAGGCTCATGTACACGGCCCTTAAAACGCCACATTTAGATATATTGTGCGTTTTTTTGTTTTTTTTATGGATCTGAAAGCAGTTCTATGATAGACATCGAGTCCATTCACACAGCAGCATTTAGCAGCAAATTTTAGTGCTGCGTTCACATCCATAAAAATAAATGCCAGAGTTTCACATTCCAGGGTGAATATTTTGTAATGTGTGCATTTCCACACCTTTAAGAGGGTGAAAGCGTGCGTGTACATGCATATGCATGTAAATTCATCTAGCCACTAGAATTAATTTATACATAAATGCTGTACGCACAAAATCACGTGTACTATACATGTCATTACACCATTTTCAGTGTTCACTGGGAACAACGGTGCACAGTTAATTTGAACCAATCTGATACACTAATGAACATCTGTCACTCATATATATTGCATAGTAAATGCTGTTAGTTACAGATGTGACCGGACATACTGGATAGACCTGCTATACAATCAACTATTCTATAGAACTCAGGATGAGAAAAAAACAATCATTTGCCAATCAGAGTTAACAACCTTACCACCCATATTTTTCATCAAAACAAACCCTCTAATCTTTATGTTTTACAGATCCTGTGCTCTGTTATAGCAATGCAACTCTTTGTTCTTCAAGCTCTTCTTGTTTGGATTCCGAAAACTTGATTTGTTCAAGTAAGTGCTTTAAATCTGTTACTACTCAAATACTGCAAAGTTCTTACTGTTACTTACTCCTATTAAAGTATATGTGTATGTATGGGGGTGGGGCCCGTGCACACACTTATGTACTTGGTGGTTGTGGTACTCAGTTACTTGGGGAACTGCAGTCAATTCTGAATAATGTGTCCGGGTTTCAGGCGGCCTTACTTACTAAACTTCTGAAAAATGAAGAAATCAAGGTGAAAATATTGAAGGATTTGGGTTTACATGTAACAGCTCAGTTGGTTTTGCCAGCTTCTGGTCTGGAAGCTCTGACAAGCCCCTGGTTAGTCAATGACAGTGACAGTGACTTTACAAGCCTTGGCTGAGGCGTCACAATGGAGGTGGTGAGTCCTCGATGTTACAGTAGAAGGACCCAAGTCAGAAGGTTTCTTGTATCTATCTTCTTCTGGCAGCCAATCCTGACATTGTTTTTCATGATCTTGAGATATATTCAGATTGGCTGCTCTGTTAAGACACATAATATAACTTTTAATTTATTAAAGAAAGATATTGTCCTTTCTCTCCATAGGTAACCAAGCTTTTCCAGCCAGTGTACAGATGAGGGATCGGGATTTCAGCTTAGATCTATATAATGCCTCCAGCCAAGCTTACATCAACCTCGCTCAACTTTTCACTGTCAATGTAAGTAACGCCTTCAACACACATTTAGAGTTTCTAAACAGTTACACAAATTGTACATTCTATGGTCTTCAAAGAGGAATCATCTGTACTCTAGGATAAGGTCATATCCATTGGATTTATTGTATTACATGTGGTCTTCAGGAATTCCTTTTCCAAACTCACAAAAAGGCATTTAGGTTATTGTGGGTCTAATTGGGATTGTTAGAACTCTAACCACTGGCTCCCAAAGGCACTTTACACTTTAAGGGGTTCTTTCTGCCAGAGGCTGCTAGGGGGCTACTGGCCATGTAATTGCTGTGACAGTGGTCACATCATAGCTCCCAACTGTCCCTGATTTGGAGGGACTGTCTCTGATTTGGAGCAATGTCCCTCTGTCCCTCATTCCTCCTCATTTGTCCCTCATTTTGGTTTGATCTATATAGATGTATATAAAATACACTTTTTATCTATCAAAAAGTGTTTTCCAGCACTAAACCTTTCATCTGATTTCTAAATTGCTGCATTTGTAAATTCTAAAAGCCAATATAAAGGAATAGTAGTGGTAAAAAAAGCACTTGTGGGTTTAACCAATCTTGTTCTTTTGTACAATTCTCCTTTAAGGGGGCATGGCAAGGGGTGTGTCCTATGCAGGCATACTTTTACTGATAGGTGTCCCTCGTTCCCATCTCAAAAAGTTGGAAGGTATAGTCACATGATTAGCAGCCCATTCTACAACTCCTGATTGTAAACAGTGACCGGAACTGTTGGTGACAGCTCGGTCACTCCCAGCACAGAACAGCAATGCTGGCAGCCCAACGCTATTCTGCCACATTTATGGATATGGCCAGCAGCATCAGGTTAATGTTATTTATGTAAAAGGTCATTTACAAAAAGTAAGTTTGCATGTATGTCATGCATGCCTTGCCCATGCATCTACTCTCCCCGCCCCCAGCCTGTAACAGAGCAGTGAGAGGTGAAGCAGCAGACTTTTGTCACTCTACTCTGTCTTCCTATTAGCATGTTTCTTCCGCTACTGATTAACTATGTGATTACTGTACTTATTCCACCCCAGTCTGAACTCTGCTGTTCAGGGCTTGCAAGAGACTAATACCAAGTCAAATTCTAGTACTCACACACTACTAGTATTTAAGTAAAAATATATTCAACCTCTTGCCCCAGGCACAGCGTGGCCCCTTCTGACCTGCACTGTGATTGGAAGCAAGATGAGTTTTTCAGCAGGTTACAGCCAATCATTTTGGCTGCAAACCTGCTGATCGGCTGTGGCCAATCACAGCACAGAGGTCTGTGTGTTGGTAAACACAACACACAGATCTGGCTGCATTCCTCTCTGCTTTCAGTTACCGTTCAGAACTGAAAGCAAGGACAGACCTAGCCAGATGATCAGTGAGTAAAAGCAGCCACGTACACGTGCATATGCACTTGTAAGGCACACAGTAAACCCCTCCTAAACATTCCTGTCACCCAGCCATTGTCATTAGTACATTAGTACAGTGTACAGTATTATCACTGATCACTGTATTAGTGTTACTATTGATGTCAGTGTCAGTTAGACCCCTTTCACACTGGGGCAGTGCGGGTGTTAGCGGTAAAGGTGACTCAGACAGCGTTAAAGCTAAAGTTTCAAAAATACAGCCAGGAAACTAGCATCTCAAAAGTCATCAATGGCAGCCCCCATTTCACCTTTGGACAGGTGACTAAACACATTACCTATCTGGGTGGCAGGTGCCAGAAGGAAGTAGGAGAGGGAAAACTTAAAAGGGGACATAAATAGTTATAGAAACCTGAACAGGATCCTAGCCTTAGCCCACTCTATAAAATATGATTTTGTTACTGTCTGAATTGACATTGGGAAAATTTCCTCTACTTACTTTTTCTGCTCAACCATCAAATGAAGAGGAAGTGAAGGGAAATCTCCCCAAAAGGAACGCAGACAACAATATAAACCAATAGAGATTCTAACCCTTCAACACCCTTCCCAAAAATAAAATGTCTATGTTGGAGTTGGCTTCTCATTTAGTTGACCTTTTTTATTAATTGCCTAATTTTTTCCTATTTTCAGCTCACCAATTACATGAGAAGCACTCTGAATGTCACCAACTTCCAGATCATTGTGGTTGGCTTCAGGAAGGGAAGCGTGGTCGCCTACTTCTCATCACTGATAAACTCCTCCAACGCCATTAATGTCGACACCTTCAAGAAGGCTCTGAACGGTGGCATGAATATAATTTCCAGCAACGTCTCACTCAATGTCGCGCAGCGTAAGTATTCATTTATTTTACCTTTTCATAATGTACCAAAACTTTTTAATCAGACCCCACCCTAGAGGAGCCAGATACTTATGTGTTTGATGGATGCTGGTTCTTAACTCTGTTGGTGTCTAAGTTTGCTTGTCTTTATATCTACTATGGCTATGACAAGGGGCTCCTACTCTTCCTGCTGAACTGTTATTTCATTTTATATTGATTGAAACTTGAGGTACAGTAACACACCTGCTGTACCAGGAGGAATGGAAATCTTAGGTGTGCAGTCCACAAAATATACACAATATGGCCCAAAGTATGGGAACTCCGCTCCAAATTAATGAGGTCAGATGTTTCAAGTGAGGGGTTCTGTTAATACTACAGCATACAAAGACATTTTAGACGATTGCAGTGGCATTTTGGAGAAGGTCCTTTTCTGTTTCAGCTTGAATATGCCCCTTTGTTCAAAGCCTTCTCCATAAAGACATGATTTGATGAGTTAGGTGTGAAAGAACTCAAGTGACCTGCATAGATCCTTTACTTGACCACAGACCCTCCTCAAAGTCCTCAAGCAGCAGTCTTAAGATGGTCGTGTGCTAGTAGAATTTTTATGTCTTTTTTAGTGTGTGACCTACCTGTCTGTTATGCTACAAGGGTTCCCATAGAGCAGGGATCTCCAAACTGCTGCCCTGGGGCCCGGATGTGGCCCTTTGCTTGCCTTTATCCGGTCCTTGAGGCATTATTCCTGCCACTGACACCAACAATGGGGCATATTTCCTGCCACTGACACCAACAACGGGGCACTATTCCTTCCACTGACATCAATGATGGGACATAATTCCATCCACTGACAACAAAAATGGGGCACTATTCCTCCCTAATGCCATAGATCGGGCATTGTTTACTCCCACTGGGCACAGTCCTGCCCCCCTGAAGTCTGAAGGAGAATAATTGGCCCCTTTCTTTAGAAACTTTGGAGACCCCTGCCATAGAGTGCCATTACATCTGAATGCTTAGAACAGATTATGCTTCAGGTTGCCCAAGCCACTTTAGTTCTAATGAGTGATAGGAACATACCCCTCATGGGTAACTGAGTGACTCTAATCCAGTTACCATGGAATGTGTCACAGTATATATTGATTGTCTAAGTACACTGAGACAGAAGCTTGTACATCCAAAAAAAAAAACCTCTCAACTAATGAATGGCCCAACACAGGAGGGTAAATTCTACAAGCCAACACTAAGCACCTTTCCTAAATATCAAAGAAAGGAGACATTGTTTTGAAGATGACAACTGGATCACAAGAGGCCATCTACATTAAATAATTCCAGTTATGGGTATTTTTACATAGTCCAGCTTGGTCCAATATAACTATGCATATACCATATCTGTGAGATCCCTCAAGAAGCTGGAAATCCCCATAGTAGATCCTGCTACTCCGGTGATCTCCACTAGCTTTTGGGTCCAATGCCAAGCAGCTACCCTGCTGCTTTCTGAACACAGGAAACAGCCCGCTTGGCATGGGTGTCATTTAGAGATTACTTTGTATTTTTTCAATAAATGCAAAGCATTATCTGATTGGATGAGGTGGAGAGGCAGCGTGGTGATATTATGCTCTCAACCTCGTCCAATCAGCTTGGCACAGGACTCGGCAGCTAGTGGACATCACTGTAGTAGGGGTACCTACTACAGTGATCTCCAACTTCTAGAGAGAACCCACAGATACTGTATATGCATAGTTACATTGTCCCAAGCTGGATCAATGTAACTATGTAAAAATTGTCATAACTGGAATTCTCCAACAACCATCCTTGAACAAGGGAGGGGACTTTGGATACCATCTGTCTTCCACATGTATTGCTGTTTTAACATCTCTACCCTGGCAACTTAACAAAAATTCAATGGATAGAATGATTAACACCTATGTAGACTTCCTGACACCAAGGACGAGATTAATTAATTAGAACAGGGTGGTTCCACAACTTTCACACCTCTCATTTTGCTTTTGGATAATGACCATCTGAATATAGTTTACCAATACAAGCTATGTCATGACTCTAAGTTATGTTGAAAGGAAGGGATAACATCTTATTCCTTTCATAAAATAGGGGCATCATGCAGTCTTATTTATTTGTTGCTAAATGTAAAATGGATTTCACAATGATATTAATGAGATACTGATGTTTCTGTGTTTGCAGCCCAAAGCATTTGTGTCGTGGGTTCTAACAATTGCTCTCAATATGCCACCTGCATACCCAGTATGGGGACATATACTTGCAAGTGCAATGCTGGCTATTACGATTCTAACACAGCTAATCCTGGCAAACAGTGTGAACTAGGTAAATATATTTTTTCTATTCTTATGCATCCATCAGAGAAAAATTTAATGTAGGTAAACAATATTAACAAGTTGTTGGAGCTGATGTGGCCTACCAGACCAACCAGCTTCATGTGTTAGTTTGGGTATCATTTCAAAAGTCCCCTTTTTGTCGGGAAGAGGGGATCAGTGAAGAAATTAATGATTTGGTTTGGGTCAGTAAACTCTGAAGTGAGTACTGAGGCAGAGGCTTATCATTTCAGTCTCATCTCACACAGTGCACCCTATGGAAGCCTGAAGTTTAAAGGCTTCCATTGGAGAAGACTTCTTCAGCAGGAAAAGCCTCTTCCTATGAAATGATCTACCTAACAAGGAACTAGTAAATTTGAGATGAGGAAGAGATGAGGAAGGGTAATGGAGACAAGGAAGAGAGTTAAAGATGAGGAGGAATTATGGAGATGAGGAAGTGGGGAGGAGATGAAGAGGGGTTATGAAGATGAGGGAGAAGTAAGAAAAAGAGGAGTAGGAGGAGATGAGGAGGGTTTATGGATACAAGGAAGTGAGTAAGAGATGAGGAGGAGTTATGGAGATGAGGAAGAGGAGAAAAGATGAGGAGGAGTTATGGAGACAAGGAAGAGAGTAAGAGATGAGGAGGGGAGGAGATGAAGAGGGGGTATGAAGATAAGGGAGAAGATGAGTAGGGGTTATGGAGGTGAGGGAGAAGGGAGAAGATGAGTAGGGGTTATGGAGGTGAGGGAGAAGGGAGGGGATGAGTAGGGCTTATGGAGATGAGTGAGAAGGGAGGAGATGTGTAGGGCTTATGGAGATAAGGGAGAAGGGAGGAGATGAGTAGGGGTTATGGAGATGAGGGAAAAGGGAGAAGATGAATAGGGGTTATGGAGATAAGGGAGAAGGGAGGAGATGAGTAGGGGTTATGGAGGTGAGGGAGAAGGGAGGAGATGAGTAGGGGTTAAGGAGATGAGGGAGAAGGGAGGAGATGAGTAGGGGTTATGGAGATAAGGGAGAAGGGAGGAGATGAGTAGGGGTTATGGAGGTGAGGAAAAGGGGAGAAGATGGGGAGGGGTTATGAAAGTGAGGAGGAGATAAGAAAGGGTTATGGAGATGAGCATGGGGAAAGGTTCTAAATAATGTATTGGAAATGAAGGTAGGCAGTCCTTTGGAATTCAGAACCAGAAACACACCTAAATAAACTGTACAATATTAAAATAGCGCAGACTGTAACATTTTTGCCAATGTGACAAATAAAAAATGATTCTCAACACGTTCCAGGGAAATGGAAATAGAAAAATCCCTATCTGAAACATTTTGTGCAGCATATAGAAATATTAAAAATATTGCATATATTTTGGGTGTATAGAATAAGCGCAGTATTGTGCCAAGCAATAGGAGGCATAGGAACCCTTATAAACTATGGTCACTGTGACATAATAGATAAATTGCACAAATTGCAACTTTGAGATAATAGGGGTGATTTACAACAGGAGTTGAGAATCTTCACTCAATAAATTGTGTTTGTGTTCAACCAATCAGGGTCAGGGGAAACTAAAGAAAGAGGAATTTGCTTTTTCACTTAATTGAATAATTGACGGAAATATGAGCTCCATTAGTTGAATAAAGATTCTCAACTCAACTTGTGCAATATGTGCATGTAAAAAATCATTGAAAATGTATTATGTTCTATGTAATGCAGTTTTGTGCATCAAGAGTTTATTGTTCAACCTTGTCCTGTGTTGGTAATACAGATGAGTGTGCCACTGGCAATAACACGTGTTCGCCAAACGCCACCTGTACCAAGATAGTTGGAGGTTACACATGTCAATGTCAATCCGGATTTCAGGATCAAAATGCCACCAACCCCGGACGGTTATGTACAGGTAAGCCTTCTCTGAGGTCCATGGACCAAATATAAATTGTCATTCATTAGCGTAGAGGAGATCATCTTTAAAGCAAACCTGTCATACATTCAAAAGTAAAAGTCCACAAGATATATTTATTACAGGTATTTATTTATATAGCATTAACAACTCAAGCAGTGCTTCCTATACTGTACATTCACATCAGTCCCTGCCCTCAAGAAGCTTTCAATCAAAGGTCCTTATTTCACATGCATACACATACTAGGACCAGTTTAGACAGGAATCAATTAACCTACCAGCACATCTGTGAGTGAACGTGATGATGTACGAGGGAACTAGAATAAGGAAGTTCATAGCCAGTAGCCAATAGCTGCCCTGGTGTCCTTTTTTGTCCGTCGGACTAGCATGCAGACGAACGGATTTTTCGACCGGACTTGAGTCCGTCTGAAAGATTTGAAACAAGTTCTAGATCTAAAGTCCATCTGATTTTCGACAGAAAAAGTCAGCTGAAGGTCGAATGAAGCCCACACACGGTCTGATTGTCCGACGGATTCGTTCCGTGGGACCAGTCCGGTCGAAAAGTCCGCCCGTGTGTACATGGCATTAGACAAGCCTAGAGCTCGGCTTTTAAGCCAACCTACTAATATCTACTGCAGGTGTCATCTAGTGGTTCTCCATAGAAGTTCAATTTAGAGTGTCACATGCTGGTGACACAAATAAGTGTTCTGAAAAGCCAGGTTCCTAGCTCAGCACAGTGAGAATTTCCTTATGAGATAAGAAACCCTGTCCCATGTAAATTGCCAAATTCATTACGGAGTGAAAACATTTTAAACTGTTGAAAAGTTTGAGTCAGGCGACTTCCATTACATTTTCTATGTCCGTGTAGTTGGTTTCAAGCAACTGCTATTCCTGCAGCAAAATACTACAACTTAGGGCTGATTGGATCACACATAGCATTCAGTTTTGCTCAGCCCTAATTGTAATGCTAATCGTGTGAGTCCTTCTTTGTCAAATTAGCCAACCAGTTCTGCCTACTCACTAAGTTTCGATAGGTGTAAAATTCAATTTGAGCTATAGAGGTCTGTAAACAACAGACTTTTTTTTTTTTTTAAACAAAGGTATCAGAAGTTGATGAACACATTAAAAGGCTCATGTACACGGCCCTTAAAACGCCACATTTAGATATATTCTGCCTTTTATGTTTTTTTATGGATCTGAAAGCAGTTCTATGATAGACTCCGAGTCCATTCACACAGCAGCATTTAGCAGCAAATTTTAGTGCTGCGTTCACATCCATAAAAATAAATGCCAGAGTTTCACATTCCAGGGTGCATATTTTGTAATGTGTGCATTTCCACACCTCTAAGAGTGTGGAAGCGTGCGTGTACATGCATATGCATGTAAATTCATCTAGCTACTAGAATTAATTTATAGATAAATGCTGTACGCACAAAATCACGTGTACTATACATGTCATTACACCATTTTCAGTGTTCACTGGGAACAACGGTGCACAGTTAATTTGAACCAATCTGATACACTAATGAATATCTGTCACTCATATATATTGCATAGTAAATGCTGTTAGTTACAGATGTGACCGGACATACTGGATAGACCTGCTATACAATCAACTATTCTATAGAACTCAGGATGAGAAAAAACAATCATTTGCCGATCAGAGTTAACAACCTTACCACCAATATTTTTTATGAAAACCAACCCTCTAATCTTTATGTTTTACAGATCCCGTGCTCTGTTACAGCAATGCAACTCTTTGTTCTTCAAGCTCTTCTTGTTTGGATTCCAAAAACTTGATTTGTGCAAGTAAGTGCTTTAAATCTGTTACTACTCAAATACTACAAAGTTCTTACTGTTACTTACTCCTATTAAAGTATATGTATAGACAAAACCCCTACTATCACTTGTGTGCTGGGTTGAAACCCCTATCAGGTTTTTTGGTGCCGTATATGCAAAATCATTATTTTGGGAGGGGGCGGCAGAGGAGTAAGGGTGGGAGGAGCAGATTGAGCCCACTCTCCTCCCCTGTCCATGTATGGGGGTGGGGCACGTGCGCACACTTATGTACTTGGTGGTTGTGGTACTCAGTTACTTGGGGAACTGCAGTCAATTCTGAATAATGTGTCCGGGTTTCAGGCGGCCTGAAACCCGTACACGCGATTCAAAACCCGGACTGTCCGGGTCAATCCAAGACAGGTGGCAACCCTACTCCTACCTCCACCGATTCGATCCCCAGAGAAGTCACAGCACACCCCGCACTGCACACCGCCGCTGAGCTTGCCCCTGTCATTCTTGCTCTGCTCGTGGCTGTCCTGGTCTCCCCCGTCTGCTCTAAGACTCCCGGGCAATTGGGTCTCAGGAACTGCTTCCTGATTGGCCGGGAGAAGAAACAGGAAGACAATGGCGAATATTAATTCGCTATTGTCGCAGAACTGGGTGGGCTCAGGGTGCAGTGCTCTGCGCCCCGAGCCCACCCTTTTTTTTTTCCCTGCGCTTCAAAAAAAGAAAGACCCCATTGAAATCGATGCGTCTGGCACCTTGCATGTAGATTAGGGGCCGGTTGCATGGATTAGGGGGGTGGCGCCCCTTATCCATGCAATGTCACCGTTCACTTATTGTCCCACGGATGTAACAGGAAGCAAGAGGAAATCTCCCCAGAATGAGGGAAACTTCTCTCTTATATAGTTGTCACCAGAACATGTGTGTCTATGAGAACATTTTAAAGGGTAATAAAACCAAAAGAAAAATTTAATATATTTCAGCTTACCAATCTTTAAATGTGGTGGCTGCATTCTTTTTCTTTTTTTCCTTTATTTTCACCTGGGGATCCTGCCAGTAAATCTGTTATTTTTCAGATTCCTTTCACAGGCTAAGCTGTCCAGCAGAAGTGGTAGTTTGAGGGTTGAGGCAAACCATATACCATTTATAGGGGTGCTTACACTGATCAGCTTTTATGTGCGTAAAAACTTTATCCCAAAAAGAAAAAGCTTGCTGTAGCTGCTTATAAAGTCTTGTTTTGCGTTCAGCTTCAATTTGTTAGTCAAGTCCATCTAAATTGACTAGTCTATCTAAATCTGCTAGTTTATGTGACACTACCCTAGATTGACAATGCTGCTGTCCATTGATGCTCCATTGATCCGCCATCCATCGTGGAGACACTCTAATGCCGCGTACACGCGGTCGGAATTTCCAACAACAAATTTTGGATGGGACCTTGTTGTTGGAAATTTCGACCTTGTGTAGGCTCCTTCCGACATTTTCCATCTGAATTTTCGACAAACAAAATTTGAGATCTGGATCTCAAATTTTCCGACAACAAAATCCGTTGTCAGAAATTCCGATCGTGTGTACACAATTCCGACACACAAAATTCCACGAATGCTCGGAATCAACCAGAAGAGCCGTACTGGCTATTGAACTTCAATTTTCTCGGCTCGTCGTACGTCACCGCGTTCTTGACGTTCAGAATTTCCGACAATATTTGTGTGACCGCGTGTATGCCAGACAAGTTTGAGCCAACATCGGTTCGGAAAAAAAAAAAGGATTTTGTTGTCGGAATGTGCGATCGTGTGTGCACGGCATAAGTCATGAAGTGTGTTGCTGGCGGGATTTTGGGTGTCCTGTCAACAAATTTCAGTCTGGTAGGTTGGCAACACTGATATGAATGTGTGCGCTTCCTTACTAAACTTCTGAAAAAAATGAAGAAATCAAGGTGCAAATATTGAAGGATTTGGGTTTTCATGTAACAGCTCAGTTGATTTTGCCAGCTTCTGGTCTGGAAGCTCTGACAAGCCCCTGGTTAGTCAATGACAGTGACAGTGACTTTACAAGCCTTGGCTGAGGCGTCACAATGGAGGTGGTGAGTCCTCGATGTTACAGTAGAAGGACCCAAGTCAGAAGGTTTCTTGTATCTATCTTCTTCTGGCAGCCAATCCTGACATTGTTTTTCATGATCTTGAGATATATTCAGATTGGCTGCTCTGTTAAGACACATAATATAACTTTTAATCGTTATTAAAGAAAGATGTTGTCCTTTCTCTCCATAGGTAACCAAGCTTTTCCAGCCAGTTTAAAGATATTGGATGAGGAATTCAACGTAGATCTATATAATGCCTCCAGCCAAGCTTACATCAACCTCGCTCAACTTTTCACTGTGAATGTAAGTACTCCTTCAACACACATTTAGAGTTTCTAAACAGTTACACAAATTGTACATTCTATGGTCTTCAAAGAGGAATCATCTGTACACTAGGATAAGGTCATATCCATTGGATTTATTGTATTACATGTGGTCTTCAGGAATTCCTTTTCCAAACTCACAAAAAGGCATTTAGGTTATTGTGGGTCTAATTGGGATTGTTAGAACTCTAACCACTGGCTCCCAAAGGCACTTTACACTTTAAGGGGTTCTTTCTGCCAGAGGCTGCTAGGGGGCTACTGGTCATGTGATTGCTGTGACAGTGGTCACATCATAGCTCCCAACTGTCCCTGATTTGGAGGGACTGTGCCGGATTTAGAGCAATGTCCCTCTGTCCCTCATTCCTCCTCATTTGTCCCTCATTTTGGTCTGACCTATATAGAGGTATAAAAAATGCACTTTTTCTCGATCAAAAAGTGTTTTCCAGCACTAAACCTTTCATCTGATTTCTAAATTGCTGCATTTGTAAATTCTAAAAGCCAATATAAAGGAATAGTAGTGGTAAAAAAAGCACTTGTGGGTTTAACCAATCTTGTTTTTTTGTACAATTCTCCTTTAAGGGGTGTGTACTCTGCCGGCATACTTTTACTGATAGGTGTCCCTCATTCCTATCTCAAAAAGTTGGAAGGTATAGTCACATGATTAGCAGCCCATTCTACAACTCCTGATTGTAAACAGTGACCAGAACTGTTGGTGACAGCTCGGTCACTCCCAGCACAGAACAGCAATGCTGGCAGCCCAACACTATTCTGCCACATTTATGGATATGGCCAGCAGCATCAGGTTAATGTTATTTATGTGAAAGGTTATTTACAAAAAGTAAGTTTGCATGTATGTCATGCATGCTTTGCCCATGCATCTACTCTCCCCGCCCCCAGCCTGTAACAGAGCAGTGAGAGGTGAAGCACAGACTTTTGTCACTCTACTCTGTCTTCCTATTAGCATGTTTCTTCCGCTACTGATTAACTGATTACCGTTCAGAACTGAAAGCAAGGACAGACCTAGCCATATGATCAGTGAGTAAAAGCAGCCACGTACACGTGCATATGCACTTGTAAGGCACACAGTTAACCCCTCCTAAACATTCCTGTCACCCAGCCATTGTCATTAGTACATTAGTTCAGTGTACAGTATCATCACTGATCACTGTATTAGTGTTACTATCGATGTCAGTGTCAGTTAGACCCCTTTCACACTGGGGCAGTGCAGGTGTTAGCGGTCAAGGTGACTCAGACAGCGTTGAAG
Source organism: Lithobates clamitans (assembly GCA_037952925.1). Lineage (NCBI taxonomy): Eukaryota > Metazoa > Chordata > Amphibia > Anura > Ranidae > Lithobates > Lithobates clamitans. The sequence goes on along the minus strand of JBBGZY010001366.1, from coordinate 1,990,720 downwards.
CTAAAGTTTCAAAAATACAGCCAGGAAACTAGCATCTCAAAAGTCATCAATGGCAGCCCCCGTTATACCTTTGGACAGGTGACTAAACACATTACCTATCTGGGTGGCAGGTGCCAGAAGGAAGTAAGAGAGGAAAACTTAAAAGGGGACTCTAAGCCCACTCTATAAAATATGATTTTGTTACTGTCTGATCTGACATTGGGAAAATTTCCTCTACTTACTTTTTCTTTTCATCTGTCAAATGAAGAGGAAGTGAAGGGAAATCTCCCCAAAAGGAGCGCAGACAACAATATAAACCAATAGAGATTCTAACCCTTCAATACCCTTCCCAAAAATAAAATGTCTATGTTGGAGTTGGCTTCTCATTTAGTTGACCTTTTTTATTAATTGCCTAATTTTTTCCTATCTTCAGCTCACCAATTACATGAGAAGCACTCTGAATGTCACCAACTTCCAGATCATTGTGATTGGCTTCAGGAAGGGAAGCGTGGTCGCCTACTTCACATCACTGATAAACTCCTCTAACGCCATTAGTAACGACGCTTTCCAGAAGGCTCTGGACGGTGGCAAGAATATCATTTCCAGCAACGTCTCACTCAATGTCGCGCAGCGTAAGTATTAATTTATTTTACCTTTTCATAATGCACCAACACTTTTTAATTAGACCCCACCCTAGAGGAGCCAGATACTTATGTATTTGATGGATGCTGGTTCTTAACTCTGTTGGTGTCTAAGTTTGCTTGTCTTTATATCTACTATGGCTATGACAAGGGGCTCCTACTCTTCCTGCTGAACTGTTAATTCATTTTATATTGATTGAAACTTGAGGTACAGTAACACACCTGCTGTACCAGGAGGAATGGAAATCTTAAGTGTGCAGAGAACTCATCAGCAGTCCACAAAATATACACAATATGGCCCAAAGTATGGGAACTCCGCTCCAAATTATTGAGGTCAGATATTTCCAGTGAGGGGTTCTGTTAATACTACAGCATACAAAGACATTTTAGACGATTGCAGTAGCATTTTGGAGAAGGTCCTTTTCTGTTTCAGCTTGACTATGCCCCTTTGTTCAAAGCCTTCTCCATAAAGACATGATTTGATGAGTTAGGTGTGAAAGAACTCAAATGGCCTGCATAGATCCTTTACCTGACCACAGACCCTCCTCAAAGTCCTCAAGCAGCAGTCTTAAGATGGTCGTGTGCTAGTAGAATTTGTATGTCTTTTTTAGTGTGTGACCTACCTGTCTGTTATGCTACAAGGGTTCCCATAGAGCAGGGATCTCCAAACTGCTGCCCTGGGGCCCGGATGTGGCCCTTTGCTTGCCTTTATCCAGCCCTTGAGGCATTATTCCTGCCACTGACACCAACAATGGGGCATTATTGCTGCCACGGACACCAACAATGGGGCACTATTCCATCCACTAACATCAATGATGGGACATAATTCCATCCACTGACAACAAAAATGGGGCACTATTCCTCCCTAATGCCATAGATCGGGCATTGTTTACTCCCACTGGGCACAGTCTTGCCCCCCCCCCCCCCCCCCGATGTCTGAAGGAGAATAAACTGCCCATTTCTTTAGAAACTTTGGAGAACCCTGCCATAGAGTGCCATTATATCTGAATGCTTAGAACAGATTATGCTTCAGGTTGCCCAAGCCACTTTAGTTCTAATGAGTGATAGGAACATACCACTCATGGATAACTCAGTGACTCTAATCCAGTCACCATGGAATGTGTCAAAGTATATATTGATTGTCCAAGTACACTGAGACAGAAGCTTGTACATCCAAAAAAAAAAACCTCTCAACTAATGAATGGCCCAACACAGGAGAGTAAATTCTACAAGCCAACACTAAGCACCTTTCCTAAATTTTAAAGAAAGGAGACATTCTTTTGAAGATGACAACTGGATCACAAGAGGCCATCAAAGATTAAAGAATTCCAGTTATGGGTATTTTTACATAGTCCAGCTTGGACCAATAGAACTATGCATATACCATACCTGTGAGATCCCTCAAGAAGCTGGAAATCCCCATAGTAGATCCTGCTACTCCGGTGATCTCCACTAGCTTTTGGGTCCAATGACAAGCAGCAGCTAACCTGCTGCATTCTGAACACAGGAATCAGCCCGCTTGGCATGGGTGTCATTTAGAGATTACTTTGTATTTTTTCAATAAATGCAAAGCATTATCTGATTGGACGAGGTGGAGAGGCAGCAAGGTGATATTACGCTCTCCAGGTGGATCAATGTAACTATGTAAAAATTGTCATAACTGGAATTCTCCAACAACCATCCTTGAACAGGGGAGGGGACTTTGGATACCATCTGTCTTCCACATGTATTGCTGTTTTAACATCTGTACCCTGGCAACTTAACAAAAATTCAATGGATAGAATGATTAACACCTATGTAGACTTCCTGACACCAAGGACGAGATTAATTAATTAGAACGGGGTGGTTCCACAACTTTCACACCTCTCATTTTGCTTTTGGATAATGACCATCTGAATATAGTTTACCAATACAAGCTATGTCATGACTCTAAGTTATGTTGAAATCAAGGGATAACATCTTATTCCTTTCATAAAATAGGGGCATCATGCAGTCTTATTTATTTGTTGCTGAATGTAAAATGGATTTCACAATGATATTAATGAGATACTGATGTTTCTGTGTTTGCAGCCCAAAGCATTTGTGTCGTGGGTTCTAACAATTGCTCTCAACATGCCACCTGCATACCCAGTATGGGGACATATACTTGCAAGTGCAATGCTGGCTATTACGATTCTAACACAGCTGATCCTGGCAAACAGTGTGAACTAGGTAAATATATGTTTTTCTATTCTTATGCATCCATCAGAGAAAAATTTAATTTAGGTAAACAATATTAAGAAGTTGTTGGAGTTGATATGGCCTACCAGACCAACCAGCTTCATGTATTAGTTTGGGTATCATTTCAAAAGTCCCCTTTTTGTCGGGAAGAGGGGACCAGTAAAGAAATTAATGATTTGGTTTGGGTCAGTAAACTCTGAAGTGAGTACTGAGGCAGAGGCTTACCATTTCAGTCTCATCTCACACAGTGCACCCTATGGAAGCCTGAAGTTTAAGGGCTTCCATTGGAGAAGACTTCTTCAGCAGGAAAAGCCTCTCCCTATGAAATTATCTACCTAACAAGGAACTAGTAAATTTGAGATGAGGAAGAGATGAGGAAGGGTAATGGAGACAAGGAAGAGAGTAAAAGATGAGGAGGAATTATGGAGATGAGGAAGTGGGGAGGAGACGAGGAGGGGTTCTGGAGATTAGCAAGTGGGGAAGAGATGAAGAGGGGTTATGAAGATGAGGGAGAAGTAAGAAAAAGACGAGTAGGAGGAGATGAGGAGGGTTTATGGATACAAAGAAGTGAGTAAGAGATGAGGAAGAGGAGAAAAGATGAGGAGGAGTTATGGAGACAAGGAAGAGAGTAAGAGATGAGGAGGGGAGGAGATGAAGAGGGGGTATGAAGATAAGGGAGAAGATGAGTAGGGGTTACGGAGATGAGGGAGAAGGGAGGAGATGAGTAGGGGTTATGGAGAAGGGAGAAGATGAGTAGGGGTTATGGAGGTGAGGGAGAAGGGAGGAGATGAGTAGGGGTTATGGAGAAGGGAGGGGATGAGTAGGGGTTATGGAGGTGAGGGAGAAGGGAGGGGATGAGTAGGGGTTATGGAGATGAGGGAGAAGGGAGGATATGAGTAGGGGTTATGAAGATGAGGGAAAAGGGAGGAGATGAGTAGGGGTTATGGAGATAAGGGAGAATCATTGAAAAAATCATTGAAAATGTATTATGTTCTATGTAAAGCACCAGAAAACTGTATTTTTTTTAATGCAGTTTTGTGCATCAAGAGTTTATTGTTCAACCTTATCCTGTGTTGGTAATGCAGATGAGTGTGCCACTGGCAATAACACGTGTTCGCCAAACGCCACCTGTACCAAGATAACTGGAGGTTACAAATGTCAGTGTTATTCTGGATTTCAAGATCAAAATTCCACCAACCCCGGACGGTTATGTACAGGTAAGCCTTCTCTGAGGTCCCTGGACCAAATATAAATTGTCATTCATTAGCGTAGAGGAGATCATCTTTAAAGCAAACCTGTCATACATTCAAACGTAAAAGTCCACAAGATATATTGATTACGGGTATTTATTTATATAGCATTAACAACTCAAGCAGTGCTTCCTATACTGTACATTCACATCAGTCCCTGCCCTCAAGAAGCTTACAATCAAAGGTCCTTATTTCACATGCATACACATACTAGGACCAGTTTAGACAGGAATCAATTAACCTACCAGCACATCTTTGGAGTGTGGGAGGAAACCCATGCAAGTACAGGGAGAGCATGCAAACGCTATGCAGCTAGTGTCATGGCAGGTATTTGAACCAAGAACCCCAGTGCTGTAATGAAGGTTATTGCTATCAAAGCAGAGTTCCACCGAAAAAAAAAGAAATAAAAGTCAGCAACTACAAAAAGTGTAGCTGCTGACTTTTAACAATCGGACAATCACCTGTTCCATGGCGATGCGGGCGTACGAAGTTCCGCTCCTCTCCACGGTGCCGGCATCACTACTGTGGGCGCCCCGTATGTGGCTTCACAGCTGGGCACGCACGGCGCATGCGCGAGCCGCGCTGCACGCTGTGATTGGCCGGGCAATCTTCTGGGACCTGTGATGTGTCCCAGAAGATTGCAGGGAGGGGAGGAGAGGTGAACTTCCATCCAGCGCCCCGGGGGGAAGTGGGAGCTGGATGCCTCTAAAAAGAGGGTATCCGCTCCCCCCCCCAAAAAAATGACATGCCAAATGTGGCATGTCAGGGGGGTCACCGTCACCTAAAGCAGAAGTTCCATTTTTGGGTGGAACTCTGCCTTAACTTAGTTAGCCAGAATTCTCATTGTTCGCATTTCTGAATTTAGTTTTACTTCGTTACTAGCAACCTGACTACAATGAAAGTTCAATCTCATTCAAAACTTTAACTTTTTGGCTGAGGGAGGGATTAGAACCTCTATTTGGGTTTTTTAAGGCCTGTGCTGAAATTGGGGAGATTTTCGTTCACTTTTCCATTGGTGACTGTCACTAGAAAAGAATATTTTTGATGTCTAGTGTAGGGATAGATGATCTGTTAAGGTGGCACTGGATGGTATAAATCCAAAGTTGAGGGATCCGTATGTTGGATCTGCAAATGGGACCTGGGATGCTCAGTTCATTTTGAGGAACTGCTCAGGGTAAAGATTTATAAGCATAATGGCCTTGGTATGTGGTGGGTGCTGAGCAATTTGTACAAAGGGGCATGAGATATTTTCATCATGAGATAGATCCAAAATCTTTTTATTGATAGTCAAAAGAAACAGCCAATGTTTTTCAGAAGATCAAGACAATCCCTTCATCAGGGCTTTGAAATTTAGCATAAGCTATAAGACCGCACTGAATCCAGAGATGGTTTCTGGGTAATTTAAATTCGTAGGCATGGCATGCCAATGAGCTTAAATTATCCAGAAGCCTTCGGGAAAGGACATTAGGGGAAATCTTACTCACTAGATGTAAACAGGTGTAAATTTAGGCTTGAGCTGTAGTGGTCTGTAAACAACAGACATTTTTTTTTTTTTTTAGCAAAGCTGGTAAGGAAAGTCTTAAAAATGATGAAATGAGGTTAGAGCTCCATCTACTGGGTGAAAAGGAGAATACAAAATATGCATTATGTTAGTTTTGAGTCATATATTTTTTATTCCTAAGCACAATAACTAAAGAATATATACAAACCTAAATGTTATGTCTATACAGAGGTGGATGAGTGCATCACTGGAAACAACACATGCTCACAACTCGCTAACTGTACCAATACTGTGGGAAGCTACGAATGTAACTGCTATTCAGGAATTAAAGATCAGAACCCAACCAACCCAGGGCGAGAATGTCTAGGTGAGTGCAGTCCAATATCATCATCTTTCAACGTCTATACACAATTTAGTATCCTCACTCAACTGGTTCAATTAAACCAACAGGTTCCCCTCCAAGGGTGCTAATACATTTGTGAATCCAGTTATTACTGTAATCTTACGCTTGCTAGCTTTTCTGATTTTTTTGCTTTGATGTTATCATTCTCAATTTGACATTTTTACAAGAGGCACTTATAGGCAAACAAACCTAAATCCATCAGTATACTTATGCTAAGCTCCTGCAATAGATCTCTCCATGATACCATTCAATGTTTAACATTTTTCAAATAACACAAAAGGCTAACACTTGGTTTTCATAAGGAGACAGTTGCATGACTTACTTCTAATTAAAAAGGAAACTCACTGCAAAACTCAACTACATAGCCCCCAACACACGATCGGACTTTCCAACGGGAAATGCTGGATGTGGGCATGTTGGCAGTAAGTCCGACCGCGTGTGTACACTCCGGACATTTGTTGTCTGATGGAGTTATTGCAAACTAATTTTCAAAGCCTTTTTTTTTCTAGTGATATCAAGAATAATATTATTATGCTTTTTTTTTTTTTTTAATTTGGGCAACACCATTATCCCGTAGTTTTTAAGATCAAAGATACAACTATGTTGGTGTCCCTTGTCAATTTTACATTGTATTTTTTTAAATGTAACTGCCGACTCCCAAACTGTCATTTAAACACATATAGCCAAGTATTATTCTACACAATTTTTTGTTATTGTGCATTAAAAAAAGAAAACAAATAAAATTAGACATGCTATCTGCCAATAGAACTTAACCAAAAAGTGCATTCTATGCATCCTAAAATATAGAAAATATAACAAATCATATCATTATTATTCAACCAAAAAAAATAATTTCAAAGCAATAACTCCAAGGCCAATAATAAATAACACGTTAACTCCTCTGACTCCGCAACATGGCTGGTTGACGAACGGCCGTTCACTGAAAAGCGCTAAATAAAAAACACGAAAAGAAAAGCGCAAATGAACACTCACCAATCTTCTACTAACACGAAATTAGCAGAAGGAGCCCAAAGGGTGGCGCTAAAGAGCTGAAGAACCACGTAGTACGTCTAGTACGTCACTACGCTCGTAATTGTTGGCTAACATTTGTGTGACTGTGTGTATGCAAGACAAGTTTGAGCCAACACCCTTCGGACAAAATTCCACGGTTTTGTTGTCAGAAAGTCTGATCGTGTGTACGAGGCATTAGAAAGGCAACTCAAATTAGACAAGTAATGCAGGGCAACCTTCAGCTATTACAAAGGCTACTTAAGGAAACATTCATTTTTTTTCCATTGTGAGTGGAGTTGGTTCCTGGGTTCCATCCTCCATTCGTTCTATACTCATCTCTGGGCCACTAAGGAAAAGACTTCCTACATCTACCGAAAGGAGCAAGATCAGGTATAAGACAAGCCTAGAGCTCGGCTTTTCAGCCAACCTACTAATACCTACTGCAGGTGTCATCTAGTGGTTCTTCATAGAAGTTCAATTTAGAGTTCACATGCTGGTGACACAAATAAGTCCTCTGAAAAGCCAGGTTCCTAACTCAGCACAGTGAGAATTCCCTTATGAGATAAGAAACCCTGTCCCACATAAACTAACAAATTCATTATGGAGTGAAAACATTTTTAACTCTGTTGAAAAGTTTGAGTCACGTGACTTCCATTACATCTTCCATGTGCAGGTAGTTGGTTTCAAGCAACTGCTATTCCTTTGGCAAAATACTACCACTTAGGGTCGATTGGATCAGGCATAGCATTCAGTTCTGTTTAGCTAATCATGAAGTTCTTCTTTATCAAATCAGCCAACCGATTCTGCTCACTCATTAGGCTTCAATAGGTGTAAAATCCAACTTGAGCTATAGAGGTCTGTAAACAACAGTTTTTTTTTGTTTTTTTTTAACAAAGCATGCAGAGGTTGATGAACACATTAACAGGGTCATGTACACAGATGTTAAAACACCACATTTAGATCTATATAGCGCTTTTGTTTTTCTTTAAGATCTGAAAGCAGTTCTATGATAGACACTGAATCCATTCACACAGCAGCATTTAGCAGCATGTTTTAGTGCTGCTTTCAGATCCATAAAAATAAATGTGTGTCTCGCACTCCAGGATGCATATTTTGAAGACATTTGCATACACCTATAAGTGTGCAAACACGCACGTGTACATGCATATACATGTGAATTCATCTAGCTACTAGAATTAATTTACACGTATATGCTGTACGCACATAATCACGTGTACTATACACCATTTATAGTGTTCGCTGGGAACAATGGTGCACAGTTAATTTGAACCAATTTGATACACTAAAGAACATTTGTCACTCATATATCTTGTGTAGTAAATGCTGTTGGTGACAGAAGTAACTGGACACACCGGATAGACCTGCTATACAATCAACTATTCTATAGAACTCAGGATGAAAAATACTAACCAATCAGCAATCAGAGCTAACCATCTTACCATTAATATTTCTCATGAAAACCAACCCTTTGGTCTTTATTTGTGTTACAGATCCCATTACCTGCTTTAACAGCGCAACATTTTGTTCCTCGAGCTCCCCCTGCCTGGATTCCAAAAACTTGATTTGTGCAAGTAAGTGCTTACATCTGTTACTACTCAAATACTGCAAAGTTCCTACTGTAGTGTGCAATCTTCCACCCCCTTATTACTGTACATTGGATGTATAGACAAAGCCTCACCTGGTGCTCCTGCCAGTAAGTTGTCATTTTTCATCTTCCTTTACCAGACATAGGTGTCCAAAAAAGTCAGTTAGAGGGTTGGACCAAACCATTTACTACTGTCCTTTATCCCAACAGAAAAAAAAAAAAACTGTCGCTGTAACCGCCCCCCCCCCCCCCCCGCAACGCTGCTGGTTTCTCTCCTCATCTCTCCTGCCAGCTGCTGCAGGGATTATTTCAAGAAGGGGCAGGGGAAGGGGCCGGTAAATATGTCATTCCTTTTCTGAATGAACATAGTGAATGATTGGCACCGAACACTCATTGTGTTCATTCATAACTGAAGCATAGTAAACTGTGTTTACTATGCTTCCGTTTGTAAATAAACAGGAAGACGCTCAACACAGAGAATTCTATTCATTCATTGTCCAGAGCAGCTGAGGCTGCAGAGAAAGGGACTGGGTAATCTCTGTCTCAAAGTGAGACATAAGGCTTCTGTTTAGACCGCTGATATTTTTACCAAAGCCCCCCTCCCAACAGATCCCCTTAAAAAAAAAAAAAAAAAAAGATAAAATATAATTAAAAAAATATATATACAAAAAATAGAAACCTACTGACACCAATCTCTATCCTACTGACATTGTGCACTGCTCTATTGACACTGTCCTCAGCTCTACTGACACCACCCACTGATCTACTGACTGACACCAACCTCTGCCCTACTGAATGAAGGCTGCCCACCTGCAAAAGCTGCATACCTTGAAAGGGTTTTACCATCACCATGTAAATGTGTGCACTCCCTTACTGAACAGTGAAGAAATAAAGTTGTAAATATTGAAGGATTTGAGTTTTCATGTTACAGCTCAGTTGGTTTCTGCCAGGTTCTAGTCTGTAAGCTCTCATTGACCTCTTAGTCAATGGGTGTGACTTTACAAGCCTTGGGTGAGGAGTCACAATGGAAGTGGTGAGCTCTCCATGCTTCAATGGAAGGATCTTAAAAAGGTCTTTTTCTTCTATCTTCCACTGGCAGCCAATCCGGACTGTGTTTTTCATGAACTTGATATATCTTCAGTAGGGATGAGCTTCGAGTTCGAGTCGAACTCATGTTCTACTCGAACATTGGCTGTTCGCAAGTTCGCCGAACAGCGAACAATTTGGGGTGTTCGCGGCAAATTCGAATGCCGCGGAACACCCTTTAAAAGTCTATGGGAGAAATCAAAAGTGCTAATTTTAAAGGCTTATATGCAAGTTATTGTCATAAAAAGTGTTTGGGGACCCGGGTCCTGCCCCAGGGGACATGGATCAATGCAAAAAAAAGTTTTAAAAACGGACGTTTTTTCAGGAGCAGTGATTTTATTAATGCTTAAAGTCAAACAATAAAAGTGTAATATCCCTTTAAATTTCGTACCTGGGGGGTGTCTATAGTATGCCTGTAAAGGGGCGCATGTTTCCTGTGTTTAGAACAGTCTGACAGCAAAATGACATTTGGAAGGAAAAAACTCATTTAAAACTAGCCGCGGCTATTGCATTGCCGACAATACACATAGAAGTTCATTGATAAAAACGGCATGGGAATTCCCCACAGGGGAACCCCGAACCAAAAAAAAAAAAAAAAAATGATGTGGGGGTCCCCCTAAATTCCATACAAGGCCCTTCAGGTCTGGTATGGATATTAAGGGGAACCCCAGCCAAAATTGAAAAAAAAAATTGACGTGGGGTTCCCCCTAAATTCCATACCAGACCCTTCAGGTCTGGTATGGATTTTAAGGGGAACCCCGCGCCAAAAAAAAAAAAAAAAAACGGCGTGGGGTCCCCCTAAAAATCCATACCAGACCCTTATCCGAGCACGCAACCTGGCAGGCCGCAGGAAAAGAGGGGGGGACGAGAGTGCGGCCCCCCCCCCCTCCTGAACCGTACCAGGCCACATGCCCTCAACATTGGGAGGGTGCTTTGGGGTAGCCCCCCAAAACACCTTGTCCCCATGTTGATGAGGACAAGGGCCTCATCCTCACAACCCTGGCCGGTGGTTGTGAGGGTCTGCGGGCGGGGGGCTTATCGGAATCTGGAAGCCCCCTTTAACAAGGGGACCCCCAGATCCCGGCCCCCCCCCTGTGTGAAATGGTAAGGGGGTACTTACCCCTACCATTTCACTAAAAAACTGTCAAAAATGTTAAAAATGACAAGAGACAGTTTTTGACAATTCCTTTATTTAAATGCTTCTTCTTTCTTCTTTCTTCCTTCATCTTCTTCTGGTTCTTCTGGCTCTTCTGGTTCTTCCTCCGGCGTTCTCGTCCAGCATCTTCTCCGCGGCGTCTTCTATCTTCTTCTCCTCGGGCCGCTCCGCACCCATGGCATTAGGGGGGAGGCTCCCGCTCTTCTCTTTATCTTCTTCTCTTCTTCATCTTCTTCTTCATCTTCTTCTTCTTCTTCTTCTTCCTTCTTCTCTTCTTCCTGTCTTCTCCGGGCCGCTCCGCAGCCATGCTGGCATGGTGGGAGGCTCCCGCTGTGTGACGGCGTCTCTTCGTCTGACGGTTCTTAAATAACGGGGGGCGGGGCCATCCGGTGACCCCGCCCCCCTCTGACGCACGGTGACTTGAGGGACTTCCCTGTGACGTCACGGGGAATGCCACAGGGAAGTCCCGTCATGTCACCGTGCGTCAGAGGGGGGCGGGGCCACCGGGTGGCCCCGCCCCCCGTTATTTAAGAACCGTCAGACGAAGAGACGCCGTCACACAGCGGGAGCCTCCCACCATGTCAGCATGGCTGCGGAGCGGCCCGCAGAAGACAGGAAGAAGAGAAGAAGGAAGAAGAGAAGAAAGAAGAAGAAGAAGAAGATGAAGAAGAGAAGAAGATGAAGAGAAGAGCGGGAGCCTCCCCTCATGCCATGGGTGCGGAGCGGCCCGAGGAGAAGAAGATAGAAGACGCCGCGGAGAAGATGCTGGACGAGAACGCCGGAGGAAGAACCAGAAGAGCCAGAAGAACCAGAAGAAGATGAAGGAAGAAAGAAGAAAGAAGAAGCATTTAAATAAAGGAATTGTCAAAAACTGTCTCTTGTCATTTTTAACATTTTTGACAGTTTTTTAGTGAAATGGTAGGGGTAAGTACCCCCTTACCATTTCACACAGGGGGGGGGGCCGGGATCTGGGGGTCCCCTTGTTAAAGGGGGCTTCCAGATTCCGATAAGCCCCCCGCCCGCAGACCCTCACAACCACCGGCCAGGGTTGTGAGGATGAGGCCCTTGTCCTCATCAACATGGGGACAAGGTGTTTTGGGGGGCTACCCCAAAGCACCCTCCCAATGTTGAGGGCATGTGGCCTGGTACGGTTCAGGAGGGGGGGGGGGCCGCACTCTCGTCCCCCCCTCTTTTCCTGCGGCCTGCCAGGTTGCGTGCTCGGATAAGGGTCTGGTATGGATTTTTAGGGGGACCCCACGCCGTTTTTTTTTTTTTTTTTTGGCGCGGGGTTCCCCTTAAAATCCATACCAGACCTGAAGGGTCTGGTATGGAATTTAGGGGGAACCCCACGTCAATTTTTTTTTTCAATTTTGGCTGGGGTTCCCCTTAATATCCATACCAGACCTGAAGGGCCTTGTATGGAATTTAGGGGGACCCCCACATCATTTTTTTTTTTTTATTTTGGTTCGGGGTTCCCCTGTGGGGAATTCCCATGCCGTTTTTATCAATGAACTTCTATGTGTATTGTCGGCAATGCAGTAGCCGCGGCTAGTTTTAAATGAGTTTTTTCCTTCCAAATGTCATTTTGCTGTCAGACTGTTCTAAACACAGGAAACATGCGCCCCTTTACAGGCATACTATAGACACCCCCCAGGTACGAAATTTAAAGGGATATTACACTTTTATTGTTTGACTTTAAGCATTAATAAAATCACTGCTCCTGAAAAAACGTCCGTTTTTAAAACTTTTTTTTGCATTGATCCATGTCCCCTGGGGCAGGACCCGGGTCCCCAAACACTTTTTATGACAATAACTTGCATATTAGCCTTTAAAATTAGCACTTTTGATTATTCATGTTCGTGTCCCATAGACTTTAACGGCGTTCGCGTGTTCGAACGAATTTTTTTCCTGTTCGCATGTTCTGGTGCGAACCGAACAGGGGGGTGTTCGGCTCATCCCTAATCTTCAGATCGGCTGCTCTGTTAAAACACATAACAGAACTTTTAATTGTTATAAAAGAAATATGTTGTCCTTTCTCTCCATAGGTAACCAAGCTATTCCAGCCAGTGTACTGATGAGGGATAAGGAATTCAACGTAGATCTATATAAAAACTCCAGCCAAGCTTACATCAACCTCGCTAACCTTTTCACTGTCAATGTAAGTACTCCCTTAACACACATTTGAAGTTTCTACACAGTTTCAGGAACTGTACGTTCTATGGTCTTCCAGGACTCATCTGTACTCTAGGATAAGGTGTCATATCAACTGGATTTATTGTATTTTATGTGGCCTTCAGGAATTCCTTTACCAAACTCACAAGAAGGCATTTAGGTTATTGTGGGTCAAAATTAGGGATGCACCACTTTTTTTTAGGACCGAGTACAGGTACCAACACTTTTTTCAAGCACTCGCCAATACGGAATACTGATACATTTTTTTAAAGTCATGTGACAGTTTTCAAAGCACAATTTTGTAAATAAATAATTTTTCTCCTTCACTGATATGCACTGATGAGGCTGCACTGATGGGCACTGATGAGGCTGCACTGATGGGCACTGATGAGGCGGCACTGATGAGGTGGTACTGATGGGCACTGATGGGGTGGCACTGATGAGGAGGCACTAATATGCAGCACTGATGAGCACTGATAGGTGGCACTGATAGGCAGCACATATGGGCACTGATATGTGACACTGATAGGCGGCACTTATGGGAAATGTTAGGTGGCACTGATGGGCGGCACTGATGGGCACTGATTTGGCTGTGTGTAACATAACTTGGCTGTGTGTTACAACTAACAAGCCTTACTGTGGGCGAGTGCTGGGTGTACGGGGTGTACCAAGAAGGCCGTTGTGGTGTTCTGACGCCTTGCCCATGGGTAACGGACAGACAGAGGCCTTCTTACCTTAGGAGGCAGATGGCAAGGATCCAGAGTAGGGCTGCTGCTCCTCGCAGCGACTTCTCGCTCCGGGGCCATTGCTACTCCTCCCAGTAAAACAGGAAGTGGGTCCTGAGACCCGATTGGCCGGGAGTCCTAAGACTCCTTGGCCAATCGGGTCTCAGGATCTGCTTCCTGATTGGCCAGGAGGAGAATCAGGAAGACAACAGCAAAAATGTGTTCTATTCTATTGTCACACAACTGGGTGGGCTCAGGGCTCAGTGCTCTGTACCCCGAGCTCACCCTTTTTTGAAGCCAATGAGAGCCTCAGGCTCTAATCACGTGCTAAAAAAAAAAAAAATCCCAGATGAAATCCATGCGTCCGGCGCCCTGCATTTAGATTAGAGGCTGGGCACATGTCCCTGCGCCCCCTGTGGACGGGCCAGCAACGAGTTACTAGTATCGATATTGGTGCAACCCTAGTCAAAATCAAATCTGGATTGTTAATAGTTCTTATTTAACCATTACCACTGCCTCCCAATGGTCCTTTAAGGCAGTGGTCATCAACCCTGTCCTCAGGGCCCACTAAGAGGCCAGGTTTGCAAGAAATACATCACAGGTGATATCATTTGCTGCTCAGTGATCGCAGTATTCTAGTCTTCATCTCCCCAAGGTAATACATAAAACCTGGCCTGTTAGTGGGCCCTGAGGACAGGGTTGATGACCACTGCTGTAAGGGATCTTTCTGACAGAAGCTGGTAGGGGGCTCCTGACCATGTGACTGGCTGTGACAGTGATCATGTGATTAGCAGCCCTTCCTATAGCTCGTGATTGTAAATAGTGACTGGGAGCTGTTGCTACCTCTTCCTCCCCCAGTTTGAGTTCTTCTCTATTGGAGATTGCAAGTCAAATTCTATTACTCTCATCGCTAGTATTTAAATAAAAAATATATGTTTAAAGATATATTTTTAAATTCAGAACTGCATTTATTTTCTATCTGCCTGGGGTTCAGCTTTAAACAGAGGCTGAATGGTAAATTTAAAATAAATCTGTCATAAGAGAAGAACTCTCAATGCTAGTCTCCTTCTGAAAATACTAGTTCCCTGGCTGGGTCCTTCTTAAGTATGTTTGATGGACCCAAAACAAGCATGCTGTAAATATCTCCAAGCTGCATATATCTATACTTGTTGCATGTCAGTGACAGCGGCGAAGCTAAAGCTTCAACATAGCAGCCAAAAAGCTAGCATTCTCAAAAATCAGCATGGGCAGCCCCTCATTATACCTTTGGACAGGTGACTAAACACCTTACCTGTCCAGGTGACAGTTGTCAGAAGGAAGTAAGAGAGGGGAAAACCTCCTAAATGGGACATAAATAGTTATAGAAACCCGAACGGGGTCCTAGCCTTAACCCACTCTGTAAAATATTTATTTGCTACTGTCTGAATTCCCATTGGGAAAATTTCCCCTACCTACTTTTTCTGTCCGACTGTCAAATGAGCAGGAAGTGAAGGAAAATCTCCCCAAAAGGAACACAGACAACAATATAAACCCCGTAGAGGTTCTAACCCTTCAATACCAAAAATAAAATGCTAAAGTTGGAGTTGACCTCTCATTTAGTTGACCTTTTAATTAATTGTCTCATGTTTTCTTTTTTTTTCAGCTCACCAATTACATGAAAAGCACTCTGAATGTCACCAACTTCGAGATCATTGTGGTTGGCTTCAGGAAGGGAAGCGTGGTCGCCTACTTCACATCACTGATAAACTCCTCTAACCCCATTAGTGTCGACGCCTTCCAGAAGGCTCTGGACAGTGGCATAAGGATAATTTCCACTGACGCCGTATCCACCGTCATGCAGCGTAAGTATTCATTTATTTTTCCTATACATACCACATTCATGAACCAACACTTTTTCATCAGGCCCCACCCTAGAGGAGCCAGACACTTTGGTAGATGCTGGTTCTTAACTTTGTTAGTGCCTAAGTCTGGTTGTCTTTACATCTGATTTGGCTATGACAAGGCTCTCCTGCTCTTCTAGTTGAAATTGTAATACTTTTTATAATATGATGATTGAAACATGAGGTACGGTAACGCACCTGCTGTACCAAAAGAAATGGAAATCTTAGGTGTGCAGAGAACTCACCAGCAGTCCACAAAAAATAGGCAATATGGCCCAAAGTATGGGAATTTCTTTCCAAATTATTGAGGTCAGATGTTTCCAATGAAGAGTTCTGTTAATACCACAGCATACAGTACAAAGACATTTCAGATGATTGTGGTAATAATTTGGGGAAGGACTTTTTCTGTTCCAACGTGACTAGTCTATGCCTCTGTGTACAAGGCCAGCTGAATAAAGAGATAGTTTGATGAGTTAAGTGTGGATGAGCTCAAGTGGCCTGCACAGAGCCTTGACTTAAACACCTTTAGGATGAATTAGAATGCCAATTTTGAGGCAGGTCATCCAGGTCCCACAGACCCACTTCAAAATCCTATGGAAAGCCTTCCCAGAAGAATGGTGCTATTATGGTTGCAAAAGTGGGGGAAACATAATTTTAATGTCCATGGTTTTGGAATGGAATGCCCAACAAGCTCATATACAGTAGGTGTAATGGTCAGATGTCCAAAAGCTTTTGACCTTATAGTGTATAAGACACTTGAGGGCTTCCTGAGCCAACCAAATTCCACCTATAACCAAAATATCACTTTTGTTGGCACCTCAAAATAATATCCCTACAACAATCCTACAGTCTTTAGGGTTAGAGTAGACCAGCCTTTCTCAACCTTTTTTACCATGGAGGAACCCTTCAAAAAAGTTTCAGATCTCAGGGAATCCTTAGTAAGATGGAAAAATGCCCCTTACATTGGTGGTGGTAAGTGGGAAGAATCCCACTCTTACAGGGGTGGCTAGAATACCATTTTTGCTGTCATTATGAGGCTCTGCCAAGTATCATTGCACCTGGAACTATGTAGGTACTATCTGATGGGAGGTCATTTAGCCACAGCTCAAGGAACCCCTAGCCAACCCTAGAGGAACCCAAGGGTTTCATTGAACCCTGGTGGAAAATGCCTGACATAGACTGAAGTAATTTACTTCGGCAACATGTTTTTGAATGTTGGGAGGAAATCCTACACAAAAATGATGGAAATTGAGCTTTAACCCATTATAATTCAAGGTACCACTTCATAGCATCAAACAAGCCTCACTAAGTATATAGCTGTGTTAATGAGCTTTGAGTGTTTGTCAATGGGCAAATTCAGTGTGCTTTTAGGTGCCTTAAACTTGCATTTGAAATCCATTGAAACTCTTTTGAGATCATTCAAAAATAATCCAGTGGGGTTCATTGGAAAAATGCCCCTTACATTGGTGGTGGAAGGTGGAAAGAATGCCACCCTTACAGGTGGCATCCTTGCAGTCATTCTGTTGGCTCTGCCAGGTATCGTTGTACCTGGAACTATGTAGGTATCATCAGATGGAAGGTCAGATAGCCACAGCTCAAGGAACCCCTAGCCAACCCTGGAGGAACCAAAGGGTTCTATTGAACCCTGGTGGAAAATGGTTGACATAGACTGAAGTAATTTAACTTGGCAACATGCTTTTGATTTTTGGAAGAAATCCTACACAAAAATGATGGAAATTGAGCTCTAAACCCTACTAATACAAGGTACTACTTCATAGCATAAAACAAGCCTAATTAAGTATAGGCCTGTGTTTATGAGCTTTGAGTTTTCATCCATGGGTAAATGCAGTGCGCTTTTAGGTGCCTTCAGCTTATATTTGAAATCCATCGAGACTCTTTTCAGAATATTTAAGGTTCATTGATAAGTGCATTTGACCTCTTTCCAAGGAGACCTTGAGCCGCCTATGTATCCTAATTGACTTGTATGGAGGTGGAAGCAGTTCTTATATGAACAGAAACCTGTCAACACCCTAAAATGTACAGCTGCCACAATTGATAGACATGTTATTTTAAATGTCCCCTTTAATAATTTTTTTCTTTTTTTTTTTTTGCAGCATTAATCACAAACGGCACAACCACCACCCCCGAAGACAACAACTGGCGGACTGCCACCATCGTGGTTGCTGTCCTTCTGGGGGCACTTCTGCTAATAGTGGTCATTTTGGCCGCCGTGTGGATCTACACCAAGAACAGAATAGGCTCATTCTCCCCAATGAAGGACATCGCATGTTCCAATTATAGGACCCTATAGCCTGTGACATAATGGACTTCCGTTGTCTTCCAGTATATGGACTAAGCATGAAAATGGACTTCATCGCTTCTGCTGCCTGTGGCATGTGCTGCTCACTATTAACACTGTGCGAACTGTAAAATATACATACTGTATGTCTGTATGGAGCATAAATGGCCAGATTGGAAGTACAGGCTTATCCAGTAGTTGCTGAGTGCAATGCCCCTAGTAACAAGTTGGATTTCACATCACTGAAATATGAATTCTGGTTACTATGGGTTGCTACCCTTTTTCAATTGTTGATTGGGTTATTAAATAAGAGTAACAGCGTGTTGATCACTCTGGTTACCTCCAATCGTAGTGCACTGCCATTGTGTCATTAGGTTTGTCATATACAGCACAGTCTGTATACATATATACACAGCAAGAAAGCAATTCAAAGAAGATTTTTCTATGCGTTTCCGTTAAAGGGGTTGTGCAAACCCAACGCTCAACAGACGGCAAAGGCTTAATACTATTAGCACCGTTATATTAAGTCTGCCACGTTTACAAAAGCACACATTATTTTATATAAAGCAGTTTCTGCAGTATAAAATAGTAAAAATGACATTAGCAGTTTTAAATATATAATCAATAATTAGAACATACTTAATGACCTTGCTACAGTCCTGTTGCCCCCAAAAATATAAAGTAACAAAGGGAGGTAGAGAAGAGGGTACAACATTTTATAGGTAACGGAGCTTATTGCAACCCCTTAAAAAATAAAAAAAATTCACTGCTAGGTCATGAATAATCCCCGAAACGTGTCTAATATGTGTATTTGCTATGATTGCCAGCTCCATCTAGTGGCCATAATGGGGTGTTTTTCTGAACTGCTTAAATAAAAATAAAAAAAGTGCATTATGGCCACAAGATAGAGCTGACATTCGTATGAATTTTTCTTTTTATAAACAGACCCCTTATGTGTTTGCAAAAAACGATTTTATTTAGCAATATACTTGAAGGATGGTTATGGGATTGCAGCAAATCAGAAAATACGTAAAAAGTGATAAGGGTTCAGATATATTTGCACTGAACAAAAGAGCGCTTTATTATTTTATTTACTTTAACATGGTAATTTTTAATGTGCAGAGAATCTTAATTTTATTTATAAAGTGCCAATACTTGGGGGGGGGGGGGGTAATCTTTACAGCTGAGGGGTACAATGCTATTATCATTATATTATAAACAGAATAAGGGCCATCTATTAAAATATGGCTGTTGTAAATGCTGTGTCATGACCAGACATGGGATCTATCATTCTAGAGCTTTGAGTACCCCTCAGCAGAAGGGTTCCCCCTCAAGTTTAAAGCCCCTATACATGGGCCTATAGCTTTTATACAAGTAACTTTGGCGCTGGGTATAGCCAAATGTAATCCCCAGGCCTATTAGCAACATGAACAAATACTATTGCTGCTTGTTTACATGATAATATATGTTAAATAAATTATATTGAGTATATGTTTATTTTGTTTATACTGTATAATAGGAAGACTTTATATGACATAGGACTGTATGCAATTTGTATATGGATTAAAGAATATAACTATTAAATGACAATTTTATATTTATTATGATGCTATTTAAGCTAAAGGCAATAAACAAATTATTTTATTAATGGATGACTTATATTTGCGTAATATCTATCTATCTATCTATCTATCTATCTATCTATCTATCTATCTATCTATCTATCTATCTATCTATCTATCTATCTATCTATCTATCTATCTATCTATCTATCTATCTATCTATCTATCTATCTATCTATCTATCTATCATACCTCATACGGGGTCCCTTGGTTCCACCCCCTCCCAGTGCTGCCCCTTTTAGAGAAAACAGAACCTAATATCAACAAATAGGAACAATAGAACCCCATCAGCAACAAAAGAACACCGGCAGCCAGGAACAATAGAACCTTCCCTTAACAGATCCCTCTCAGTAACAATAGTCCCCCCCCCCCAGCAAAATAAGACCCCTCCCTTAACAATAGATACTTCCAGCGACAATAAATCCCCCAGCAACCAGCATCATTAGACCATCCAGCAA
The DNA here is from genome assembly GCA_037952925.1 of Lithobates clamitans. Taxonomy (NCBI): domain Eukaryota; kingdom Metazoa; phylum Chordata; class Amphibia; order Anura; family Ranidae; genus Lithobates; species Lithobates clamitans. The sequence continues at coordinate 1,970,711 of JBBGZY010001366.1, read as the reverse complement.
ACCCCAGCACCCTTTGTTATTATATAGATTTAATGCTGGAGGTGCCAGGACTGTTTCCCCGCAATCTCCTTGAAAAAGACCTGTATCTATCTGTCTATATAGTTATTATCTATCCATTGATACATGCAGATCAATGTTTTGATCTCTGCGAAGAGTGTTCCAGAACCTCTCTCTGCAGCACCTAGCACTATCAGCAGTGCTGTGCAATTTGTTAGCACTATATACTTCCTGTATAATAGTAATTATAATATCATGGCAATAAAAACATTGATGGCTAGGGCCGGATATAAGGGGGTGCTAGACGTAGTTGTACCCCCAATATCTCTGATGGGGACACCTGATGTAAGGGAGCACTCTGATGGAGAGAATGATGTAAGCGGGCACTATGATAGGGACACCTGATGTAAGGGAGCACTCTGATGTGGACCCTGATGTAAGGAGGCACTCTGATGGGGACACCTGATGTAAGGGGACATTCTGACAGGGACCCCTGATATAAGAAAGCATTCTAAAGAGGACACCTGACATAAGGGGGCACTCTGATGGGGGCCCCTGATATAATGGAGCACTCTGATGGGGACACCTGATATAAGGGGGCACTCTGGTGGGGGCACCTGATGTAAGAGGGCACTCTGATGGGGACACCTGATATAAGGGACCACTCTGATGGAGAGACCTGATATAAGGGAGCACTCTGATGGGGACACCTGATATAAGGGGGCACTCTGGTGGGGACACCTGATGTAAGAGGGCATTCTGATGGGGACACCTGATATAAGGGAGCACTCTGATGGGGGCACCTGATATAAGGGAGCACTCTGATGGGGACACCTGATATAAGAGACCACTCTGATGGGGAAACCTGATATAAGGGGGCACTCTGGTGGGGACACCTGATATAAGAGGACACTCTGATGGGGACCCTGATGTAAAGTGACACTCTGGTGAAGACCCTAATGTAAGGGGGCATTCTGATGAGGACCTCTGATGAGCACTCATGATGTAAGGCAGGACTCTGATATGGACACCTGATATAAAAGGGCACAGATTCTGTTTATTCACCCTAATGCATACTAGTGTTTCCCAGGTCATGATGCTGTATGACAGACTGTCAGTGACTCCCACACTGCTGATAGTTCTGACTAGCCCTGTTGGTGGCAAATTAGATGAAAAAAAGACAGAGCAAGCTAAACGTAGTGTAATAGTTTTCACCCCTTGTAGGACCCTACTGTAGCTCCCCTGTTAGGGTTGAGCGGCAGTCCTTAGTTTGACCACTAGGGCCCCCTCGCTCCCCCTTACAAGTAGGCACCATTTAAATAGGAGAGAGGGGAGTTGTTGGTGGTGATGGAGTAATAGACAGAAGACAGAGAAGGCAGGTATTCCTGATGTAGGCCCTCGTGGGAATCCAAGGGCCTCACCAGCAGAGACTATGTAGTACACTTGACTACGTCTTTCCCCTCTCAGGAACGCCAGAACTCTCTTTAGCCCTAAGTGACCCAGACCATAAGAGCTGAAAGACTATTTGTTAAAGACTGTTGCTGAGTTGGTAAAGGATGGAAATTTATGCAACTAAGAAATGGTTCCTATGTGTTCAACCAAACTATGTTATGAACTTCATGAATCCATGAAGAGTTTACTGTATGAGCAGTTAAGTTGTATTATGCCAGGTCACAGTCAGGAAAGCAAAAAAAGAAGAACATTGAGTCAGTCTCTTCCTTGCAAATAAGGGTAGCTGGCCTATACCTGAGGATCCTTGTGTGGAACTTAGCTCAGTGAGTGCCCAGGTGAGTTGAGTCAGCCAACGTGTTGGCAGTGACAGATCCCCTGTCTGTACCATGTACCCAGTAACCTAAAGGCCCTGAGGACAGGTGGCTGGCTTGATCCCGGAGGGATCAGGTTGGCAACCACAAGAGGCGGGACCCCGTTAGTTATGTGAATCTTGTGGAGCAGTTACTCCTTTGTAGACCCATAAGTTGTAATGAAAAGCCAGTGCTTGGGATGCAGGTCTTCAAAGTCCCCAGCAGAGAAGTTCCTTAGATTCTAGAATGTGAACTGGCTTATCAACCACCACTAGGGAGCGATACAACCTGCCCCCCAATAATAGCTGAAAGAAATTAAATTGGAGTAATGAGAAAGCGGCAGCCGTCCATCAATTAACAATCACAAACAACTCCTTAAAATTATACCTATCATGTAAGGACGCTGTATCCATAGGTCAGCAATTGTTTGTACTTATAGGATTTGACCAATGTAATAATCTCCCATTCATATAGAACCACAACTACCAGCATTGCAGAACTAGTATATCCTCAACTGCCAACCCATGGGATGCTCTGACCAATACTGCCTCAAAGAGAAGCTAAACAAGCTTTAGTGCATCGTTCAATGTCAGCATAAATTCCTTCCCTGGTGTTCCCTCACTAGTCTATTTCATACATACAGGAGATCTGACCTACAGGAAAGGAAAGTTGTGGTATCAGAAGATGCTTTGTGTGATCAGCTACTGCTTTCTCCATCAGTCTACACTACAAGTCAAAGGAGTTTCATTTTTCGTGAGATGCTCTCTAATGCCGCATACACACGGCCGGAATTCCCGACACAAAAAGTCCAATGGGAGCCTTTGGTCGGATATTCCGACCGTGTGTATGCCCCATCGGACTTTTTCTGTTGGCATTTCCGATGGACTTAGATAGAGAACATGTTCTAAATCTATCCATCGGAAATGCCGACGGAGGTTATCCCATTGGCAAGTCCGACCATGTGTACGGGGCATAAGGCCCACCTAAGAGCATTGTTGCTTACACTTTGTTATGGGGGTTGCTTACAGACTTGTTGTACGGGGGAAAGCACTCCCACTCTTTAACTCATTCTCTGTCTGAACCCAGGGGCAGAAATCCTGGATAAGCAGCACCCCCCCTCTCCCAGGGGAACTAGCATAGTCTTCTATGCAGGTGGTAACGTCTGTGGGGTGATCGAACCTGACTTAACCAATACCTGTTGACAGTGCTTTGTAAACCTTACACGAATGGATCTCGCTCTGCCCCACAGGAACAAGTTTCACACCAGGAATTTCTTCTTAAAGACGAATTCCAAGTATGGATATTTTTAAATAGTTACAGTGATCCAATGAAACTATGTACATACCATATTTTACCTGTCAGATCCCTCTAGAAGCTGAAATCACTCTAAGTGGACACCGTTACTCCAGTGATCTCCACTAGCTTCCTGGTCCAGCACTGAGTGGCTGCCTTGCTGTATTCTGAACACAGGAGGTTGACTGCTGGACCTGGGAGCCCTTCAAAGAATGCTTTAAATTTCCTCTATGAATGCAAAATGTTCTGTGATTGGATGAGGTGGAAAGGCAAGGAGGTGACATCACCTTAGTGGATCACAAGGGTAGTGGTGCTTCTATCGTGGTTTCCAGTTTCTACAGCCCTGGTGCCCAACCTGTGGCTCTTTGGTATATGATGTGCAGCCTTTGGACCTGATTAGGGTAATAGCAATGATCTTCTCTCTACTAGCCTCATCCATGTTCCCAGTTTCATGTTGTCTTTTGCAGCATATCCTTAGCCAACAATTTACCATGTCCACATTTGAGGCCCCCTTTTAGCTCATATGTTGGTACCCACTGTTCTAGAGCAACCTTTCTCAACCTGTTTACCCCAGAGGAACTGTAAAAATAATTTAAGTCTCAGGGAGCCTGTCATAAAAACAATTATTGGTGGTAATAAGAAGATCACCTTTCTTACAGTGTTGGTCAGAATGTCACCTTTACAGATGCATGTCATACAGCTGACTATGCCAAGTGGATTGACCCCAGAACTAGTCAGGCATCATCAAATCGGAGGTCAATCAGTTACAGCTTAAAGCAGAGGTCCGCCCAAAAAAAAAAAAAATTAAAAGCCAACAGCTGCTGGCTTTTAATAATCGGACACTTACCTGTCCTGGAGTCCAGCGATGTCGGCACCCCAGCTGTTGTTTCCATCAGCTGCCTGGTGCTGCCGGGGAACCCGGCACTGTAGCCTTACAGCTTCACGCCAGGAACCCTATTGCGCATGAGTGAGGCCCCACTCCTCTCTCCTACTGGCCCGGCGACAGGGGTAGGAGGAGGGAGCCCCGCGGTGATGTCATGGGCCACGGCGTGGACTCCCAGAAGTGGGAACAGGATACCTGTCCCCCCCCCCGAAAGGTGCCAATTGTGGTACCGGAGGAGGGGAGGAGACAAATGAGCAGAAGTTCTACTTTTGGGTGGAACTCCGCTTTAAGGAAGCCCAATCAACCAATGGAGGAGCCCTAGTATTCCAGTTTTGCTGCAGCAGGTTGGCTCCCCTGCGCAAAAAAGACGGAACTATACGTTGGCTCATGGGGTCCGGATAGCAGGCGCGCGTTGCACAGCGGGGGTGCCGATGCTCGTGGCCGACGGTCGAGATGACCGCCGGCCACGAGCGATCATGAGCAAGAGACACAGAACAGGGACGAGTGTGTGTAAACACACACTTCCCTGTTCTGTTCTGACAGGAGTGACAGATCGAGTGTTCCTATTAGCTAGGAACCACAATCTGTCACTTCCTCCAGTCAGTCCCCTCCCCCTTCAGATAGAATCACCTCCCAGGGAAAACAGTTAACCCCTTCACCGCCCCCTAGTGTTAACCCCTTCACTGCCAGTGACATTTTTACAGTAATCAATGCATTTTTAATCGCACTAATTGCTGTATTAATGCCAATGGTTTCAAAAATGTGTCAAAATTGTCCAATGTGTCCGCCATAATTTTGCAGTCACGATAAAAATCGCAGATGGCCGCCATTACTAGTGAAAAAAAAATAACAATAAAGATGCTATAAATCTATCCCCTATTTTGTAGACGCTATAACTTTGGCGCAAACCAATCAATATACGCTTATTCCGTTTTTTTTTAACCAAAAATATATAGAAGAATACATATCGGCCTAAACTAAGGAAAAAAATGTTTTTTTATATATTTTTGGGGGGTATTTATTATAGCAAAAAGTAAAAAATAATGCGTTTTTTTTTCAAAGCTGTCTCTCTTTTTTTGTTTATAGCGCAGAAAATAAAAACCGCAGAGGCGATCAAATACCACCAAAAGAAAGTTTTATTGGTGGGAAAAAAAGGACGTCAATTTTGTTTGGGTACAGCGTAGCACGACCGCGCAATTGTCAGTTAAAGTGACGCAGTGCCGAATCGCAAAAAGTGCTCTGGTCAGGAAGGGGGTAAATTCTTCCGAAGCTGAAGTGGTTAAAATGGCTGTTCTAGATCGATCCTACAGGTTTGAATTATACATAGTTAAATTGGCCCAAATCTGACAAAAGTAAAAATATCCATAGTTATTCTTAAAATGCTTACCGAGTGAATAAAAGCTTTGTTATTTACACATTCCCTGAAGGTTGTGGTGCTCAGTTTTAAGTTGCAAATATTCCAGTATAGTTCAGAAAGAGGTGACATGAAGATGTCTCCTAAAGTCCAGAATCCTGAGAAACCTCAGGAACACTTTGGAAGAGATTTACTAAAACTGGAGCACTCAGAATGTGGTCAAGCTGTGCGTCGAAGCCAATCGCTTCTACCTTCAGGTTATACTAAAGTCTTTTTTTTTGTTTAAAAAAAAAAACATCTCATACTCACCTACTCTGTGTAATGGTTTTGCACAGAGCAGCCCAGATCCTCCTCTTCATGTGGTCCCTCAGCCGGCGCTCCTGGCCCCTCCCTCCCGCCGAGTGCCCCCACAGCAAGCGGCTTGCTATGGCGGCACCCAAGGTGAGCCGCTGCTCTGTGTGTCCATTCAGACACGGAGCCATGGCTCAGCCCCGCCCCCTCTCTTTCCTTATTGGCTCACTGACTTTGATTGACAGCAGCGGGAGCCAATGGCATCCGCTGCTGCTGTCTCAGCCAATGAGGAGGGGGAGTTCCGTACAGCTGAGACTCTTGTGCAGCATCACTGGATGGAGATTGGGCTCAGGTAAGTATTAGGGGGGCTGAGGGAGGCTGCTACACACAGAAGGTTTTATTTTATATATTAATGCATAGAATGCATTAAGATTAAAAACCTTCTGACTTTAGAACCCCTTTCAGCTTTGAGAACCAGATCTTTTCTGGCACTCTTTGTTTACATGTAGCAATGGGTATTTTTTGTTAGAAAATATCTTGAACCCCCAAACATTCTATATTTTTTAAAGCAGAGGACCTAGAGAATAAAATGGTGGGTTTTGCAACTTTTTTATGTCACATGTTATTAGCACAGCGGTTTTTCAAACGCAATTTTTTGAGAAAAAATATACTTTTTTGAATTTTACTGAAAAAACACAATACATAACCTGATTTTTAAAAATAATTTTACAATATAAAAGCTAATGTTATGCTGAGTAAATAGATATCAAATATGTCACACTTTAAAATGGTGCATGCTCGCAACAAGCAACGGAAATTTTGCTATCTATATGCGACCCTTTAAAAGTCTTTATGGGTTACCACTTTAGATGTACAGAGGAGGTCTAGTTCTAGAATTACTGCAGTGCCCATGATCTGACGTTCGCGATGATACCTCTCATGTGTGAGACGATCGCTGTTTGCGGGACTGACGCATGTGTTCTCCTTTGCGCACAAGCACGGGGGGGACAGAGGCACTTTAAAAAATGTATAATCATTTATTTATTTTTACACAGTCCTTGTGACAGCAATGTGACAAGTACTCTTTATGGAGATATCTGGGGTCTATAAGACCTCCAATCCCTCTTCTGCACTTAAAAGCATTTGATCACACTAAGATTGGTGAGATCAAATGCTGATCAGGTCTTTGCTGGGCTCTATGATCAGGCGGCGGAAGATCAGGTCTTTGTTGGGCTCTATGATCAGGCGGCGGAAGATCAGGTCTTTGCTGGGCTCTATGATCAGGCGGCGGAAGATCAGGTCTTTGCTGGGCTCTATGATCAGGCGGCGGAAGATCAGGTCTTTGCTGGGCTCTATGATCAGGCGGCGGAAGATCAGGTCTTTCCTGGGCTCTACGATCAGGCGGCAGAAGATCAGGTCTTTGCTTGGCTCTATGATCAGTCGGTGGAAGAGATCATGTCTTTACTGGGCTCTATGATCAGGCGGCGGAAGATTAGGTCTTTGCTGGGCTCTCTGATCAGGCAGCGGAAGATCAGGTCTTTGCTGGGCTCTATGATCAGGCAGCGGAAGATCAGGTCTTTGCTGGGCTCTATGATCAGTCGGTGAAAGATCAAATCATTGCTGGGCTCTATGATCAGTCGGTGGAACATCAGGTCTTTGCTGGGCTCTATGATCAGTCGGTGAAAGAGATCATGTCTTTGCTGGGCTCTATGATAAGTCAGCAGAAGATCAGGTCTTTGATGGACTCTATGATCAGTCGGCGGAACATCAGGTCTTTGCTGGGCTCTATGATCAGTCGGCAGAAGATCAAGTCTTTGCTGGGCTCTATGATCAGTCGGTGGAAGAGATCATGTCTTTGCTGGGCTCTATGATTAGGCAGCGGAAGATCAGGTCTTTGCTGGGCTCTATGATCAGGCAGCGGAAGATCAGGTCTTTGCTGGGCTCTATGATCAGTCGGTGGAGCATCAGGTCTTTGCTGGGCTCTATGATCCGTCGGCAGAAGATCAGGTCTTTGCTGGGCTCTATGATCAGTCGGTGGAAGAGATCATGTCTTTGCTGGGCTCTATGATCAGGCAGCGGAAGATCAGGTCTTTGATGGACTCTATGATCAGTCGGCGGAACATCAGGTCTTTGCTGGGCTCTATGATCAGTCGGCAGAAGATCAAGTCTTTGCTGGGCTCTATGATCAGTCGGTGGAAGAGATCATGTCTTTGCTGGGCTCTATGATTAGGCAGCGGAAGATCAGGTCTTTGCTGGGCTCTATGATCAGTCGGTGGAGCATCAGGTCTTTGCTGGGCTCTATGATCAGTCGGCAGAAGATCAGGTCTTTGCTGGGCTCTATGATCAGTCAGCAGAACATCAGGTCTTTGCTGGGCTCTATGATCAGTTGGTGGAACATCAGGTCTTTGCTGGGCTTTATGGGTCTTTGCTGGGCTCTATGATCAGTCGGCAGAACATCAGGTCTTTGCTGGGCTCTATGATCAGTCGGTGGAACATCAGGTCTTTGCTGGGCTCTATGATCAGTCGGTGGAACATCAGGTCTTTGCTGGGCTCTATGATCAGTCGGTGGAACATCAGGTCTTTGCTGGGCTCTATGATCAGTCGGCAGAAGATCAGGTCTTTGCTGGGCTCTATGATCAGGCAGCGGAAGATCAGGTCTTTGCTGGGCTCTATGGTCAGTCAGCAGAACATCAGGTCTTTGCTGGGCTCTATGATCAGTTGGTGGAACATCAGATCTTTGCTGGGCTTTATGGGTCTTTGCTGGGCTCTATGGTCAGTCAGCAGAACATCAGGTCTTTGCTGGGCTCTATGATCAGTCGGTGGAACATCAGGTCTTTGCTGGGCTCTATGATCAGTCGATGAAAGATCAGGTCTTTGCTGGGCTCTATGATAAGTCAGCAGAAGATCAGGTCTTTGATGGACTCTTACGATCAGTCGGCGGAACATCAGGTCTTTGCTGGGCTCTACGATCAGTCGGCAGAAACACCGGCTGGTCAATCGGGATTCCAGGAGGGACGGGAGATCCCAAAACATCTGAGGAAAGCGGCGGGAGGGAGGGGGACATCCCCTCCTTCTGCTTGTAAAAGCAATTTGGCGGCTAGTTAGACTGTCGGCTCTAAAAAAATGATTTTACACACTCCCATTTTAGTAAATCCCCCCCCAACCTCTCTAGCGGCTTCCCCTCTACTTTAAATATGAGCCCACCTTCCCATCCCATGGTGCCCCTCTTCTGGCAGGAAGGTATCATCCATGATTGAAGTGAATAGTTCTGTGGTACATAATAAATTTAAGAACAATAACTAAGTTCAGAAATATTACTTACTTTATTATTAGTACTCAAAAAAAATTGTAGTGTGGACAGAATGTAAAAAACGATTTGTCCACCAGGTGTCACTGTTTCCCTCCATTGGCGCCATCGTTGGGCGGATAAAATTGCTTTTGAATGTGTAAATCTGAATTACTCATCTGGAACCGACATTAAAGGTACAGTCAACTCTTCTATAACTGACTTTGTGACACAGAATAAATCTAGTATTTGTAGTAGAGTATCCACTAAAAAAAATGATTTATTGGTGCATCAGATTATCCGGTGCGTGATGTCACCTCCACGGAGAGAATCTGAACCTCATCTTATACTTTAGCATAGCTGCCAACATTTAAAAAATGTTTTGTTTGTTGTGCAGCCAGCAAGACATTGTAAGCAGAGAAATTATTTTAATTAGGGGTGGGGCATTCATCTAAAGGGGCGTGGTTATCATGGATTTATGTGAGTGCACATTTGGCTGCCTTTTTAAAGTTATTTTAATTTTGCATTTAGTGGCACCCCTAGTGTTTTTCTACTGTCATTTAATTTTGATGAGACTCTGTCACCCAGCTTATTATAATTTACAACATACAACTTAGCACATAAAGTGCAGGTGTAAGGAGTACAATGTACAACATAGCATATACAGTGCGGGGGTCAGGATTACAACCTACAACATAGCATATACAGTGCAGGGGTCAGGAATACAGCATACAACATAGCATATACAGTGCAGGGGTCAGGAGTACAACATAGCATATACAGTGCAGGGGTCAGGGGTACAACATACAAGATAGCATATACAATGTTGGGGTCAGGAGTACAACATACAACATAGCATATACAGTGCAGGGGTCAGGAGTACAACATACAACATAGCATATACAGTGCAGGGGTCAGGAGTACAAAGTACAACATAGCATATACAGTGCAGGGGTCAGGAGTACAACATAGAAAATACATTGCAGGAATCAGGAATATAACATACAAAATAGCTTATACAGTGCAGGGGTCAGGAGTACAATGTACAACATAGCATATACTGTGCAGGGGTCAGGAGTAAAACATACAACATAGCTTATACAGTGCAGGGGTTTAGGAGTACAACGTACAACATACAGGGCCGTCTTTAAGGCAGGGCAAAAGGGGCAGCTGCCCTGGGCCCTGTCATTGTTGTGGGGCCCAAAGCAGCTGCCTCATACTTGCCAACTTTCCCAGCTTAAATTCCCTCATCCCTTGAGGTTTTAGTCTCATGCTGTGTCCTAATATCTCAGTGTGAAGTTCTGTTATTAATGCTGCCCAGCTCTGTCTTGTTGTTGTGTACAGATGACTCACCTGCAGACCCTGTGTTTACATGTAAATACCGACATTCATATGTAAATAGCAGCGGCATTCATATGTAAATAGCAGCGGCATTCATATGTAAATAGTGGCAGACCTGCAGCATTCAGCATACAGTGCAGGGGTCAGGAGCACAAAATACAACATAGCATATATTGTTGTATGTATATGCTGTATACCTGCTACAGATCACAGCTGCAGAAACAAGAAAAAAAACTTACAATAACAATGTTGCATTAATATCTACATCCCTAAAATAATACTGAAGCATATTTCGATTTTCTGACAGCGTTCAGTATTTTGGGGTAGGAGTTTATCAGCATGGCATATCTTGCCTTGGGAATCTTTGCCCACTCCTCCTTGCAAAAGTGCTCCAAATCCGTCAGATTATGAGGGCATCTCCTGTGCACAATTCAATTGGATTCAGGTCTGGGCTCAGAATGGGCCATTCCAAAACTTTGATCTTCATCTGGTGAATACATTTTTTGTTGATATGGAGGTATGCTTTGGGTTGTTGTTGTTGTACTAAAGGTGAAATTCATCTTCATTTACAGCTATTCAGCAGTGTCCTGAAGGTTTTGTGCCAAAACTGACTGAAATTTGGAACTGTTCATAAGTCCCTCCACCTTGACTAAGACCCCTGTTCCATCTGATGAAACAAAGCCCCAAAGCACAATGCTGCCACCATGTCAGAAACCATGAAATCAGGCCGAGACAGAAGTACAGTTAAATCACATTTGTTTAATAATAAAAATAAAAAGAACAAATGTAGTCAAAACATAGCCAAAGTTCAGTAACCGGAACATATAGTCAGCCAAGCCAGAAGTCAGGGATCAATGTAGTGAAACAGTGAGCAGGATCAGGAGCCAGAAGGGATGTCAGCAAAGCAAGTCTTGAACAGGATCGCAGGAGATAGTTTCTGTGATGTTGACCAAGGCGAAGGCAGAGAACCTCTGGACTGGATGGCTTGAGTAGGCAGGACTGACGAGCAGGATATCATCAACAGCTGAGTAACTGTGGAGAGAGATAGGAGCTGGCAATTAGCCGACAGCTGAGCGGCCAGCTCTGAGACGGAAGGGCTGAGCCCAGCCCTGACACACCACCATGCTTCACTCTGGGTGTGGTGGCTTTTTTTGGCAATGGGTAGTTTTGATTTTGCGCCAAACATACTTTTTGAAATTATGGACAAAAAGCTCCATCTTGTTTTTTTATAGCTCATAACACATCATTATCCCCCCATGCTTTTGGCAGACTTGATGTAGGTTTTTGCAAAATATTGCCAGGCCTGGGTGTTTTTCTGATGAGACCAAGACTAGGCAGTGTGGATAGTGTGGGTATGGGTGAGCAGCATCTTGGCTCTCTCCCTCTCACCATCTCTTTCACTGCTTCCTCTTCCCAGTGCTGCTCCAGAACCAGACCAGGCTTCGTCTCCTAAGAAAGCAGTGTCCCACCCCCCTCACCCCACATAAGCACAGACTGGGCACTTTGCTGAATTGCCTTGGCGTTGGGGAAGGATTTGCATATGAATGACCCACCAGATGGATTTGCATATGAATAAACATAACAGAGCAGAGCTCATGGGCAGAAGTAGTGACAGACTCAGCAAGCTTTACGCTGTGATCCCAGGTTACAGCCCGGGACACAGCCTTCGAGATACAACTTAATTAAAAGTAGGACTGTCCCAGCATGTCCAGGACAGTTGGGAGGTATGGGTTAGGTCAAGACCTGATCGGATAATGGCAAACTGAGTTGTGTGAAAAGTTATTATGCACCTAAACGAAAAACTAAAATTTTCCCATCTCACTTGTTTATTTTCATCTGTTAAAGTGAGAATAATAAACAAACAACTCAAAACTTACAAATAAACATTTCTGACATTTCAGGAAAAAAAAATCAGTGACCGTTCTTTTCAGTTACAGTCGTGAGGCTTCCATTCATGGAGTCTATCAGTTTCTTGATCTGTTGACGATCAACTTGTTTGTGCAATCGAAGAGGATATGCGGCTCACCAAGCCTTAGAGCCACTAATGAGTGCCTCCACCCTCAATTGATATCAGGTGCAGACTATGCACAAGTCTATGGAAGCAAGAGGATCCCGGACTGCCGCACTGTGAAGACAGACATCTTTATTTCATAGTCGATTAAAATCCAACAATAGCCATCTCACAGGACCAGAGAATAGCAATAGCTAACGCGTTTCATATAAAGAGATGCTTACTCATAGCTGCATCTTTCATCTTTAAGGCCTTTAGTGGCTAGCCACGCAGTGAAGTACTTCGATGCATGCAACGGAGCATTGTCCTGTATAAATATCATGGTCTTCTTGAAAGATGAAGACTTTTTCCTGTACCACTGCTTGAAGAAAGTGTCTCAGAAACTGGCAGTAGGTTTGGGAGTTGATTTTGAGTCCATCTTCAACCCAAAAAGTCCAACTAGCTCATCTTTAAGTTGTTTTGCTTGCGTCTATCTAGCAAGGTTACTCTGAGGTATAAGCAAGGAAGCTGAGATTTCTGCAGTGTGTAAATGTGCTTTACTATACAAAGATGCTGTACATACAAAACTATTACAATCTTAGGAATACAATACAAGACTGACAGATATCTATAACAAGCAAAATGCCTAGCAAATGAACAGCCTATGGTCTATACCAGTACAAATACACTTAAAGGTTACTTATCTTCTGTTACTGTATGTTTGTAATCTCCATTGGCAACAATTCTCCTGGAGCATTAGGCACCTTTCTTCTATCATGAGTGGCTTCTGATCTTACAGCATCATGGTGTGTGTCCCTAGCTTATGCCTGAATTCCCCTTTTATGTGTCAGGCTGTTTACCATAGTTACCAAACAGAAAACATACCCGTTTACTGTAGCTGTAGAAACAATGGACTGTTGAAAAACTGTCAATTGAATACAACAATGGTATCTACGTACCCATTGTCTAATCAAGCCAAAACCTGACAGTAATCTAACAGTCATTCTTTCAGTTTGAGAGCTGAAAGAAACTCAAACAAGTAAATCTCTTACTAGTGTACTGTAGCTACAGCCTGTTGAAAACTGTCAATTGAATACAACAATACAATATACCCATTGTCTACTCAAGCCAGAACCTGACAGCATCTCTATGACCAACCACTATTGTGTAATGTTATGTCCCTTGTATCTTATGTCTGATTAATATAAAAAAATCATATTGTAACAAACGCACACATAAGCCCATACCAGTACCCCACCTCCACGTTGCTGGCGTCTGAGTGCAAGTGGAGCTCTGTGCAAATTACTGATCCAGCCACAGGCCCATCCATCTGGTCCATCAAGAGTCACTCTCATCTCATCAGTCAATAAAACCTTTGAAAAATCACAGCAACTTATGTTTTTTTGTTCAGTGGTGGTCGGGTTTCTGAACACCTTGTACATCTGGGCACTTCAGGTAGGTTGCAGTTCTGGAATATGACAGCACTGGAGGATAATGGCTTCCTGGTAGCTAAATGTTTGATTCTTCTCAAATCTTTAGTAGTAAATTTGCATCTTTTTTCTCAACACATTTCTTGGGACCCGGTTGACTATTGGCAACAAAACGTTTGATGATTCTGTGATCACACCCCAATATCTTAGCAATTTCAAGAGTGATGCATCCCTCTGAAAGACTTTTTATAATTTTTTACTTAGTCAGTTAACTCTTCTTTTTTGGCCCATTTTGCCTGAGGAGAAGAAGCTGCCTAATAATTATGCACACCTTGATATGGGGTGTTGATCTCCTTAGGCCACATCCTCTCTCCTTACACAAATACACATTCCCTGATATGCTTAAATCCAATAAGCATTCAAGTTTATACAGTTGGACAGTATGCATAAAAATGATCATTTGGTCAAAATACTCACATGCTTAACAATTGCTGCAGTGCCCACGCCAAGGGACCCCTGTACTGTATATACTGCGGTCCAAACACTAAATTTCCAGAGTCTCCATAATAGGAGCACATATAACATGGGATCGATTAAGGGCAGGTATGCCTGGACAGAGCCCATCCCTCCTGAAATGCACAGGGATGCACGTGGCGCCCAACAAGGGTACAATGGCAGCGAAGGAATCCAGTGTGTTATGGTAACCAATTCATCTAACTGTACAAAAAAAGTGAAAATCACCCCAACCAATAACTGGCCTTTGCAGCAAGGTGCACATGGAAGGGCAATGCACATTGCAAAGAATCAAAATATTGCCCAGCCCACTTACCAGCCAGCCCAAAAAGCAACCAAATCAACCCTGTCTAACAGTTTACGTTAAAAGCAGAGGGTTTTGTCTGCACACATTTGCAAACATTTGCGCAAGCTGCAGTGCCCACTCCAAGGGACCTCTGTATATACTACGGTCCTAACTTTAAATTACCAGAGCCTCCATAGTAGCAGCACATATAAGAATTGTAGTGATGGTGGACTATAATTGTAATACGGTATGTTTCCCCATCATTCCCTATCTGTAGTGTCTCTTTAATGCTGGGCGCCAGTGACTGTCATTATATCGGTGAGCCCAACCTAATGGATTGTGGGCTTAGTAGTCTTTCTGCCAGCGACTCCATTGCCTAACCATACACTGGGACTACACATCCCAGGGATCCTTGCTACCAACCGAGGAGACTTCTGGGAAAGCCTATAAAGGAGACCAGAGATCCGCCTCGTGCTCTCATCTTCCTGGACCTGGCGTAATGCACACCCTCCTTGACGGGGAGAGAGAGGATGCCACCTACCAATGCGGTGTTCAAGTGATTCCAGACCCAGGCCTTGGAAGGCCCAACTTTGCTTGCTGTTCATCTGACATCTACATGGAACCAACTCAGCAGCTCGACATCAGGCTCATCCACACTCCGCACCCGTGGGTCATCGCTGGCGTTTCCATTGATGGATGTCTCTTCCCTGGTCGCTGACTGCAAGGCATATAGTAAGCAAATATAGTCCCGACATATATATATAAATCTGTGATCTGATTAAAAGAAATCTTTTGTGTATTCAAAGTAATTCCAATGCCGAGTCTGCTCTGTTGTGTTCAAATCATTCCTGATTTCTGGTGAATGATTTAAACACAGCAGAGCACACTCAGCATTGGAATTACTATTACTACTAATTAATATATATATGTCAGGACTATATTTGTGCACTATTTAATAAGCCTCTTTTGTACATTTATCACTGCAAAGCACTGCACATCATTTTTTGTTTTATTGCCCTATCTGCATGCTCACTGTGTAGAGGTGGGGGGAAGAACAGAGGACTGTGTGGATGCTGGTCGAGAAGGATGGAAATTGGTCTGTGGTGACACTGGGCAGGGGAGCGCTAAGGTAATGAAACAGTATTATATTGTGACAGGTTAGTGGTGAGGGAGGCAGGGTATTGGTCAGCTTGGATAGGACAGTCTGGCATCTCCTTACCTTGTCCAGTCCCCTCGGTGTCCTCCCCGGGGCCCCCTCACCTGGCTCTACCGCTCTCCCCCGGCTCTGCTCATCCGTCACACCTCCTCACACCTGGCTGGATGTGCCGCGGCCACCAAAACCCCTTCAGGACCAAGTACACCGATGGCTCCACTCTCCTCCTTGGAGCTCCATGCTCCACAAGCCGGCTGGCCGCCGCCACTCTTATCAGCAGCAGTTCTGGCACAGACAGCTCCAGCCACTGGTGCTCCTTGTCCCTGCCAACGTGCACAGCGTTGCTCCTCGATGCAGGGCAGCAGGAGATGACAGCAGTAGGAGGCGGGAAAAGCCGGCGCAGGTTACTTCGGCGGCTTTTGGCTCCGTTCGGTCTCGGAGGCGGGGCATAACACGGCGCGAATATGACATCATGCAAACATGGATTATTACAGTCGTAGCATCGATGCCGCATTGTGTATGGTCGAATCGCGATGCATCGATTCTACGATTATTTTCAACAGCCCTACTGTTAATCTGTTCTTAAGCTGTCTTTGGGGGAATTCCTCTACCGGAATTCCTCTAGTATTCAGAACTTGGTTGATCTATTGCCCTTTTCTCTTTTATTAATTGAAACTACTCTGCTTACTTCAGTAAAAGCTGAGATCATACAAGTATATTGACTTGTGTGACGTGTCATTTAAAGGTGCTTGCGAAAGATGTCTGAATCCAGAGTGTCAGGTGGGTTGGAAGGTTCACAGGGTCATGGCAATGCAGATAAGCAGGTAAATCCAAGCAGTCCTCAAGGGGACCATGCTACAGAATGGTTTGTTGTTTTGCAGGCTGGCTGGTAAGCGTGCTGGGAAATCTTTTCTTTGTGAAGTGTAAGTAGCAGATTGTCTGAAACCATGAAATCAGAAGTACAGTTAAAGCACACTTGTTTAATAATAAAAGTAAAAGGAACAAACGTAGTCAAAACCGCCAAAGTTCAGTAACTGGAATGGATAGTCAGCAAAGCCAGAAGTCAGGGATCAATGTAGTGGAACAGCAAGCAGGATCTGAAAGCCAGAAGGGATGTCAGCAAAGCCAGTCTTTAAACAGGAACGCAGGAGAATGCCTCTGTGATGTTGACCAAGGTGAAGGCAGAGATCCTCTGGACTGGACGGCATAAGTAGGCAGGACTGATGAGCAGGATATCATCAACAGCTGAGTACCTGTGGAGAGATAGGAGCTGGCAATTAGCCAACAGCTGAGCAGGCAGCTCAGAGAAGAAAGGGCTGAGCTCAGCCCTGACACCGATCTGGTATCGGTCTCTTGCAGTCCCTCTACATCAGATCTCATACTGGAGGGCTGGGGGGAGGGACAGCACGAGGAGGCAATCAGTTGTGCTGCAATGCAAGGAAAATGCTGATAGGAGGAGAGAGCCGAGTGATAGAGATGAGCTCATCGGTCTGTTGCTTTTACTTTTACTGTCTAATCACTTACAGGGGGAGGGACAGGACCTGTAAGTATTACTGAACTGTGGCAGAGAAAAAACAGGTCTTCTACTCTGGATGTGCTGTGTGGCAGAGCTGGGTAAATCTCAGGACTAGATGGACAGAAATGCATATCCTTTGGCAGGTATAACAGCTCCCAAATGGTACATTTAATCAATCTATTCAGCTGTTTGCTTAGAGCTGTGCTTTAAACATTGCACAAGGGGAAATCGACACCCCCGTCCGCATTCTCCGTTTGCCTCCCCTCTTCCAGGTTTGCAGACAATTTCTTTAACACAAAGTTTTGCTAACAGTGCTTAATGCAAATGATATTCCACAGCACACAAATGGAAGATGACGCACTCTTAAGTGTTTGGGCGATCAGACGGGTAAAAATAGAAGCTGAGAGGGAAAACAATCGCTCTGCTAACAGCGAACTGGGGCA
Organism: Lithobates clamitans; assembly: GCA_037952925.1. Taxonomy (NCBI): domain Eukaryota; kingdom Metazoa; phylum Chordata; class Amphibia; order Anura; family Ranidae; genus Lithobates; species Lithobates clamitans. The sequence continues at coordinate 1,953,133 of JBBGZY010001366.1, read as the reverse complement.
TCGGATCTCCTCGTGTTTAGATCTCATCAACAGACAAGAACGAGATTTAAAAAAAAAAAAACAAGAAGATTTACAAAGAATTTGTCTCAGAGCTGGAAGACAGAGGATTCTTGTGTGTAAAAGAATACAATTAAGCTGGATATGCAACACTAGTAGATTTTTAAACGAACATTCATACGAATATTTGTATAAAAATTATTTGTATATCCAATAACTGGACAAATGTCATTCCAAAGTACTTCAAAACTTCAATCGCTTTTACTTTTTGATTTTGGAATGAATGTACTTTCCTGAATAAAAACCACATGAGGGAAATTCATTCATTTACTACATACTACGTCTTAGAATTTTCTCATTACTGTGATCGAAAAAGAATGTTGATTTGACCCCACTAATGATCGGAAAATTGAATAGGCGCGCTTGAAACTATTTTTTATATATTCAATAATTTTTCAGATTTTTCAAAGAATCAATGTACAAATAATGAATTTCATTAACCACTAGCCGATCATTATACTGCGGCAGGTCGGCTCGTTCCCGCAAATTGCCGTAACTGTACTCCTTTAAGAGCCATAGCAGGCGCGCGCGTGCCACCCGCTGCATGGCGGGGGGACGCCGGCCACGCGCGATCGCGGTCACGAGAGCCAGAACGGGGATGTGCGTATGTAAACACACAAATCCCCATTCTGACAGTAGAGGAGAGACAGATCGTCCGTTCCTACTAAATAGGAACAGCGATCTCTCTCCTCCTCTAGTCAGTCCCCTCCCCCCCACAGTTAGAAACACGTCCCAGGGAACACATTTAAAGTGGATGTAAACCCGAAATTTTATTTTTTTTGATGTCATAATGTAGAGTATAATATTTCCTATCATTTGAGCTCAGTCTTGCCACAAAGAGTTAATCCAGCTCTGAGCAATCCTCTTTTATTGTTCAGTGAGATAAAACTTGACAGAGAAAAACTTTGTCAAATCCTCCCCCTTGCTGTGAGTGACAGGTGATTTACATATCTTGTGCACTAGCCTAAGACATGCATTATTTTTTAATTCCCTCCCCCACTCCTTTCCTTAGTAGCTCTGCCAGGATTGGCTGTTCCACACCTCAGCATGATTTGGCATGCTGAAGTCATGTGGTTACTTTCCTGTCTTTTTATTGGATGTTAGAGATCATAGCAGAAGTTCAGTGTAAGAAATACACAGGAGAAAATGTATATTGACAAGGGGAGTGTAGAGGTGGGCGGGGAGTCTACTGACATCACGACTCCACCCACCGAGCTCCAGACAACAGACCCCGCCCACAGAATCTGCAGTTTTTCGGGTCTCATAACAGACAGAGGGGAGACATTTGACAGGTAAAGATACATGTAGGAGGCATGTATATCCTTAAAGATAACCCCTATGGCAGGAGTTTAGAAAGGATGACATTGGGTTTACATCCACTTTAATCCCTTGATCGCCCCCTAGTGTTAACCCCTTTCCTACCAGTGACATTTACACAGTATTCAGTGCATTTTTATATCACTGTTCGCTGTATAAATTTCACTGGTCCCAAAAATGTGTCAAAAGTGTCCGATCTGTCGGCTGCAATCCCGCTAAAAATCACCATTACTAGTAAAAAAAAAAAAGCCATGAAAATGCCATAAAATGCCATAAATCTATTCCCTATTTTGTAGACACTATAATTTTTGCACGGACCAATCAATATACGCTTATTGCAATTTTTTTACCAAAAATATGTGGAAGAATAGATATCAGCCTAAACTGATGAAGACTTTTTTTTATTGTTTTTTTTTTTGGGGGGGGGGGGTATTTATTATAGCAAAAAGTAAAAAATATTGTTTTTTTTTTTCAAAATTGTCACTCTTTTTTGTTTATAGCACAAAAAATAAAAACCGCAGAGGTCATAAAATACCACCAAAAGAAATCGCTATTTGTGGGGAAAAAAGGACGTCAATTTTGTTTGGGTACAACATCGCAGTTAAAGTTAAAAGTTAACTCATCAGTTAAAAATGACGCAGTGCCGAATCGAAAAAAATAGCCTGGTCATTAAGGGGGAAAATCTTCCGGGGCTGAAGAGTATAAATAATACGGCAAGGATATTACATACAGTAACTTTTACAAATATATTGTTACTTCAGAAAATAAAGGATGCCTGTCAAATCTGCAATTAAATTGTAACCTTTTTATATGTATAAGAACAAATAATATATATATATATATATATATATATATATATATATATATATATATATATACATATATATATATATATATATATATACATATATATATATATATATATAATATATATATATATATATATATATATATATATATATATATATATATATATATGTATATATGTATATATATATATATATGTTTATATATATATATATATATATATATATATATATATATATATATATATATATATATATATATAAATAAATATATATATATGTATTATTTGTTCTTATATATACATACATATACATACATACATATAAATATATATATATATATATATATATATATATATATATATATATATATATATATATATATATATGTGTACAAATGTATATATATATATATATATATATAAAATATAATATGTTGATCTAATAGATACAGTATGTGTCTATCGGATTAATAGTTATTTAGAATAAATTTCCAAAATACATTAATGTAAAATATCTTTAAGAGTATATGGATTCTAATAATCATGTATTTTTAGCAAACAAAAAGAGGAAGAATTTATCATCTAGTTATTATAGAGATCTATATAAAAATAGATACCATATAGAGGTAAGAATAGAGAGCAAAAGATAAGCAAGGAAGAAGCTTAAAGATATCAAAGAAATGTGTACGGGCTTCTCAAGTGGGAATACCTCTAGATCTATCAATCTGATATTTAATCCACGGATTCCAGGATTTCTCAAGTAATGGAATCTTGTCATTCAATATACTGTAGCTGAGAGATGTTCATTGACCATAATCCAGGACAATTTAGCCTTTAGGATGTCTCTTAAAACGATTTTTTACAAAATTCTACTAGTGTATGACCAGCTTTAGCCGGTATCTATTTTAACCTCTTGCCAACTGTATAACTTACATATATGGCGGCAAGGCGGCTCTGCTGCGCAGGATCATGTACCTAGTACGTGATCCTGCACTTCCGTAACTGGGGCACACTAGGGTCGCCACTTTTTCCAAGCTAAACCCGAACACATTAACCACATCAGCACCGGAAGGATTTACCCCCTTCCTGACCAGAGCACTTTTTGCGATTCGGCACTGCGTCGCTTTAACTGGCGATTGCGCGGTCATGCGACGTTACACCAAAACAAAATTGACGTTCTTTTTTTCCCCACAAATAGAGTTTTCTTTTGGTGGTATTTGATTGCCTCTGTGGTTTTTATTTTTTGCGCTATAAACAAAAAAAAAGCGACAATTTTGAAAAAATATATAAAAAAACTATTTTTTTCCTCAGTTTAGGCCGATATGTATTCTTCTACATATTTTTGGTGAAAAAAATCACAATAAGCGTATATTGATTGGTTTGCGCAAAAGTTATAGCGTCTGCAAAATAGGGGATAGTTTTATGGCATTTTTATTATAATTTTTTTTTTTATTAGTAATGGCAGCAAACTGAGATTTGGATCTGGACTGCGACATTATGGCGGACACATCGGACACTTTTGACACCATTGTCATTTATACAGCGATCAGTGCTATAAACATGCACTGATTACTGTGTAAATGACACTGGCAGGGAAGGGGTTAAAGACTAGGGGGCGATCAAGGGGTTAAGTGTGTACTAGGGAGTGATTCTGACTGTAGGGGGGATAGGGTCACTACAACATAACAGAGATCACTGCTCCCAGGGAGCAGTAGATCTCTGTCATGTTGCTAGGCAGAACAGGGAAATGCCTTGTTTACATAGGCATCTCCCCGTTCTGCCTCTCCGTGCCACGAACGCGGGACACTGGCGGACATCGAGTCCGCGGGACACGCGGGCACAGTCACAGGCTCGCCCACTAACCTGCAAATTAAAGGGAACATACAGGTACGCCCATTTGCCCACCACTGCCATTGTGGCGACGTATATTGGCGTGTGGCGGTCGGCAAATGCTTAAAAGCGCACAGTAAATTTTTCTTGTTTTACTATGCACTATAGGATTATAACAGACCTGGGACACCTTTGGGCACTCCAAAGAGAATAGTAATGTGGCACACATTGTGCCCCCACACCCTCCTGACAGGCCCTTTTCCGAGCCGCATTCCTGTCTGAATAATGTGTCCAGGTTTCAGTTGGACTGAAACCCGGACACATGATTAAAAAACCTGGACTGTCTCCTGGATAGGCAGCAACCCTAGGGCAGGCGTGGGTGCCACCAGTGGCCCGCTCCCGCTGTGATTATACACAGCGGGAGCTGATCAGCCGTTACCGCAGACTCGATTTCCCCTGCCACCCGCTGATGCTTCGGTACAGAGGGAGAATGGCGATCTGCCTATGTAAACAAGACAGATCGCCGTTCTGTTAGTACAGAAGACATGGTTCCTGTTTCTCTGCAAAGCAGGGACACTGATCCATGCCTTCCCCTAGTACAAGCACCTACCACACAAGCACTGCCTAGGCACACAGTTAACCCTTTGATCACCCCTGATGTTAACTCCTTCCCTGCCATTGTCATTAGTACACTGTATTAATGTCACTGGTTCCCAAAAAAATTTCAAAAGTGTCAGTTAGTGTCTGATTTGTCCTCTGCAATATCGCAGTCCCGTTATAAGTCGCTGATCGCCGCCACTACTAGTAAAAATAAATAAATAAAATATCCCATAGTTTGTGAACGCTATAACTTTTACACAAACCAATCAATATACGTTTATTGGGATTTGTTTGTGTGTATTGTCTCAGTCCTGTTGATAAGCAGCATTCGTGTTATTCACATTTAAGATTGGGGTACCTTGAGAGTTTGCATCATTTTAAAATGTGCCGTGATTGAAACAAGACTGGCAAACACTGCCGCATACTTAGTTTTAGGCAGAAACGTGGAACGTTATAAAAAATACTCCAAGACAGTCAGAGCTAATGATCTATAAATTGTTCAGTCTATCCTCCCCGGTAGGAAGGTGTGCCGTGTCACCGAGGAGCTCTGAGATTCCAGAGAGGACTTTTTTTTTGCCATTTTCAGTTGACTCGCAGTACAAATCACAAGAAAAACGCAGAGCCAGAACTCCACATAGATTCAGCGTGTGAAATAGTCTTTAAAAAGCTTGCGATGCTGTGTGACGGAGCCATACTGAGGTCATGTTCACTACAGAGCCTTGAAAAACAATGTGCTATGGCAGCCATTACATTGTTTAATGGTAAAACAAGGTCAGATTATAGTTATAAAGGAAAAGATATCAAACCCTTTCAATCCTGAAAGCAGAACTAAATATATATAAATATATAATCGAGGGAGCGAAAGGGAGGAGAGAGGGGAGGTGGAGCAAGATGGGGTGAGGGGGGTGAGGGAGAGAGGAAGCAAAAGAGGGAAAGAGGGAGCAAGAGAGGGAGAAAAAGAGGGAAAGAGGGAGCAAGAGGGGGAAAGAGGGAGCCAGGGGGGTAGAGAAGGAGCAATAGGGGGAGAGAGAGCAAGAAAGGGAGAAAAAGAGGGAGCAAGAGAGGGAGAAAAAGAGGGAAAGAGGGGGAAAGAGGGAGCCGGGGGAGGGGAGTAGAGAAGGAGCAATAGGGAGAGAGAGAGAGCAAGAAAGGGAGAAAAAGAGGGAAAGAGGCTGCAAGAGGGGGGAGAGGGAGCAAGAGAGGGAGAGAGGGAGCAAGAGGGTGGGGAGAATGAGCAAGAGAGGGACCAAGAGGGGGAGAGGGAGCAAGGAAGGGAGCCGGGGTAGAGAAGGAGAAAAAGGGGGAGAGAGGGAGAAAAAGAGGGAGAGAGGAAGCAAGAGAGGAAGAGAGAGAGCGAAAGGGTGATAAAGGGAGCAAGAGAGGGAGAAAAAGAGGGAGAGAGAAGCAGCAAAAGGGGGGGGGGGCAAGAGAGGGAGAGAGGGGGCAAGAGGGAGGGAGCGAGAGGGAGCAAGAGAGGGAGAAAAAGAGGGAGAGAGGGATCAAGAGGAGGAGAGTGAGCAAGAGAGGGAGATAGGGAGCAAGGGAGGGAGAGAGGGACCAAGATGGAGAAAGAGGGAGCAAGGGAGGGAGAGAGGGAGCCAAGGGGTAGAGAAGGAGCAAAAGGGGGAGAGAGGGAGCAAGAGAGGAAAAAAAGAGGGAGAGAGGGAGCAAGAGAGGGAGAAAAAGAGGGAGAGAGGGACCAAGAAGGGGAAAGAGGGAGCAAAGGAGGGTGAGAGCCAGGGGGTAGAGAAGGAGCAAGAGGGGGAGAGAGGGAGAAAAAGAGGGAGAGAGAAGCAGCAAGAGGGGGAGATGGAGCAAGAGAGGGAGAGAGGGGGCAAGAGAGGGAGCAAGAGGGGGGTGAGAGGGAGCAAGAGAGGGAGAAAAAGAGGGAGAGAGGGATCAAGAGGGGGGAGAGTGAGCAAGAGAGGGAGCAAGGGAGGGGGAGAGGGGGAGAGGGAGCCAGGGGGTAGAGAAGGAGCAAATAGGGGAGGGAGAGAGCAAGAGAGGAAGAAAAAGAGGCAGAGAGTGAGCAAGAGAGGGAGAAAAAGAGGGAGAGGGACCAGGAGGGGGAAAGAGGGAGCAAAGGAGGGTGAGAGGGAGCCGGGGGATAGAGAAGGAGCAATAGGGGGAGAGAGGGAGCAAAAAAGGGAGAAAAAGAGGGAGAGAGGGAGCAAGAGGGAGGAGAGGGAGCAAGAGAGGGACCAAGAGGGGGAGAAAGGGAGCAAGGGAGGGAGACAAGGTACAGAAGGAGAAAAAAGGGGGAGAGAGGGAGAAAAAGAGGGAGAGAGGGAGCAAGAAAGGGAGAGAGGGAGCAAAAGGGGAGTGAGGGAGCAAGAGACTGAGAAAAAGAGGGAGAGAGAAGCAGCAAAAGGGGAGAGAGGGAGCAAGAGAGGAAGAGAGGGGCAAGAGAGAGAGGGAGCGAGAGGGAGCAAGAGAGGGAGAAAAAGAGGAAGGGAGGGATCAAGAGAGGGAGAGTGAGCAAGAGAGGGAGCCAGGGGGTAGAGAAGGAGCAAAAGGGGGAGAGGGGGAGCAAGAGAGGAAGAAAAAGAGGGAGAGAGGGAGCAAGAGAGGGAGAAAAAGAGGGTGAGAGGGAGCAAGAGAGGGAGAAAAAGAGGGAGAGAGGGACCAAGAGGGGGAAAGAGGGAGCAAAGGAGGGTGAGAGGGAGCCGGGGAGTAGAGAAGGAGCAAGAGGGGGAGAGAGGGAGCAAGAGAGGGAGCTGGGTGGGAGAGAGGGGAGAGAGGGAGCAAGAGAGGGGAGAGAGGAAGCCAGAGGGGGAGAGAGGGAGAAAGAGAGGGAGCCGGTGGGGGAGAGAGGGTGCAAGAGAGGGAAGAGAGGGAGCAAGAGAGGGAAGAAGAGAGGGAGCAAGAGGGGGAAGAGAGGGAGCAAGAGAGGGAGAAAAAGAGGGAGAGAAGGAGCAAGAGAGGGACCAAGAGGGGGAGAGAGGGAGCAAGGGAGGGAGAGAGGAAGCCAAGGGGTAGAGAAGGAGCAAGAGGGGGAGAGAAGAAGAAAAAGAGGGAGAGAGGGAGCAAGAGAGGGAAAAAGGGACCAAGAGGGGGAGTGAGAGAGCAAGAGAGGGAGCAAGGGAGAGAGAGAGGGAGCCGAGGGGTAGAGAAGGAGCAAAAGGGGGAGAGAGGGAGCAAAAGAGGGAGCTGGGTGGGGGAGAGGGGAGAGAAGGAGCAAGAGGGGGAGGGAGGGAGCAATAGGGGGAGAGGGAGCAAGAGAGGGGAGAGAGGAAGCCAGAGGGGGAGAGGGAGAAAAAGAGAGAGAGAGGGAGCAAGAGAGGGAGAAAGGGACCAAGAGGGGGCGAGAGGGAGCAAGGGAGGGAGAGAGAGAGCAAGGGAGGGAGAGAGGGAGCCGAGGGGTAGAGAAGGAGCAAGAGGGGAAGAGATGGAGCAAGAGAGGGAGCTGGGTGGGGGAGAGGGGAGAGGGGGAGCAAGAGGGGGAGGGAGGGAGCAAGAGGGGGAGGGGGAGCAAGAGAAGGGAGAGAGGAAGCCAGAGGGGGAGAGGGAGCGAGAGGGAGAAAGGGAGCGGGGGAAAGGGAGCAAGAGAGGGGGAAAGAGAGGGGAGAGCGGGAGCAAGAGAGGGGAGAGAGGAAGCCAGAGGGAGAGAGAGGGAGAAAGAGAGGGAGAGAGGGAGCCGGTGGGGGAGAGAGGGTGCAAGAGAGGGAAGAGAGGGAGCAAGAGAGGGAAGAAGAGAGGGAGCAAGAGGGGGAAGAGAGGGAGCAAGAGAGGGAGAAAAAGAGGGAGAGAAGGAGCAAGAGAGGGACCAAGAGGGGGAGAGAGGGAGCAAGGGAGGGAGAGAGGAAGCCAAGGGGTAGAGAAGGAGCAAGAGGGGGAGAGAGGAAGAAAAAGAGGGAGAGAGGGAGCAAGAGAGGGAAAAAGGGACCAAGAGGGGGAGTGAGAGAGCAAGAGAGGGAGCAAGGGAGGGAGAGAGGGAGCCGAGGGGTAGAGAAGGAGCAAGAGGGGGAGAGAGGGAGCAAAAGAGGGAGCTGGGTGGGGGAGAGGGGAGAGAAGGAGCAAGAGGGGGAGGGAGGGAGCAATAGGGGGAGAGGGAGCAAGAGAGGGGAGAGAGGAAGCCAGAGGGGGAGAGGGAGAAAAAGAGAGAGAGAGGGAGCAAGAGAGGGAGAAAGGGACCAAGAGGGGGCGAGAGGGAGCAAGGGAGGGAGAGAGAGAGCAAGGGAGGGAGAGAGGGAGCCGAGGAGTAGAGAAGGAGCAAGAGGGGAAGAGATGGAGCAAGAGAGGGAGCTGGGTGGGGGAGAGGGGAGAGGGGGAGCAAGAGGGGGAGGGAGGGAGCAAGAGGGGGAGGGGGAGCAAGAGAAGGGAGAGAGGAAGCCAGAGGGGGAGAGGGAGCGAGAGGGAGAAAGGGAGCGGGGGAAAGGGAGCAAGAGAGGGGGCAAGAGAGGGGAGAGAGGGAGCAAGAGGGGGAAAGAGGGAGCAGGAAAGGGGAGAGAGGGAGCCATGGGGGAGAGAGGGAACAAGAGAGGGGAGAGTGAGAAAAGGAAGAGGGGTGGGAGCAGGAGGGGGAAACAGTGGGAGGGTGGAGACATAGAGCTTTAAAGGGGGACTCTGATGACACCTGATGTATAGGGGGACTTTGATGGGACACCTGATGTAAAGGGGGATGCTGATGGGGACACCTGTTGTAAAGGGGGACTTTGATTGGGACACTTGATGTAAAGGGGGATGCTAATGGAGACACCTGCTGTAAAGGGGGACTCTGATTGGGACACCTGATGTAAAAGGGGACTCTGATGAGGACACCTTATGTTAAGTGGTTTTATTTTATTTTACTTGAAATGTGGATGTGATTGGCCTACTGTGATGGGCACAGTGAGGCTGCATATGATGGGCACAGTTTTATCTAGCAGTAATGATACATAATCACCTGATAAATGGCAATTTACAGTCCTGCATTAATAACAGGTTAATTTTTTCAGTTTGTTTGCGCCCCCCAAAAATTTTTGAGCACCAGCCGCCACTGGACAGAGGGACTTTGTTCCAAATCAGGGACAGTCCCTGGAAATCAAGGACAGTTGGGAGCTATGTGTAACTTTGCTTTTGAATACAAAAGATAAGATTTACTCACTCTTTACTTATAGAGTATATCTAGAAATGTTAATTATGCCTAAGCAGAACCCTGAATAATTTATTCAGGGCTTTTAATCTCAGAATTCAGATTTTTATATCAAAATTCTGATTTTAACCACTTCAATACCATGCACTTTCGCCCTTTCCTGCCTGGAACAATTTTCAGCTTTCAGCGCTGTCGCACTTTGAATGACAATTGCGCGGTCATGCAACACTGTACCCAAACTGAATTTTTATCACTTTCTTCCCACAAATAGAGATTTCTTTTGGTGGTATTTGACCACCTCTGGGGTTTGTATTTTTTGCTAAACAAACTAAAAAAACACCAACATTTTTGGAAAAAAAAGTTTTTCTTAGTTTCTGTCATAAAATTTTGTTTTCCCCTTCACTGACGGGCAGTAATGAGGCGGCACTGATGGGCACTGATGAGGCAGCACTGATAAGGTGGCACTGATGAGGAGGTACTGATATGTAGAATTGATGGGCACTGATAGGCGGGACTGATATGTAGCACTGATGGGCACCAATAGGCAGCACTGATATGCAGCACTAATGGGCACTGATAGGTGTCACTGATGGGCACTGACAGTTGGCACTGATGGGCACTGACAGGCAGCACTGATGGGCACTGATAGGCAGCACTGATGGGCACTGATAGGTGGCACTGATGGCACTGGCAGGTGGCACTGATGGGCACTGACAGGCGGCTGTGATGGTCACAGACAGGCGGCACTGATCGGCACTGATAGGTGGTACTGATTGGCACTGGCAGGTGGCACTGATGGACAGCACTAATGATGAGGTACTGATGTGTTACTGACAGGTGTTACTGCTGGGTACTGATTGGCACTGTAATGGGCACTGATTGACACTGTGGTGGGCTCTGATTGGCACTGTGGTGGCACTGGTAATCTTTTATTATGGGGACACTGCTGGGCACTTATTGTCATGCGATTGGCACATTTGAGGGGTCTGTGCTGATGATCAATGTGCTGATTATCAGCACAGATCCCCCCTCTGACAGGGAGAGCTGCCGATCGGCTCTCCCTGTCAGCGCAAACCGAGGAATGCTGTTTACCGGCACTTCCTGGTTCACGCGATGATCAGCTGTGATTGGTCACAGCTGATCACGTGGTAAGAAGCCTCTGACAGAGGCTTCTTATCACGATCGGAGATGCGGGGTGTTAGACTGACACACCGCACTCGTGATCAGGCTGCGTGGCCCCACGGGCGCGTGCCAGCATGTTATTCTGCTGGACGTCATATGACGCCCAGTCAAGATAACAGAACCACTTCCCGGCCATCAATATGCTATTAACCGACCGGGAAGTGGTTAAAACTCAGAAATCAGATTTTTAACCACTTGCCGACCACCGAACTCCGATATACATCTTTACTTTGAGGACGGATATCGTTGTTATGGCAGCAGCTAGCTGCCATAACCCCCGGTATCCTCGGGTTCAGCCGGCGGTCGGCTACAGAATAAAAGTGGTCTCTGTGGCGGATTCTCCGCAAGATCACTTTTATTGGCGGCGGGAGAGGGCCCCCCCCCTCCCGCTGCTCTCCGGTGCCCTCCGCCGCTTACCGGAGCCGTCGGCAGTGGTGGAGGCGATCCGGTCCTCTCGGCGGCTGTGCATGGCGACGAGCGAGGGGAAGATGGCTCCCACACGTCTCCATGACATTACAGAGGGGAAATGACATCAAAACGTCACTTCCGCCCATAGCTCTAAAATGGGAATTTTTTTAAAATAATTTTTTTAAATGAAATTTTTTTTTTTTTTTTTTTTTGCATTTTAGTGGAAATATGAGATCTGAAGACTTTTTGACCCCAGATCTCATCTTTAAGAGGTCCTGTCATGCTTTTTTTCTATTTCAAGGGATGTTTGAGTGACACATTTTTTTTTTTTAAACAGTGTAAAAATAAAAAATAAAAGGTAAAATAAAAAATAAAAATTTTTTTTTTAAATGCGCCCCATCTCGCTGAGCTCGCCTGCAGAAGCGAACGCATACGTGAGTAGCGCCCGCATATAAAAATGGTGTTCAAACCACACACGTAGAGCGAGAGCAATAATTCTAGCCCTAGACCTCCTCTGTAACTCAAAACATGCAACCTGTAGAATTTTTTAAACGTCGCCTATGGAGATTTTTAAGGGTAAAAGTTTGTCACCATTCCACGAGCGGGCGCAATTTTGAAGCGTGACATGTTGGGCATCAATTTACTCAGCGTAACATTATCGTTCACAATATAAAAAAAAATTGGGCTAACTTTACTGTTGTCTTATTTTTTAATTCAAAAAAGTGTATTATTTCCAAAAAAAAAGTGCGCTTGTAAGACAAGCACAAATACGGTGTGACAGAAAGTATTGCAACAACCGCCATTTTATTCTCTGGGGTGTTAGAAAAAAATGTGTAATGTTTGGAGGTTCTAAGTAATTTTCTAGCAAAAAAAAACAAACTGTTTTTAACTTGTAAACAACACATCTAAAAAAGAGGCTCGGTCTTTAAAGTGGGGTTCCACCCAAATTTTGAACAATCTGTATGTATTCTCTTCCTTGCCTAGATGCTGACATGCCGTTTAAAAAAATTTAAATCGCAGTAATTACCTTTTATTTTTCTATTCTTCTTTACACTTCCTGGTTCTCCTCCCGTGGGAGTAGGCGTGTTTCTAGCCTCTCCCAGACAACGCACAGTCTCCTGGGAGCTGGTCTCAGGCTTCCCAGGATGCCACTGAGCATGTGCGGGAACGAGCGGTGAATGCTGGGAGCACAGCATTCACCACATCCAGGAAATAAATGCTTGTGGGCTTCAAATGCCCACAATGAAGATGGAAACCGCCTGCAGTGAATAATATAAGTTATTCTTTCCGACGAAATCGGACACAGGCAGACATATTACACACAATATGTGAGTATGTAATGCTGAGAAGAAAAGTTTGTGAATGAACTCAAAAAAAAAAAAAAACGATAGATAGGTGAACCCCCGCTTTAAAGAGGAAGTAAACCCTCTCTAAAAAAACAAAAAACAAAACAAAAACACCCTGCAGGACAAAGGCATAATGAGCTAGTATGCTAGTAGCTGGAGATGTGCTATGCATACTAGCTCATTATGAATTTCTTACCTGAGATTGAAGCGACCCTCGTTCACCTCCTACGTCGCCGCCATGATACCCGGAGTGACTTCCGGGTATCGCTGCTCCGGCGCTGTGACTGGCCGAAGCAGCAATGACGTCACTCCGGCATGCCCATTTTTAGGAAAATATCTCCTTAAAGAGGGAGTCCCGCGAAAAAAAAAATTTGCACCCCCCCCTCCCCCTGAAAGGTGCCAAATAGAGCTTCCACCTCATCCTTTAAACCCGAACACCTTTGAATTACACAGGTTCTGAGGCTAATTAAAGGCAGATAAGGCACCAAGTGAGTTTATTTACCACCTTAATCAGCCACAGAACCTGTGTAATTAATATGTGTTCAGGTTTAAAGGGATGAGGTGGCAACCCTAGTGCCAAATGTGACACCGGAGGGGGGGGGAGGGTTCCGAAAAGCGGAGGTTCAATTTTTGTGTGAACCTCCGCTTTAACCGTGTAGGTTAAGGAGATATTTCTTGCACCTACAGGTAAGCTTTAATCTAGGTTAAAGTTTAAAGTGTAAGTTAAAATGGTCTGTAATGCCCCGTACACACGGTCGGACTTTTCGTCTACAAAAGTCCGACAGCCTGTCTGACAGACTTCCGGCGGACTTTCGGCGGACTGGCGGCGGACTTGCGGCGGACTTTCTAACGAACGGACTTGCCTACACACGACCACACAAAAGTCCGACGGATTCGTACGTGATGATGTACACCGGACTAAAATAAGGAAGTTCATAGCCAGTAGCCAATAGCTGCCCTAGCGTGGGTTTTTGTCCGTCGGACTAGCATACAGACGAGCGGATTTCTGGGTCCGGCGTAGTTACGACGTAAAGATTTGAAGCATGTTTCAAATCTAAAGTCCGTCGGATTTGAGGCTGAAAAAGTCCGCTGAAAGTCCGGAGAAGCCCACACACGATCGGATTACCAGCCAGCTTTAGTCCGTTGGCGTCCGTTGGACTTTTGTAGACGAAAAGTCAGACCGTGTGTACGCCCCATAAGGGTTTACAACCACTTTAAGTGGTTAATCTCAGAATTCTTACTTTCAAACTAGGAATCCTTACTTTTAATTTCTAAATTTTGACTTTCAAAATCAGAGTTCTGACTTTCAAACTTAGAGTTCTGACTTTTAATCTCAGAATTCTCAGAATTGTGTTTTCAAAATTTAGGATTGCCTCACTTTTTCACTCAATAGTCAGCCATGCAAATTCAGGTTTATTTTCTTTGACTATGAAAACAGTAGGCTTGTAGCTTATATGTAAAATTTCCTAGGGTGCTATCCCCCCTGTTCATTTTAGGGCAGTGGTCATCAACCCTGTCCTCAGGGCCCACTAACAGGCCAGGTTTTATGTATTACCTTGGGGGAGATGCAGACTAGAATACTGCAATCATTGAGCAGCAAATGATATCCCCTGTGATGTATTTCAGTTATCTTGCAAACCTGGCCTGTTAGTGGGTCCTGAGGACAGGAGTTGATGACCACTGGTCTAGAGGATCTGACTTTATCCAATCACAGAAGACCCTGAATTCTATGAAAAATATAAAAGGCTTTTTGTAAATGGAGAATTTGTACATGGAGCATCCTCTTATGCTCAGTGTACTGCAACTGCGACTACAAGTCTAAGCGGTAGACATTTGGCACTTGTAGTACTGTGAGGGAAGGAATGAAAGGAACATTTTTCACCAAATCAAACAGCAGCCACGCATAGGACAGGCATGCTTGGAAGTTGTATTTTGTAATGTTTTATTAATGATTACAAATCTGCATTAATTGCATCTTTATATCTGCATATCTGCTTGGAGTTTGGCTTTGAATCAGCGGTTTGGTATGTGCTGTAAGCGAAAAATTCCAGGTGTGAGTGCTGAACTTCCTATGTAATTATACTATCGATTCTCATGCAGATAATAACTGAGTGTGCCTCCTTCACTTCAAAGAACCTAACATAAGGGACTTTTATAGATGAAGAAGGGAAATCATATATTTTTTTTTAATTCGTTGTGTGAGTCGTGTGTTAGGGATTGTCTACAACCTTGGTGCCCAACACGCAGGCAGGACTTTGCTTCCTGGCACCATAATGATGATCTGTTGGCTACTGGGGTAAGAATGAAGAAGTAGCTGGAGAAGTGACGGAAGAACAGATCCACAGACTGAATGAGGCCAAAGCTTCTTTGCATTGAAGATGCAGGTACTGCTTCCTCTCCAGACAAGGAGAACAGCAGCGATCAACACAAAATCTCACTCCATAGCTGGGGGGACCAGCAGTTCACTTAGATCCATGGTGCCCAATATGTGGCCTAAGGGCCATATGTGGCTCATCAGACTCCAATGTGCACCATTGGAGTTGCATTGGAGCGCCGGTGCAGTTTAAATGTAAACAACCAGTGTGCAGGCTTTCCAATCTTACCTGCAAGTTGACTTTCTAAATGGCAGCCACATCCCCCTGCTCTAATGTGTCACGTGACAGCCGTTGGCTCTTGCTGTTGTCATTAAAATCCAAGGAGAAGGGAGCAGGGGAGGGGCAGGGACAAGCCACGCTGTTTGTGTCTATGGACACATACAGCTGCGCTCGGGGGCGAGCCTGCAGGTGTGCAACCATAGCAAGCAGCTTTCTAGGACAGAGGTGAAGAGTTGCCGGGGGGGACCCCAGAAAAGGACGTTTGAGGCCACAACATAACATGTATATTATTTTAATTTAAAAATGACCTTTACAACTGCTTTAATTTTGCATTTATGTATAGCTATCCTCTTCTGTATCTCTTCATCAGTGGCATCACTATAGGGGTGCAGGCCTAACCCAGGGTGCACCGGGAGCTTGTCAGTGCCTGAATGACAGGAGTAACGCTTCCACCTTCGCCCTTGTCATTCAGCTAGAGATGAGCATATGGCATAGCAGTGGCCAGAACTGCTGCTGGAGGAGCGGATTCTGCTCTCTCCTCTCTCCAGCAACCATCTGATGTGGGCGGAAGAGATTGGGTAGGGCAACACCACAAACACCTCCTTCCCGGAGAGGGAGAGAGATGTGGAGGTGGGTGGGACCCACTGTTTGAGGCCACCGGGACTCACTGGAGGTGGGCGGGACCTACTGGTGCATGTCGCTTGTGATTTCGCCGGTGGCATTGGAGAGGCATGACTTTTAACAGGGTAAGCTGCACTGGTGGGCACTGATGGGCATTGATAGGCTGCACTTGTGGGCACTGAGCAGCACTGATAGGCTAAGGCTGCACTGGTGGGCACTGAGAGGCTAAGCTTGCACGGATAGCCTAAAACTGCACTGATAGGGAATTGATAGGCTAAAGGCTGTACTGGTGGGCACTGATAGGCTAAGGCTGCACTGGTGGGCACTGAGCCAGACTGGTGAGGTGGCACTGATAGGCTGCGCTGGTGGGCACTGAGCGGAAGCATTTCAGCGATATGATGTCATCGCTGGAGGCCGCTTCCATCTTCACCCCTTTCAGGTCCGCGGACTGCAGCTGGATGACTGTCGGGAGCCACATTGATGTCACTCCTGCGCATGCGTGGGGGACCCATCATTTACAGCACAGGATTCTGAAGGAACGACACGGGTGGCCATTCCTTCTGAGCGCATGTGCCGATGACATCATCGGCTGCATATACAGTTGCTATAAAAAGTATGTGATCCCTTTTGGAATGATATGGATTTCTGCACAAATTGGTCATAAAATGTGATCTGATCTTCATCTAAGTCACAACAATAAACAATCGCAGTCTGCTTAAACTAATAACACACAAAGAATTAAATGTTACCATGTTTTTATTGAACACACCATGTAAACATTCACAGTGCAGGTGGAAAAAGTATGTGAACCCCTAGACTAATGAGATCTCCAAGAGCTAATTGGAGTGAGGTGTCAGCCAACTGGAGTCCAATCAATGAGATGAGATTGGAGGTGTTGGTTACAGCTGCCCTGCCCTATAAAAAACACACACCAGTTCTGGGTTTGCTTTGCACAAGAAGCATTGCTTGATGTGAATGATGCCTCACACAAAAGAGCTCTCAGAAGACCTACAATTAAGAATTGTTGACTTGCATAAAGCTGGAAAGAGTTATAAAAGTATCTGCAAAAGCCTTGCTGTTCATCAGTCCACGGTAAGACAAATTATCTATAAATGGAGAAAGTTCAGCACTGCTGCTACTCTCCCTAGGAGTGGGCGTCCTGTAAAGATGACTGCAAGAGCACAGCGCAGACTGCTCAATGAGCTGAAGAAGAATCATAGAGTGTCAGCTAAAGACTTACAAAAGTCTCTGGCATATGCTAACATCCCTGTTAGCGAATCTACGATACGTAAAACACTAAACAAGAATGGATTTCATGGGAGGATACCACAAAGGAAGCCACTGCTGTCCAAAAAAAACATTGCTGCATGTTTACAGATTGCACAAGAGCACCTGGATGTTCCACAGCAGTACTGGCAAAATATTCTGTGGACAGATGAAACCAAAGTTGAGTTGTTTGGAAGAAATACAAAACACTATGTGTGGAGAAAAAGAGGTACAGCACACCAACATCAAAACCTCATCCCAACTGTGAAGTATGGTGGTGGGGGCATCATGGTTTGGGGATGCTTTGCTGCGTCAGGGCCTGGACGGATTGCTATCATCGAAGGAAAAACGAATCCCCAAGTTTATCAAGACATTTTGCAGGAGAACTTAAGGCTATCTGTCCACCAGCTGAAGCTCAACAGAAGATGGGTGTTGCAACAGGACAACGACCCAAAGCATAGAAGTAAATCAACAACAGAATGGCTTAAACAGAAGAAAATATGCCTTCTGGAGTGGCCCAGTCAGAATCCTGACCTTAACCTGATTGAGATGCTGTGGCATGACCTCAAGAAAGCGATTCACACCAGACATCCCAAGAATATTGCTGAACTGAAACAGTTCTATAAAGAGGAATGGTCAAGAATTACTCCTGACCGTTGTACACATCTGATCTGCAACCACAGTAAAAGTTTGGTTGAAGTTATTGCTGCCAAAGGAGGTTCAACCAGTTATTAAATCCAAGGGTTCACATACTTTTTCCACCTGCACGGTGAATGTTTACATGGTGTGTTCAATAAAAACATGGTAACATTTAATTCTTTGTGTGTTATTAGTTTAAGCAGACTGTGATTGTCTATTGTTGTGACTTAGATGAAGTTCAGATCACATTTTATGACCAATTTGTGCAGAAATCCATATCATTCCAAAAGGGTTCACATACACATACAGTGGATACCAGGGATCAGGCAGTGAGCATTGAGCAGCAGGCATCGAGAATCGGGGCACCGGCTCCTGTGTCCCTTTCCTCCATTATCCCCTCCTCCTAGGCATGACTCGGGTGACGGCTCTCAGACACGCTTTCTGGCTGGCCCTGAGGAGGACTAGTGTTTGAATAGCGAATATTCATTTGCTATTTTAACACACCTGGGTGGGCTGTGAGCGCATTCTCTGCGCCCAGAGTCCACCCTATTTTGAAGCCAATTGGGGCATTTGGCTCTAATCAGTTCTCCAAAAAAACACCTCCCGGCATCCTGCAAGGGGTCGGACGCATGGATGGAGGAGGCGGTGCCCGAGCACCCTTAAGTAGTAGTCTGTACAAGCAACTGAAGAACTTTAAAGCAAGCATTCATTCTCCTCTGTAGCTATAAGCATTGTGGAGAATTTAATCTTCAAAGTATACAACAGAGGCTCTGATATCTTAAAGCAGAGTTCCACCCATTTAAAAGTCAGCAGCTACAAAAAGTGTAGCTGCTGACTTTTAATAATCAGACTCTCACCTGTCCCACGGTCCACTGATGCGGGAGCAGGAAGCCTTGCTCCTCTGCCCCTCCTCTCTGCGGCACCGGCATTCTAACTGTGGGCGCCCGGCTGTGGCTTCCCAACCGGGCACGCATTGCAGATGCGTGAGCCTCGCTGTGCGCTGTGAATGGCCGGGTAATCTTCTGGGACCTGTGACGTGTCCCAGAAGATTGCAGGGAGGGAGGGGGGGGAGAGGCGATCTTCCATCTGCCGCCGCAGGGCCAGGGGAGGAAGTGGGAGCTGAGTGCCTCTAAAAACAGGGAACCCGCTCCCCCCCACCCCAAAAAAATGACATGCCAAATGCCAAAATCATTTAAAGTGGAAGTTTAATTTTTGGGTGGAACTCCGCTTTAACTTCTTTACTTTCTATGGCAGCCTAGCAGCCCACTGAAACTAACTGAAACCTGACTTTAGAGTCTTTTTTGTGATCTTTGAAGATAAATTACTTCGCAGTACATGCAGCTAGAGAGGTCAGGGATGCTTGTAAAAATCGATTTTTACTGTGTAGCCATGTGCTTGGCTAAGAATGGAGAGTGGAAGAAATACAACAGCACTTCAATGGTGACAACTGTGCAGGACCCCCACACACTGGCTGATGGAGGATTCAGATATAAGGTAAGTAAAAGTACTTTTTCACTGGTACCCTAGGAAAAAAACAAGCTAGGGTTGCCACCTGTCCAGGATTCACCTGGACAGTTCAGGTTTTGAATCATGTGTCCGGGTTTCAGACTGCCTGCAACCTGGACACATTATTCAGTCTGGACTATGGCTTCCAAGCAGGGTTGCTGGCAGCAATTGTCTAAGCTGAGAGTGTCTGTTACACTTTCTTTCACACTGTCCAAAGCCACCACTAACAATCCCCCCCCAAACACACACACAGACGGGAGAGGAGAGAGGGCGCGATCTGCACCTCTTTTCCCCACCCCCACCCCTCTGTGTCTGCCCACACTCCAATCCCCGGCGCTGTGCCTCAGAAAAGGAAAGTGGAGGCCTGAAATTTGAAGTCCAGCAGCCTCAGATACATCAGGATGAGAGGTGCTGACTGCGAAGGGGTGAGTGAGCTCACCATCCATCCCCGTCTATGACTGTAGTCTCCCCCCTTCTCTCTCCTGCCTCTGAGTACACTAAGGTAAATCAGGGTTCTCAGAGCACCCCTTACATCAGACTTCCCCTTTACACCAGAGGCCACAGTCTTCCCCCATACATCAGAGTCCTCTCCATACATCAGAGTTCTCAGTGTTCCCCCTTAGATCAGGGTTCCCAGAGCATCCCTTATGTCAGAGTCCCCAGAGTTCTCCCTTACATCAGAGTCTGCAGAGTCCCCCCTTACAGTAAAAGGGAACTCTGTGAGTTCAGATGTAAAAGGGGAACTCTGTGGACTCTGATGTAAAGGGGAACTCTTCCTATTAACTTCAAATGATTAGAAATGTTATTTAATAGCAAAATATATGTATAGTTTATACTATTAAAAAAAATTGCTGTGCCCCGCCTAATTGTTTGGGTTTAACTTGAAGAAAAGGTGACAGCCCTATAACAAGCCCCACTGTAAAGGTCATTTTTTCATCTCCAGAGTTCAGCTTTAAGCCTTGCTATTGCACCTAACTACATCCACATTCAGATAACTAGCTGTCTACAATCCTGATACTGTAGCATGATCTCTCTGAAGTGCAAATACCTGATCTGTTTACTGGAGCCTTCTACTGTCTCAACTCTCCTCACTGCAAGATAAGCAATCACCTCCTTCACTTACTATGGTAGCCATTGATACCTGGGGTCTGGTTTGCTATGCATAGGATGGTGGTGATCAACCTTGAGCAAAGATAGTTTACATAAAAGCTTTTCTGCTTTGTGAATTCTTTCAGAAAACATCCCCATCCCATATCTTCTTTTTGAGATGGGAATGAGGGACACCTATCAGCAAAAGAATGCAGGCATAGGACACACCCCTTGCCACGCCCCCTTAAAGGAGAATTGTACAAAAAAAAAACAAAACAAGATTGGTTAAACCCACAAGTGCTTTTTTTTACCATCACTATTCCTTTATATTGGCTTTTGGAATTTACAAATGTTGCAATTTAGAAATCAGATGAAAGGTTTAGCACTGGGAAACACTTTTTAATAGGTAAAAAGTGCATTTTATATGTATCTATATAGATCAGACCAAAATGGGGACAAATGAGGAGGAAAGAGGGACAGAGGGACATTGCTCCAAATCAGGGACAGTTGGGAGCTATGTATTACATATAGGATGGCCAGAAGAATGGGAAATATGCCATGGTTTGATATCGAGAGTGAATGATGACAGCTCTTTATTTAAACAAAAGATAGACAAATATATGTTTCCAAAATGTTTGTAAAATAATCAGAGGGTTGATCCACCTAAAGCAGAGATTTTACTTAAGGACCACTTCAGCCCCGGACCATTTGGCTGGCCAAAGACCAGAGCACTTTTTTTGCGATTCGGCACTGCGTCGCTTTAACTGACAATTGCGCGGTCGTGCGACGTAGCTCCTAAACAAAATTGACGTCCTTTTTTTCCCCCACAAATAGAGCTTTCTTTTGGTGGTATTTGATCACCTCTTCGTTTTTTATTTTTTGCGCTATAAACAAAAACAAACAAAAACATTTTGAAAAAAACGCATAATTTTTTATTTTTTTGTTATAATAAATATTCCCCAAAAAATATATAAAAAAACATTTTTTTCCCTCAGTTTAGGCCGATACGTATTCTTCTACATATTTTTGGTAAAAAAAATTGCAATAAGCGTTTATTGATTGGTTTGCGTAAAAGTTATAGCGTCTACAAAATAGGGGATAGTTTTATGGCATTTTTATTAATAATTTTTTTTACTAGTAATGGCAGCGATCAGCGATTTTTATAGTGACTGCGAAATTATGGCGGACAGATCGCCACATTTGGCGCGATTTTGGGACCATTCACATTTATACAGCGATCAGTGCAATTAATAATGCATTGATTACTGTGTAAATGTGACTGGCAGTGAAGAGGTTAACCACTAGGGGGCAGTGAAGGGGTTCAGTGTGTTCTAGGGAGTGATTCTAACTGTGGGGGGGATGGGCTATGTGTGACACGACACTGATCACCGCTCCTGATTACAGGGAGCTGTGATCAGTGTCCTGTCACTAGACAGATCGGGGAAATGCTTGTTTACATCAGCATTTCCCCGTTCTTCCTCTCTGTGAGACAATCGTGGGTATCTTTGCGGACATCGGGTCCGCGGGACCCGCGATCACACTAACGGGGGTTGGGCGGGCGCGCGTGTGCCTGCAGACCGCTTTCTAAAGGGCAACGTACAGGTACGTTAATCTGCCTGTACGTGCCCTTCTGCCGACGTATATCGGCGTGAGCCGGTTGGCAAGCGGTTAAGGACCGTAAGATTTGCCTCCTTAATGACCAGGCCATTTTCTTTGCGATACGGCACCGTGACGCTTTAACTGAAGATTGCGCGGTCGTGCGACGTTGTTCCCAAACAAAATTGATGTCCTTTTTTCCCCACAAATAGAGCTTTCTTTTGGTGGTATTTGATCACCTCTGCGGTTTTTATTTTTTACGCTATAAACAATAAAAGGCCGACAATTTTGAAAAAAAACACAATATTTTTTACTTTTTGCTAAAATAAATATCCCAAAAAAATATGTAAATAAACTAATGTCTTCCTCAGTTTAGGCCAATATGTATTCTTCTACATATTTTTGGTAAAAAATCACAATAAGCGTATATTGATTGGTTTGCGCAAAAGTTAAAGCGTCTACAAAATAGGGAATAGATTTATGGAATTTTTATTATTATTATCTTTTTACTAGTAATGGCGGCGATCTGCGATTTTTTTTATCGGGACTGTGGACAGAGCGGACACTTTTGACACTTTTTTTGGAACCAGTGACATGTATACAGCAATCAGTGCTATAAAAACGCACTGATTACTTTATAAATGCCATTGACAGAAAAGGTGTTAACACTAGGGGGCGATCAAGGGGTTAAATGTGTTCCTTGGAAGGTGTTTCTAACTGTGGGGGTGGGGGACTGACTGGAGGAGGAAAGAGATCGTTGATTACTCTGAACTCCCCTGTCAGAACGGGGATCTGTTTGTTTACATTGACATTGACTGGTCGGCAAGTGGTTAAATGAGGCTTCATTCATCCCCGAATCCGTCGGACATTCCGATCGTGTGTGGGCTTCATCGGACCTTTTCTGTCGAAAAATCTGATGGACCTTAGAAATAGAACATGTTTCAAATCTTTCCGACGGATTCGAATCCTATCGAAAAAAAACGTTTGTCTGTATGCTAGTCCTACGGACTGAAAACGACGCAAGGCCAGCTATTGGCTACTGGCTATTAAACTTCCGTTTCTAGTCCGGTCGTACGTCATCACGTTCAAAACGATCAGACTTTGGTGGGATTGTGTGTAGGCAAGTCCATTTCTTCGGAACTCCGTTGAAAAGTCCTTCGGAGTTCAGTCCGACGAGAAGTCCACTTGTGTGTATGCGGCATAAGCCTTGAAGAAGGGGGTCCACATCCCCTGAAATGCATTGGGCTGTACTTTGCTTTCCTAACCAATAAATACATTGGAAATTAACCACCAAGTCATATGTCTATCTATACTAGGGGATCCTAAACCACACAGCCATAGATTTCTCTACTTATGAACTACAGTCCCATTGTTATCAGGAGTGGGGCAGCCCACGACCCAAACATGGTCCATCACATTACCTCCTCCACATGAGTTCAGCTTGTCCAACACTACCACATATCTACTAGGTCAGGTTTGGCACTGTTTCTGTAATGGTCAGGGATCAATAGCCCCCTATGTGATAGCATGTTGACTTTGACAGTGCCTCTTTTTTGAGGCACGTCTCCCCCTGCATGCCACAGTGGCCGGGGAAAGGGACAACTGAAACCAGAAGTGACACAATCCTTGTCACTTCCAGGTTCTTACTAGCTAGGGGAGATCATCGAACGGATGTTTGCTGGTCTCCCCCCTTTCTACTCAGCGCCACCCTCCATGCCAATCCTGGGCCCACAGATGGGACAATGGGGGTTGGCCAATGTACCGGGGGCCCATGGAAGTGATTGTGTGGCTGACCTCGGATCCATACCATCTGAAAGCCAACAGTTGGCTTGTCAGATTTACACACACTCCGGCTGCTGTAATACCACCTGCTGCCACTGATGTAGGACATATATCAGTGGCAGTAAAGGGGTTAAAGAGTATGTAAACCCTAACAATTATAGAAAAAAGGTGAAGAAACTGCGCTAAAAGAATAAAAACAATAAAAACAAAATATCTCTAATATGACGCAAGCAGCAATTCTCCTGTATAACATAAGCACAGTGTACATAAATCAAAAGAAAATAGAATCGCGCTAATACTAAATGCAATCACTAATTAGTAGTTTGCATGAACCAAAAGATCATTAAGAAGTCCACCAGTGCTCAAAAATTGAAATAGTCCATCAATCCATGCAATTACGACTCCAACCAGTATAAATAGTGTGCAAAATTCACCACCAGATAGAAGCATTCACTTCTTACCAACTTCCCATGACCCTGGACGACGTCATCTCTGACGAAACGCATAGGGTGGAGC
Source organism: Lithobates clamitans (assembly GCA_037952925.1). NCBI lineage: Eukaryota > Metazoa > Chordata > Amphibia > Anura > Ranidae > Lithobates > Lithobates clamitans. The sequence continues at coordinate 1,928,902 of JBBGZY010001366.1, read as the reverse complement.
GACATGCTGACGTCACCTCATGTTTACATTTCGTATCCCGAAAGGACAGGCCTGTCTGTTTGTGCACCGACCGGCACATCAGACTAAAGGCGTTTATGTATGCTGCTAATTGTAAGTGCACCGCACGGCTTCACTTCCTTATTCCCTTACTGAGGATGGCGGCGGCAGCAGCCGAGAGCCGAAGGACGGATCAGCTTCAGCTGCTGACACCGCGGGCCCCCTGGGACAGGTAAGTGTCCATATATTAAAAGTCAGCAGCTGCAGTATTTGTAGCTGCTGGCTTTTAATATTTTTTTTTCAGCGGACCTCCACTTTAAATACACAGTTGAAAGCATTTTGATAAATCTGCCCAATCAATGGAAACAAAAAAAAACCTGTTGATTCTTCCAGAAATGTTGTGAGCTAATAACTTCCTGTGCTCCCTGCCTGGGCTGACTGTTATTAATTGCATTGTAGCCAGTTCTCTCTGTGGACTACAGAACCTCATCCCTCTATGTTATGGAGATAAGGAAAGGAGGGTTTTTTTCTGTAGCCCTGTCCTGTTTCTGTGGTGCTGATACAGTAGGGCAGGGATATGCAATTAGCGGACCTCCAGCTGTTGCAGAACTACAAGTCCCATGAGGCATAGCAAGACTCTGACAGCCACAAGCATGACACCAAGACGCAGAGGCATGATGGGAGTTGTAGTTTTGCAACAGCTGGAGGTCCGCCAATTGCATATGGCTGCAGTAGGGTAAGTGAACGTTGTCACCTTTAGGACAGGAAGTGTGTAAAGGTTGCCAGGCACCAGTAGAATTTTGTTCAAGGATTTGGAACGCGTGTTCAATTTTCGAATGGTTCATAGGGTTACTCGGGTCAAGTTTCTAACTGCGAACGTGGTATTTGTTCTGTAAAATCTTGCGGAAAGTATTGGGACGCCTGCTTTTACACGCACATCAACTTTAACAGCATCCCAGTCTTAGTCCGTAGAGTTCAATATTGAGTTGGCCCACCCTTTGCAGCTATAACAGCTTCATCTCTTCTGGGAAGGCCGTCCACAAAGTTTAGGAGTGTGTCTATGGGAAGGTTTGACCATTCTTCCAGAAGCGTATTTGTGAGGTCAGGCATGGATGTTGGACGAGAAGGCCTGGCTGGCAGTATATGCTCTAATTCATCCCAAAGGTGTTCAATCAGGTTGAGGTCAGTCAAGTTCCCCCATCCCAAACTCGCTCATCCATGTCTTTATGGCCCTTGCTTTGTGCACTGGTCCATAATCATTTGGTGGAGGGGGGATTATGGTGTGGGGTTGTTTTTCAGGGGTTGGGCTTGGCCCCTTAGTTCCAGTGAAGGGAACTCTTAAGGCGTCAGCATACCAATACATTTTGGACAATTTCATGCTCCCAACTTTGTGGGAACAGTTTGGGGATGGCCCCTTCCTGTTCCAACATGACTGTGCACCAGTGCACAAAGCAAGGTCCATAAAGACATGAATGAGCAAGTTTGGGGTGGAGGAACTTGACTGGCCTGCACAGAGTCCTGACCTCAACCCGACAGAACACCTTTGGGATGAATTAGAGCGGAGACTGCGAGTCAGGCCTTCTCATCCAACATCAGTGCCTGATCTCACAAATGCCCTTCTGGAAGAATGGTCAAACATTCCCATAGACACACTCCTAAACCTTGTGGACGGCCTTCCCAGAAGAGTTGAAGCTGTTATAGCTGCATAGGGAGTGCCAACGCAATATTGAACCCTACGGACTAATGCCCCGTACACACGGTCGGACTTTGTTCGGACATTCCGACAACAAAATCCTAGGATTTTTTCCGACGGATGTTGGCTCAAACTTGTTTTGTCTACACACGGTCGCACAAAGTTGTCAGAAAATCCGATCGTTCTGAACGCGGTGACGTAAAACACATACGTCGGGACTATAAACGGGGCAGTGGTCAATAGCTTTCATCTCTCTATTTATTCGGAGCATGCGTGGCACTTTGTGCGTCGGATTTGTGTACACACGATGGGAATTTCCGACAACGGATTTTGTTGTCGGAAAATTTTATCTCCTGCTCTCCAACTTTGTGTGTCGGAAAATCCGATGGAAAATGTCCGATGGAGCCCACACACGGTCGGAATTTCCGACAACACGCTCCGATCGGACATTTTCCATCGGAAAATCTGACCGTGTGTACGGGGCATAAGACTGGGATGCCATTAAAGTTCATGTGCGTGTAAAGGCAGGCGTCCCAATACTTTTGGTAATACAGAGTATATATACATATTTATTTATTTTTTGGAGGGGGGGGTTTGGATACATTGTAACAATAAAGTAAAAGTGTCAATATTTCTTTCTCACCCTTATATAAGAATGGACCCTCTACTAACCCAGACAGCTGCCTCTCCTGCTTCCCCAAAGCGCTGGATTCATCAATCTAGAATAACTGTGGCCGCCTTTGTGCCGAGGAAACTGGAAGTCCTCTCCGTATAAAGAAACTGCCCATCAATCCAGCCAAGATGTGTGCCGCTGAGTACAACAACAATGACTAATCTGTCTACTGATTACAAGTACTTCTACGTTCTTCAAAGCCTTGGCAGAACAATGCTTTGAGTAACAATTTCTATACCGAGCCTCACGCCTGACATTGCCCTACAGCCTCCGTGTATACAAAGATTGCTATTCCATGTTATAACAGCTAATTATTGCCTTATCCCGTCACCTGGACCTTCCCTGCTGGAATACCGGCTCAGCCAGGCATGATAAGTGAATGTTAATCTGCTGAGTAAGACTGACATGAGGCCAGCATTGTGTGCATGGGGGTGGCAGAAGAACTACAAATCCCAGCAGGCCAAACATCTACAGCTGTTATCAATAGTGTCGCAAAGAGAAGAAAACACTAAAACAGCCATAAAGACCAGCCTGTAAAAATAAAATTATAAATATTTAAAGGGGTCTATTTATGAAAAAAAATTGCCATACCAACGTGATAAAAAGTTGCACTTTCACAATGAAAAATAGTTTTTTGCACTTCTGGACCGCCACCTGCAGCTTACAGTGTTACTAAACCCAGGACCCTGCATTCACTATATCTGGTCTCCAACAGTACACAGAACACGGAAATTACATTACAGTGCCTTGAAAAAGTATTCATACCCCTTGAAATTTTCCACATTTTGTCACATTACAACCAAAAAGGTAATTGTATTTTATTGGGATTTTATGTGATAGACCAACACAAAGTGCCACATCATTGTGAAATGGAAGGAAAGTTATAAATGGTTTTCAAAATGTTTTACAAATAAATATGTGAAAAGTGTGGGGTACATTTGTATGGCGCCCCCCGGAGTCAATACTTTGTAGAACCGCCTTTCACTGCAATTAGAGCTGCGAGTCTTTTTAGGGATGTCTCTACCAGCTTTGCACATCTAGAGAGTGAATATTTTTGCTCATTCTTCTTTGTAAAATATCTCAAGTTCTGTCAGATTGGATGGAGAGCATCTGTGAACAGCAATTTTTCAAGTCTTGCCACAGAATCTCGATTGGATTTAGGTCTGGACTGTGACTGGGCCATTCTAACACATGAATATGCTTTGATCTAAACCATTCAATTGTAGCTCTTTTTAACCTAGCTCTGAGGAAGGGGGTGCGCTCCGAAACGCGCCGGTTGTACCCCGTGATATGGTACTGCACTTGTCCATATGCTGTGTGATTTATATGGCTCAATTGAGAGTTGCTTTTTGTTGATTTTATCATTTAATAAATTGTCACCGGTAATGCACTAGGTGTGCGCACCTTCCATTTTATTCTTTTTTGTAGCTCTGGCTGTATATTTAGGGTCGTTGTCCTGCTGGAAGGTGAACCTCCGCCCCAGTCTCATGTCTTTTGCAGACTCTGACAGGTTTTCTTCTAAGATTGCCCTGTATTTGGCTCCATCCATCTTCCCATCAACTCTGACCAACTTCCCTGTCCCTGCTGAAGAAAAGCATCCCCACAACATGATGCTGCCACCACCATGTTTCACAGTGGAGATGGTGTGTTCAGGGTGATGTGCAGTGTTAGTTTTCCACCACACATAGCGTTTTGCTTTTAGGCCAAAAAGTTAAATTTTGGTCTCATCTGACCAGAGCACCTTCTTCCACATGTTTGCTGTGTCCCCCACATGGCTTCTAGCAAACTGCAAACGGGACTTCTTATGGTTTCTTTCATCAATGGCTTTCTTCTTGCCACTCTTCCATAAAGGCCAGATTTGTGGAGTGCACGACTTACGCCTTGTACACACGATGCGATTTTCCAACAACAAATGTTCGATGTGAGCTTGGACATTTGTTGTCGGAATTTCTGACAACAAAAATTTGAGAGCTGGTTCTCAAATTTTCCAACAACAAAATCCGTTGTGGGAAATTCCAATCGAATGTACACAATTCCGACGTACAAAATTCCACGCATGCTCGGAATCAAGCAGAAGAGTCGCACTGGCTATTGAACTTTATTTTTCTCGGCTCGTCGTACGTGTTGTACATCACCGCGTTCTTGACGTTCGGAATTTCCGACAACACTTGTGTGACCGTGTGCATGCAAGACAAGTTTTTAGCCAACATCCGTCGGAAAAAAATCCACGGTTTTGTTGTTGGAAAATCCTATCATGTGTACGGGGCATAATAGTTGTCCTGTGGACAGATTCTCCCACCTGAGCTGTGGATCTCTGAAGCTCCTCCAGAGTTACCATGGACCTCTTGGCTGATTCTCTGATTATGTCTTGGTAGGTTTGCAGTTGTGCCATACTCTGTCCATCTTCAGATGGTGGATTGAACAGTGCTGAGATGTTCAAAGCTTGGAATATTTTTTTTATAACCTAAACCTTCTTTAAACTTCTCCAAAACTTTATCCCTGACCTGTCTGGTGTGTTCCTTGGCCTTCATGATGCTGTTTGTTCACTAAGGTTCTCTAACAAACCTCTGAGGGCTTCACAGAACAGCTGTATTTATACTGAGATTAAATTACACACAGATGGACTCTATTTACTAATTAGGTGACTTCTGAAGGCAATTGGTTCCACTAGATTTTAGTTATGGGGTATCAGAGTAAAGGGGGCTGAATACAAATGCCACATTTTTCAGATATTTATTTGTAAAAAAACATTTATCATTTTCCTTTCACTTCACAATTATGTGCCACTTTGTGTTGGTCTATCACATAAAATCCCAATGAAATACATTTACATTTTTGGTTGTAACATGACAAAATATGGAAAAATTCAAGGGGTATGAATACTTTTTTAAGGCACTGTACTTTAGTAAATATAAAGTGCTAAAAACCTTTTCTTATCAATGATATATAGCAGTCTTGTGACTTCTATCAGTGTCCGGTTAAAGCATATAGGATGAGTTTTCATTTTCCCCTAATTGTCCTATGAGGCTACAGGATACCTATCCTTTTTCTGTCTGGACAGTGCTGATTGGCCCTGTGCAGATCACATGCACTCTCCCAACAAAAAATACCCACACACCAAACTGAGCATGTGCAGCTTGTCCCTAGGGCTCTGTTCTATCAGGAGATGGATTGGGGACAGTGGAATAAGGGGAGGATCAGAGAAGACAGGATCAAGCAGCCTTTTTACACAATGCAGAGGATTACCCTTTTAGGTTCCACAGTGAGTATAACAAACATGCTTTACTGCATATACAGACTGATTTTACTGTTGTGGGCTTAGTAACACTTTAAGGCTCCATTCACACCCAAGCTGCACTGCGGTTTTTATGACCTTTTTTGCCCGTTTTCGTGTCGCCTTTTTGGAGCGGCACCAATCATTTGAATGAACCTCCCTCCACTCCAAAAGCGCTCCAGAGAAGCTCATGTACCAAATTTTGGCACAGTGCCAGGCGCGTTTGGTGATGCGTTTTATGCCGCCATTTTTGTGCATTTTGTCACACTACAACCGCGGCAAAATCGCACCGTGTTTGGGATGCCGTTAAGAAATAATGTTATCGCAAAACGCATCCTGCATTTTGCTGTAAATCTGCCCGCGATTCCAAAACTCTCTGGTGTGTATGGAGTCTTATTGATACAGTGTGGCCCCACTGTGCTGGATCGCGTATATATACGTGATCTGGCATTTTACGGTTAGGGGGGCACATGCATGGCCGCCAGCCCGACTGCACTCTTATTCGTTACAGTACAAGCCAATCAGCAGGTCCCAGCCAGGACCTGCTGATTGGCTGATCAAATGACAGAAGAGAGCCCTGTGTAGTTAAACAACAGAGGGCTCTCTATGGAGAGCAGTTATGTGGCTGTGCAATGCAGGGAGTAACAAGAGTCACATTGCTTAGTAAAAGCTGCACACACTACACACTTTACACTGGTTAGGCACACCGTTTTACCATTTCATTGCCCCTAGATGTTAACCCCTTCCCAGCCTGTTATTAGTACAGTGACAGTGTATAACATTAGTACTGATCACTGTATTGTTGTCACTGGTGATGTCAGTGTCATTTAGTCATTTCCGTCAGCTGCACTCACACAGTACCACTATAAGTCGCTGATCGCCGCCATTACCAGTATAAAAGAAAATAATAATAAAAAATTCCAGTATATTTACCATAATTCGTAGACACTAAAACTTTTACACAAAGCAATTAAAATAAATAATTAATGGGATGTTGTTTTACCAAAGACATGTAGCAGAATTACATTTTGGCCTAAATTTATGAAGAAATTTGATTTTGTTATTGGGTATGTTTTATAGAAGAAGAAAAAAATATTGGGTGTTTTTGGTGTTTTTTCGTTTATATAATAAAAAATAAAAAACCCAGTGGTGATCAAATACCACCAAAAGAAAACTCCATTTGTGTGGGAAAAAAATGGTGAAGATTTTGTTTGGGTACAGTGATGCACGACCACGCAATTACCATTTAAAGTAGCACAGTGCTGAATAGAAAAAAAATGGCCTAATTATGAAGGAGGTTGAAGTAAATTGGTACAATAAATATTATTCGAGGGTGGTTACGGATTCCCTATATCTATTGCACCTATGTATTACCTTGTCTATTCCCCTAGTTAGATCACATGTTACTGTTGATATCACAACAATACAAGGTTAGCTATGAAACCAAGCACACTGCTTAATAAAACAAAGTCTTATTTATTTCCCAAGAAAATAGGAAAACGCTAACATGTCAATACTATAAAGTATTATAAGAGTATATGACAAAAAAAACATCAAAGATACTTATCACAATGCTTTCCTCAAGATATTGTTTCATCGGCTGGGCTCAGTATGGCAAAAGAGATAGCCATGAGACTCAAAATGGTGGAGAGAGCCATGCGGCTCAGGCACAAGCCAAGAGTGAAAAGGGTAGAGAGAGGAAGCTCTCTGACTCGTTCAGTCCTTCTATACTTCAATCATACACCATCCAGACCCAACCCCATTGCCATCCCATCTAGACTTTTGACGAATCACAGTACTTATGGGGCAGTCCTCCTCGAGTTATTATTTTACTGTCCATCCTGCTGTATTGACCTCTAGGGGCAGCATTGTCCATGTATCTATGTCTATATATCTTCAATGCCTTTTGGTCCTTTGATGTTCTGTAGCAGGACATTCATCAATCATCTTGTCAGCTATGGTCTCTTTCAAGATTGCTTGCAGTGCTACAACAACAGATGGTCCGGAGCCAAGCTTTATTCAGCCTTGATGAAGGCCTGATCCTTTCTTTCACATATGCTACAAAGACATTCCAGACCGCCCCCAAGAAAGCAAAGAATTGGTTGTATCAACCAGAAAGAAACTCCAGAAATATGATATTAAATCATGTTGCCTTCCAACAGGGGTAAAACCTTCCCAGAGCTGAAATTATTATTTCCTAGCACCGCCTAGTGGCCAAAATGCTATATTTTCCAGAAATACCTCAATCAGGACAATTCCAGATGATAGCCACTAGATGGCAATGATGAGTATAAATAACAATCGTATTAAATAAAATATGACTATTTTTTGTTGCGCCTGTGGGAATGTTTGCCACATTTGTGTTTTTTTTTTTTTTTTTTTTTTTTTTTATAAATAGACCTCAAGATGTATCTAAAGTTTTAAACCCTTCAAATATATTGCAGTTTACCAGTCCATAAATAGAGTGGCTGCATTGGTTTCCTTTTATAGGCTTTTGTCCTTTATTTTTACCAGGTGATCCTAAAAATAGCACACTTTTCCCCTCGTTCGTGGCTACACTCTTTTCTCCACTGTATCTAATAAGGAAGTCATGGTTGTGACACAAGCTGAACGCCAAGCGCGTCTGCCTTTATTCATTTCCATTGTATGGTGGATTGATGGGTTTGGTTATTTTTATAGGAGAGGTAAGGATATTTGTGCTTTTAGTGCTGCTTACAGGAAGTGACCAGGACATGGCATTTCTGGCAAGATCAATGGGTATTTTTGTACTGGCTGAAAATGTTCTTAGTCTGAAAAAAGAAAACTAATGCAACCAGCACATCCAAGAACTGGTAAGCTGCAGGTTTTTAAGTTTTTGAGTTTAGATATGATTTAACTCTGCTTCACGTCTAGGTGTGTTGAATATATTATCTCTAGCTACCTGCTGTGGTTCCTTCTACTGGTCCCCAAGCCACGTCTGTGCCAGCACAGAACCACGGTGTGTGGTGGGAGACCGGGTAAGAAACCCACCTGGAAGTTTCAGATCCCAGTTATACCTGCTGGTAAGGTACGTGTATATCTTATTCTTTTATGGCTGGTCTTAGTTTGATTTACTGCAGTTAGTAATAGGGTTTCTTTGAGGCTACAGGAAAAGTAAGTGAGAGGGTTACAGGAATAGTTGGTGTTTAGGTAGTAAGTTAGTCCTAGGGTTAAAGGGAAAGTTTGTGTTACAGTTACAGGGAGGACTAGTTTAAGGACTGCAAGATGGGTTAGTGTTAGGATTACAGAGAAGGTGAGTGTTGGAGGGTGAGTGGTATGCCCTGTGCACACGGTCGGACATTGATTGGACATTCCGACAACAAAACCCATGGATTTTTTCCGACGGATGTTGGCTCAAACTTGTCTTGCATACACACGGTCACACAAAGTTGTCGGAAAATCTGATCGTTCTGAACGCGGTGACGTAAAACACGTACGTCGGGACTATAAACGGGGCAATAGCCAATATGCTTTCGTCTCTTAATTTATTCTGAGCATGCGTGGCACTTTGTGTGTCGGATTTGTGTACACACGATTGGAATTTCCGACAACGGATTTTGTTGTCAGAAAATTTTATAGCAAGCTCTCAAACTTTGTGTGTCAGAAATTCCTATGGAAAATGTGTGATGGAGCATACACACGGTCGGAATTTCCGACAACAAGGTCCTATCACACATTTTCCGTCGGAAAATCCTATCGTGTGTACAGGGCATTAGAGCTACAAGAAGGGTCACAGGGAGAATTAGTGTAAGGATTAAAGAAAGAGGTTTAGTGTTAAGGTTAACCGGATCCCGTCCGGCGCACGCTGATGTACGTCGGCAGAATGGCACGGCTGGGCAAATGGGCATACCTGTACGTCCATTTGAATTCCCCGCCGTGCCATTGCGTGCCCGCGCTCCGGCTGGGAGCTCCGTGAGTCGGGTTGCGGGTCCCGCGGACTCAATCGCCGCGGGGATACCCGCGATCGCCTCACAGAGAGGACGAACGGGGAGATGCCGTTGTAAACAGCATCTCCCCGTTCTGCCTAGTGACAAGTGTCACTCGATCTCTGCTCCCTGTCATCGGAGCAGAGATCAGTGACTTCACACACAGAGCCCATCCCCCTACAGTTAGTAATCACTCCCCTAGGACATACTTAACCCCTCCCTGCCCCCTAGTGGTTAAACCCTTCACTGCCAGCGTCAGTTACACAGTAATTAGTGCATTTTTAATCGCACTGATCGCTGTATAAATGACAATTGTCCCAAAAATGTGTCAAAAATGTCCGACATGTCCGCCATAACGTCGCAGTCACAATAAAAATCGCTGATTGCCGCCATTACTAATAAAAAAAAATTATTAATAAAAATGCCATAAAACTGTCCCCTATTTAGTAAACGCTATAACGTATATATATAACTATAAACGCTTATTGCGATTTTTTTTTACCAAAAATATGTAGAAGAATACGATCGGCCTAAACTGAGGAAATTTTTTTTTTTTTATATATTTTTGGGGGATATTTATTATAGCAAAATGTTAAAAAAATGCGTTTTTTTCAAAATTGTCGCTCTTATTTTGTTTATAGCGCAAAAAATAAAAATTGCAGAGGCGATCAAATACCACTAAAAGAAAGCTCTATTTGTTTGAAAAAAAGGACGTCAATTTTGTTTGGGAGCCACGTCGCAGGACCGCGCAATTGTCAGTTAAAGTGACGCAGTGCCGAATCGCAAAAAACGCTCTGGTCAGGAAGGGGGTAAAATCTTCCGGGACTGAAGCGGTTAAAGGGGATGTTGGTGTTCAGGTACAGGGAGGGATATGCATGCAGGTTACACAGTGGTTAGGGTTACATGTAAGGTTAGTGCTGAGGTTATAGGGAAGTTAGTGTTACAGGGAATATGACAGGTAAGGTAGCAAGGATTTATGTTCTTAGGGAGGGCTACTGTAAATATTAGTGTTAGGGTTACAGGAAGGATTAGTGTGAAGAGTACACTAGAGGTTAGGGTTACATGTAGGGTTAATTTTAGGGTTATAGGGAGGGTTAATGTTTATGCAAGGCTAATGGTACAGTTACAGGGAGGCTTAATGTTAGGGTTACAGGGTGGCTTAGTGATAGAGTTAGTGTTAGGATTACAGGGAAGGTTACACTTAACGTAACAAGGATGGTTAGACATAGGGTCACAGTGAAGGCTACTGTGAGAATTACAGGGAGGGTAAGTGTTAGGGTTACAGGGAGGCATAGTGAGAAGGGTTCACAGAGGGTTAGTGTTAGGGTTAAAAGGTGGAATAATGTGAACGGTTCACAAAGGGTTGGTGTTAGGGATACAGGGGGGAACAGTGTGAAGGGTTCACAGAGGGTTAGTTTTTAGGGTTAAAAGGTGGAATAATGTGAAGGGTTCACAAAGGGTTACTGTTAGGGATACAGGGAGGGTTAGCATGAAGGTTACACAGAGGTTAGGGTTACATGTAGGGTTAGTGCTGGGGTTATAGGGATGGTTACTGTTACAGGGAAAATGATAAGAAAGGAAGCAAGGAGGGTCAGACGAATGGTCACAGGGAGGAATACTGTAAATATTAGTGTTAGGGTTACAGGGAGGATTAGTGTGAAGATTACACAGAGGTTAGGGTTACATGTAGGGTTAGTGTTAGGGTTATAGGGACAGTTAATATTTATGTGAGGCTAATGGTACAGTTACAGGGAGGCTTAATGTTTGTCAGGGCTGGCTCAGCCCTTCCTTCTCTGAGCTGGCCGCTCAGCTGTCGGCTAATTGCCAGCCTCATCTCTCTCCACAATTAACCAGCTGTTGTGGATCTGCTCGTCAGTCCCGCCTACTTAAAGATCTCCAGCTTACTTCATTCCTGCCTTCGCCTTGGTCACATCACAAGAAACCATTTCCTGCATTCCTGTTTAAAGACTGGCTTTTCTGACATCCCTTCTGGCACTTTATCCTGCTTGCTGTTCCTCTCCTTGGATCCCTGACTTCTGGCCGGGCTGATTACCCGATCCCATTGATTACAGAGTTATTTGACCGCCTCAAGGGAGCAACGGTTTTCACTAAGCTTGATCTGAGAGGGGCATACAATCTCGTGAGGATTAAGGAGGGTGACGAGTGGAAAACTGCGTTTAATACCAGAGCAGGCCATTATGAGTATCTCGTAATGCCTTTTGGCCTTTGTAATGCCCCGGCAGTTTTCCAGGAATTCATTAACGATGTCCTCCGAGATTTGTTGCAGTTATGTGTGGTGGTTTATTTTGATGATATCCTCATATTTTCCAAGTCCTTGGAGAGCCACCACACAGATGTCTGTCGTGTGCTTCAGAAATTAAGAGAGAACAATCTCTATTGTAAACTGGAGAAGTGTGAGTTCTATCGGGAACAGGTTAAATTCCTCGGCTATGTCATTTTCACTGCTGGTTTCTTCTTTGTGAAGAAGAGGAGCGGTGAACTGAGATCTTGTATTGATTATAGGGGTCTCAATCGTTTCACGATTAAGAATTCCTACCCAAGGCGATTGTCTCGGACAGGGGTAGTCAGTTTGTCTAATAGGGCTGCAGAATGAGCCAATCAGTCCTTGAAGCAATTCCTACGTTGCTATATTTCTAACCATCACAACAACTGATCAGACCTATTACCATGGGCAGAGTTTGCTCACAACAGTGCCTTGAATTCTGCTTCCCAATTGTCTCCGTTTATGGCAAATTATGGTTTCCAAACTTCCATGTTGCCTGACTCGTTTGTTCCGCAGAGTATTCCTGTGCTAGAGGAGCATCTCCGTGGTCTTCGTTCCACTGGGGCACAAGTCCAGGAGGCTTTGCGTCATGCTACTTATAGGTACAGACTCCATGCTGACCGCAGACGCCTGCCTGCGCCTTCCTACCAGGTTGGGGACAGGGTCTGGCTGTCATCTCGCAACCTCTGACTTCGTGTTCCCTCACTGAAGTTCGCACCTCGGTATATTGGGCCTTTCTGTATCATTCGCAGGATTAACCCAGTGGCTTACGCATTGGACCTTCGGCCTAGTGTGTGCATCTCAAATGTGTTTCATGTCTCCTTATTGAAGTCGTTGGTCTGCAACCACTTTACCACCTCGGTGCCACGTCCTCACCCTATACAGGTTGAGAACCATGAGGAGTATGAAGTACAATCAATTGTTGACTCCCATAGGTTCCGTGGGCGCATACAGTACCTGGTGCATTGAAGGCGTACGGTCCGGAGGAACGCTCCTAGGTCTCATCTTCGGACGTACATGCTCCTGCCCTCCTCCATGATTTCCATACAGAGTTTCCCTGCAAGCCCGGTGGTCCTCCGAGGAGGAGGGGTCGTTGAGGAGGGGGGTACTGTCAGGGCTGGGATCAGCCCTTCCTTCTCTGAGCTGGCCGCTCAGCTGTCGGCTAATTGCCAGCCTCATCTCTCTCCACAGTTAACCAGCTGTTGTGGATCTGCTCGTCAGTCCCGCCTACTTAAAGATCTCCAGCTCGCTTCATTCCTGCCTTTGCCTTGGTCACATCACAAGAAACCATCTCCTGCGTTCCTGTTTAAAGACTGGCTTTGCTGACATCCCTTCTGGCTCCTTATCCTGCTTGCTGTTCCTCTACTTGGATCCCTGACTTCTGGCCTGGCTGATTACCCAATCTGGTTACTGAACTCTGGCTTGGCTGACTACCCGATCTGGTTACTGGACTCTGGCTATGCTTTGACTATGCTTACTACGCTTACTCTATTTACCTTTTTATTTTTATTAATAAACAAGTGAGATTTTACTGTACTTCTGTCTCGGTCTGGTTCATGGTTTCTTACAATGTTAGGGTTACAGGATGGCTTAGTGATAGAGTTAGTGTTAGGATTATAGGGAAGGTTACACAACATAACAAGGATGGTTAGACTTAGGGTCACAGGGAAGGCTACTGTAAGAATTACAGGGAGGGTAAGTGTTAGGGTTACAGGGAAGAATAGTGTGAAGGGTTCACAGAGTGTTAGTGTTAGGGTTACAAGGAGGGATAGTGTGAAGGGTTCACAAAGGGTTAGTGTTAGGGTTACAGGGAGTGATAGTGTGAAGAATTCATAGAGTGTTAGTGTTAGGGTTAAAGGGACAGAGAGTGTGAAGGGTTCACAGAGAGTTAGTGTTAGGGTTATAGGGAAGGGTAGTGTGAAGAACTCACAGAGATTTCGTGTTAGGGTTACAGGGAAGGATAGTGTGAAGAATTCATAGAGTGTTAGTGTTAGGGTTAAAGGGACAGAGAGTGTGAAGGGTTCACAGAGAGTTAGTGTTAGGGTTACAGGGAGGGATAGTGTGAAGGGTTGATAAAGGGTTAGTGGCTAGCGGTAGGATTACAGAAAAGGTTAAAGCTACAGAAAAGTTTACTTTTGGGATAACAGGGAGGCTTAATGTGAGGGTCATGGCGGAGATATAGGGAATCTTAATGTGAGGGTCATGGCGGAGATATAGGGAATCTTAATGTGAGGGTCATGGCGGAGATATAGGGAAGATTAATGTGAGGGTCATGGCGGAGATATAGGGAATCTTAATGTCAGGGTCATGGCGGAGATATAGGGAAGCTTAATGTGAGGGTCATGGTGGAGATATAGGGAAGCGTAATGTCAGGGTCATGGCGGAGATATAGGGAATCTTAATGTGAGGGTCATGGTGGAGATATAGGGAAGCTTAATGTGAGGGTTGCAGGCAGGGAGGATGAGTGATAAAATTATTATTGCAAACCCACATGTTGATAAATACAGCCTTGAGAAAAACACATCAGTCAATAAATAAATCAAACAAAATTACTTGCCTCCACTTATCCTTTAAAAAAAAAAAATCTATTTTGCAAACAAATTATTGTGCTCTCCCACTTCACACATTCTGGATTGCCTCTAAGTGGGCTTTTTTATTTTTCCATCAATAGCTAAGCCCATAATTGTTCTTTCTAATGTCAAAGTGCCATTTTCTGCCCCCCCCCCCCCCCTATATGCTATAAATATGCTACAGTGAAGTCCAGCAGCCCTATATGGAACCTGTAGCCTGGCAGATGAGCCCCTCCCTCCCCCCTCCCTGGGTGCACAATGTGAGGATAATGACACATCAAGGAGACAGCTCAGGAAGAAGCAAAACAAGAGCACGTTTACCTGCATCCTGCAGACCCCGCCCAGCTGTCACCCTGCCAGCCAATGGCAGTGCTGGGAGGGCGGGGCAGTCGGGGAGCTGTCAGTGCTGGGGCTGTGTGCAGCAGGCAGATCGCAGCGAGCAGAGAGAGGAGCGTTTCAGCACCATCAGCCATAGACAGCAGCCTGCCCGGGCAGGGGATGGCCTGCCTGACCGCAGCCTTCAGTGCTGCCTCCAACCTGGTAAGTGCTGCCCACCCACCCACCTACCCACCCTGCCTGGGGTTTATTTTTCCTCATATAACTTGAGGCTCTGGCTGCCCCATCCCATAAATAAGCTGCAGCTGAATCAAGGTCACACAGTTCTGATCCATCCATACAGCTTACAGAGCCCCCAGCTGCAGGTATCAATGGAGGGCACTAGGATGGGATGCTATATAGCCCCCCCCCCGCTCACTGCACTGCACTGCACTGCTTGAGTAAATAGGGTTGGAACAATCACAGCCTGGATTCCTTAAGTATGGATTGCTAATATTGACTGCCCATCTCATTGGTCTCCTGGATTCTTTAAATAAGGCTTTCTAGTCTGTTTCATTGATTGCGGTGCAAGGCTAAGCAGAGGAAGAGTGATTTGGGTGCACAGATCAGGAACTGAGATAGATGTTTAAGGTTTGCCTAAAAAATGAATACTAATAATAAAAATAAATAAATAATAAAGACTCTGCCAATAGCAACCATATAGGTCCCCTCTGGACTGGAGCCTCTGGACCTCCTGGGGTGGGGTGGGGTGGGGAGGGGGGTCTACTTGTCTGCACAGATTAGGTCATCTTTAGGCAGTATAAAGTGATTGGGAGACTTGGAATTGGGAAATATCTATACTGGGATCTGAAAAAAAACAAAAAAAAGAAGAAGCAGTTGGCAAAGACAGTCGTTCAGATTTCTTGTCCATTCTGAAAAAGAAAACCTTACCTGACTGTTAACCTCCACTTTTTGCATAGATCTGAGTCTGGCTCAAGCAGCACAAAGGAAATGGGAAGAGCTTGACATGTGGCTGAGTAATAGACTTGTTTTTCTTTCCCTTTGGGGAGGGGGGGGGGGGGTTCCTGGGACCTGTAGTACCACTGTACCAGATAGTTCATAGGGAGCCAGATCTATTCCTGGCTGTACTGGAAGTCTCTGTGTTATTATATAGCTTCGCACTGGAGCGACAGAGTCCATAAACAGCTGTAAACTAATCTACAGGGTCCATAGATAGAAGTATAAAGATATGTTAGCCCCATAGACAGCTGTATAGGACGACATTAACTGGGGACCATAAATACAGTAGCTGTAGGTGGAGCTTTTGTATATATAAACAGCTGTATAAAGAGCCATAAGGTCTATAGGTGGCTGTGAATGGTTCTATAGGGTCTGTAGATTAAGCCATATGTTCAAAGATAGCTATAGGTGAAAGCTGTAGGTGAAGTATAGGGAAGATTGAGCTATATCGTCTATAGATACATGGAGCTACAGGGTCTATAGATAGTTGTAGGTGGACTGGAGGGTCTTTAGTTAGCTGTAGATAGAGCCACGGGGTCTTTATATAGCTTTATACTAAGCTATAAGGTCTATAGAGAGCTGTATATGAACTATAAGGTCTATAGATAGTTGTATGAGAACCATAGGGTCTATATAGCTGTATAAGATCTATAGACCGCCTTATAAGGAGCTGGGTCTATAGATAGTTGTAGATGAAATTATAGGTTGTGGGCTGAGCTATTGGGTCTATAGATAGCTGTATAGGAACTAAAGGGTCTAAATATAGCTGTGCAAGAACTATAGGGTCTATAGATTGAGCTATAAGGTCTATAGATAGCTGTATACAAGGAATATAGCTGGTTGGTTGAGCTGTAGGGTCTATAGATCTGTATAAGAAGTATAGAGTCTATAGATAGCTGTGTAAGAACTATTGGATCTATATATAGCTGCAGGCGGACTATAGGGTCTACAGATTAAGCTATAGGGAGTATAAATAGCTGCATAAGAAGTATAGGGTCTATAGCTGTAACAGAAGTATAGGGTCTGTATATTGAGCTATAGGGTCTATATATAGTTGTATACGAAGTATAGGATCTGTAGATAGCTGTGTAAGAACTATGGGGTGTATAGATAGCTGTAGGTGGACTATAGGGTCTGTAGATTGAGCTATAGGGTCTATAGATGTATAAGAAAAAGTATAGAGTATGTAGGTTGAGCTATAGCGTCTGTAGATCTGTATAAGAACTATAGAGTCTATAGATAGCTGTGTAAGAACTATTGGGTATATATATATATATATATATATATATATATATATATATATATATAGCTGCAGGCAGACTATAAGGTCTACAGATTAAGCTGTAGGGTGTATAAATAGCTGCATAAGAAGCATAGGTTCTATAGCTGTAACAGAAGTATAGGGTCTGTATATTGAGCTATAGGGTCTACAGATAGCTGTATAACAAGCATAGGGTCTATAGATAGCTCTATAAGAAGTATATAGTCTGTATATTGAGCTATATGGTCTATATATAGTTGTATAAGAAGTATAGGATCTGTAGATAGCTGTGTAGGAACTATGGAGTCTATAGATAGCTGTAGGTGGACTATAGGGTCTGTAGATTGAGCTATAGGGTCTATAGATAGATGTATAAGAAGTATAGGATCTGTAGATAGCTTTGGGGTCTATAGCTGTAGGTGGACTATAGGGTCTATAGATTGAGCTATAGGGTTTATAGTTAGATGTATAAGAAGTATAGAGTCTGTAGGTTGAGCTATAGGGTCTATAGACCTGTATAAGGAGTATATGGTCTACAGATAGCTGTGTAAGAACTATGGGGTGTATAGATAGCTGTGTAAGGACTATGGGGTGTATAGATAGCTGTGTAAGGACTATGGGGTGTATAGATAGCTGTAGGTGGACTATAGGATCTGTATATTGAGCTATAGGGTCTATAATTAGCTGTATAAAAAGTATAGGGTTCTGTAGATAGCTGTAGACAGAGCTATGTAGAAAGGCATCTCCCTGAAAAAAACAGATGACATCAGCGAAGTATGTAGCGGATTAGAGTTTTGTACATCGCTCCATCCACACCGTTGCGATATTTCGGAAGTGAATCACACTCCCAATGAATTGCTGTGGCTGTAATTATAAAGAGGTCACCAACGTTAACTGTCTTATTAAATCCTCAAGGGACACACAATGTTTAACCCTTCAGAGACTGCAATGCAAGCTTTGCACATACTGCCCTCTCCTTGCAAGTTCCCTGATATTTGCACACTTTGCGGTTTTCTTCCCCTTTTACAGACTAAACTGCATTTGTGCATTTTTGTCTTGTATTATTATGAATAATTTACGATTGGCACATGGAAAGCTTACTGAAATGTGTCTGCTTTCAGTAAACTGCAGGAAGTATTTTTTTTCTTTTTAGATTGTTTCTTATGTATTTTAATGTCGCATTATTATATTCTTGTCACCATCAGGCTTGTATGCTTCTTGATGATTGCTTGCTTAGAGATCTGCACGAAGACTAAAGTGCATTATTGTTACATTGTATATCATTGTTTGCTGGCTTGCAATTTTATTCGGAAATAGGACGTTAAATGTGTTATTAGAGGCATATTTCATTGCCTAGGTGGTGAGGCTTGGTGTTTGAATGGATGTTATGTTTTTAGGAGTATGTAATGTGTGCTGGAAGGGCATCCAGCTGCTTTATAGCCTTGCCCCACTTCCTGCAGCCCCTGGGCACACTGCACCTGTTTTTTTTTTTTTTTTTAGGGCAGAAGCAGAGAATGACCGCTAGTTACCTCTCTGAGCTGAGGATTAGAGGATCGTGCACGCATGCGCAGTGCAGGCTTAATGCATCCCCTCCTAAAACTTGCCATCAGTCTTGTAGGAAAGCAATACACAAGCCATCCGATATCATTATATAAGACGTATGCAGGAGACCTTGGGGAGGTATTTTAAAGAAGGAACTGTAAATAGCTGACAGGGAAATGTGCAATAGGTGTGATCCTGTGTAGAGGAGGGGTGCCAGGGGGGGGTTTAATGTCTGTTTTTTGAGCACTTGGCATCTGGATGTGGGAAAAAACTGATCTTGCAGAGACAATGGAAAGGATCGTGTGTGTTCATTTCAATAGAATTGCAAAATAATAAGAAGAATTATGCTTATCATTTACCAAGTGTGCTGCAAGACCCCAGGTTGGTGGAAAAGGCTGATAAATAGTGGAAATTGCTCTTATTAAAGCCGATTTTTAAAGCGCAACTCCCCTTTTGTTAAGGAAAAAAACATTGGGGGATCTATGTGCAATGCAAGGATTTTAACCACTTCAGCCCCGGAAGGTTTTACCTCCCTTCATGACCAAGCCATGTTTTTTTTTTTTTTTTTTTTCGATACGGCCCTGCGTTACTTTAACTGACAATTGCGCGGTCGTACGACGCTGTACCCAAATAAAATTGATGTCCTTTTTTTCCCCCCCCAGAAATAGAGTTTCCTTTTGGTGGTATTTGATCACCTCTGCGGTTTTAATTTTTGCGCTACAAACAAAAAAAAAAAAGGCTGCCAATTTTGAAGAAAAAACAATATTTTTTTATTTCTGCTATAAAACACATCCAATAAAAAAATGTAAAAAAAAAAAATCGAATTTCTTCATCAATTTAGGCCAATATGTGTTCTGCTACATATTTTTGGTGCAAAAAAAATCCCAATAAACGTATATTGATTGTGTAAAAGCTATAGGGGTTTTTTTACTATAAAGGCAAATCCACTTTGCACTGCAAGTCCACTTGGAAGTGCAGTCGCTGTAGATCCGAGGGGGACATGTAAGGATAATAAAAAAACAGCATTTTTGCTTGCGCGTGATTGGATGATAAAATCAGCAGAGCTTCCCCTCATTTCAGATCTTCCCCTCAGATCTACAGCGACTGCACTTCCAAGTGCACTTGCAGCCCAAAGTAGATTTGCCTTTAGTAAATAACCCCACTAGCGTCCACAAACTATGGGATAGATTTATGGACTTTTTAAAATTGTTTTTACTAGTAATGGCGGCAATCAGCGATTTTTAGCGGGTACTGCGACATTGCGACGGACAAATCTGACACTAAGTGACACTGTTTGGGGATCGGTGACATCAATACAGTGATCAGTGCTAAAAAAATGCACTGTCACTGTATAAATGACACTGACAGGGAAGGGGTTAACATCAGGGGCGATCAAAGGGTTAAGTCTGCTCCTAGGGAATGCTTTCTAACTGTGTGGGGGATGCTGTGACTGGAGGAACAAAGAGATCCGTGTTTCTGCTTAGCAGAAACACAAGATCTCCATTTTCCTCCCTCACAGAACTGCCTTATTTACATACACTGTTCTGCCTGTCCTATGAACGATCGCGGGTGGCCGGCGGCCGAAGTGGCTGATTGGCTCCTGCGGTGTCCAATCACAGCGGGAGCTGGGCGCCGACGGGGGGCGCGCGCGCACCCCAGACCTCGTGCATGAAATCACATACAGGTACGTGATTTCGTGCAGCCGGGCCGACCTGCCACAGGATATATGCAGTAGGCGATCCGGAAGTGGTTAACAAACTTTGTTGCAGATTCCTACCTTTTCTTATTCTGAAAAATCCCTGTGTGTTGTCTGTGTCCATGTGGGAAAGCGAGTCTAAGGTTGGGTTCACACTAATACGATTGCAGAAATCGCATGTGATTTGCAGCGCATTCCTGTGCACGTCACATGCGATCTCTGTTGCTGTGCGAATTCAGCCATACAGTGCATGGCTGAAATCACATTCGCACCAAAATGGTGCAGGGCCCTTTTTTTTTGTCCGCACTGGAATCGGATCGCATGCGTGTTCAGACTGATTCCACAGTTTGCACTGCGTTCTGCGAACTTATTTGGGGTTGTCATTAACTTTCTATTGACACCCGCAGCAGTTTCCAAAGTGTAGTGTGAACTGTCTGCGATTCTGATACGTTGCGGAAACCCGCACAGGAATCGCCGTGGTTCCCACATCGCACCAGTGTTAACCTAGACCTAATGGGAGTGGTTTCATAATTATCAATCAGCTGTAACACCTGCAGGGCACTAATGAGAAAATGGGGGGCGTGACCTGGTGGGAGCCCAGGCTGAGTTTGTCCCTCTCATACCACCATAGGCACTAGGGGTGCAACGGATCAAAAAACTCACGGATCGGATCGATCCTCGGATCAGAGTCACGGATCGGATCATTTTCAGATCAGCAAAAAAAAACAAAAAAAAAAACACAAATCTTGTTACACCCACCGGAGTTTTAGATTTAAAAGCTATTTTCAACACAAAACGGAGCTTATATGCATAAATACAGTATTTGTAGATCGGACAGACTGTTTAGATGTTAGATTTTAAAAGCAACAGCAAACCTGCCGACCTTACATGGTTGATAATGTGACAGAACACCTCTGATTTTCACATTTAACGTCCCGCACTGTAATATAGCCACATGTCCCCCACTGTAATATAGCCACATGTCCCCCACTGTAATATAGCCAGTCCATGTCCCCCACTGTAATATAGCCAGTCCATGTCCCCCACTGTAATATAGCCAGTCCATGTCCCCCACTGTAATATAGCCAGTCCATGTCCCCCACTGTAATATAGCCAGTCCATGTCCCCCACTGTAATATATCCAGTCCATGTCCCCCACTGTAATATATCCAGTCCACGTCCCCCACTGTAATATAGCCAGTCCATGTCCCCCACTGTAATATAGCCAGTCCATGTCCCCCACTGTAATATAGCCAGTCCATGTCCCCCACTGTAATATAGCCAGTCCATGTCCCCCACTGTAATATAGCCAGTCCATGTCCCCCACTGTAATATAGCCAGTCCACGTCCCCCACTGTAATATAGCCACTCCACGTCCCCCACTGTAATATAGCCAGTCCACGTCCCCCACTGTAATATAGCCAGTCCACGTCCCCCACTGTAATATATCCAGTCCATGTCCCCCACTGTAATATATCCAGTCCACGTCCCCCACTGTAATATAGCCAGTCCACGTCCCCCACTGTAATATAGCCACTCCACGTCCCCCACTGTAATATAGCCAGTCCATGTCCCCCACTGTAATATAGCCAGTCCATGTCCCCCACTGTAATATAGCCAGTCCATGTCCCCCACTGTAATAGACACAGACTTCCCACTGTATTAGTGCTGTTAGTCAGACTCATACCTTGCTTTAGATAAGCCGCCAAACCCACGAGTTGGGGGCGGGGTGATGACGTCAGCACGATGCTCAGCGCCGCCGGGTGTACCAAGATGGCCGCGGCTCCGGAACTAGGCCGAAGCCGCGGCCTTTCCTAAAACCCGAGGTCGCGGAGCGCTCAGCGGGTCACGGGTGTGCCGATCCGAACAGGTTGGCCCGTTCGGATCGCGGATCGGTGACGATCCGTTGCACCCCTAATAGGCACCATTCCTCTCCTCCTTCCAGTGACTACAGGAGCTGGGACAAGCTCCATCCCTTGTTGGCACTCCTTGCAGTGATTGCAGCATCACCCACACTACTCCCCATAGTGATCGAGCCTGAGCATCACACTAATCAAACCGTGGGTCACATTAATGAGGAAAGTTGCAGGGTCTGCATCCATTTAGATGTGATTTCCTATTGGGAGTATCTCACCAAAAATGACATTTTTGTTGCAGGGGATGACTGAAATCTGACTTGTATCTTAGGCAGACTTCTGGGAAAATCAGTGAGCCAATCACACAAGCAGGAAAGGATGTTTCTGGGGGGCGTTCTGTGTATAGAACACCTCCAGGTAGCCATATTGCATTTTCAGAACATTACAGCGGCTGCAGATTGAAAAGGAAAGGTCGTTTTTAATAACATTCAATTACAATATGACTTGTGTCGCAATTGTACTGTATATGCTATATTATTTTTTCACTATTTGCTATTTTTTTCCCCTGCGAAAGTGGAGTTACCCTTTAACCACGGAGGATTTACCCCCCTCCATGACCAGGCCATCTTTTGCTATATGGCACTACGTTGCTTTAACTGACAATT
Organism: Lithobates clamitans; assembly: GCA_037952925.1. Lineage (NCBI taxonomy): Eukaryota > Metazoa > Chordata > Amphibia > Anura > Ranidae > Lithobates > Lithobates clamitans. The sequence continues at coordinate 1,906,112 of JBBGZY010001366.1, read as the reverse complement.
GCATGGTCATGCAACCCTGTACCCAAATGTCATTTTTTCCCCACAAACAGAGCTGTCTTTTGGTGGTACAGTATTTGATCACCACTGCGTGTTTTATTTTTTGCGCTATAAACAAATAATAAATATAACTGTACATATATATATATATATATATATATATATATATATTACTTTCTGCTATAAAACATATCCAAAAAAACATTAAAAAATCTAATTACTTCATACCTTTAGGCAAATATAGATTCTGCTACATATTTTTCGTTAAAAAAAATCCCAATAAGCGTTTGTTGATTGGTTTGCGCAAAAGTTATAGCGTCTCCGAACTATGGGATATATACTGGAATTTTTTTTTTTTTATTATACTAATGGGGGTGATCAGCATCTTATAGTGGAACTGGGATATTGTGGCGGAAAATCGGGCACTAACTGAAACTCTGTGGGAACCAGTGTCACTGTACTAATGACACTGGCTGGGAAGGAGTTAAACCATCTAGGGCAACCAAAGGGTTACATTTGTTCCCAGCCAGTGTTTTTGCACTGCACTGTGTGAGGTTCTTTTACTAAGGGAAGAGATGGATTTTATTCCCTGCTTCGAATGTGCTAATATATAATAATAAAAATAGGATCGGAGATTTTCACCACTATTCATATAGTATTATGTGTATCAAAATTGCACAGTATACAGTAGGAACGGAAAGTATTCAGACCCCCTTAAATGTTTCACTCTGTTATATTGCAGCCATTTGCTAAAATCATTTAAGTTGATTTTTTTCCTCATTAATGTACACACAGCATCCCATATTGACAGAAAAACACAGAATTGTTGACATTTTTGCAGATTTATTAAAAAAGAAAAACTGAAATATCACATGGTCCTAAGTATTCAGACCCTTTGCTATGACACTCATATATTTAACTCAGGTGCTGTCCATTTCTTCTGATCATCCTTGAGATGGTTCTACACCTTCATTTGAGTCCAGCTGTATTTGATTATACTGATTGGACTTGATTAGGAAAGCCACACACCTGTCTATATAAGACCTTACAGATCACAGTGCATGTCAGAGCAAATGAGAATCATGAGGTCAAATGAACTGCCTGAGGAGCTCAGAGACAGAATTGTGGCAAGGCACAGATCTGGCCAAGGTTACACAAAAATTTCTGCTGCACTTAAGGTTCCTAAGAGCTCAGTGGCCTCCATAATCCTTAAATGGAAGACGTTTGGGACGACCAGAACCCTTCCTAGAGCTGGCCGTCTGGCCAAACTGAGCTATCGAGGGAGAAGAGCCTTGGTGAGAGAGGTAAAGAAGAACCCAAAGATCACTGTGGCTGAGCTCCAGAGATGCAGTCGGGAGATGGGAGAAAGTTGTAGAAAGTCAACCATCACTGCAGCCCCCCACCAGTCGGGGCTTTATGGCAGAGTGGCCCGACGGAAGCCTCTCCTCAGTGCAAGACACATAAAAGCCCGCATGGAGTTTGCTAAAAAACACCTGAAGGACTCCAAGATGGTGAGAAATAAGATTCTCTGGTCTGATGAGACCAAGATAGAACTTTTTGGCCTAAATTCTAAGCGGTATGTGTGGAGAAAACCAGGTACTGCTCATCACCTGCCCAATACAGTCCCAACAGTGAAGCATGGTGGTGGCAGCATCATGCTGTGGGGGTGTTTTTCAGCTGCAGGGACATGACAACTGGTTGCAATCGAGGGAAAGATGAATGCGGCCAAGTACAGGGATATCCTGGACGAAAACCTTCTCCAGAGTGCTCAGGACCTCAGGCTGGGCCGAAGGTTTACCTTCCAACAAGACAATGACCCTAAGCACACAGCTAAAATAACGAAGGAGTGGCTTCACAATAACTCTGTGACTGTTCTTGAATGTCCCAGCCAGAGCCCTGACTTAAACCCAATTGAGCATCTCTGGAGAGACCTAAAAATGGCTGTCTACCAACATTTACCATCCAACCTGACAGAAATGGAGGGGATCTGCAAGGAGGAATGGCAGAGGATCCCCAAATCCAGATGTGAAAAACTTGTTGCATCTTTTCCAAAAAGACTCATGGCTGTATTAGATCAAAAGGAGCTTCTACTAAATACTGAGCAAAGGGTCTGAATACTTAGGACCATGTGATATTTCAGTTTTTCTTTTTTAATAAATCTGCAAAAATGTCAACAATTCTGTGTTTTTCTGTCAATATGGGGTGCTGTGTGTACATTAAAGAGGAGTTCCACCCGAGGTCCAGTCAAAAAAAAATAAAAATAAAAGTCAGCAGCTACAAATACTGCAGCTGCTGACTTTTAATTGGACACTTACCTGTCCCAGGGTCCAGCGATGCGGGGGATTGAAGCCCCGCTCGTCTCCCCCTCCGTTCAGCGGCGCCGGCATTGCAACTGTGGGCGCCGGGCTGTGGCTTCACAGCCTGGCACCCACTGCTCATGCGCGAGTGGCGCCGGGCGCCGTGATTGGCCGCTCAGTCACCTGGGACCTGTAATGGGTCCCAGATGATTGACAGGAGGGAGGGAGCAAAGCGGAGCCCTTCCTGTGCCGAGGGGGAAGTGATGTCACAGGGACCACCTAGCAACAGGCATTTAGAGGTAAGTAAAAAAAAAAATATATCTAAATGTTTTTTTTTTTGTTTTTTTAAGATTTTTCATGTATTTTTTTTTTTTTTTGGGTGGAACCCCACTTTAATGAGGAAAAAAATGAACCTAAATGATTTTAGCAAATGGCTGCAATATAACAAAGAGTGAAAAATTTAAGGTGGTCTGAATACTTTCCGTCCCCACTGTATATATCTGAATAAGATTGGAGTGTATCAATACTTGGTTTCCACCATCATCACACTTTTTTTTCACATATGAAATAATAGAATTATAAGAGGTTGCCCTGCATTTTTTAACATTTTTTTTTTGGAGGGGGGTCTCTAAGGGGAGCACTGATATAAGGGGACTCTGATGTAATGGGGGGTCTCTAAGGATGGAGGGGCACTGATATAAGGGGACTCTGATGTAATGGGGGGTCTCTAAGGGGGGCACTGATTTAAGGGGACTCTGATGTAATGGGGGGTCTCTAAGGGGGGGCACTGATATAAGGGGACTCTGATGTAATGGGGGGTCTCTAAGGGGGGGGGCACTGATATAAGGGGACTCTGATGTAATGGGGGGGTCTCTAAGGGGGGGCACTGATATAAGGGGACTCTGATGTAATGGGGGGTCTCTAAGGGGGGGCACTGATATAAGGGGGAAACGGTTGGAAGATGGACATCCTTCAGACAAGAAATTAGGCAATCTGATTTGATGCAGCTTCTAATGCACATTGTGAGAAGCTTGCAGTGTGCAGTGAAATCAGCCCAGGATGTGAGTCGGTACAGCTGTGCAAGACTGAAGGGAAGGCCGTAGATCAGCTGTAATGTAATGTAAGAAGTGCAAAACCCCCTGACCTTTAATTTAAAGGTATACTCCGGTCAGACTGGAAATGTGATCTTCAAAGGGCATTTGATGAGCACAGAGTACCTGGGACTCCAGAGTTCCATCCAGATATTGATGTAATGAAGCAGCCTATGTGCTGACCTTGGATGCCTTCTGTTTAACTGTTTATAGTGCAGAATGGTAATTCCCACCCACATGCCTTGTATGATCATTGCTGTCCCTTACACACAATATTTAACCACTTTAGGTTTACCCCCCCTTCATGTCCAGGGCATTTTTTGCAATACAGCACTGCATTACTTTAACTGACAATTGCACAGTTCATCGACAATTGTGTCGTGCAACGCTGTACCCAAATAAAATTGTCATCCTCTTTTCCCCACAAATAGAGCTTTCTTTTGGTGGTATTTGATCACCTCTGCGTTTTTTGTTTTTTTTTGCACTATAAACAAACAAATAAAACGACAATTTTGAAACATAAAACAATATTTTTTTGCTATAAAACACATCCATTAAAAAAAATGTAAAAAAAAAAATCAAATTTATTCATCAATTTAGGCCAACATGTATTCTGGTCCAACATATTTTTATTAACTTTAGTATTTTTGCACAAACAACAAAACACATATACATACACAAATTAACGAAAGTCATTCAGAATACATATCTAACCTTAATATTCATTAAAGTTATAATTATTAAATCGTAAACATAAGAAAAAAAGAAAGGAAAAAATGAAACAAAAAAAGGACATTTTTAATGATAAACAAAAAACATAGTAGGTGGTGTCTCACATGAAATCATAGTATCTCTTTTCAGATTTTAAAGCTGTTTTTATCAAATAGAGTATATATACTCCAACGGCGCAAAATTTTTGAAATTGATAAATTTCCAAATGAGTTTTTAAATGTAATCCAGGTCTGCCACACCCCATTAAACTTCTGTATAGTATCCTTATTCTCAGCTACCAGTTTCCAGTTTACCAGGCCAATATGTATTCTGCTACATACTTTTGGTTAAAAAAAATCCCAATAAGCGTATATTGATTGGTTTGCGCAAAAGTTATCACGTCTACAAACAATGGGATATTTTTATGGAAATTGTATTTATTCACTTTTTTTTTTTACTAGTGTAGCATGACCCCCCTAAGGGGCTGCTTGGATTTACCTGTTGATCTGCACTGCCACGACCCGATGAACATTCCAACCCACCTGACACTCTCGGTTCAGACATCTTTGCACCACCTTAAAGCGGTTGTAAACCCTTTACAACCACTTTAACCTACAGGTAAGCCTAGATTAAGGCTTACCTGTAGGTGCTTGAAATATCTCCCAGACCTGCACGGTCTAGGACAGTGATGGCGAACCTTGGCACCCCAGATGTTTTGGAACTACATTTCCCATGATGCTCATGCACTCTGCAGTGTGGTTGAGCATCATGGGAAATGTAGTTCCAAAACATCTGGGGTGCCAAGGTTCACCATCACTGGTCTAGGAGATATTTGCAAATCGCCGTAGGGCAATTTCTTCTGCGCATGCGCCGGAGTTAGAAAGGGCACGCTGTGCCGTTTCTAGCTTGGGTCATGCCGTTAAAGGCGGCTCCCGCGCGCATCTGTGGGAGTGACGTCACGCGCCGTCACGCGACTCCGGCCAGTCACAGGGCCGGAATTCGTGGCCCCGGAAGGAAGAGGGGTGAAGAATGGATGCTCGCTACTAGCAAGGAAGACGGGGACATTGCGGGCTTCTCCTGCAGGTAAGTGTCACATAATGGGCTACTATGCAATGCATAGTAGCCCATTATGCTTTACCTTTGCAGGGAAACAAAGAAGAAGTAACACCCATCAGGGTTTACTTCCTCTTTAAAGCAATAGGTAAGACAACTCTGTGCATTTATGTTCTGATAATGTTTACTAGAACAGTTCAAAGATGAAATCGTCACAAAGAGGAGGTAATAGATCTGCTGAGTTTTGGGCCACAGCGCCAACTCAGCAAAGGAATTCCTCCAAATAACACAAGCCAAGATATTTGCAGGTAAAACAGTCTATTATATACACGTGTACAGGGGAGTTCTGCTTGCACCTGATAGGATAAACAAAGTTAAATGGTATAGTATAATAAGGTGTAATAGCAAGCAATAATGTTTCTGGAAATGGTAGAAGCTAAAGGTGTCTATGCACAGTGTTCAAGATAGGTTCAGTAAAGTATTCCCAAGGTAAAGATGTCTGTGCGAAGTGTGTCAGTGAAACCGTGAGAAAAGGATTTGTAAAGGTGGGCGATTGCCCTCTCACCAATGACCAGGCCAATTTTATGCCCTCCGGTCAGCAGCTCATGTAGCAACACACGTACAGTGAATCTGCGGTATCGATCTCCCGATGCAAAGCTCAGAACACAGGTTGGCAGGTGACCAAAGTGGTGCTGGAAGGATGTCTGGCGAACAGCAAGCAGTGCTAGGCCCCTCTCATCTGGGTTGGAATGTGGTATATAATGACCTCTCTCTCCATGCACGGAGAGGTCCGTCTCACGTCAGGCTCCTTAGGAAGAAGGGCGCAGGGTGGAGCTGTAGTTTCTTTTATAGTTCCTCCCAGCAATCTCTCTGATGGCAGCAAAGATCCCTGGGATATGTAGTCCAGGTACAGAGTCAGCCGAAGCAATTATCAGTCTGTGGAACTACTCATCCCACAATCCCTTTAGTTTGGCTCATAAACATGATGTCAGTTGATAACACTGGGCACTAGAGGGAAATGCGATGCATAGAAATACCGGAGGATCACTGTACTTTATAGTTGTAGTCCACATTGCTACACTAGTAATAGTGGCGATTAACGACTTATAGTGGGACTGCGACATTGCGGGGGACAAATCAGACACCTAAATGACACTTTTAATGCTTTTTTGGGGACTAGTGACACTAATACAGTGATCAGTGCTAAAAATATGCACTGTCACTGTACTTATGACACTGGCAGGGAAGGGGTTAACATCAGGGGCAATCAAAGGGTTAAATGTGTCCCTAGTGGGTGCTAGTTTAATTTTTTCAGTTTTTTTTCCCTTTTATTTCTCCTGGTGATCTTACCAGTAACAAACTTCCAGGGTGACAACACTTGTTTGTATCTATGGAGGAGCAGCATTGTCCCTCTAGGACGGGAAGTGTGTTAGGACTACAGAACACCTCCCCTCTTCTCATCTCCATAAAATGGAGGAGGGGTGCTTTTTAGTCCATAGGACAATGTACCTGGTAACAGTCGACACAGGCAGAGAGTACAGGGAGCTATCAGTTCACAAGATTTCTGGCTGCGTCAATAGGTATATTTTTGCACGTATTGCAAAGATATAACAAAATACCGTAATTTCAGTAGTATATTTCAGGGGTCTCCACACTGTGGCCCGGATGTGGCCCTTTGCATGCCTTTATCCAGCTCTTGGGGTACTTTTCCTCCCACTGATAAGAACACTATTCCTTCCGCTGACACCAACGATGGACACTATTCACCCCACTGACACCAAAGTTGGGGCACTATTCCTCCCACTCAAATCCACCATGGGTCGCTATGTGTCCCACTGATACCAATGATGGGGCACTATTCCCTCCACTGACACCAAAGTTGGGACACTATTTCTCCCACTAATACCAACAATGGATCGCTATTCCTCCCACTGACACCAATGATATTGCACTATTTTTTCCACTACTACCAACAATGGGTCGCTATTCTTCCCACTGACACCAATGATGGGGCACTATTCCTCTCACTGACACCAATGATGGGGCACTATTCCTCCCACTGACACCAATGATGGGGCACTATTGATCTTTTATTAAAAGAATCAAGCAACCAATTTTATACAAAAGTAAAAAACAAAACCATAGTACAAAACTTCAACAGAAATCCAAGGAATACACATTAATGTTCAGAATATATACAATATATACATAATCTGTTACCAAAACTATTTACATAAAGCAGCAGAGAGGGCCTAAGAGGCACAACCCATCACCTATGTACGCAGCCATTTATCAAAAATTAATCCAAAAAATAATAATCTAGGGTGATAAGAGACAGACAGCCACACCCGGGAAAGAGACTCCTGGCAGTCAGGGAGGCTTGAAACCCCTCCACGCCTTCAACCAAGCCCCCTGACTCCGCTTGTCTCTCTCAAGTACCCGAATCTTCTCCACCTCATGCAGAATGTCATACACCACCACCTGAACAGGAAGGATTTTACGCCGAATGCAGACCTGACACCGTGCGTTCCAAGTGAAATAACGGACTACTAGGCTAACTAGAAAAAGTGTATCTAAACAAAAAACCCCACCAGTATTGAATGCTCCATACACCCACTCAGCATAACCCAGCCTGGAGAGGAAAGGGATACCGAGGGCCCGCCCCACCTGTTTGTACACCTCTATGTTAAAAGGGCAATGAAGCAGAAAATGGTCCATAGTCTCCTCCTCACCTGCACACTCCTCCCGAGGACAGCTACGATCCACCCCACTGCGGAATTTCAAATTGCCCCTAACATAGAGCCTCCCATGGAAGCACAACCAGGCCAGATCCCTGAATTTAGGGGGTACTCTGTCCAAATTAATAAGTCTTAACCCTGCCCTCAAAACTGGGCCTGGGCAATCCCTTAAGGCCAGTGGGTCATGAAAGACTTCGCTCAAGACTCGACTCATAAGGACTTTCCTCGGAACCGATCTGAGATCTTCAGCCGACAATCGCCACTGCCGTAATAACTTCAGGCATGGAGCGACATAGGCTGGTAGCTGACCACGATGACCCCTGAGATTCTTCACTTGGCCACCTTCTTCCCAAAGTCGCAGAAAAGGCCTAAACCAAGATCTAAAAATGCCTGCCCATCCAGGAGGTTCCACTGCAAGCATATTACCAATATTAAACTTGAGAAAAAGCAGTGAAAAGAAAAGAACTGGGTTGACCATACCTAAGCCACCCTCCCTCCTGGATAGATAGGTGACATTCCTCTTGATGGGGTTCAGTCTGTTCCCCCACAACATCTGGAAGAACACACTACTGACCCTAGCATAGAGAGACACTGGCAAGATGCAGACAAAGCTGACATACAAAAAGATCGGAATCAGGTAAGTCTTAATCAGATCAACCCTTTCCCTCATAGATAACTTCCATTTCTTCCAGCTGACCACCTTAGTATTGGCAATTTCCAGTCTGCCTTCCCAGTTTTTGAGGCCATAATCGCCGGGTCCAAATTCAATGCCTAGAATCTTAATTCTTTCCTGGGGCACTGGAAAGGTGTCCGGGAGATCAAAACCCTCACCTTCCTTTCCCATCCAGAAGACTTCACTCTTTTCCTGATTGATCTTGGAGCCTGATGCTTCAGAATACCGTGATGTCAGAGAGACCACCTCCTCTGCTTCATCCGCCCCGGTGACAATCACTGACACATCGTCCGCATAGGCAACAACCCTCAAAGGCGGCTCACCCGGGAGACCCACTGGTACCCCACACAACATGCCGCTCTCTAGCCTCCTGATGAAAGGGTCGATTGCAAACACATAGAGCAGGGGACTCAGGGGACAACCCTGGCGCACCCCGGAGCCAACCTCAAAGGACTGCCCAACCCAACCATTAACAAGAGGAAAGCTTTCTGCCCCCTTATACAAGACTTTTAACCAATCGACAAAACCACCCGGCAGACCGTACTTACTAAGGAGCAACCACAGGTACTCATGGTTGACACGATCAAAAGCCTTTGCCTGATCTAATGTCAGCAAATACTTTCCCCAGCCTGCAGCCCTGCACCGCTCCAAGGCCTCCCGGACAGCTAAAACCGCTGTGAAGGTGCACCTACCCTGGACCGAACAGTGCTGATGGCGAGAAAGCAAAGACTCTGCTACTGACGATAGGCGCCAGAAAAATATCTTTGCCAGTATCTTTCTATCGACATTAAGAAGGCTGATGGGGCGCCAATTCTCAATCATCGAAGGATCTTTACCCTTTGAAAGAAGAATCACAGCCGAGTGCCTCATGGAAGGGGGAAGTACCCCCTCAGCAAGGCAACTGTTAAAAACCTCTACCAAATGTGGGGCCAGAATAGACTTAAAGGCTTTGTAAAACTCAGCCGTCAAGCCATCCGGTCCAGGTGACTTTTTGATGGCAAGTTGTTCAATTGCCCTCATCACCTCTTCAACTGTGATCTCCTCTGTCAAATTTATCAATGGGACATCTTCATCATTTAGACCTGGAGTAGAGTCCAAAAAGCCTTCCATCTTGTCACGGTCAAGCTCTTTCCTCCCAAGAAGGTCAGCATAAAAGGACCTCACGACCTCCAGAATCCCTGACCTGGACTTTGTCAAGGAACCTGTACTGTCTTTAAGGCCAACGACCGTTTTAACAGCTACACCTTGTTTGCAGTTCTGGTAAGGGTCAGGCGAGTGGTACTTCCCATAGTCCCTCTCCAGAACCAAAGAGGCATGCCGGTCATATTGACACTTCCTGAGAAGGAGTTTCACTTCGGAGATTTCCCCAGGATCTCCACCTCTCGAGACAAGAATATCCAGCTTCCTCCGTAAACGTTGGTAGGTCATGTATTTATTAAACTGTTTTCTATTGGCTAGGCCCCTGAAGAATCCAGCGATCCTCTTTTTGGTCAGCTCCCACCACTCAGCCTTGCTGCTACAAAAGTCCAGGATGGTCACCTGTGCCTGAAAGAATTCCTCAAAGGATTGTCTAACATGTTCTTCCTTGAGTAGAGTCGAATTCAATCTCCAGATGCCCTTACCCCTCTGAGGGGCGTCTGAAGCATTCAGGACCACAGATAGCATACAGTGATCAGAGAACTCTACTGCCTGCACCACTGGGGGTGAGAAAGCAGAGGTCTCCTTCAAAAAAAACCTATCTATTCTACTCTGACTATTACCTCGATGAAAGGTGAACCCAGTGTCATCCGGGAGGTGCTTAATGTGCACATCCACAAGACCAGCATCCCTAACCATACTATTTAAAAAAACGCTATCATATCCCAGCCTGTCCTTGAAGTCCTTCCTGTCCTTAGGCCTAGTTACTGTATTAAAGTCACCTCCAAAGACCACTTGCCGGGATGTAAAAAGAAATGGCTTGATCCTTGTAAAAAGGCATTTCCTGTCCCACTTTGTGTGCGGCCCATAGACATTAATTAGGCGCAGGTCCTGCCCTCCCACAAGGACGTCTAAGACCATACATCTCCCAATCTCCACCTCAATAACCCGCCGGATAGTTACCATGCCGGTTTTAAACAACACCGCCACACCGCCGTAAGGCTCGGCCGCAAGAGACCAGTAAGATGGACCATACCTCCACTCTCTCTTGGCCATATGAATATCTGCCAAGGAGGTGAGCCTAGTCTCTTGCAAAAATAAAATTTCAGCATCTAATTGGCTGAACAAAAAGAAGGCCATAGAACGAGCTCTTACTGACTTAATGCTGGCGACATTTATTGTCACCACTTTTAACGGAGGGGGAACCGCCATTTGGGTTATTGGGTGGATTGCTTCTTAGCTCCCCTCTGCTGCTCATCACCAGAAGCCTCTCTCTTTCTTGAGGCCGCCTCAAACTCCATCTCAGAATCAGAACTTCGCTCCGAAGAAGCTCCAGATGAGGAAATCTCCCACTTAGAGGACCTATAACGGTTGGAGACAGGCACTGGAGCCTGTTCCGTCCTCACCACCTGCTTCTTCCGCTTCCCAACCTTCCTTCTCTCCTCCAGGTACTGCAGGTCAGCTTCAGAGATGCCCTTATCTCCTGTTTTTTTCTTTGAAGTCTTTACAGAAGACTCCTTTAGAGAGGCAGAAGCGACCTTTTTAAAACCCACTACCACTCCTGGTGGGGGGGTTACTCCCTTTGAATCTGACTTAGGAGGGGTAGACTCCTGGGGGGTAACTGACTCGGGGGGCACAGACTTGGAAGGTTCTGACACAAGAGGAGGGGATACAGTAGGCTGGGGGGACACAGAGACAGATACAGAAGGAATACTTACAGACACAGGAGGGGTGGCCACAGGAACTGGAGAGGGATCCTGAGCAGGACCAGGGGAGTCAGTCACCGCAGAGGAGGATGGTACACCAGGGGCATCACCCTCCATCCTGTCCAGCCTTGACAAGTCATCTAGTACCTCCTTCTCCATATTGTGCCAGGCTTCAGGACATCTGCTGTAGGGGTGGCCAAGGCGCAGGCACAGGTTGCACCTGATCATCTCGGTGCAGTCCTTGGCCATATGACCCTGACCCCGACACACTGAACATATCAAGGCTGAACAGGAAGAGCTCAAATGCCCCTTTTCTCCACAGCGGTGACACAGCTTCGGCTGACCAGGGTAGAAAATAGTCATCCTATCCCTCCCTATAAAAGCTGAGGAGGGCAGGTGACGGACAACATTCCCATCCCTGGCCAACCTGACTGTAACCGACCAACCCCCAGTCCAGATGTTACGTTCATCAAGGATTTTGCTGGGCTTAGTCAAAACCTCACCATAGTTCCTTAACCAGACCTCTAGGTCCCGAGCAGGAACACTCTCATTGGTGAGTATGATGGTTATCTTTTTCACCGTTGACCTTTGCGAAACCGCAACTGGGGCCAGACCTTCCCATTCAGGTCTTGACCTGCACCGAGCCTCATATCGCTCCCAGAACAGGTCAAGACCCTCTGGCCTGGTGAAACTAATGGTATAATCCCGTGTCCCAGCTACATGTATAAAGGCATACAGGTCATTTGCCCCAAAACCCATCTCCAAAATCAAATCCACCACTGCACGCCGTGCTGGAGGGATCGCACCACCTTCCCATTTGAGAATTACCACATTTCTTCTCGGACCCCCAGCAGAAGCCAGAGATCCAAGACCAGATCCCGGGGTGCCCAAAGTGGTAGGCTGCAGGGGGAAACCCTGCTTGGGGGCGGAGCCACCAGGAGCAGAGCGTACCACCTGAGCAAACGTGGGTTTATCAGGGCCAAGGCCCCACACTGAAGTCACAGTAGTCTGTACATTATTATTATTTGCTTGGACTGAGCTGGGACGATTGTCCATCACACTTGTACAATTGCTATCAGTCACACACACGTTCAATTTCCCATCAGGAATAGTCACAGTTGCTGCAATACCAGCTGTCTCCTGATGCTGCACTGTAGAGTCTCCAGCAGCTGTGGGGCAAACAGGTTTAGACTCAGCCAAAGGAGAGTTAATAGGCTCTGCTGACACCGGTAGTTCCTTTTCAGAAATGTCATTTTTTAAATGCAGCTCTTGCTGCGCTGCAGCATTAGCAGGTACAACATTGCTACACATAGCATTAGAAACTTGAGTGTCACTGGGCACACTTTCAACATTGCTCATGGTGTTAGATGACACAAAAACAGATTCATCCCCTGCTTGGGGCTTGACATTATCAGGCACATTGTCTGTTATGTCCTCATCACCAAACGCCAGCTGATCCCCCCGCACAGGAGACTCCATTACCTGGATGGCCCTGAGCATGCCTCCTGAGTCCTGGGAAGGCATGGGGCTGCTTACCTCTACCTGAGGGGGCAGGAGGTCAGAACTGGGGGTCTCCTCCTCCACCTCCATCTTTGTCATCCTCGCAAACCTTTTTTCATTGTAAAACTTTTCCTTAAATGGCCCATCTCTTCCTTCCATGATGGACACAATGGTCTCCTGATGTTCAACCCGGATCTTGGCCAGTTGGATCTCCGGATCCATGGACCCTCGTTTCTGGCTATGCAAGCCCTCACGCTGCCTTCTCAGGCGCTTCAGCTCCGCTCTCAGTTTATAGAGCTTGTCTCTTTCTCTATTCAGGGCTTTAATCCCGGCCACCACTCGCTCCTGAATTGCCTCTGAGCCTTCATCCTTACCAGGGGCAGAAAGATCACAAGCCATGGTTTGTACAGATGAAGGCATGTCACCTGATGGCCCAGGAGATGGCTGGGAGCTTCCAGCAGGAGAGGCCCTGCTGGCCTCCATGGCTTCCCCAGAAAGGGGCCAGGAGAGCTGGGATAGATTTCCTCACCAGTCCCCTCTCACACGGATCAGCAGCAGCTCCAGACAGACAGCCTCCTCCTGACACACCTGTGCTCCAATGATGGGTGGGGCACTATTCCTCCCACTGACACCAATGATGGGGCACTATTCCTCCCACTGACACCAATGATGGGGCACTATTCATCCCACTGATACCAATGATGGACACTATTTACCTCGCTGACACCAAAGATGGGGCACTATTTCTCCCATTAATACCAACTATGGGACACTATTCCCCCTACTGACACAAAAGTTGGGACACTATTCCTCCCACTAATACCAACAATGGATCGCTGTTCCTCCTTCTGACACCAATGATAGGGCACTCTTCCTCCAGATGACACCAATGATGGGGCACTTTTCCTTCCACTGACACCAATGATGGGGCACTATTCCTTCCACTGACACCTATGATGGGGTATTATTCCTCCCACTGACACCAATGATGGGGCACTATTCCTTCCGCTGACACCAATAATGGGGCACTATTCCTCCCACTGACACCAATGATGTGGCACTAGTCCTCCCACTGACACCAATGATGGGGCACTATTCCTTCCACTGACACCAATAATGGGGCACTATTCTTCCCACTGAAGACAATGATGGGGCACTATTCCTCCTACTCACACCAATGATGGGGCACTATTTCCCCTCTGCTGACCACCAAGCCTAAGGCACTGTTTGCTCTCACTGACACTAGGACGTTTTCTACTCCCACTGGCCACTGTCTGCCCATAAGAAATGTTCACTGTTAGGGCTTGTTCACACAGGTGGTCATGGAGCGGTAACACTGTCACCGAACCCGAACCCTTTTAAGTGTATGGGGCTGCGCCACCTCCCAATTGTGTATAATGCATGTGGTTGCAGCGCAGTGGTTCCACATTTACCGGGTTAAAACATGTGGTGAGGAGGTTACTGTTGTGCCTTTAGTTATCCTTTGAGGTGCCTCAAGTGACCTTTCTGATTACAGAACAGTCGCAGTGTTGGGATTATTTACTTTGCATTTTCATACAGATGAGCAGACACATTTTTCACCAACACATGGATGTCAAGCAGCGGGTACAATGCAGCTGTGCCTGGATAATAAACAGAAGACCCTCCGAAGGAGAATGGAGCTCCCTGTATAAAGCTTCCTGTTTACCTGGTGTGTACCTTTAAGGGCTGGAAAATGTATTCCGGAGGAAGTGAATGTGTTCAGATATGTCATTATCAAATCATTTCTTATTGGAAGAACGGAACAGCAAGACGCAGCATAAATTATCCTTCCTCTAGACGTCTTTTTGTAAAGCAGCTTTTGTCATTGACTGAGCCGGGAATACAGAAGAGGGACACTGATTTCCATACATTATCTATCTATCTATCTATCTATCTGTCTGTCTGTCTGTCTGTCTGTCTGTCTGTCTGTCTGTCTGTCTGTCTGTCTGTCTGTCTGTCTGTCTGTCTGTCTGTCTGTCTATCTATCTATCTATCTATCTATCTATCTATCTATCTATCTATCTATCTATCTATCTATCTATCTATCTATCTATCTATCCACGTTCAATATTAAGTTGACCCACCCTTTGCAGCCATAATAGCTTCAACTCTTCTGGGAAGGCTGTCCACAAGGTTTAGGAGTGTGTCTATAGTTACATAGTAGGTGAGGTCGAAAAAAGACACAAGTCCATCAAGTCCAACCTATGTGTGTGATTATGTGTCAGTATTACATTATATATCCCTGTATGTTGCGGTCGTTCAGGTGCTTATCTAATAGTTTCTTGAAACTATCGATGCTCCCCACTGAGACCACCGCCTGTGGAAGGGAATTCCACATCCTTGCCGCTCTTACAGTAAAGAACCCTCATAGTTTAAGATTAAACCTTTTTTCTTCTAATTTTAATGAGTGGCCACGAGTCTTGTTAAACTCCCTTCTGCGAAAAAGTTTTATCCCTATTGTGGGGTCACCAGTGCGGTATTTATATATTGAAATCATATCCCCTCTCAAGCGTCTCTTCTCCAGAGAGAATAAGTTCAGTGCTCGCAACCTTTCCTCATAACTGATATCCTCCAGACCCTTTATTAGCTTTGTTGCCCTTCTTTGTACTCCCTCCATTTCCAGTACATCCTTCCTGAGGACTGGTGCCCAGAACTGGACAGCATACTCCAGGTGCGGCCGGACCAGAGTCTTGTAGAGCGGGAGAATTATCGTTTTATCTCTGGAGTTGATCCCTTTTTAATGCCAATATTCTGTTTGCTTTGTTAGCAGCAGCTTGCCATTGCATGCCATTGCTGAGCCTATCATCTACTAGGACCCCCAGGTCCTTCTCCATCCTAGATTCCCTCAGAGGTTCTCCCCCCAGTGTATAGATTGCATTCATATTTTTGTCACCCAAATGCATTATTTTGCATTTTTCTACATTGAACCTCATTTGCCATGTAGTTGCCCACCCTATTAATTTGTTCAGGTCTTTTTGCAAGGTTTCCACATCCTGCGGAGAAGTTATTGCCCTGCTTAGCTTAGTATTGTCTGCAAATACAGAGATTGAACTGTTTATCCCATCCTCCAGGTCGTTTATGAACAAATGAAATAGGATTGGTCCCAGCACAGAACCCTGGAGAACCCCACTACCCACCCCTGACCATTCTGAGTACTCCCCAGTCTATGGGAATGTGTTTCCACCAAAAATCTCTCTGTGTATTGCCTCTATTCTCACTTGCCTGTACTTTGTATAGATTTTTTATTGGTTTCCTCTGAGGTGTCACGTGGACCTCCTATAGAAGGATTGCCCACAACTCCCCCCCTCTGCTCCTCTTCTACTCCTGCTGTTCCTTCTCAGTATATTCCCAATATATTGGCCCCTATGTGGGCCTAGACCCAGGAAGAAGTCCTTCCAGTTCCAATCAGTTCATCAACAATTTGGCAGCGTTCTGCGCCTTGTGTTTTGCCAGCAACTATTTACCGGGTTTCCATTCAGCGACAGAATTACAAAAACAGATTTGTCCAACCAGCTGTGCGCAGGATCTTCAGAAAATCCCTGCTTCGCCTCTGCACAACCTGGAACGAGCTGTGTCCAATTCCATTATCATCCCTCTCCACAAATGATCGTTTCCATCATTTATTAATACAGACTACTGGCTGGCGGAGATAATTATTATTTTATGTAGCACAATTATTTCATGTAATTCTCTTTTGTGCTACATAAGAGGGTGAGCCATACCAATACATAGAAACACATTCACACGATAAGTGGTTTGTTATTATTTGTCAGGAATATTTAGGTATTCATTGGCTGATGAGGATTTTAAGGTCACAAACATTTACAGAGGAAAAGCACTTGAAAAACTGATGAATCCCATCGAAAAAGTGATCCCAAATGTTTCATATAAAACGATCAATTTACCTTTTAAAAAATGGGAGGGGGGTAATTATCTATTGACTGGTGGACAGACAAGGCTACTTGGAGGCCACACAGGCTGACAAAGTTATGACCTTTCAGCTCTGGCAAGGAGAGAATACAAGTGCATAGCAGCAAACATACCTATCCTTGTGAAGGAGGGCTGCAGTAACATACCAATTTATAAATGGATACTCAGATTAGGTAGTGATGTAGGGCCCTGGTGCACAACCTTCAACCCGAGGGCCACATGCAGCCCTTAGGCACTTTTTCTGCGGCCGGCCTGGGTCCCTGCACACACTAATCTGTTTCCCAATTGCCCCGCTATAGTCGTGATCTCTAGCAGCCTCATGTAATATGTCTTCAGTCTGTGACTGTCTCCTGAAGCAAATTTCCAGACTCCAACAACTCCAATATATGTTCGCAGTCTCTAACCACCTCCTGTATTTTATCCACAATCTCTGACCATCTACTGTGTTATATCCAAAGTCTCTGACCATCTCTGATATCATCTCTGCAGTCTCTGATCATCTCTTGTATCATGTCTGCAGTCTCTGACCCTCTCCTGTATCATGTCTGCAGTCTCTGATCATCTCTTGTATCATGTCTGCAGTCTCTGACCATCTCCTGTATCATATCTGCAGTCTCTGACCATCTCTTGTATCATGTCTGCAGTCTCTGACCATCTCTTGTATCATGTCTGCAGTCTCTGACCATCTCCTGTATCATGTCTGCAGTCTCCGATCATCTCTTGTATCATGTCTGCTGTCTCTGACCATCTCCTGTATCATGTATGCTGTCTCTGACCATCTCCTGTATCATATCTGCAGTCTCTGACCATCTCTTGTATTATGTCTGCAGTCTCTGACCATCTCTTGTATCATGTCTGCAGCCTCTGACTATCTCTGGTATACATGACCTCGCCACATCGATCTCCCTGCTGGCACAGTGTAAGAGAAGTGTATACTTACCGGCAGAGGTCTTTCCCATCTTGATTCCCATGATTATGCTGAGGGCATGTAGTGGCAGAAAAGAACTACTTTGGAGAGAACTCTTGATTACTGAATATGAATACTGTAACATCTTCTGCAGCCCCCTGTTACATCTTCATGCCCCTTTACAGTGCAGTCCCCATCACATCTTCATGCCCCTTTACAGTGCAGTCCCCATCACATGTTCGTGCCCCTTTACAGTGCAGTCCCCATCACATCTTCGTGCCCCTTTACAGTGCAGTCCCCATAACATCTTCGTGCCCCTTTACAGTGCAGCCTCAGTTACATCATCATGCCCTTTTACAGTGCAGCCCCCGTTACATCTTCTTGCCCCTTTACAGTGCAGCCCCTGTTACATCATTGTGCCCCTTTACAGTGCAGCCCCTGTTACATCATCATGCCCTTTTACAGTGCAGCCCCCGTTACATCTTCTTGCCCCTTTACAGTGCAGCCCCCGTTACATCATTGTGCCCCTTTACAGTGCAGCCCCCGTTACATCATTGTGCCCCTTTACAGTGCAGCCCCTGTTACATCTTCTTGCCTCCTTACAGTGCAGTCCCCATTATATCTTCTTGCCCCTTTACAGTGCAGCCCCCATTACATTATCATGCCCCTTTACAGTGCAGCCCCCGTTACATCTTCTTGCCTCCTTACAGTGCAGTCCCCATTATATCTTCTTGCCCCTTTACAGTGCAGCCCCCATTACATCATCATGCCCTTTTACAGTGCAGCCCCCGTTACATCTTCTTGCCCCTTTACAGTGCAGCCCCCGTTACATCA
This sequence comes from Lithobates clamitans, assembly GCA_037952925.1. NCBI lineage: Eukaryota > Metazoa > Chordata > Amphibia > Anura > Ranidae > Lithobates > Lithobates clamitans. Next base: position 1,887,517 of record JBBGZY010001366.1, on the reverse strand, counting down.
TTGTGCCCCTTTACAGTCCAGCCCCCGTTACAGTACATCATTGTGCCCCTTTACAGTCCAGCCCTCGTTATATCATTGTGCCCCTTTACAGTGCAGCCCCCGTTACATCTTCTTGCCTCCTTACAGTGCAGTCCCCATTATATCTTCTTGCCAATTTACAGTGCAGTCCCCATTAGATCTTTACAGTGTAGCCCCATTACATCATCGCGCCCTTTTAATGTAAAGGGGACTGAACAGTAAAGGGGCAGTGTAAGGTAAAGGGGGGCTGTGAAAGGGAACGGAGGACACTGTGGGACTGCTTTAAAGGGGGAACTATAATGTAAAGGAGGACTATGGACACTGTAAAGGGGGGTTGTGGTGTGAAGGGGGGGCTAGGGGCATACTCCGTGAATATCCAGTCCACCCCCCCCCCCCTCCGGTCCTCGGGAAAAATTGGCTGCCATGAAACTGGTCCCCGATAGTACCAAAAAGGTTGAGGACCCCTGCTTTACAAGTCTGCGGGGATGTAGAAAAAACTGAAAATATTTCAACATCATATGCAGGTTATAACTTTATGTAAAATAATCCCCTCGGTATATTGTGTGGGCCTTGCACCCTTCCCCATTATAAAAAGCATTGAATACATTAACAAAGGAAAGAAATGATTTTTCTTTCTACTTTTTTTTTATACTATTTTTATAGTTAACTCTTTTACAAAATTGTATGTCTATCTGAGCTTGCCATCCCCTACACCATAGTGCAGTCAGGGACGTTTTGTATTGGGTTTTTATGACGGCGATCAGCCCTCGTGAATAGACCTGGAACATTCAGTCTTCTTTTTCATGCCTCGGCTGCTTTCACGGCTGTGCATTATATTAGGTGAAGCAATCTGAACCTTTTGTAAGGATTTAACTCGAAATTCTCATCCAGATTTACTGACATCGGTGCTGTTTTTTTTTTTTTTTTTTTTCATTGGGATAATAAAATCTCTCTGGTTTCTTTGTGTGCCACCTGAGCGACATTTGATCACCAAGAACTGAACAAGAAAGATTAAAGTTCTGCTGAGTTGACCGGTATCAGTTGCAGCATATTCAGTTGGCTATTTAGGACTCTTGGCGCAGAATCTGAATGTTGTATAATGGAGCAGGCCAGAAGGGGCCACTCCAGATGTGGACACGATGTCTGCTGGCGATATTTGGGTAATAATGTTTCGAAATGAAATGGGTTCCTGCTTGTACTTGTAACCCATCTATGGACATGAATGTATTTACATATTATTATCACAACAGAGACTCTGAAGTTAAAAGGGTTGTAAACCCTCTCATATACCCAGTGAAGTGAATAGCCTCAGATACAGAGGTGAAACAATTCATCCAACATAAGTTTATCTGTGGTCTATTCTTTTGTACATCCCTTCAAAAGTGTTGATTTTAGTTAAAATCCTTCTGCATTTTTCAGTATCACAGAGGAGGGGGTGGAGAGCTGCAGTTACAGCTCTTATACACTGCGTGAGAGCTGATTGGAGCAAAGGAACACACACCCCCTCCACACACTGCAGAACTGTGTTCTGAATGGACAAGCTGAGTGCTGAGCTCTCCTCCCCATCACAAATGTTATCTCATGTGTAGGGAAAACTTCTCAGAAGTGACTCATGCTGATAACAGAGGAACGAAGCACCGGAAAGAAACAACACTTAGAGCTTTGGAGAGAGACAAGAAAACATTGCAGATACACTATATTACCAAAAGTATTGGGATGCCTGCCTTTACATGCACGTGAACTTTAATGGCAAGGTTTCTAATTTCATTTCTTATTAAAATGTAGGTTTTAATGCTGTGTATTTGAAAATGCATTTCTATTGTTGGTATAGATGTACAGCTATTCTATTTAAATGTATGTAAAACACTTTTGTAAACAATACATTTTCTTATATTTTACCTTTTTTGAGGTGTTTCTCATAAAAATCCCGTGGGCTATCAATAGTTGTTGTGCATGTACCAATTGGGACTGAGACACACCCTCTTTCTCTTACCCATCTCATACCAGCTCTTCTCTTGCTGACCTCACAAATGCTTTTCAGGAAGAATGGTCAAACATTCCCATAGACACACTACTAAACCTTGTGGACGGCCTTCCCAGAAGAGTTGAAGCTGTTATAGCTGCAAAGAGGGTGGGCCAACTCAATATTGAACCCTACGGACTAAGACTGGGATGCCATTAAAGTTCATGTGCGTGTAAAGGCAGGTGTCCCAATATTTTTAGTAATATAGTGTATATGTGCTTTGTTTAGATTTCATGACTGAAGTTTACAACAAATTTAAGTTTCAGTCAGTTCCTAACAAGAGCACTTCTTTACATTAGGAAACTGTAAGGCAGCCAAGGCCTCAGATATAAAAAAAATAGGAGGAGGGAAGTTGTGATTTCAGTGCTTTTATTGTGAGCTTTGAAGATTAATTTTTCCACAATGTCTACAGCTACAGAAGTTTTAGATATCATATATTCCTTTTTTTGGAATATGCAAATACCTTAATGTGGAAGTATCATTATTCTATGAACATTGCACAGCCACATAATGCACGGTCCATGATAAATGCATAGCACCATGTTTGAATTTTTTACGTGCTTCAGATGTCCAGCAATCAGAACTAGAAACTGTAAAACATTTACCAGCGACACCATGCAACTCATGTTGTCACTTAGCCCACAAGACATAGATAGCAAGGAGGGCAGGCCAAGCGACACCATGAGTTGTCACTGGTAAATTTCTGGCAGTTTCCATTGCTAATTTCTGGACAACCGGAGTGTGGAGAGATGTCTAAATGGGGCTATGTTTTTATTAATGTACATGTGTTTTATGGCTGTTTAATGTTCATAGAATGTTTAACCTCTTGGCATCGGCATGCAAATATGTGTCTTCTCGGCGGGTGGGCCTTGGTGCCGAGTGGCCGCAAAGTTTGCATGCATTAGTGCTTTTGGCACAGTTACCAGCGGCTAATGGAAAGCTCCCGATTGCTACTACTGATTTATGACCTGGACTGAAGGCCTCATTTATCTTTCTCTCTCTCTCAGTCTGGTTTCTATGATCTAGGCTGAAGGCTTCAGACATCTATGTCCCCTTCAACACTGGTCTCTAAGATTAAGGCTGAAGGCCTCACACATCTGTGTACCCTCAGCCTGGTCTCTATGATTTAGGTCGAAGGCCTCACACATCGGTGTACCCTCTACCTGGTCTCTATGATTTAGGTCGAAGGCCTCACACATCTGTGTACCCTCATCCTGGTCTCTATGATGTAGGTCGAAGCCCTCACACATCTGTGCACCCTCACCCTGGTCTCTATGATCTAGGTCGAAGGCCTCACACATCTGCGTACCCTCAACCTGGTCACTATGATCTAGTTTTAAGGCCTCACACATCTACGTCCCCCTCAGCCACTACTCACGTCCCATTCCTTTTGATAGCTCCAATGAAGGCTTAGACATCTGCATGCTTAGGAACTTTACATAAGACGTCTCATAGGCAGAACATACCATTTTTTTTGGTAAGTTAGGCACTTAACTTTAACAACTGGTTGATGTTTAACAGTCTTTGTCCACTTACAACTCTTAAGCTCCTTAAAAAGCACTATCCTTGGCTCCATGATCCCCTCATAACAGACAGAGAGCATCACTGCAAACTCACACGGCTGGCCTTGTTTACTCTTTCTACTTTAAAAGGGATCTTTCCTCCTCAACTGTCACTGCTGAACGACCTCAACAAAGGATTCCTTCTCATGATTGGAGGACTCTTTCAACCAAGCAGAGAACAGAAATTCTGGGATTAACGGTTTACTAAATCTAAGACATGGGCAAATATTTTGGATTGGTTGGCTCATCAGTTGGCGCCAACTTTTCACCTAATGGCCCCATTACCAGTTTTATTGAATCCTGCATAAGGGGCAGGGTACATTTTGGCATAGGTTTCTTAAACATTTCTGTTGGATTTAGGACACAGTGTTTACATTTCAATTTGTATTGTATGTCATTACTGCAGTTACAACACTAATGCTTGTCACATTGCCATACATGATAAAAAATGTGGTTTCATTCCTATTTTTTTTTTTTTTTTAGAATGCTGGCATTCCTTCAACCACAATGTCAGACCCAAAGTCAGTATGTGTGTCATTGGATGAAGTGGTTTCCAACTGCGCCAACAGCCAGGACACCCCACTTCTTAATGGACATTTAAAAAAGGTGGACAACCACCTAACGGAGGCTCAGCGCTTCTCCTCTCTGCCCAGGAGGCCTGCCGTGAACATCGATTTCAAGGATCTATCATTCTCAATCCCTGAGGGGCCATGGTGGAAAAAGAAAGGTAAGGCAGTTCATAATATTTTGGCAAAAAAAAAATAAATGCATACTTCTAAGCAGAATGCCAGGTCTTGTTCCACTGTCTTGTATAGGGTCTTGAGATATCCGTTGGCTCAAAGAGAAATTATTACAGATCGGTGGTTGCCAGGGGGGCACATGGAATGCTATATTTAGAATGCTTCTGAAGCCATTTTTTTAGGTTTTTGACAGAGTAGTGAGTAATTAAACCTATTTTTCTTTTGTTGTCTGTTCCTTGTCTATCTATCTATCTATCTATCTATCTATCTATCTATCTATCTATCTATCTATCTATCTATCTATCTATCTATCTATCTATCTATCTATCTATTTTATTTTTCTCTTTCAATTTGTGTATCTGTGATGAGCCCACAATAAATGCAAGTTTTAACATTTTTACATTTCTACTTATAGTTTATACTTACACATGGCTTCTTTCTCTGAGAATAGGTGCAGATACACCCCTCCCCCGCTTATGAGTCACACCTTCTCTCCACCCCCTACCCACCTCAGAGCACTATCCCTCGGTTCCTCCCCCTACCCACCTCCCAGTACAACAGCCCCATTTAGAGAATACATAACCAAGTATCATTTTGAGATGCTAAGTAATTTGTATGGAATTTGTTAATGATAACAAGAAATACAGTAAAATATATCCCCCTCCAGCAACAAAAGATCCCCCGAGCAACAATATTCTAGTGCGTCGGGATCCTACGGGGTAAATGACCATGCTATATCTAGATGCCACTCAACTCAACTCTCAACTCAACAATAGATCCTACTAGCAACAATATATCCCCCCTAGCAACAATATATCCACCTCCCTGAAACAAGAGGCCCCCCAGCAACAATAGATTCACCCTAGCAACAATAGACCTCCACCAGTAACAATAGAACTTCCAGCAGCCAGCAACAATAGACCCCTCCTTCAACAGTGGATCCCCCCCAGCAAGAATTAACCCCCCATCAACAATAGATCCACTACCAGCAACAATAAACCTCTCCTGGCAACAATAGACCCCCCTGCAAAAATAGATCCCCCCACCCACCAACGACAATAGACCTTCCAGCCCACACCAGCACCCCTTGCTCTTACTTACATTATGTGCTGGAGGTACCGGAACTGCGTTCCCCCATGTTCCTTCTGGAAAAAAAGCCCTGTACTTACATAATTATTCTATACTTGTGGTAGACATACAGTATATGCTTGTTACTTGCTATACTTTCTGCTAAGTAAGTTAGCACAGTAATTCATTCAGTAATTCATCCAACTGTTTATTAGTGAGTCTTCATCGGTTTACATTGAGCTTGTCTGCGGTCTGCATTGTAAAGTGTAAAAGCAGAATGTCAGCAGAACAGGACTGGCAATGAGGCAAGTGCCTGGAATCCCTCCAGTTGACTTTCTGTAATAACATTGTATAAGGTAAATAGACAAGGCTTATGCCCTGTACACACGACCGGTTTTGCCGTCGGAAACAACTCTGAAGGTTTTTCCAAGGAGTTCCGACGGAATTCCACTCAAGCTGTCTTGCATACACGCGGTCACACCAAAGTCTGACCGTCCAGAACGCGGTGATGTACAACACGTACGACGGGACTAGAAAAAGGAAGTTCAATAGCCAGTAGCCAATAGCTTCCGTCTCGTACTTGCTTCAGAGCATGCGTCGTTTTTGGTACGTCGGAACAGCATACAGACGAGCGGTTTTCCAGATAGGAATTAGTTCCGTCGGAAAAATTTAGAACATGTTCTCTCTCTAAGTCCGTCTAAATTTTCGATGGAGAAAGTCCGATGGGGCATATACACGGTCGGAATATATAATGAAAAGCTCCCATCGGACTTTTTCTGACGGACATTCCCCTCGTGTGTACGCGGCATTAGTTGAACTCCTGGAGGAGTTGCCTTCTTCCAGCAGTTTGTGATCTGTTTCTGTTATGATTACCCCAGTGCAGTACAGCAAAGAAGTGTACATTTATGGCTCCTGAAATTGCAAGCAGTAAATAAAGCAGGTATGTGGAGCAGATACCATCCTTGTTGTTCTCAGTCCTGGTCTGCAAATAAGTGTCTCTACACTGAGGTTTCTCAACCTTTTTTCAGTCAAGGCACCTTTTAAAATTCTGCACAATCTTGAGGCACCCCATTCTAAAATGTAAAAAAAAACTAGACAAACGTTTTTTCATAATGCATCATTATCCACACTTAAAGGACACCCAGCGTGATTTACTCTTTCAAAGCAAGTAGAGCTTTGCACACTGGTAATAACTAATATTCCAGCATTTCTCCTCTCCCTCAGTTTCTTTCCCTCTCTCAGCTAATGTGACCCCAGTGCTTTTGGAGACAAGGATGCTCAACGTCCTCCTTATCAACCAATAACATCATTGGTTGTTGGGGTGCCAGCCACTGGAAGGTTGCAATGGTGCACAATGAAAATCTGTGGCATTGTGTAACTAAAAGGCAAGCATGATCCACCCGCTGGCTTGTATGCAATTTTTAGGCATTTTGCTAAGGCACCCCTGAAGAAACCTGAAGGCACCCTGGTTGAAATAGGCTGCTGTAGAGTACAGACTGCAGAGAAGCTGAATGTAAACAGAACATTGTTTTCACTAGTCTGGACCCATGGCGACATCTCTCAAAGTATGTCTACTTTGACCTCACTGGTTACATGCCTGTTCCAGGGGAGTTCTGAAATCAGAGCATAAGGAATGACTCCCGGGCCATTGGCATTTTCAGAAGAAATTCATTATTAGCAGCCTCCAAACTTCTTTTGGCAAAAGGTTTAATTCAGAGGGTACTTATCCAAACATAGCAAGTAGTCTTTGATTTTACCAGTAACTGAGTCTGCACCCTTTAAAATTTGATTCCAGTCTACGAAATGTTTACATGCCTTGCTCAAGGAGGCAGGTCCTCTTTATGCAGACAATTCAGAACATCTAACTCGTTTTTCCTGTTCTGCTTCCTGCCTCATTTTCCAGGCATGAAAATAAATGATTCATAGCAGGCACTGTCTTGTACACTCAGGAGACCCTATGGTGATGTTTTGCTATGTCAGTGCCTTTTTTTTCCTCCAGATCATTTCTGTGTCCCACAAGGGACCAGGAGGAACGTCACTGATGAGGGGGTGGTGCTGACTTTCCTTACGCAGACACATATTTTCCTGAATAGTCCTGGAGGATTATTTTTTTTTTTATGGAATTTTCTTTTTATTTTATTGACTTTCTTGTCAATCCCCACCTAACCTCTGTGGTGGTGTGGTAGAACACCATTGGTCCTGTTCAAGATGGAAAGGTCATCTTTGAGCATTTCGGGGAGTTTGCAAGAGATCTTCTTCTATAGTAGTGACCTGGTGATCAGTGTACAGTACCTTCATCTTTCATGGGTTTTCCTGTAATTCTATCAGATGGCGTATTATGTCACTTCCAGAGCTAAGATAAATCTCCTGATAAGATGGTTGTCCGATTGCTCTATTTTAAAATTAAATATGATATTTGGGCAAACTCAAAATCTTGGACTCCATACCCACTTCGGGCTGCGAACCCCCTCACCCTGGAGGAGTGTTAACTACTCCCATCCTGTGATGGTCATGATACCACCTAGTGATCAACTTTTAAGCTACAGTGCCCTCTGCACTCATTATCCATGTGTCTTTGTGAAGACTACATAGGCTAAAACTTTATGTTCGGATTAGGCTAAATTTTACACATTTGTAAGCGAAACATTATTCGATGTGTAATTTTGTTACCTCTCTTACCGACAAATCCATGGTATGAGATAAAGGTACCCTTATCATTTACACTTCCCAGTTCCGTTATGTATGTATGTTCATCTCTGACCTACCGGGATGTTTTTGCTCCTATCGGTTGAACATTATTCATTTTGATATGGTTTATTGTATGATTTTTTATTTTTTTTCTTGGCTGTTTGCCAACCTATTCTATACATGTTATCCAATGATGTTTTCAAATCAATCACTTACCGCTTTTCATTACTCACCCTTTGATGTATTTTGAAAAATGTGAATAAAAAATTCTTATAAAAAAAAATAAAAATTGAATATGATATTAAAGTGACCCTGTCACTACAGGGTTCAAAGATGAAGTGTTGAAGTGCAGAGTTCCTCTGACAAAGTGCTGTCCCGACTCCAATGTCACTACACACTATAACTGATGTAGGTTGCATTAGGAGGGACGTGCTGACCCTGCGCCTACTTCACCAGTCCAGTGTCCTCTGTTACCTGACTCCCAGTAACAGAATAGGGTCCCGCCGAGCACATAGCAGGGACCTCATGTGTGCTCATGAACTCCTTTCTTCCCGTACCTCACAATCAGGCCTTGTATCTCCGTAATGCTGGGGATGGAGCCAGAGCACGACCCCCTCGCTATCGGAAGACCTGTCACCTGAACAGGTACGTGCCAAAGGACTGGTTGTTTTACATGTTCCTTCACTTGGTTAACCATAGCAACCACCTCCTTTACCTTGACTTGCTGAGGTAACCTTTTGTAGCGATGTTACTCTTACCCCATAGTGCTTTTATGGACACAGGTTCATTAGACTACGCCAGAACCCAACATGCACCCCGTTGAATAACTTCAGACCTGGCAGTTGAAACAATTTTACTGTTGAAACAGCATGACGGGTAAAAGTCCTTCTCCTATCTAACCCTAACAGTGGCTGCCCCTGCATACCTGCACAGGTAGAGTACTTTGGTCCATAGATGGAGAGTCCAGAAAGGCAGTATCCTGACGAGTTAGCGTTACCTCGAGTGGACAAGTCCCAGCGGCCCCTTTATTCTCTCACTTCATTTGTAACTGTAGCCCCCTTGGGGATCCGGGCCCCTCTCCCTTTTATAACACTCAGGACAGGAGGCCGGGTCAAAGAAAGCCCACAAACTGTAAAAATTTTATCCCCTTCCCCCTGACATGGGCAGCCAAAACTAACAAAGTGGCTCACAGTAGGCAACCAGCCTAATTTCAATCCATCTATGGCCAGCTTAAGTTCTCTAATTAGGGAGTCACTAATACGGCTTTAATTTTGTTTAATGTGCCCCATAGCAAAGCCTTCAAGGGGAACCTTTGTCTCTCTAATTTCCATCTCAAAGAAGGTCCTCCAGTGTGGCAGAATACTAATTGCTAGTAGTTTTCCACAAACTATGTATCTATTACTTTTAATCCCTTGCTGACCCAACATGACTCTTTAAGCCCAAATTTAAAATGCTTCTTGTCATAACTACGTACATTTAAAATGTTGCTTGCCATTAGTATGTACAGTATACTTGAAATGCCCTTTGATTTAAGTATGCATGTTGAAAATGCCCTTTGCCATAAGTGCGGACCTACGTGCGTTCCTAGTTCTCAGACAACCTGCCAAACAGACAAATTGGTCATGGAGTTGTTGTAAGGTTAACTTCCCCATACCAAACTTGGTCTGGACATTAAAAATTGAAGAAAAGCCTAACTATATCTATTCCTAAAAATGCTTTCTCCCCCTTCCTCCTACCCAGCCTGCCTAAAAAAAGGACTGTGTACTTAAAAAAAGGAAGTGCACAGATCTTTTTTAAACAGAATAGGCCAGATAGGTAGGAGAAGGGGGAGGGAATATTTTTAAGAATAGTTATAGTTAGGTTTTATTTCCATTTTAAGAAACTCAGGTCAGGAAGAAGTTGCTCAAATGTTTTTGCTTAGTGCTCTTGCTCTGGGCCCCCTGTGCTTCTGGGCTACATAGCAGTTGCGTGGCTGTTGCTGTTCTCTTTGGACACTGACCCAGACAAGCAAGCCAGCAAATCAGAAGTCCCACATATCACTGGTTGCATACATGCTCCAAGTGCTCCACTGAAAAAAAATAGGGCAATGGTAGATTCCATAATTTGGTGCTCAGGTGTTTCCTTTCATGTTGCAAGTGAGGAAATTGCCAGCAAGAGGTTAACATCAAGGTAAGACGCAATTTCAGAGTTTTGCAGCTAAGAGGTTACAGTATGTTCAGTAAAAGGATGGAATTGTGATTAACTGCTGGACTTTTCAGAACCTTAAAGGAATTCTTTCTCCTGGTAGTGACAGTCAGTCATCTTCTAAAGAATACTATAAATTGTAGGTTTGTACAGAAGGTTATTAAGTCACCTGCTGCCTAGATGTCGCCTCACCAGATAATGGTGCTAAGTATAGTATTCCTTCCAATGATTAGAGCTTGTAGGCTTTTAATAGGAGTGATGAATCAGAGAGAGATGCAAGCTGTGAGCATGCTGTGTCGTCTCGCAGCTTTCTCACGTGCCGGTAAGTGCTCAGCGCCGTGCGAACGGATGTCCTGCTGTGTGTCTGTGTGACTTCCCAATGTCAGCCATGTTCTAGTAGGGAGAAAGAGGACCTGCCATTTTTTTGGGTATCTTATTCATAAAAATGTTTAATATGCAACTTCACTTTTAGTAAAGTTAGCCTTTAAATAGACCCCCCAACCCCACTGAGTGTCCCCAAGCCCTGCTTAGAACCAGGTAGCCTCTGCATCCAAAGCATCCCAGCCTGGTCCACTGGCTAGCATGGACATGCCCTTCTGTCCCATTCTTTCCAATAGATGTTCCGTATTCTATTGGATGGCTAGGGGCTGCCATGAGTACAGACCAGCCATACAAGCAAATAGAGCCATGACACATGTGTACGCAGTAAGCAGCAGACCCGGCAGGAAAACCCTGGACGCACTTTGTATACTGTATAATGGACATCAACCCTTGGACTTTTATTCTTGTATATATGGCTGGATGGGACAGCCTGGTTGTATTGCAACAGTGATCATGTTCAGGTGCGGGTCAACTCCCCCCCCCCCGATATATACCGTGTATATATATATATATATATATATATATATATATATATATATATATATATATATATATATATATATATATATAGATATAGATATAGATATATAGATATATCTATATATATCTATATATATAAATATATATATCCATATATATAGATATATATATATATATATATATATATATATATATATATATAGATATACACAGTATCTCACAAAAGTGAGTACACCCCTCATTTTTGTAAATATTTTCTTCTATCTTTTCATGTGACAACACTGAAGAAATGACACTTTGCTACAATGTAAAGTAGTGAGTGTAAAGCTTGTATAACAGTGTAAATTTGGTGTCCCCTCAAAATAACTCAACACACTGCCATTAATGTCTAAGCCGCTGGCAACAAAAGTGAGTACACCCCTAAGTGAAAATGTCCAAATTGGGCCCAATTAGCCATTTTACCTCCCCGGTGTCATGTGTCTCGTTAGTGCTACAAGGTCTCAGGTGTAAATGGGGAGCAGGTGTGTTAAATTTGGTGTTATCGCTCTCACTCTCTCATACTGGTCACTGGAAGTTTAATATGGCACCTCATGGCAAAGAACTCTCTGGGGATCTGAAAAAAAGAATTGTGGCTCTACATAAAGATGGCCTAGGCTATAAGAAGATTGCCAAGACCATACAGCGGTTTAACAGGACAGGTTCCACTCAGAACAGGCCTCGCCATGGTGGACCAAAGAATTTGAGTGCACATGCTCAGCGTCATATCCAGAGGTTGTGTTTGGGAAATAGACGTATGAGTGTTGCCAGCATTGCTGCAGAGGTTGAAGTGGTGGGGGGTCAGCCTGTCAGTGCTCAGACCATACACCAAACACTGCATCAAATTGGTCTGCATGGCTGTCATCCCAGAAGGAAGCCTCTTCTAAAGATGATGCACAAGAAAGTCCACAAACAGTTTGCTGAAGACAAGCAGACTAAGGACATGGATTACTGGAACCATGTCCTGTGGTCTGATGAGACCAAGATAAACTTATTTGGTTCAGATGGTGTCAGGCGTGTGTGGCGGCAAACAGGTGAGGAGTACAAAGACAAGTGTGTCTTGCCTACAGTCAAGCATGGTGGTGGGAGTGTCATGGTCTGGGGATGCATGAGTGCTGCCGGCACTGGGGAGCTACAGATCATTGAGGGAACCATGAATGCCAACATGTACTGTGATATACTGAAGCAGAGCATGATCCCCTTCCTTCGGAGACTGGGCCACAGGGCAGTATTCCAACATGATAACAACCCCAAACACACCTCCAAGACGACCACTGCCTTGCTAAGGAAGCTGGGGGTAAAGGTGATGGACTGGCCAAGTATGTCTCCAGACCTAAACCCTATTGAGCATCTGTGGGACATCCTCAAACGGAAGGTGGAGGAGCGCAAGGTCTTTAACATCCACCAGCTCCGTGATGTCATCATGGAGGAGTGGAAGAGGACTCCAGTGGCAACCTGTGAAGCTCTGGTGAACTCCATGCCCAAGAGGGTTAATGTAGTGCTGGAAAGTAATGGTGGCCACACAAAATATTGACACTTTGGGCCCAATTTGGACATTTTTCACTTAGGGGTGTACTCACTTTTGTTGCCAGCGGTTTAGACATTAATGGCTGTGTGTTGAGTTATTTTGAGGGGACAGCAAATTTACACTGTTATACAAGCTGTACACTCACTACTTTACATTGTAGCAAAGTGTCATTTCTTCAGTGTTGTCACATGAAAAGATAGAATAAAATATTTACAAAAATGTGAGGGGTGTACTAACTTTTGTGAGATACTGTATGTATATATCTATATATATCTCTATATATATCTCTATACACTCACACTCACCCACCACTTTATTAGTTACACCTGTTCAATGCAGCCAATCACACGGCAGCAACTCAATGCATTTAGGCATCTAGTTGTGGTGAAGACGACTTTCTGAAGTTCAAAACGAGCATCAGAAAGGAGATTTAAGTGACGGGCTGCTCTGAGTATTTCAAAAACTGCTGACCTATTGCTGGAATTTTCACGCACAGCCATCTCTCAGGTTTACAAAGAATGGTCCAAAAAGAGAAAATATTCAGTGAGAGGTAGTTATATGGAGGAAAATGCCTTGTTGATGTCAGAGGAGAATGGGCAGACTGGTTCGAGATGATAGAAAGGCAACAGTAACTCAAATAACCACATAACCAAGGTATGCAGAATACCATCTCTGAAAGCACAACACATTGAACCTTGAAGCAGATGGGCTACGGCAGCATAAGACCACACCGGGTGCCACTCCTGTCAGCTAAGAACAGGAAACCGAGGCTACAATTAAATACCTTATACAGCCCACTTCCTGTTTCTTGTCTGGTCATTAGCCTAGGCTTATGACCTCATGCACAGCTCTCTCACTCTCATGAGAGTTTGCCAGGAAGAGAGGGGGGGGTGAGTCATAAGAGGGCCAATGAGAGCTGCAGGGCTGCATAGTTGGAGGTTGGGCATGTTTGGCAACTTCAGCAAGGCAGTGGTGGTCTTGGAGGTGTGTTTGGTGTCGTTATCATGTTGGAATACTGCCCTGCGGCCCAGTCTCCGAAGGGAGGGGGATCATGCTCTGCTTCAGTATGTCACAGTACATGTTGGCATTCATGGTTCCCTCAATGAACTGTAGCTCCCCAGTGCCAGCAGCACTCATGCAGCCCCAGACCATGACACTCCCACCACCATGCTTGACTGTAGACAAGACACACTTGTCTTTGTACTCCTCACCTGGTTGCCGTCACACACGCTTGACACCATCTGAACCAAATAAGTTTATCTTTCTCTCATCAGACCACAGGACATGGTTCCAGAAATTGATGTGCTTAATCTGCTTGTCTTCAGCAAACTGTTTGCGGGCTTTCTTGTGCATCATCTCTAGAAAAGGCTTCCTTCTGGAACAACAGCCATGCAGACCAATGTGATGCAGTGTGCGGCGTATGGTCTGAGCACTGACTGACTCCCCACCCCTTCAACCTCTGCAGCAATCCTGGCAGCACTCATACTTCTATTTCCCAAAGACAACCTCTGGCTATAACACTGAGCACGTGCACTCAACTTCTTTGGTCGACCATGGCGAGGTCTGTTCTGAGTGGAACCTGTCCTGTTATACCTCTGTATGGTCTTGGCCACCGTGCTGCAGCTCAGTTTCAGGGTCTTGGCAATCTACTGATAGCCTAGGCCATCTTTATGTAGAGCAACAATTCTTTTTTTCAGATCCTCAGAGAGTCCTTTGCCATGAGGTGCCATGAAGAATTTCCAGTGACCAGTATGGGAGAGCGATAACACCAAATTTAACACACCTGCTCTCCATTCACATCTGAGACCTTGTAACACTAACGAGACACATTACAATGGCTAATTGGGCCCAATTTGGACATTTTCACTTAGGGGTGTACTCACTTTTATTGCCAGCGGTTTAGACATTAATGGCTGTGTGTTGAGTTATTTTGAGGGGCAGCAAATTTACACTGTTATACAAGCTGTACACTCACTACTTTACATTGTAGCAAAGTGTCATTTCTTCTGTGTTGTCACATGAAAAGATATAATAAAATATTTACAAAAATGTGAGGGATGTACTCACTTTTGTGAGATACTGTATAAAAAAATTTGCAAAGTGGTTGGAGGGAAGCTACAGAATGGCAAAGATGTTTTTATTACAAATTATGTGGGCAGACTGCAGTTCCTCTTTAAGGCAAAAGGGGGTCCAACCCGGTACTAGCAAGCTGTACCTAATAATAAAGTGGACAGTAAGTGTATATATTTTTGTATATCAGAGCATCCAAGCTGGGTCCTCTGCCTACTGCACACATGTGCCATGGCCTCATTCGCTTGCATAGATGGCCCATACTCATGGCAGCCCCTAGCCATCCAGTAGAGAATGGAACAATCATAGGAAATAATTGGGCTGTGGAGCTTAGGCACACTAGGCAGATCACCTGCCTGGGATGCTTCCATTGCAGAAGCTTTAGAAATATTTTTTTACGCAGTAATGCAAATTGAAGCACCATGCCACCGGAAAAAAAAAATAGAGCTTTCTTTTGGTGGTATTTAAGCACTACAGGGGTTTTTAGTTTTGCTAAACAAACCAAAAAAGACAACATTTTGAAAAGACTGTTTTCATAGTTTGTTATAAAATTTAGCTTGGACATCCACCTAGTAAAACTTTGAGAAAGTATGAACCAAAAACCAGATGTCTTAGGTAGAAAGGAGGGTCTTGGAAACAAGATCACTTATCCTTGTTAAGAATCAGGAAGGGCTCTTTATAAGAGAAAGCTGCTGACATCTCATAGATAGTCCCCAAAAGGCCACTTTACAGAAGTTCCCTAATGGATTTCTCTAGGGCAGAAAGAACCAAGTTGCGATCCCAAGGTAATTTTTCTCCTTCATTGAGGTGCGCTGATGAGGCTGCACTGGTGGGCACTGATAGGTGGCAATGGTAGGTGGCCACTGCTTAGTTGTACTGATATGCACTGGTTGGTGGCACTGGTGGGCACTGGTAGGTGGGCACTGGTAGGCACTGCTTAGCAGCAGTGGCTCTCTGTGTATGGGACCGATGTCACGTTTACACAAGCTGGTAATCAGCTTACTTTTTCCTCCTTATGCTGGTGCGCAGGCAGCGCATGCACTGTAGGACATTTATGGACGCCCTCCCAGCAATTTAGGCCCGCGCTGTAGCCGTCTTTCGGTTATAGCAGGGGTATGAAGAGGTTAAAGTTATTTCTTGCAGTTTCATTACAAGCACTGGTCTTGTAGGCAGCTCGTTTGGATACTCTTTGAATTGTCCCTCTTTTTGGAATAATGTTGTATCTGGACCTTCTAGCAGGGATTTGGCACTTCAATTTGCATTTTTGTTACATTATAATATAAGCCAAGGAGACCGTGGAGATGTTCTGGGGTGTAGAAGCTGTCTGACCGGGAAGGCGGGAACCAGATCATTTACTTCAACATCCAGGCCTTATGATAGCAATACTAATAAGACAACCTTATGGGTCTAGCACTATTTTTCCACTTTCTGCAACTATTTGTTTACAAAGTACCTAGCCCATGTGACTATAGACTGCTACGGCAGGGACCTAGAAGTGATATTGAGTACCATATAGGTACATCCTGGAACCTCAAAAAACAAGAAGCCCTGTTGTACAGATTTGTGCTTCAACTCATTTCATCTCCTCCTACACTTTACCATTGATTATTGAGGCCTTCAATCATTCTGGTCAATAGTGAGGAGTGGAAGTCTGAAGAGCCAGACTCAATATCAAAAACAGAAACAGTTCCTTGTGTTTCGAGGCTCCCGGTGGGCTCATGGAGAGATGTCTGAAGGTATTCTTAGATACCCCTAGTCTCCTGCTAGGCCCTGACATTAGCAATTCTTTAGCTTAAAGCGGGGTTCCACCCACATTTTGAACAATATCTGTATGTATTCTCTTCCTTGCCTAGATGCTGACATGCCGTTTAAAAAAATTTAAATCGCCGTAATTACCTTTTATTTTTCTATTCTTCTTTGCACTTCCTGGTTCTCCTCCCGTGGGAGTAGGCGTGTTTCTAGCCTCTCCCAGACTCCTGGGAGATAGTCTCAGGCTTCCCAGGATACCACTGAGCATGTGCGGGAACGAGCGGTGAATGCTGGGAGCACAGCATTCACCACATCCAGGAAATAAATGATTGTGGGCTTCAAATGCCCACAATGAAGATGGAAACCACCTGCAGTGAATAATATAAGTTATTCTTTCCGACGAAATCTGACATAGGCGGACATATTACACACAATATGTGAGTATGTAATGTTGAGAAGAAAAGTTTGTGAATGAACTCAAAAAAAAAAAAAAACGATAGATAGGTGGACCCCCGCTTTAATCACTTTACAGATGTATTTAAGGTCCCTACCCTATTTACCTAATTTCACCTGAAGCAGTGATAAGGTGACTGTGGTAAAACAAAGGCAGGAGATAGAAGACTTTTATAGAACAGGGAAAAATATCAGTGACAGCTAGTACATAATACTTGTTTAGCTTACCCTATAGGGAGCCGCTTGTTACATAGAAGGCAACTGCTACTTCAAGAGTTTAAAAGCATAAATGAGCAAAGAAAAATCACTTGTGTAAATCTAGAATGTCATAGCAATATAAGCATTCACACCATGCTATTAAGCAAGGGGTTTCCAGACTTTCTAAACAAAGGGCCAGCTTACTGTCCTTCAGACTTTGGGGAAGGGGGGGTGGACAGACTGTGGCCATTGGGAGTTGAAATTGTCCTGGTGTCAGTGGGAGTAAATAGTGCATCTTTGGCATTAGGGGGAGGAATAGTGTCCCATTATTGGTGTCAATGGAAGGAATTGTACCCCATCATTGGTGTCAGTGGAAGAATAGTGCCCCATCGCTGATGTCAGTAGAAACAATAGTGCCCCATGGTTGGCGTCATTGGGGGGGGGGGGTAATGCTCCATCATTGGTGGCAATGGGAGGAATAGTGCCCCATCGCTGGTGCCAATGGGAGAAAAAGTGCGCCGTTGTTGATGTCAGTAACAGATATTATGCCCCATCGTTAGTGTCAGTGGATGAAATGGAGTATAGACACTGTCACCTGGCTTATACAAGGCAGAGTAACAGTTTCTGCAAAACACACACACGCACACCCATATGCTTCCTTTCCATTGCAACTCCTTATTGCTAAGTTGTATCAACTACTCAGGGGAGTGGTAACATCACTTCCCCAGTCATGTGATGGTGCTCTTGCCTAGCCATTGGCTGCTAAGCCCTAGCACTGACACAGTAGAGGAGGTCACATGTTCCCCCATACCTGGAAGTTCTGGGTATTAGGAGCAGGGAGCTGTGAGGGACCTCAGGTAAGGTGAATTTATGGGGGCATTTAAAGAGCATTACAAAATTAAATATGGTCCATACATTCCTGCCTAGAACTTATATCAGTTTCTTCAGTGAAATAGTATTGACATGTGAAGAAAATTGCTTTTTTTTATCATTTTTTGAATTTACAGTTTTTCTGCTCCTCCCCTGATAGAAGCCCAATTTGTGAGTATTACAGCTCAGTTTGCTAGAGGGCTCCTATCCAATTCCCTGTTCCCACCTCCTTTGTCTTTTTATTTGCCGCCTAACCGCCTAGAGTGCTTGGTTGGTAGGACAATGCATAAATAGGGTCCTATTTTTACATCCCAAACCATTTTTATTTATGTTACACAACAGAACATGCATTTAAAGAGCATTAAAAAATTAAATACGGTCCATACATTCATGTCTAGAACTTATATTCGTTTCTTCAGTGAAACAGTATTGACATGTGAAGAAGACACTGCAGGAATTGGCTGTAGAGGAGTGACCACACATGGATGGAAATGTGACCGATCCCTGATGAACCAGCTGAATTTCCATGTATCTATGTTCACCATAAGTGACTTCCTCCCCTCCCCCTCATCTCCTTCATTATTGGATTGGATATACGGGACGAGTGTATTACATCTTAATCTACCTGGATCGGTTTCTTCCAAAGGCCCAGGCTGGGTTTAAGCCACTCGCCCTTATTTGGCTTGCTTCTGGTAAGCTTAATACCACATAGAAATGTTCCAGTTATATGTTATCTCACCATCTGTTAAATTTGGATGAAATTCACGCCATTCACTTATGACAGATCCACTTTCTTCTTGCTTTGGACTTTTTCATATGGGACTATATTTAATTGTATGAGACTAACATTATCATATACTGTTTATAACACTCATTAGCGCGTTTTTTTGTATTTAAGTTTTGTATTGGTGTGCCTCACTTGTAACCGCAGCTTCTTGTTTCTATTCCAAGCGCAGTTTTTTTCTTTTTATAGAACCTATATTCGTTTCTTCAGTGAAACAATATTGACATGTGAAGAAAATAGCTTTTTTTAACATTCTTTGCATTTACAGTTTTTCTGCTCCTCCCCTGATAGAAGCCCAATTTGTGAGTATTACTATGGTTGACAGCTCAGTTTGCTTGAGGGCTCCTATCCAATTCCCTGTTCCCACCTCCTTTGTCTTTTTATTTGCCGCCTAACCGCCTAGAGTGCTTGGTTGGTAGGACAATGCACTTTGTCGCCTGGGGGCACAATAAGAAAATAAAGTGAGACCTCTTTTTTAAACATTGGAACTGATTTACATTTATGCACTGCAATATGTAATTCTCAGTTAAATGCCTTGAAAGAATTTCAAAGTGCATAAAAAAGTTCCAATAAAAATGGGAACATAACTGAACCATCAATAAAAAAAGGAAAATTGCTGGGGACTGATCTGTTCCTTTTTTTTTTATCATAAATAGGGTCCTATTTTTACATCCCAAACCATTTTTATTTATGTTACACAACAGAACATGCATTTAAAGAGCATTAAAAAATAAATATGGTTCATACATTCATGTCTAAAACCTATATTAGTTTCTTCCGTGAAACAGTATCGACATGTGAAGAAAATTGCTTTTTTTTAACATTCTTTGCATTTACAGTTTTTCTGTTCCTCCCCTGATAAAAGCCCAATTTGTTAGTGTTACTATGGTTGACAGCTAAGTTGCCACCACTCCTTCTAGGTAGGCATGCTTGGGGGGGTATGGCATGTTTACTAGAGGGCTCCTATATAATTCCCTTTATATCCGCCATCTTTGTATTTTTATTTGCCACCTAGAGTACTTGATGGTTGGTAGGATGATGCACTTTGTCGTCTGGGAGCACAAAAAAAAAAGTTAAAAAAGTATAGCCAGACATCTCTTGGAACTGATTTACATTTATGCATTGCAATATGTCATTCTCAGTTAAAGGCCTTGAAAGAATTTCAAAGTACATAAAAAATACATTAAAAAGTTCCCATAAAAAGGTGAACATAACTGAAATGTCAATAAGAAAAAGGAAAATTGCTGCGAACTCATCTGTTACTTATTTTTTTCATCTGAATTGGGGTCCTTATTTTACATTTAAAACCAAGAACATTCTTGGAACACTTTGGAACAGATTTACAATTATACATTGCAATCCATAACTCTTAGTTAAACGGCTTAAAAGAATTTAAAAATGCATAAAAATGTCCCAATAAAGTAAAACATCAATAAGAAAAAGAAAAAATTGCGATATCAAAGCGGATTTGTAATTTTTTTTTACCCACCAAGAGGCTTTTTTACAAATACCACAATAGATTTAAACGTTTTATCAGCATGGGTCTAATCCTTTAAATTGATATAAAGGGATTTCGGAATGCAGAAAACGGATTATTTAATTTATTCTTACAAGTCAGAAACTCGAGTACAAAACAAAACCTTTATCACTTGAATATAAGAGGAAATGCAGATTGGCCTGATTTTAGTGTGTATAAAGTAGAAACTTTTTTTAGTGTAGAAGGCATAGAACCCCTGTCAGGCTTTTGATTGCTGTTTGTATCTCTATTTGGGAGATTCGCCTTCACTATGGGTCCTGGTTACCATTGTCTTCAGCAGAGACTATAATTGTCAATCCAATATTTTTGAGCTGTCATGAGAACAAGAGATAAATGGAAATCTTCTAATTGGGGGAAACCAGTTCTGGTGACAATAAACTTAGAGGGGATCCGATCAAAGAGATAAATCAATTTATATGCCGCATCCCTAAATTTGATGCATCAAAACTATATTCATAGTATAAATGTTAGACTTTTAAGGCAATAGCATTTTAGTAAAAAATAACATTTATTGATTTTTCTTAAAATTAGACAATTTAGGTCCATACAACAACAGACCGTAATAAAATACAATTGTAAAACGATCAATCCCAGATACTCTAGTAATTGCATATGATAGTCTTTACAGCTCAACGCGTTTCTTGGACATGGTCCTCTTCATCAGAGATATCACTACAGACTTTTTATTAGTGCTATCTAGATAAAATGACAAACTTTTAGTGATAATATCAAAATATAACAAAATTTCACACAACGTGTAGTGGCTTTCCCCAGAGACTGCAATACACGGGCCTGGACAGTTCCACTCATTAACCCAACCATATGCCGCAAAGGGTCTCAGAAGCCCCTCTCCTCCTTCCCTTCCTCCTCCAACCTCCAGTGTGGTTTTATCTACTTAACCCCCTTCTAGATAATTCGCATATTGCAAATATTGTATCATGATTCAATGTCATAAATTCATTTACATCAAAGAAATATGATCTTACATCTTTGATGTAAATGAATTTATGACATTGAATCATGACACAATATTTGCAATATCTGCAGATTATCTAGAAGGGAATTAGGTACATAAAACTACATTGGAGGTTGGAGGAGGAAGGGAAGGGGGAGAGGGCCTCCTGGGACCCTTTGTGGCATATGGTCGGGTTAATGAGTGGAACTGTCCAGGCCCGTGTATTGCTGTCTCTGGGGAAAGCGACTACATGGTGTGTAAAATTTTGGTATAATCGCTAAAAGTTTGTCATTTTATCTAGATGGCACTAATAAAAAGCCTGATGAAGTGGACCATGTCCAAGAAACGCGTAAAGCTGTAAAGACTATCATGTGCAATTACTGCAGTATCTGGGATTGATCATTTTACAATTGTATTTTATTACAGTCTGTTGTTGTATGGACTTAAATTGTCTACTTTTAAGAAAAATCCAATAAATGTTATTTTTTACTAAAATGCTGTGCCTCAAAAGTCCCACATTTATACTATGAATATAGTTTTGATGCAAACTTAGAGGGGATAATAATAATATATAAAGAACAGTCAGCGCAAACAATAAATTGAATTAAACAAAACAATGCAAGCTGAACACTATAGGTTAATCACATCGCCTTCAATGGGTATACAAAATAAAGTAATAATGCAGCGCAATATAAATAAAAGAAAGTCCATCCAAAAATGTAAAAGAACTACAAGTCCCAGAACAAAAGATGATACCCCTCGTGAGAGGGTGGAAAATCGAATCCACTGGTGATTCTAGGTGACAGGCCCTCCACCACAAAACCAATGCTCTTACCAGAAAAGGTGGACCCCTGATAAATAGAAGGTCAAACGCAACCACAATGGGATGATGATTTTCTCTAAGAAACGCAGTGGAACCGGAACATCCAGGCCAAGTCTTTTCCAGGGCCGCCGGCCTCTGCACGGCCAGCTGAGAGGGGATATTGCATTGGATTTAGAGAGATCTCCTTTTACTCCTTCTTTGTATCTGAGACTGGAAGTTAAGAGAAATCTTCATATCGAGGCACAGACAGCAAAAAAATGGTTTTAACCATTCCCTACACTATCCAAAATGTTGGGTGGTAATTAGAGAAAAGTGGGAGTAGCATACCCACATATGCATGGGTTGGGCTTTGTGTATTTTAAGGTGAGGTTTAAAGGTATCCTAATTAAATAACGGGTTAACCATATTTTTTAAACTATACTGTGCTGCTTTTCTGTAATAAACCAAGACAGGATCACCGAAGGAACAGCCCAACCAGGTCTGTCTTGCACTTTTATGCAACAAGGCAGCAATTAGTGAGGCTTTGTACCGAAAGTCTAAATGGCAACAAAAAAAAAAAAAAAGCTTGTCTGGGCCACTAAACTCAGGTCAGTTCCTAAATATCAAGGTGCCCTCTAATGGGTTCCCCAAAACAAACAATGAAGACAAGCACTTTTTTAGTATTCTGTCAGCAGTCAACCTTTTTACCCATCAGCAGGCTTCCACAGCAGAGACTGAAAGAGGGCGCTCAGCCTTAGTAAGCTCACCAATCACAGTCATTGGGAGTCCACCTAACAGCCATCATGTAAAGAACCTCTTAGGCTTCATGTACACTTGAACTACTTTGACCGATGAAAAAGGCAAAATGCTGCAAAATTGTGCCATGAGTTTACCGCAATTTTTTGCGCGTTTTTTGGCCAGCGGTCAAAGTGTTCCTATCCTGAACGCGATTCTTCCATATTCAGGAGAGGGAGGTTAGGGGATGTTGAACCTCCCCTAACCACAGCAGCCTCCAAACGATCCTAAAGGCATGTACATGGACACATAGGGGTTGATTTACTAAAGGCAAATCCACTCTGCACTACAAGTGCACTGCAAGTGCAGAACCTATTATGAACTGAGAAAACAAAATGTTTGATCTTTCTATCTCAGCCTAAACCCCGGAGCCCCTCACCATGTGTAGGTGAGAAACCTAGGTGACGTTTACACCATCTAAAATCTGCCAGCCATTGCCTCACACTATACATATTTACAACAATCTGGTGTATTTTAACATACTCACTGGTATCTGTTCACCATGTAATTTATTATTTGCTAAAGCAATAATTTTTTTGATTGTTGTGTGGGTAGAAATTCCTCCTGAACCTCCCATGGGTGCACACCTCTGGCTGCCAACCAGCACTTTAGTGCTCCTTATTGCTGATCCACTTTCCTTTCCTGGCTTTACCTCAAGCTTGGACAAGCTTTGAGAAATTGCTGGAATGATGGCGGATATTTTTAAGAGGGAGCAGAATAAGAAGAGCGGGCTCTGGGGATGCTTGTGTTATGCAGCCCTGAAGCTCGGCCAATCTTTGCCACTCAACATTTTCGAGAATCAGAACGCTTTGTAACTGTTGGTGCATCCATTATCTCTACTGTTATGTTGAAAGGAGGCCCATAAAGAAGGATTAATGCTCAACTACAGGTTGGCCATTTATAAAAAAGAAAGCTTTATAAGGTTTTAAGATGTAAGACAAACTTTCCGCAAGACATTAGAAATGGAAAGACTGTTGTGGGTTTTATCCATATCGGTTCTGTGTTGGGTGGACTGGACAAAGCTTGGAAAATTCTTTTTGTTGGTGAGGGACAGGGTTCTGCGGTGCTGTGTATGTCTATTGTGTTTGGAGGTATTGCTTGGAGGAAAATGTTTGGTTTTCAAGCTTCTGAGTCAGCAGAGGAAACTGTGGCCTGTTTGTAAAAGCATCAGAGGTTGTGTAGTTGTATCGTAAGCGACCAGATTTGATGCTAAGCACACAGGATGCATTGCATCAGCATCCACCTAAAGTGAACTTATGCTTTGGCCTTGCAGGGCAAAGCAACATATTCAGTTGATTGCTAACCCTACCTTCCATTCTCCCCTGCTGCTTTTACATTTACCTTCCCTATGCTACCCTACCAGGAGTGAAGGGAGACACTCGATACCTTAAGGTATTGGGGAGCAAAAGCCTTCCTCGTCAGCTTAAGGTGCCAATCACTAGGCCCCCATGTGCAGGCACACGGACATGGGAAAGGTTGTTGCCATTGGTCTTAGGCACTTTTCACAGTTTTCCTGGGGACCCAAAGCATTAATCCAATTGGTGTTGGGGCAAATAGAAGGTGAGGCAACCATCTATGGCCCTACACTTATACTAGGGCCAGTTTACCTACCTAGCTTGTCTTTGGAGGGGGGTAAAAACCCAGTAAAGTACCAGAAAGTACCCAGAGGAAACTCAAGCAAGCATTTTCTCCAAGCAGAGGAAAACGCAAGCACAAGGAATAAATACATTTTTCATGCAAAAAATGTATTGGCTAAAAATTTGAGGACCCCAGTGCTGCAAGGCAGAAGTGTTAGCCACTAAGCAACATACTGAATCTGCCACCACGTGGCCCTTTGTGAAGAAAGGTGATCCATCACTGCTCTCAGCGATCAGCGATTCACCACTGCACTCCACGCCTACCATCAACCGGTCATCTTGCCACCTCTTGCTGCAACATCATCAAGCCAACACTGGAGTCTGGGCCTGCTAAGAACCAAGTCAATGGACCCAATTGAAAGTGTATATCTTACGGACACCT
Organism: Lithobates clamitans; assembly: GCA_037952925.1. Classification (NCBI taxonomy): domain Eukaryota; kingdom Metazoa; phylum Chordata; class Amphibia; order Anura; family Ranidae; genus Lithobates; species Lithobates clamitans. Next base: position 1,862,577 of record JBBGZY010001366.1, on the reverse strand, counting down.
AAAGAAGGGCCCTTCAATTTTTGCAGTCCAGAAAAAGACTTGGGATCTGGTAGCCATGTGAGTACCAATTTCCATAGCTAAAATTCATTAAAACACTGTACATCTTTAGTAAGGGGACCGTACCTGGATCTGCCATCACAAGACCCTTCATGAAGACAGTGATACACCACTGCTCTCCATATCTGCCATCAACCGGTCTTGTTGCCACCTCTTGCTGCAACATCATCAAGCCAACACTGGAGTATAAAAACCACACCAATTGCCTTGATTGGAAGTGTATATTTTACTGGGCACCTAAGGAAAGACCCTCTCACTTTGCAGTCCAGAAGAAGACGTGGTATGGTGTGCCATGCGACTACAAATTCCCATAGCTTAAATTAATTAAAATACTGTACATCCCTAGTAAGGGGACGTTACCTGAATCTACCATGACAAAACCCTTCATGAAGACCGGTGATCCACTACTGCTCCCCATACCTGCTATCAACTGGTCTTGTTGCCACCTCTTGCTGCAACATCTTCAAGCCAACAAATGAGTCTTCTGGGCCCTCTAAGAACCACACCAATGGACCAGATTTAAAGTGTATATTTTACTGGTCACCCAAGGAAGGACCCTCCCACTTTGCAGTCTAGAAGACTTGGGATATGGTGTGCCACATGACTACCGATTTCTATACCTAAAATACTGAAAACAATGTACAATCCTGATATCGGGATCTTTTTTCTTTGTCCTGCATTGGCAAAGCAGAACTTTATTTTAAGATTTTTCTGAGGAAGTAAATACGGTTTCCTGGCTAACTATAGAAGGCCAATGGAAACCCCCTTTTAGAAGTAAGATCACATGAGGTTATCAGACATGGCCTCTAAGTCAGGTCTTCCCTGCAGTGTTACCAGGCAATTAAACCTTTTAATCCTCATACTTCTGATTTACAGAGCTGTTATAGGATTAACTCTGATCAAACACACACTGGTACCCTCGTACCTCTCATTATTCGTATGTACAGATAATCTGTCTACTATTTTGCAGCATATTAGCGATATCATTTAATGTGTGGGAACAACGGATAAAGACACTTATTCAATTAATAGCCCTCACAGCAATATATCCGGTGCTGGTGACCCCTAGGGTGCTCTGAACATCCAGTCTAACAATTAGCTGAACCTTCAGCGGCTCCTCTTATCTCTGGAGGATCTTGGTACACTGTAGAAAAGAGGCTGAGAAAACCCGCTGCATCAGCTACAATGCATCTCCAGAACAAATGTTACATTCTCGCAGTCTTGAGTAATTACAGAGGTATGAATAAAAGGGATAGACAGCAATTACCCCAAAGGCTATTTATAAATGGGTTTCATAGGACAGATTGAGGACATTTTGTCTATGTATAGGGTTCACTTAAAGAGAACCTGTCACCAACCTAAAAACAATTGCAGGACAAAACACAGAAAAATCAAGTCTTTTAAATGCTTACTTGAACTGTTTTTTTCCCTACATTCTTTTTTTTTTTAATTCACTTCTAATGTGTCTTTGGACCTGCTGGGAAATTTGACTAATCCAAGAATCGTCAAATCCATAGCCCAGCCCCCTCCGTCTTTGCATAGCCCTCTTTTCTTCTGGAAACGTCACTGTCTGTGCTGGCCCAGCTACTCGGCCTCTCCCCACATAAACATTTTCCTTTTAATACGTTTTTATTGTTGGAAAAATGTGGCACTATAACAATAACAATCCAATAATACTCTGCTAAAGACTACATAGTTTTCAGTATATCATCATACTCAGGTCATGCAACTGCTATCATCATATAATTAAACAGTTGTACTACAATGCAATGTGTACAAATGTTTAATATCATAATTGTTGTCATTTTTTCCAACTAATTAGAAGGATATCAAAATTAATAAAAATAAACATTTATTACATTAAAAAAAAAAAGGAGTGATGAAAGAAAAAACGAAAAAGAGGAAAACATAGAAGGCGTCCAAGGCAAGCTTCCAAATTTATACACATGCACGTTGATGTCTGGTAACTCAGGGTGTCTGACTAAGAGGGTCGAGCAACAATGGGAATGGGGGTGCAAGCATCCCTTTAACTCATAAAAGACAGAGATATAAGGGATTCAAAGAATTGCACCCACGGGGTCCAAACCTCCCTGAACTTAGAGTCAATCTTGGCTGGCTATAGCTACCAACTCTTCCATACACATGGTATAGTTTACTTCCGCTACCCATCGGCGTATAGTTGGTATTTCTGCTGATTTCCAATACCTGGGGATCAGGGCTCTGCCTGCCATCAACAAAAAGCTGAATATTTCCTTTTTGATGCATGTAATTGATCCCGAGATCAGTGATAAAAGAGCAACCTCCAGGCTCTTTAGCCAGATCTTACCCATAATCAGGTAGCTAAATTGAAACATAGTTGACCAGTATGGTTTTATTATTAGGACCACTACATGTGTAGATGTGTACCACCGGGCTCACCACATCTCCAGCATCTCCAGCATTGGTCTGGTATAGCTGGATTAATTTTATTTAATAAGGCCGGACAGCGATTCCATCTGGTTATAATTTTATAGTTTTAGAAAGAGCATGTGGGCATTTTTGACCAGAAAGACACAGCTCCTCAAACATAGTCAGACCTCTACAGAGCTGCTTTCTGTCCAATCCATCATAAAAATGGCGTAGTTGGAAATAGGGAAGCCAATCTACTTGGCCGGCGCAAGAGTGGAAGATGAGCTCATTCAGGTTTTTTATGTAGCTGCTGGGGAAGAAGTAAAGGTGAATACTATAGGGTGTAAGTGGCAATATGGGTGAGTGGCAATGACAGACAAAAGGCACCAACATCCCTGTATGGGTGTACAGGCTGTCACTCAAGTTACACTATAGGGTGTAACTTGAGTGACAGCTGTAATGGTGGCCATACACGATTTGATAAAAGATCAATATCTTTTCCGATCAAACTCTTCCAGTGGGAATAATCAATTTATAGTTGACAACCCATTCGATTGATTTGCCACACAAGGGGAAGAGGAGTTCGGTCAAAAGTTAAGAAGGTACTTCAGTCCCCTTACTGCTGGCCCCCCTCCTTACTGGTGCTGCCATCTTTGATGGTCGGGCACCTGTGCAGTTATGCTGAGGAGCTTTGCCAACCCTTTGGAACTTGGCAGAGCCCTGCAGTAGATGTGTGCATGCATGTGACGCGATTAGGATGGTAGTAGATATTTTGTTTGGTCTGTGCATGTGCGAATTCCAAGTCTTGCACTGCCTTAATCTTGTCAAGTTCACACAAGTGCGAATATGTTAAATGTCCTAATGCCGGGTACTGAAGGCCAGAAAGAGCCTTTCAGCACATCTGCTTGCATGGATCCGGAGCAACATAATTCTTCCCTAGGCAAGAATGTCGGAAATGCTGCAAATAATAATAAAAAATCTAATAAAAATGTAAAAAAATAAATAAAAACATACAATTGTGGGAAAGGGAGGGAGCTTGAACTGAATACAAACAATTTGTTTTTAGGGTGAAGGTCGCTTGAACATACAATCATATCGCACCTCTGTTTCTACCATGTAATGTCATAATATGATCAATCAAAATACAATCATATTTATGAACAAAGTATCTCGACAATCAATGCAAAGCGATCGATAATATTCCCCCCTGACCTATCGACTCATTTTGTTTGAATACAATCGAAAATGAGTCATATATATATATATATATATATATATATATATATATATCTACACAGTATATATATATGAAATTTTTATATATATACCGTATTTATCGGTGTATACACACACAACACGCGACGGCGTATAACACGCACCCCACGTTTAGGAGGGAATTTCAAGGAAAAAAACTTTTAGGAGGGAAGTTTAAGGAAAAAAACTTACATTTAAATGCCCATTAATGCAGCCTTGTCAGTGTCCATCTTTAGCCTTGTCCATCATTGCAGCCTTGTCAGTGTTAGTGTAGCCTTGTCAGTGTCCATCTGCAGCCTTGCCCCTGTGTCATTTGCAGACTATTGCCGGTTAAAAATGGCGCCACCGCTCTCGGCCATTCTCGGCACGTCTCGGCCGCTCTTGGCGGCTCTCGGCGGCTCTCGGCCATTCTCGGCATGTCTCTGCCGCTCTCGGCGGCTTTCGTCCGTTCTCGCCAGCTTTTGCCGACTCACACGGGACTGCGAGAGCCGCCGCAAGCCGCCGAGAATGGCTGAAAGCTGCCGAGAGTGTCCGAAAGCCGCCAAAAGGCTCACAATCGGCGGGGGGATCGGCGTATAACACCCACCCACAATTTTCCCCTGATTTTAAGGGGAAAAAAGTGTGTGTTATATGCCGATAAATATGGTGTATATATATATATATATATATATATATAAATTTTATTACGTTTTTTTCATAAAAATTTGTTGGAATTTACAAAAGAGAAAGGAGAAAGAAAGAAAAACAAAATAAAAAACTTAATTGGCAACATGAAAATGTACAATAAGATCCATAGGTGCCCTAAATATACTTAGTAATATGTCCATGAATTTTACCATAATTTGCCATTAAAAATATTAAAATTGAATTGCCAGTGTGCATTCGGAATTAAACATTAAAGATCAAATTAAATATAAGAAAAGACTAATGCCCCGTACACACGGTCGGACATTGATCGGACATTCCGACAACAAAATCCATCAATTTTTTCCGACGGATGTTGGCTCAAACTTGTCTTGCATACACACGGTCACACAAAGTTGTCGGAAAATCTGATCATTCTGAACACGGTGACGTAAAACACGTACGTCGGGACTATAAACGGGGCAGTGGCCAATAGCTTTCATCTCTTTATTTATTCTGAGCATGCGTGGCACTTTGTGCGTCGGATTTGTGTACACACGATCGGAATTTCCGACAACGGATTTTGTTGTCGGAAAATTTTATAGCCTGCTCTCAAACTTTGTGTGTCGCAAAATCCGATGGAAAATGTGTGATGGAGCCCACACACGGTCGGAATTTCCGACAACGAGGTCCTATCACACATTTTCCGTTGGAAAATCCGACCGTGTGTACAGGGCATTAGAGAAAAGAGAGCAAAAGTAAAAAAAAAAAAAAGAAAGAACGCCAAGATGACCTCTGGTATGTGAAATAAAAAAATATATGGGTTTCGAGGTTAAGTGTAGAAATTCAAAAATTCTAAGAATTTGGTCTCAATGACCAGGCCAAACAAAATTTACGTCCTTTTTTTCCCACAAATAGAGCCTTCTTTTGGTGGTATTTGATCGCCTCTGCAGTTTTTATTTTTTGCGCCATAAACAAAAGAAGAGCGACAATTTTGAAAAAAACACAATATCTTTTACTTTTTGCTATAATAAATATCCCACATTTTTTTATCAAAAAACACATTTTTTCCTTAGTTTAGGCCGATATGTATTCTTCTACATATTTTTGGTAAAAAAAATGGCAATAAGCGCATATTGATTGGTTTGTGCAAAAGTTTTAGCTTCTACAAAATAGGGGAAAGATTTATGGCTTTTTTGTTACTAATTTTTTTTTACTAGTAATGGAGGCGATTTTTATCGGGACTGGGACATTATAGTGGACGCATCGGATACTTTTGACACATTTTTGAAACCATTGACTATTATACAGTGATCAGTGTGATAAAAATGCACTGATTACTGTGTAAATGTCACTGGCAGGGAAGGGGTTACCACTAGGGAGGCGATCAAGGGGTTAACTGTGTTCCCTATGTGTGTTTTTTCAACTGTGGGGGGATGGGACTGACTAGAGGAAGAGAGAGATCGGTGTTCATACTTAGTATGAACACACAATCTCTCTCCTCTCCCCTGAAAGAACTGGAATCTGTGTGTTTACACACACACAGATCCCGGTTCTCGCTCTGTCACAAACGATCACGGGAGCCCAGCGGTCATCACGCCCGCCGGACACACGTGTCGGCTCCGGGCACACGCTGCAGGCGCGCATGCCCCTAGTGGCCAAAAGGCGAAGCGACGTAAGGTAACGTTGTTTCGTCCAGCCGTGCCATTCTGCCGGAGCTGCGGCGGCTCGTCGGGATATGGTTAATTGGTCGGTAGAAAAGTTATGTATGTTCAAGATTAAAGCTGCATACAATGGATATACAATTTTCTGTAGATTTTTTTTTCCTTCAGATTTACCAAAACCATATAATATGAGGTCAACCCTTAAGAGTTTCAATTTGTACGCAATCAGGCAGGCCCTTGCACTACATGGGTTTAGTAAATCTAAAGGAAATCAGACAACAAAAGTTGTATGGTGTGTATGGGGTCTAAGTCTACTGGAGCTGCTGACATCACATCTATGATGTAGGCGCCCAGCAACAGTCTTGGGGCTTTTGTATGTCTACTGTACACAAGGGGCGCTTTTCCAGGTAAATAACTTGCATAAGGTAAATTAAATGCACTGGAAACACGCTAAAACAGGTGTCCCGCTTGCAGTGCCATTATTTCCTAATGGCACCTCAAATGCGGGTAGCAGTAGCACATTTTGGCCCACTCTTTCTGCATGACAAAATGCGTGAAAAATGCACAAAAAACGCAATTAGTTCAGCTCCAAAAAATAGGTACTTGAGCCTTTTTCGTGCGTTTGTTACGTGTCAGGGAGCCCATTCAAGTCAATAGGCTGTCGCGCCAAAATACTACTATAATGAACAGCGCAAATTGTGACATGTCGATTGGGTGTGAATGTAGCCTAAAGGTTTCTTCTCCTGTCTTTGCCTGTTCGCAAGAAGGACATATTGCATTTTTACCTAGCACAGCATGTTTCAATGAGCTGTCAGGTTGTCAGGTTCAATAAAGTTAAAAAAAAAATAAATTAAAAAAACGGAGCGTCTTCTCCTTGTCCACCAAGGTATGTTTCTAAATGTTCTGGTATTCAAGGGTTTAAAACAAACTCACGGCTGGCTGGCCGACTCTGTGCTCGATTAGTTGCAGTGGAGGGCATTAGAAACATTGGGGGGGTCTAATAGACCCTTATTGTCTCCATAAAGAGAACCTGTCACCTGCCTATATGATGGGCACAAGTGGCTGCATTTGACGGGCACAAGTGGCTGCATATGACGGGCACTAGTGGCTGCATTTGATGGGCACAAGAGGCTGCATTTGATGGGCACAGTGGCTGCATATAATGGGCACAAGTGGCTGCATTTGACGGGCACAAGTGGCTGCATTTGACGGGCACAAGTGGCTGCATTTGACTGGCACAAATGGCTGCATATGATGGGCACAGTGGCTGCATATGATGGGCACAATGGTTGCAATTGATGGGCACAGTGGCTGCAATTGATGGGCACAGTGGCTGCAATTGATGGGCACAGTGGCTGCATTTGATGGGCACAATGGCTGCATTTGATGGGCACAATGAGGCTGCAATTGATGGGGGGTGGTTTCAGTATTTTTCAGTTTGTTTGCGCCCCCCAAAAAATTTTGAGCACCAGCTGCCACTGATGCTATCACATTACATTGTAAAAGCAATTAAGTTTAAAAAAAAAAAAAAAAAAAGTGTTGAAAAAATAATCTTAATAAAATTTAAAAAAAAAAGAATAATAATAAAAAAAAATTAAAAGCACCCTCATCACCCTCGTACACACCTGAATTCATGCATGCATGTAGGGCACACACGTGTATGTGAACATAAATTTTGCCACATGCGTGAGATATCGTTTCAAACATCGGAGTGTCATAATTCCCAATGAATTCTCAACTGGTGACCTGTAAAAGACTTTAAAAAGATCACCTACTGTCATTTTTTTGCATTTTTTAAAGCTTGACATGTTTGGTATCTAATTACCCAACACAACCCCTTTATTTATATTTTACAAAAAAAATTATATTTTATTGTGTTTGTTTGCACTAAAATTAATTGAATTTTTTTCTGAAAATAGACATCTAGTTTGGAGTTATGCAAATATCTTGAGACCTAAAAAATTTGAACTACCATCAATTTATTCCCCAGGGCCTTTGCTTTAAAGTGGGGTTCCACCCAAAAAAACTAAAATACCTCAAAAATTCTAAAAAACAAAACAAAAAAACATTTGGATATTTTTTTTCTCACTTACCTCTAAATGCCTGTTGCTAGGTGGTCCCTCGTAGTCCGCCTCTTCCTTTGCCTGGACTGGTGACATCACTTCCCCCTCAGCACCGGAAGAGCTCCGCTCTGCTCCTTCCCTCCTGTCAATCATCCGGGACCCATTACAGGTCCCAGGTGATTGAGCGGCCAATCACGGCGCGCGGCGCCGCTCGCGCATGCGCAGTGGGTGCCAGGCTGTGAAGCCACAGCCCGGCGCCCACAGTTGAAATGCCGGCGCTGACGAGCGGAGAGGGGGGGACGAGCGGGGCTTCGATCCCCCGCATCGCTGGACCCAGGGACAGGTAAGTGTCCAATTAAAAGTCAGCACCTGCAGTATTTGTAGCTGCTGACTTTTAATTTTTTTTTTTTTTTTAAGGACTCCCTGGTTGGAACTCCTCTTTAAGAAAATATATAATTTTTTCTGGGGTTTAAAGCAATTTTCTAACAAAAAAAATGCAGATTTTAGTATGGGCGAAAAAAAAGCCCCGGTAGACAAGTGGTTATTAACCCCTTGGCGCCCGCTGCACGCAAATATGTGGCCTTCTCGGCAGGCAGGTCATGGCGCTGAGCGGCCACGTATTTGTGTAGATTCGTGTGAATACAGCTGTGCTGAGAATGCGAGCTCCCGGTACAATGACCAGCAGCTATTGGAAAACTCCTGGTCACATGATCATAATTCCCGCATCTGAAGCGGGCAGGGAGACGCTGGCTCCAAGGGGTTAACCTATGCTATAAGGCTAAGTTTAGATGTGTGGCTAAATTGGCATGCCTCTGAAAAGTGATCCATGTTCGGATTGCTTTTCAGAGGCTTTTTACAGGTGGCGATGTGATGCCTCCTCAGCGTTTGTTTTAACCCCATAAATGCCACACTAATGCGTTGCAACTGTGTGTAATGCACGCGCCGGTTGGGGCGTTTGCGGCACGTCCCCATTTGCTTGAATGGGTCGCATTTGGCTGCAGTACATGGGAATCGTTTTTTTTTTTTTCCATAGGCGCAAAGCAAGGCATGGCACGATACCCTTTGCAGTTTGTGGGGGGGATTGGGGGTCCCAACAGCAAGTCTAAATGAGCCGAACATGCTGGGGTCAAAGTTTTCACCCAAGATTCAATTAGAAAAATGGGTGAAAGTTGTGTGTAACCATTGATCATTGATTATTTCATAAGCTAGTATGCACACCTCCATTGACAGAGGGGGAGGGGGGGTGCGTAGTCATGTGATCTCTGATCAATTGAAAACTGGATGCTGTTATTTCAAAAACTGAAGACAGAATCCCGACTGATGATGAAAAAAAAAAAATGTGTGCAGGATCAGAAGAGGAAAGTGGAGAGTCGTATCACTGACATAAGAGAAAGGACAAACAGTTACGTAATTCTGCAAAATAAAATGGCATCAGGCGTTTGCCGCCTTGAGCCTTTCTGAAAGATGACTTTATTACTGCAAGTAAATCTTTTTTTATTTCTGGATTTTCTGCCCCTATTAGTTCATTGGAGTCAGGAAATGTGTTTTGCACGGCCGCTGCCTCCCTCTAATACACCGAGCATGGGATTGCCAGATTAGCGCATTAACCCCTGCTGTCCTGGACAGACTGCGGTCCGATAAATCATTAATGAACGCCGCTCAGAAGACGCACGGATTGATATGATCTGGAGTGCGTCGTATCATCTTTATCTCCACAATTCGGAAGGTGGCCTATATTCCCGGCTTATCCCCGGGAGACGGCGAGATGGCCCATCCGGCAGGTGCAATGCAGTGTAGGTAGAGTGTGAATGATCTCTCCCCGGTTACTGGCGGACAATGCACTGCAGTAACCTCAGATCAGGATGCCGGCTGAGACGGAGCCCTCCGATTGGCTGCAGGCTGCCTTGTTGCCAAGAGGATAGAAAGAGATGAGAGCAGCCAGTGTGAGCATTGTGCGCAATTCAGTGTTATGTGTGACTGTGCCAATATATACCGAGAATATATACAATGTGATCATATACTGAGAATATATACAATGTGATCATATACTGAGAATATATACAATGTGATCATATACTGAGAATATATACAATGTGATCATATACTGAGAATATATACAATGTGATCATATACTGAGAATATATACAATGTGATCATATACTGAGAATATATACAATGTGATCATATACTGAGAATATATACAATGTGATCATATACTGAGAATATATACAATGTGATCATATACTGAGAATATATACAATGTGATCATATACTGAGCATATATACAATGTGATCATATACTGAGAATATATACAATGTGATCATATACTGAGAATATATACAATCATATACTGAGCATATATACAGTGTGATCATATACTGAGAATATATACAATGTGATCATATACTGAGAATATATACAATGTGATCATATACTGAGCATATATACAATGTGATCATATACTGAGAATATATACAATGTGATCATATACTGAGAATATATACAATGTGATCATATACTGAGAATATATACAATCATATACTGAGCATATATACAGTGTGATCATATACTGAGAATATATACAATGTGATCATATACTGAGAATATATACAATGTGATCATATACTGAGAATATATACAATGTGATCATATACTGAGAATATATACAATGTGATCATATACCGAGAATATATACAGTGTGATCATATACTGAGAATATATACAATGTGATCATATACTGAGTATATATACAATGTGATCATATACTGAGAATATATACAATGTGATCATATACCGAGAATATATACAGTGTGATCATATACTGAGAATATATACAGTGTGATCATATACTGAGAGTATATACAATGTGATCATATACTGAGAATATATACAATGTGATCATATGCTGAGATTATATACAATGTGATCATATACTGGGAATATATACAATGTGATCATATACTGGGAATATATACAATGTGATCATATACTGAGAATATATACAATGCAGGGGCGGACTGACCATTGAGCCACTCGGGCACTGCCCGAGGGCCCTGGGCCACTAGGGGGCCCCATCAGGGTTGCCAGCCTCAGTATAACCAGGGACAGTATGTATAAATCTGTGTTTTTTTTTACATCTGTCTGTGTATACTGTGTGTACATGTATGTGTATACTGTGTGATTGTATACTGTGTGTGTGTATACTGTGTGGCCCCATAATCTCTGATTGCCTGGGGGCCCCATAATCTTCTATTGCCCGGGGGCCCCATGAGTTATCAGTCCGCCCCTGATACAATGTGATCATATACTGAGAATATATACAATGTGATCATATACTGAGAATATATACAATGTGATCATATACTGAGAATATATACAATGTGATCATATACTGAGAATATATACAGTCATATACTGAGAATATATACAGTCATATACTGAGAATATATACAATGTGATCATATACTGAGAATATATACAGTCATATACTGAGAATATATACAATGTGATCATATACTGAGAATATATACAATGTGATCATATACTGAGAATATATACAGTCATATACTGAGAATATATACAATGTGATCATATACTGAGAATATATACAATGTGATCATATACTGAGAATATATACAGTCATATACTGAGAATATATACAGTGTGATCATATACTGAGAATATATACAGTGTGATCATATACTGAGAATATATACAATGTGATCATATACTGAGAATATATACAGTGTGATCATATACTGAGAATATATACAATGTGATCATATACTGAGAATATATACAATGTGATCATATACTGAGTATATATACAATGTGATCATATACTGAGAATATATACAATGTGATCATATACTGGGAATATATACAATCATATACTGGGAATATATACAATGTGATCATATACTGAGAATATATACAATGTGATCATATACTGAGAATATATACAATGTGATCATATACAGAGAATATATACAATGTGATCATATACTGAGAATATATACAATCATATACTGGGAATATATACAATGTGATCATATACTGAGAATATATACAATGTGATCATATACTGAGAATATATACAATGTGATCATATACTGAGAATATATACAATGTGATCATATACTGAGAATATATACAATGTGATCATATACTGAGAATATATACAATGTGATCATATACTGGGAATATATACAATCATATACTGGGAATATATACAATGTGATCATATACTGAGAATATATACAATGTGATCATATACTGAGAATATATACAATGTGATCATATACTGGGAATATATACAATGTGATCATATACTGGGAATATATACAATGTGATCATATACTGAGAGAGGGGACAGTGTAATCAACAGAGATCAGGGGGAGATCTGGAGAGAACCAGAGAAAAAAACGTCACCTACCACCAACAAACATAATAAATACAGATATATAGATACTGTGAGATCATATACTGAGAGGGGACAGAGTGATTATCAGACAGGATAACCAGAAAGAACACTAAACACCAACAAATACAAAATAATTACAATGTGATAGATAGATAGATAGATAGATAGATAGATAGATAGATAGATAGATAGATAGATAGATAGATAGATAGATAGATAGATAGATAAATACATATAGAGTATTGATTGTTTGTTCCGTTTGTCGACTTTGGAGCCTCGCTTCAATCTGATTTGCTCTCGAAAGCAGGCAAATCCTTCACATTAAATTTAAAATTAAATATAAGATAGATACAGTGCCTTGAAAAATTATTCATACCCCTTGACATTTCCCACATTTTGTCATGTTACAACCAAAAACGTAAATGTATTTTATTGAGATTTTTTGTGATAGACCAACACAAAGTGGCACATAATTGTGAAGTGGAAGGAAAATGATAAATGGTTTTCAAAATGTTTTACAAATAATTATGTGAAAAGTGTGGGGTACATTTGTATTCAGCCCCCCTCAGTCAATACTTTGTAGAACCTCCTTTCACTGCAATTACAGCTGCAAGTCTTTTTGGGGATGTCTCTACCAGCTTTGCACATCTAGAGATTGATATTTTTCCTCATTCTGCTCTTCAATATAGCTCAAGCTCTGTCAGATTGGATGGAGAGCGTCTGTGAACAGCAATTTTTCAAGCTTTGCCACAGAATCTCAATTGGATTTAGGTCTGGACTTTGACTGGGCCATTCTAATGCCCCGTACACACGGTCGGACTTTGTTCGGACATTCCGACAACAAAATCCTAGGATTTTTTCCAACGGATGTTGGCTCAAATTTGTCTTGCATACACACACACAAAGTTGTCGGAAAATCCGATCGTTCTAAACGCGGTGACGTAAAACACGTACGTCGGGACTATAAACAGGGCAGTGGCCAATAGCTTTCATCTCTTTATTTATTCTAAGCATGCATGGCACTTTGTCCGTCGGATTTGTGTACACACGATCGGAATTTCCGACAACGGATTTTGTTGTCGGAAAATTTTATAGCCTGCTCTCAAACTTTGTGTGTCGGAAAATCCGATGGAAAATGTGTGATGAAGCCCACACACGGTCGGAATTTCCGACAACAAGGTCCTATCACACATTTTACATCGGAAAATCCGACCGTGTCTACGGGGCATAACACATGAATATGCTAGCTAGCATTCCATTGTATCTCTGGCTGTATGTTTAGGGTCGTTGTCCTGCTGGAAGGTGAACCTCCGCCCCAGTCTCAAGTCTTTTGTAGACTCTAACAGGTTTTCTTCTAAGATTGCCCTGTATTTGGCTCCATCCATCTTCCCATCAACTCTGACCAGCTTCCCTGTCCCTGCTGAAAAAAAGTATCCCCACCACATGATGCTGCCACCACCATGTTTCACGGTGTGGATGGTGTGTTCAGGGTGATGTGCTGTGTTAGTTTTCTGCCACACATAGCATTTTACTTTTAGGCCAAAAATTTAAATTTTGGTCTCATCTGACCAGAGCACCTTCTTCCACATGTTTGTTGTGTCCCCCACATGGCTTCTCGCAAACTGCAAACAGGACTTCTTATGACTTTCTTTCACCAATGACTTTCTTCTTGTCACTCTTCCATAAAGGTCAGATTTGTGGAGAGCACGACTAATGGTTGTCCTGTGGACAGATTCTCCCACCTGAGCTGTGGATCTCTGCAGCTCCTCCAGAGTTACCATGGGCCTATTGGCTGCTTCTCTGATTAATGCTCTCCTTGCCCGGCCTGTCAGTTTAGGTGGACGGCCATGTCTTGGTAGGTTTGCAGTTGTGCCATACTCTTTCCATTTTCGGATGATGGATTGAACAGTGCTCTGTGAGATGTTCAAAGCTTGGGATATTTTTTTATAACCTAACCCTGCTTTATACTTCTCCACAACTTTATCCCTGAGCTGTCTGGTGTGTTCCTTGGCCTTCATGATGATGTTTGTTCACTAAGGTTCTCTAACAAACCTCTGAGGGCTTCAAAGAACAGCTGCATTTATACTGAGATTAAATTACACACAGGTGGACTCTATTTACTAATTAGGTGACTTCTGAAGGCAATTGGTTCCACTAGATTTTAGTTTGGGGTATCAGAGTAAAGGGGGCTGAATACAAATGCACCCCCACACTTTTCACATATTTATTTGTAAAAAAAAATTAAAAACCATTTATCATTTTCCTTCCACTTCACAATTATGTGCCACTTTGTGTTGGTCTATCACATAAAATCCCAATAAAATAGATTCATGTTTTTGGTTGTAACAAAATGTGGAAAATCTCAAGGGGTACGAACTCTTTTTGAAAGGTAGATAGATAGATAGATAGATAGATAGATAGATAGATAGATAGATAGATAGATAGATAGATAGATAGATAGATAGATAGATAGATAGATAGATAGATAGATAGATAGATAGATAGACAAATCAGGTGGATGGAGGAATCCCCCCTTGCTGGAACATTGTATTCTAACAGCTACAGTATCTCACAAAAGTGAGTACACCCCTCACATTTTTGTAAATATTTTATTCTATCTTTTCATGTGACAACACTGAAGAAATGACACTTTGCTACAATGTAAAGTAGAGAGTGTACAGCTTGTATAAGTGTAAAAATGAACTATCTTATCTCTGTGATTTATATGCATTTCAAGGACTTGAAACAACTTCTGTGTAACTTGAAATTATTCTACTTCTAAGCAATCTCATGCAAGCATTCATTAAATGATTTTAAAATAAGAATCTATTTTCTCTAACAGTAGTCAGAGGTCACAGGCTGTTTTACTATAGTAAGCGGGAATAAACATAGCAAGCTGTAAACAATTGCTGGTATGGCGATATGATTCATGTGGTTGCACATGGAAGCTCCGTATTGCGGTGTGTGTTGTCGGCGCGGTACAGATGTCGCTCGTAGTAACATGGAAGTTATTAATATTTAGCATTGTCGGGGGCGATGGCCTATTTATATCACTATCTACAACCTACTTTTACATCATTTATCATCTCCTCCCGAGCTGTAATATTTCACTGTTTCTAGCTGAAGGGCCACTAAATATGTCAAATAGAATGACATTCTATGGAAATGGTGCAGAAAAATGCAGGAACTTTTCATCTGCTTAAATTGTGCCCTCCCGGGATCTCCCCTCCTCATCGACATACTCATGACATTTTTAAATAAAACTTTTCTGCTTTGATGACATACGTTTTTTTTTTTAGTCCTAGTGATGTCATCAACGGATCTCTATGTTACTCTATGCAATGCAGGCAGATCGTGGCTGGTGAGAGGAGGCGGCAGGGTGTTTTTCAACGCATTTCCGGGAACACGAGCATTTTTGCCCGCGTTCCAAGAATGCAAAGGTGTGAATTGGTTAGCGATGTCAAATCGACATTCATTTTCAGCCGTAGTGATGAGAAATTTTGCAGGATGGATAATTCTTCTTGATTGGATTTGTAGCAGTGTATGTGGATTCTCATTTGAGAAATTACATTCTTACCAAAACCAAATGTCAAAAACAAATACATTTTTTAAATACTTTCGAATGCCAATCATCAAGTCTCTGTTGGCGTTCTTAAATGTACTGAGGATGGGATTTCCACCAGTGTGTGGCCAGCTTAAAGGAGATGTAAACGTTCAGCTTTTTTTTTTTTTTAAACAAACATAAAGGCTGTTTGATCCTGTCTTCTCTGACCCTCCCCTTCTTCCACTGTCTCCAATCCATCTCCTGATAGAACAAAGCCTTGGGGGCACTCTGGGCATGTTCAGTTTGGTGTAAATTGCTAGAGAGTTTTTTTTTGGGGGGGGGGTGCATGTGATCAGAACAGGGCCAATCACTGTCCAGACAGAGGTTCAGGGGTCCTGCAGCCTCATAGGACAGTCAGAGGAGAATGAAAACAGCTCCTATAAGCTTTAACCAGACGTTGATAGAAGTCACAAGACTGCTATATACTGCTGATGAGAAAAGGTATTTAGCAGTTTATTTTTACTAAAACAATTGCATTTCCATGTTCTGTGGACTGTGGGAGACCAGATATAGAGAACGCAGGATCCTGGGTTTAGTAACACTTTAAATCCTATTCAAAGAGAAGGGAGATCCTCTCCTAGACAGTTGTCACCGGAACAGGTGTCCCCATTAGAGGATTTCCTTTCACTTCCTGCTCCTCTGACAACTGTAAAATGTTGGATTCCCTCATAAATTTCTGCCATGGTGACAAAGTGCTCACCAGGGGAAATGGAGAGGTGAATCTCCACAGCGGGGTCACAGACAGCAATACAAATTAGACAGGGGGTCACACCCTTCCATATGCTTTAACAAAAAAAATGTCCTAACTAGAGATACACTTAAAAAAAAGTGGCTACCCCCCCCCCCCACTTGATAAAAAGATTAAATGTACATACTGTATATTATATGGAAAAATAAGACCAGATGGTGGCGGCTCTTTATTATAGAACAGAATCATTGTGGCAGCTGTGTACACACCGCTTCATCAGGACAACAAGTGACATCTTAATAATGACTTAGATACACTCCTTAAAGGGGGACATCACTCACCTCCGAGATAAACACGGGTAATGAGCTTGTTACCTCTTCTTTTCTTCCTATGTTGCATAAATATTGTTACAAAACCAGCGGATCCAGCGTTGTCCCCTTCTCCCACACCGTGCTCCTCCTACATGTCCTGCCCTGCACTACCTCTGTAGGTCTTTAGGGGGCAACTGTCTCTTCCAGGTTCCAAGTGCTTGCGCAATGTGTTCTAGATTGCTTGAGATCTCCTGGGATACATGGGGAGCACTGGAGGCTGTGGGCACCTGCTGCTGCTATATATATATATATATATAGGAAGGCCGGTTTACCGGCCTGAAATTATGGGAGGAGCCTGGAGGGTATTTAACCAGACCACCCAGGATGGTCTGTGGTGGTTCCAGTGCGCGGTAGCTCACATCACAGGGCTGACTCTTCCCAGCTCACCTCATGTTCGGCAGTCTGTGCATTCAATCGCAGGTGCACTCCGGCTTTTCATTCGTGGTCTTCGTCGGCGGTTCCCACTCACGGTCGCAGGTAGTATCCAAACTTTCGTGTCATGTGCAAAATCTTGCGGTTTATTATGCTTCTTATCCTGCACCCCTTTCGTGAGAAAACCTGCCCCGGAGCTGTTGTCGCTCATGTCCCGACATCGTTCGGCACAGGCGTAGTACATTCGTAAAGTTCCTTCTGACAAATATACGATTCATTCGTAGACCCAAGCCTCCAGTCACTGTCGGTCGTTCTCAATATCACTCGCAATAGGCTTCACTGGTCAAAAAATTCATGCTCCATGGGGTTGCCATCTCATTCATTAGGAGATCAGCATATATCGTTTGTATAGGTTTCTGTGGCTGATTGAGGTGTGGTTGAGCCCACCTGGTGCCTTCTCTGCACTTGATTAGCCTGGGGGGATGGGTGGTTGATAGGTGTTCAGTTTCACAGTAAGGGATGGCATACACTCTACAACCAATTTGTATCAGATACTCCTTACTACCGATTTATATCGGATTAATTTAATATGTTTTACAAACTGATTCATATCAGATGCATTGCAGAGGCCGACTCTACCAACTCACTGCATGTCCTTCGAGATTGGTCGTAGGTTTTTATCAATTGTCCCACACTCACTGTCGCAGGTAGTGCTTTCCTGCTACCGAACCCTTTCTTTATGTTCCCCTTCGTAAACCACCTACTACTTCGTAGGTCTTACTCGGTTATTCGCACACATCCGCACTTACTGCCTTTCTCAGTTCCTCATTCGAGCTCAGTCGCATCCGCGATGTTACGACTCATGACAGCCTCCACTCGGCACCACTGGTATCTTACCGACTAGGCGGTAAGAACCGTACGAATAAGCACAAGTCACCTTCGGGAACAAGTCACTTACAACGAATGTAGTCGCAAGCTCCTTCAATCACTAACACCGTCAGCCGATCTGAGTCCAGTCGTAGCACCGGCTCAACGATTCGGATCCGGAAACACAAGCCCCATCGTCACCTTACATCCACAACCGATCTGAATCTAGTCGCATAATCAGCGCAAAGATTCGGATCCTCTGCAAAACGAACTCCACCAACCGATCCGAGTCCAGTCGCAGCACCGGCTTAAAGATTCGGATCCTTGGCAATACAAACATCACCAACCGATCCGAGTCCAGTCGCAACACCAGCTCAACGATTCGGATCCTCAGCATACACAAGCACTCACCAACAGTGTGCTTCTTTCATCCCACCGACCCGAGTCCAGTCACAACACCGGCTCAATGATTCAGATCCTCAGCATACACAAGCACTCACCAACAGTGTGCTTCTTTCATCCGACCGATACGAGTCCAGTCGCAAAACCGGCTCAATGATTCGGATCCTCAGCATACACAAGCACTCACCAACAGTGTGCTTCTTTCATCCGACCGATCTGAGCCCAGTCGTAACACCGGCTCAATGATTCGGATCCTTAGCATTACAAACCCCACCATCCAATCCGAGTCCAGTCGTAGCACCGGCTTAACGATTCGGATCCTTCCCAAACCAACTTTCACCAACCGATCCGAGTCCAGTCGCATACCGGCTCAATGATTAAAGATCCTTGGCATTACAAACCCCACCGTCCAATCCGAGTCCAGTCGCAGCACCAGCTCAACGATTCGGATCCTTGCCAACCCAACTTCACCGACCGATCCGAGTCCAGTCACATACCGGCTCAATGTTTCAGAATCCTCAGCATTACAAACCCCACCATCCAATCCGAGTCCAGTTGTAGCATTGGCTAAACGATTTGTATCCTTGCCAACCCAACTTTCCCTGACCAATCCGAGTCCAGTCGTAGCACCGGCTCAATGATTCAGGTCCTAGCCAAATACAACTTTCACCGACCGATCCGAGTCCAGTCCTAGCACCGGCTCAATGATTCGGATCCGCTGCAATACAAAGCGTCACCAACCGATCCGAGTCCAGTGGTAGCACTGGCTCAACGATTCGGATCCTTGCCAACCCAACTTTCACCGACCGATCCAAGTCCAGTCGCATACCGGCTCAATGATGCAGAATCCTCGGCATTACAAACCCCACCGACCAATCCGAGTCCAGTCGTAGCACCGGCTCAATGATTCGGATCCTCTGCAATACAAAGCATCACCAACCGATCCGAGTCCAGTCGCAGCACCGGCTCAGCGATTCGGATCTAGCAATCCAGCAATCCATACAAGCCCCCTCGTCACCTCACATCCACAACCGATCCGAATCTAGTCATCAGTGCAACGATTCGGATCCTCAGCAATACGAACTCCACCAACCGTACAACTCCACTGACCGATCCGAGTCCAAATCGCAGCACCAGCTCAACGATTCGGATCCTGGGCAATACGAAACTTCTTCGACTGATCTTTCACAAATAAAGCCCCACCGGTGCTCACACCTCAGCCCGGTTCGAACTAGTTGCATCGGCGCTTACGAATACAGTGGAACTTAGGATTCAGATCTTCAGCCTTACGTGTATTAAAGCATTAACATTCACAGACACGCATCTCATCATAACTCCTTGCATTTGCTGCAAAAAAAAAACAAAAAAAACGCACGCATCTCAGCATATACCCATTTTGCAATCTCTGTAAAATATGCATCTCAGTACAAACTCCTTGCAATTGCTACAAATACACGCATCTTAGTGTTTACCCACTCGCAATCCCTGCAAAACACGCATCTCAGCATATACCCATTTTGCAATCTCTGTAAAATACGCATCTCAGTGCAAACTCCTTGCAATTGCTACAAATACACGCAACTTACCACACACCCGTTTACAATCACTGCAAAACATGCATCTCAGTATAAACTCCTCGCAATTGCTGCAAATACTCACATCTTAGTGTTTACCCACTTGCAATCACTGCAAAACACGCGGCTCAGCATATACCCATTTTTTGCAATTGCTGCAAAACATGCATCTCAGCATTTACACATTTTGCAGTCACGGTAAAAAAAAAAAAAAAAACGCATCTCAGTATATACCCCTTGCAATCGCTGCAAAAACACGCGTCTCAATATATACTCCTTGCAATCGCTGCAAAAACACGCATCTCAGTATATACTCCCTGCAATCGCTGCAAAAACACGCGTCTCAATATATACTCCTTGCAATCGCTGCAAAAACACGCGTCTCAATATATACTCCTTGCAATCGCTGCAAAAACACGCATCTCAGTATATACTCCCTGCAATCGCTGCAAAAACACGCATCTCAGTATATACTCCCCGCAATCGCTGCAAAAACACGCATCTCAGTATATACTCCTTGCAATCGCTGCAAAAACACGCATCTCAATATATACTCCTTGCAATCGCTGCAAAAACATGCGTCTCAATATATACTCCTTGCAATCGCTGCAAAAACACGCATCTCAGTATATACTCCCCGCAATCGCTGCAAAAACACGCATCTCAGTATATACTCCTTGCAATCGCTGCAAAAACACGCATCTCAGTATATACCCCTTGCAATCGCTGCAAAAACACGCATCTCAGTATATACTCCCCGCAATCGCTGCAAAAACACGCATCTCAGTATATACTCCCCGCAATCGCTGCAAAAACACGCATCTCAGTATATACTCCTTGCAATCGCTGCAAAAACACGCATCTCAGCATATACCCCTTGCAATCGCTGCAAAAACACGCATCTCAATATATACTCCTTGCAATCGCTGCAAAAACACGCATCTCAGTATATACTCCCCGCAATCGCTGCAAAAACACGCATCTCAGTATATACTCCCCGCAATCGCTGCAAAAACACGCATCTCAGTATATACCCCTTGCAATCGCTGCAAAAACACGCATCTCAGTATATACCCCTTGCAATCGCTGCAAAAACACGCATCTCAGTATATACTCCCCGCAATCGCTGCAAAAACAGGCATCTCAGTATATACTCCTTGCAATCGCTGCAAAAACACGCGTCTCAATATATACTCCTTGCAATCGCTGCAAAAACACGCATCTCAATATATACTCCTTGCAATCGCTGCAAAAACACGCATCTCAGTATATACTCCCCGCAATCGCTGCAAAAACACGCATCTCAGTATATACTCCTTGCAATCGCTGCAAAAACACGCATCTCAATATATACTCCTTGCAATCGCTGCAAAAACACGCGTCTCAATATATACTCCTTGCAATCGCTGCAAAAACACGCATCTCAGTATATACTCCCCGCAATCGCTGCAAAAACACGCATCTCAGTATATACTCCTTGCAATCGCTGCAAAAACACGCATCTCAGTATATACCCCTTGCAATCGCTGCAAAAACACGCATCTCAGTATATACTCCCCGCAATCGCTGCAAAAACACGCATCTCAAAATATACTCCTTGCAATCGCTGCAAAAACACGCATCTCAGCATATACCCATTTGCAATCGCTGCAAACATGCATATCAACATGCAATCTCTGCAAGCACACTCAGTGGCGCTCATACAGCCCACTTCATCTTTTTAGTAGCACTTGCCAAAAAAAAAAAAAAATTATAAAAAACCAGACTCGAGGTGACCCTTATCTCACGCCTCCTAGTGTTTCTCTCCCAAGTACAAGTTCCTGACTAAATCCTTAAAATTAGACGTGCCAGAAACAGCAGATCTGCCCAGATGGAATGAATTTCTCATCAACTGGAATGGTATGTCAATCTTCATTCCGTTAGCATCTCCCTCTTCATCTCAGGTAAGTCACGGACGCCGCAGCCTCCACAGGTCCTCACGTCAAATTTTTGGCTATCTTTGGTCTGAAGGGCCATGGCCATCAGAAATCCTTTTGATTCCCGACTTCAGTTAGTCCTTTTCTTTGATTGAACTCTACCCCATTATTGCCGCAGCTCATGTCAGGCGCAGTAACTGGGCAGGACAAACACTGTCGTTTGCCATAGACAACCAAGCCACAGCTAGTATTCTAAATAAAAGCAGGTTAAACTCGCTGGCCATCATGGCCTTCCTGAGTAGGCTGGCGCAACTATCCCCACAGCACCAAATAATGTTTGCTGCATCTACATCCCAGGCAAATGCAATACTCTGGCCGACGCACTACCCGTTTTAACTTTGCGTTATTCTTTCGCAGGGATCTGGAACCGACCCGACCATGTTTCTTATCCCACATTGGTCGTAGCTAACCTCGGAATAAAACAAACACCTTCACAATGCTACCCGCCTTATTAATCTATCATTTCCTCACAAACGCCCTGAAGGCCTACCGTACTGCCTGGAATATCCATGACAGGTTCCTAGTCTCAAACCCTGGGGCAGTATCAGGAGATTTCCATCACATCCTGGCCTTCATATCATCTTGCCACACACAGCTGGCATTTTCACACCATACCATTAGTCTCTACTTAGCTGGCATCCAGCGGTCAAGTCTACACTGCACCGTAGTCACAGACAACTCCAAATCAACAGTAAACGCCTGCCTGCGACCAGCACCATATTCCGAGACAGGTCTACCATCCTGTCACATTCCCCTTTGGGTTAATTTCAGCCCGCTCGTTCACGCAGCCATCTACCTGGCTTTCTGCGGTTTCTTATGCCCCAGTGAATTCACGGTCACCGGCCCCAGTAACATGTTACATAGACGCCACCTGACACGCCACCAAAGGTACTTCATCCGACACCTCATGGTGTCCGAAACACAACAGTCTGGTCCCGGTGTAGATATCATACTTCCCAGACTCGTAAACGCCTGGTGCCCCGTGGCCATTCTAGACCAGTTATTAGCTCATCTGCCCGACCTCTCGGAAGGCAGCCATTACTACCGTTCCCTACTAGCCCTCTAAGTAGCAACCAGTTCACTAGACACGTTAGAAATCTTTTGCCCAACTTAGGCCTCGACCCCGGACAGTTCTCTGGAAATTCTTTCGCATTGGAGTAGCATCAGCAGCCTCACGAAACGGGGTCCCGGACCACGTCATCTAGAAATGGGCAGGCGGAAATTCGCTTGCTTCGCTCGATACATTCCCAATCCACAAGCAGAAATGTCACAAGCCTTTGGCAAGCTCGCCCTGTAGTATGCCAGTAAACTTAAATCATTACCTCCCTAACCAAGTCTTTTTGCGCCCTTCTCTGGCATACCACCCAGCAGATCTGGGTTTACCATACAGCAGGCCAGGGCACACTTCAGGTCTATTTTATGTTGTTAGTCTTGTGACGTGTTTATGTGCTTCATATCCATCAGGACGGAGGGCTCCGACCATAAATAGGAAGGCCGGTTTACCGGCCTGAAATTATGGGAGGAGCCTGGAGGGTATTTAACCAGACCACCCAGGATGGTCTGTGTCGGTTCCAGTGCGCGGTACCCACCCACCCATTCCCCTTCTTGGGGTACTTCTCTTCAAACAATTTCTCTACAGAAACATCCATTACTTTCTTAAGGTATGCGCCCTTCTCTGGCATACCACCCAGCAGATCTGGGTTTACCATACAGCAGGCCAGGGCACACTTCAGGTCTATTTTATGTTGTTAGTCTTGTGACGTGTTTATGTGCTTCATATCCATCAGGACGGAGGGCTCCGACCATAAATATATATATATAGTAAACTAGATATTATTTAAAAAAACATTAACCGCTCACTAGCACAATAATTGTACAAAAACAAATTTATGTATAAAGCTCGGAAATGTTGCCAAAATGATTTTATTTAATGTAATAAATTGAATCTATAATAAAGAAGTAAGTGCTGCTACCATCTGTTCTTATTCTATACATCTAGATTTCTTACACTGATTTTCTTCTGACAGCATTCTTTTATTAAAAATATTTTAAAAATAAATAAATAAATAAATATATATATATATATACAATGAAATGATTAATGAACGAAAGAATACAATTGCACTAATGAGCAATTAACCATATATTGATTCCATATGTGACTCTTTTGGAAAAATGTTAAATTGCAATGTCTGTGATGAAAACGTTGCATGTGTTCTGATCTGTAAGCATGTAAGCCTGAAACAGAAATCTTTTTGAACACTTTTTGAGATGTAACTTTACAAATCTTTGAACAAATAAACAAAGTTTTTAAGTGCAGCAATCCTCTGGACTCTTTGCTTTTTTATATATATATATATATATATATATATATATATATATATATATATATATATATATATATATATATATATATATATATATAATAATAATTACTTAATCCCCTGCAGATTTTGTAAGTTTGCCCACTTACAAACTTGATTTGATTGTAGCCGTATTAGTGCAATTGTGACAGAGAAAATTAAGTGCTGTCCGTGATACTTTTTTTATTTGCACTAACATACAATTTTTTAGGACAAGCTTTCGGGGTATGTCCCCTTCTTCAAGATCCAAGCAGTATGGTCTGGAGACTGGCTAGGCCACTCCATGGCCTTTATGTGCTTCCTCTTGAGCCACTCCTTTGTTGCCTCGGCAGTATGTTTTGGGCCATTGTCATGCTGAAAGACCCATCCACGACTCATCTTCAGTGTTCTGGTTGAGAAGGTTCTCATCCAAGATTTTACAATATATGGCCCCATCCATTGACCGCTCAATGTGGCAAAGTTGGCCTGTACCTTTAGCAGAGAAACAGCCCTAAAGCATAAAGTTTCTACCTCTATGCTTGACTGTAGGGATGGTGTTCTTAGGGTCATAGTCAGCATTTTTCTTCCATCAAACACGGCGAGTCCCCCTCCTCAAGAAGGCACATGTACAGTCATGCCAATGAACATCTAAATGATTCAGAGAAGGATTGGGAGAAAGTGCTGTGGTCAGATGAGACCAAAATTGAGCTCCTTGGCATTAACTTGACTTGCCGTGTTTGGAGGAAGAAAAATGCTGACTATGACCCTAAGAACACCATCCCTACAGTCAAGCACCTTGTGGGGAAAACAGCCTCTTCCCAACAACACTAGGTAATGGTTGTCGGGGTCTGTGGGCAGGCGGCTTATTAGAATCTGGAAGCCCCCTTTTAACAAGGGGGCCCCCAGATCCTGCCCACCCATGTGAATGAGTATGGGGTACATTGTATTCCTACTCCTTCACCCAAAAAAGTGTAAAAAATAATTAAATACAGTGCACAGGTTTTTAACAAAGTCCTTTATTAAAAATGAAGAATATCCCTCATCGTAGCTCTAACGTGTCTTCTTTCTCCAGTGATGTCTTCTCCCTCCGGTTCTTCTCCCTCCTCTGGTTCTTCTCCATCTGCTGATGTCTTCTTCCTTGGGTTCTTCTTCCTCCGCTGTCTTCTTCCTCTGGTTCAAATGCTGTTTCTTCTCCTTCCGCTGATGTCTTCTCCTGACGCTGGCTCCCACTGTTCTGTCGGCTCCCGCTGTCTGCCATTTCTTATATAGCCATGGGGCGTGGCCATCTGGTGACGTCATCCAGAATCCCCGCCCCCTGTGACGTCACCTCCCATCATGCCACGTCCCTCGAAAAGCTGTGTACTAACCATCAGATTATCGTGCGAACGATTCGAAAGCGGTATTTTTCGTCCGATTTTCTGATCGCGTGTAGAGGCCCTTAAGGGATCTTTCAGGCTGTAGCACAGCTGCAATGTTTGCTGAACTCACTAACTGTCACTTCTTCTTACCTGGAATTGCTCTTTCACATCTCCATGATCTCTCTCTATACAAAGAGTACGCCGATTCTTCTTCAAAGGGTTAAGCCTGAATTGGTTCCAGATGCTTTTGTAATACGGACATAATAGGCTGTGTCGCCATCTGCTCTGCAAACTAGAGGGACCGGTTTTCTGATCCCTTTCAGCCGTGGAAAGAGCTCACTGCTATTATAGAACAAGCAGCGTGAGAGCTTTAAAAGAGCAATTAAGTGTCAGGAGGGTGCTGTGTGCTGCAGACTGTACTACAGATCTGAGCTCGGCGAACCTCACATTTCCCAATTCTCTAATGACTCCATATACAGCCAGACTATGAGCAGCTGCGCCTTCACTTAATCGGGCCAATAAGGTACTGAGATAGCTTTTGGAGGGCGCTGCTTGTCTGGAAGGACAAGATCACCTTTATAATACCTTTTTTTTTTTCCCAATGATATGAGAGCTTGAGACTCTTCGTTTTCCTAACTAAAACTCCGCTTCTGGTAAAGAATAGGTAAACCCAATTAATAAAATCTGATATAAGTTTCAACATGGTCATTTCAAAAGTAATATTACATTCTTATAAATCTGCATCTTTGATTAAAATCATCCCTGGTGATCCTGCCATGAAGGAAGCGCCACCTGAGTGTAGTATTAACAAATGATTTTTAATGACACCAGGTAAAAACACACTTACAGGATAAAAGCATGTTCCCTCTGAACACCGAGGACCACATACCGTATATACTCGAGTATAAGTCATTCCGAGTATAAGTCGAGGCCCTAATTTACCACAAAAAAATGGGAAAAACTTAGTGACCCGAGTATAAGACGAGGGTGAGAAATGCACAGCTACTGTAAGTGGAAAAGAGGGTCAACAATGCCCATTTGCAGCCTCACTGTGCCCATTTGCAGCCATAGGTCCCCTGAACTTCAAACTCTGTAGTTAAGGGTTCCTAGATGCCCCCTAGCTGCAGCAAAAATTTGGGGTCTCTGAACCCAAATGGTCCTGAAATGACATTGCTGCAGATGGACACAGTTGACCGAATTTGGGGCCCTGTATGTCGGGGCCACTTAGTACTAAGAACCCCAAATTTGGTGTGCAAACCCAGTGGAACTAGCAGCATAAAATTTCCAAAGCTGGGGTTTCTAGCACTAAGTGGCCCCGAGATACAGGGCCCCAAAAATCAGTTCAGAAAATGTCAAGCACTTTTCTGCAGCAGAGAATGACATTTTCTGAACCGGGATGTGGGGCCCTGTATCTGAGGGCCACTTAGAGATAGGAACTTCAGCTTTGGATATGTTATGGCACCAGTTCCAGTGGGTTCGCACACCAAATTTGAGGTTCCTAGCACCAAGTGGCCCTGAGATATGGGGCCCCAAAATCGGTTCAGAAAATGTCAAGCACTTTTCTGCAGCAGAGAATGACATTTTCCGAACCGATTTTGGGGCCCCATATCTTGGGGCCACTTAGGGCTAGGAACTTCAGCTTTGGATATGTTATGGTACCAGTTCCACTGGGTTTGCACACCAAATATGGGGTTCCTAGCACTAAGTGGCCCTGAGATACGGGGCCCCAAATTCGGTTCGGAAAATGAAATTTTTTGCTGCAGAAAAGTGCTTGACTCGAGTATAAGTCGAGGGGGGCACTTTCAGCACAATAAAATGTGCTGAAAAATTCGACTTATACTCGAGTATATATGGTACCTATACAGATGAGCCTTTTATATGTTTTTATCCTGTAAGTGTGTTTTTACCTGGTGTCATTAAACATCATTTGTTAATACTACACTCAGGTGGCGCTTCCTTCTCTACCCCTCCCTCATCCATCACAGAGCCAGCTCTCTGAGGACAGCAGCCGCCTAGCCTACGAGCCCACTTTAACCATTACATTACCGGTTACCACTTAACCCTTGAACTTCCAGCCTGTCCCCTATGGACTAAGTTGCTCGGCCCTTTATATCTCCTGTTATATATGGACTTGTGTGTTTGCGCTTACAGTTACCAATACTCTGTTTATCCTGCCATGAAGGTCCCCGTTCAGACACTTCCTGTTACAGGGTAACAGCGCTCTGTCCCTGCCTCCCAGTTGTCACCTTGTCACTTCCATGGGCTAGAATTAGCTGCTTTACCCATTTGCGCTTCGGAAGGTTTTACCCCTTCCATGAACAGGCCATTTTTTGCTGCTCGTCACTGCGCTACTTTAACTGGCAATTGCACAGTTATTCAATGCTGTACCCAAATAAAATTGATATAATTTTTTTCACAGTAGAGCTTTCTTTAGGTGGTCCAGATGATAGATTGAGTGACCCTATAATATTTGGAACCTCATTCCTATTGAATAGAAATAGAAACAACAGGAGGATTGGGATTATAACGGTGCCCCAAATTGAAGGGAATACATTTAAAAATAGAAAATGTATTCATAAAATAACAACTTATATCGGTTTCAATAAAAAAATCAGAGTATGATACAAATCACGTAGAATCACTGGTGTCCATGTATAGAAGGTGATCAGTGTTTTATGTTGTATCCCAACACGTTTCGCCAACTTTGGCTTCTTCAGGGGATTTCTAAGGACCACAAATTCTCTTAAAATTCCAAAGAGACAGCAAAGAGGTCACCAAGCAAGTCCAAAAATTTGGAGGGGAGGCGCTATGCGATCACAGGGGATAAATGGGGACCGGGAAGACTCTGATATAGACACAGCTTAGTGCAGGGGCACCGACAAAAGGCTGCAATCATGCAAACATGGTGCTGTCATGTAATAGCCACTCTCGTTTGCAACACAAAATCATAGTGGTCGCCCCTGCCTTCCAGCACTATGATTTTCTGTTGCAAACGAGAGTAGTTTTTACGCTACAGGCCCCGATCAAGGATTACAAAACCCAGAGATTCCTGACAAGTTAGTCTTCTCCATTCAAAAAAAAAAAAAAAAATTCTTTGGAGCTTTGCACTATGCCTTCATGTGAATCTCTAATTTACACCATGGCAGGGCCTCGCACTGTCACGCAAGTAAAAGCTTACATGAGTTTTTAAACATTGGGTCTACTCCTTTCTCTGCCTGAGCCGTTTTTGCATTTTTTTTGCACACATGCCTAAAAAAACATTTTAGGCCTGAGGATTACATAAACCCTAGAGAATAAAATAGTGGTAGTTCTAATTTTTTATGTCACTTGATATTACTGCAAAGATCTAGGAAACACAACATTTCAGTAAAAAATAATTTTTTTTGTTTTTGCTTGCCTAAGTTAATTTTAGGGCACACAAACCCAATAAATTAGCCAATTTTTGGGGGCAAAATATAAAAGATGAGGTTGCACCAAGTAAATAGATACCCAACATGTTAAATTTGCGTGCGCCCATAAAAAGGTGACAAACTTCAGTACCCTATAGCTTCCATAGTTGATACTTTAAAAGCCCCCTATAGGTCATCAGTTTAGTGTTACGGAGGAGGTCTGGTGCTAGAAATATTGCTCTCATCTGGTGTGTGCGGCAATATGTAACATCTGTTTCGCAATCAATGTCTTTGTGCATAGGCACCCCCAATGCTTGTGTTTACATTCGTACATGCCTATATTTGGGGGTGGGGGACTTTGGGGGGGGGGGTTGTGCCTGGGTGTAACTTTAACTTTTTCCAAATTTAACTTTTTTTTTTTCACTTAAATTTTTTTCATCACATAGGGGACAAAAATGTGAAGATTTTTAGTGACAGGTTCTCTTTAATGAGGCATCTTTGAGACCCTGGAGGTCCCCCCTGTGCTCCAGTTAATGTAATGCATTGCAGATCGCATTGTATTACATTCTTTCCACCGAGAGATGGACCTGAAAGTGACGTCAAACAGGTCACTTTCCGGGTAAGCAACTTCAGGAACAGGTCTTCTGCTCAGCATAGATTACAATCTTCCTGTGAGAGACTAGTAGAGGCCATAGGTATGTACTCCTCAAGAGGAAAACTACTTAACGCAGGTTAAGAGGACGGTCCTCCCACAACAAACTAGAGGACATTATGAATATCTCAGGAGAGGAACCACTTAGCCCAAACTTAGCATAAAGTCTTTCCACAAAACCAAAGGGGACTAGTCATGTACCTCTCAGGAGAGGAACCACGTGGACTAGCAATCCCAATAGAATACAGTCACTAGGATCTTACAGCTGTACTCATGAGGCCAGGAGACCAGCTGTGCCCATTCAGCATTCTCCAGGTGCCTTCCGGTGAAACTATGCGGACTGGATCCTCAGGTGAAATCTCAGGGTGTCAGAGAAACTTTCAGGTGTAAGCCCCCCAGCTCCCCCCCCGGCTGTGCTACAGTGGGACCTCAATAAACAGCAACTTAAAAAAGCAGAACAGCTGGAGGCAGGAGGGTAGCCACCCTCCACCTAAACAGATGGAATTGCTTGAACAGTAGGACACTGCTGTTCTACAGCTCAAGCTACTTATGTGCTCCTCAGCCACCTTCTGAGCACACTCCCCCAGGGATTGGCCGTAGCACCATAAATATCCATGCTTCCCATTTGCCTTTCTCCACTACTATGTTCCAGAATGTTCTTGAAGGCAGGGGAGAGCAATCAAATCTGCACACTGTGAATCCCAGAACAGCCAAAAGAAATCAACAGCAACAGCTACGGTTACAGAGGAGCCAAAAAAACACTAAATTTACCTAACATCCTAGTAGCCTAAGTAGGAGGGTGCTACAAAAACAAAATACAGAAGAAATCAGGGGAAAGCATATAGGAAACAATATAAATACTGTATAGCCATTCATTATATGCAGAGCATCTTTTATGTTCACAATATTGCCTTGCTGGTGTAATTGATTTAAATCTAAACCAAATGCTAGGATGAAATATTAAACAGCTTCATGAGTCAATCTGCTACCAGTGTCCTACTTAACAACAGTCCCAAGTGAATTTTGCCATTTTTTTTACTTAAAACATGTAGCCGAGTTCCTTCTACTTAATACGATCCCTCCACTGTGAGGATGCTTAATCTGGTGTTTCATAATCGGCAACATTTTAGGATCAATTCCAGGGATGGATGGCTGCTGAGTTGGTGATTCGCACAGTAAGTGCTTTCTTGCAGGGCTGCAGAGCACCGAACACCCCACTGTTAACTGTGATCGTGCTTTGCTTTTCAGTATTTATAAGCTTTAACATGTTAGTGTCATTTCCAGTATTTTTTTAAAATCTGCAGCTTTTGTTAAAATAATACCTGTTGATCCTGCCCTGTTCAGGCACTTCCTGTTATAGGGTGACAACGCTCTGTCCCCAGCTCCCAATTGTGCTTCTGTGTTGTCACCTCTGTCACACGGGTTTTTCAATAGAGAATACAAGTGGCTGTTTCAAGACAGTACTCAGACGAGGTCCATGGTATCACCGCCAGGAAATCAGCCCTGAGAAATGCCATACAGCGTTCGCTAGAGTGCGTGCAGACATGAAGAGGCTGAGAAGAGGCTTCAGGAGATTAGCAGCTTTGACGGAAAATAAAGTGAAATTAAAAGAAAAATGGTGACTCAGCAGCTCAGCTCTCCCTGCTTCCCTCTCCCAGCAATGACTCAGCAGTTCAGCTCTCCCTGCTTCCCTCTCCCAGCAATGACTCAGCAGCTCAGCTCTCCCTGCTTCCCTCTCCCAGCAATGACTCAGCAGCTTAGCTCTCCCTGCTTCCCTCTACCAGCAATGACTCAGAAGCTCAGCTCTCCCTGCTTCCCTCTCCCAGCAATGACTCAGCAGCTCAGTTCCCCCTGCTTCCCTCTGCCAGCAATGACTCAGCAGCTCAGCTCTCCCTGCTTCCCTCTCCCAGCAATGACTCAGCAGCTCAGCTCTCCCTGCTTCCCTCTCCCAGCAATGACTCAGCAGCTCAGCTCTCCTTGCTTCTCTCTCCCAGCAATGACTCAGCAGCTCAGCTCTCCCTGCTTCCCTCTCCCAGCAATGACTCAGCAGCTCAGCTCTCCCTGCTTCCCTCTCCCAGCAATGACTCAGCAGCTCAGCTCTCCCTGCTTCCCTCTCCCAGCAATAACTCAGCAGCTCAGCTCTCCTGCTTCCCTCTCCCAGGAATGATTCAGCAGCTCAGCTCCCCTTGCTTCCCTTTCCAAGCAGTGATTCAGCAGCTCAGCTCCCCCTGCTTCCCTCTCCCAGCAATGACTCAGCAGCTCAGCTCACCCTGCTCCTTCTCTCAGCTCACCCTGCTTCCCTCCCCCAGCAATGACCCAGCAGCTCAGCTCCTCTGCTCCCTCTCCCAGCAGTCATTCAGCAGCTTAGATCCCCTAGATCCCCAACTCCCAGCACTGACTCAGCAGCTCAGTTTTTCTTGCTCCCCCTCCCAGCAGTGATGTCCTTCTCCTAGATCCCTGTGGTTCCTACTCCCAACAGTGAGGCCCCATTCACAATATGACATGGGACGCCAAGCATTCAGCATTTTTTATTATTGCGCTACACGGATATGGCAGCCCACTCATTTCAAAGGGCTGCCATACACACTACAAATGTGGCAAAGAAACTCATGCACCTTTTTTGTCATGCCTTTTTTTGTGTCTGTTTACCAAGTTTGGGGTGCAATCAATGGCACTGCAAGCATGAAATGTAGCTTTGCATGTTTTGTGAACATGCGCAAAATCCTGTGATTTTGCACTTGATCGCAAAACGCAATAGTGTGAATGCAGGTTTACTCATCAGCTCAGCTCTGCTTGCTATCCCTTCTCATCAGTGATTCAGCAGCTCAGATCTCCCTGCTCCCCTTCCCCAGCAGTGACTCAGCAGCAGTGGCGGCTGGTGCTCCATTTTTTGGTTGGGGATAGGCAAACAATTCAACCTTCCACCCCCTCCAATCAGTCGGATCATCACCAACACCCAATCGTCCCCCTCCCCTTGGTCGGTCGGATTGTCACCAACACCCCGCCTTGTACCCACCACCCCCCGTTCAGTCAGCTCACTGAGTTTAAATTTCCAGTGCTTCTCACGGATTGGTCCAAGTTGATAATGGTGTGCTATTCTCCGCTCCATTGGTGTGTCCTTCCTGTAGCTGATTGGGTGGCTGGGATAGACAGGTGGCTGATTGGCTGGGGCAGGAAGCCTGAAGCTGATTCGCTGGGTTTGCAGGGTGGGAAGGCTGCGCCCCGAGCCCTCCCAAAAAACTGGCCAATTGGGGCCTCAGGCTGTGGTCATGTGCCTGTTAGGGGGTGACGGACCAAGTAGAGACCTGTTGGTCCGGCGCCCCGCACAGAGCACGGCCACAGAGATGGTGCAGGCTCGGGGGCAGTGCCACGGGCTGAGGTGGGGGTGGCACCCCTGCTCCCCTTGTGGACTGGCCGCCACTGCTCAGCAGCTGAGCTCGCCATGCTCCTAACTACCAGCAGTGACTAATTAGCTTAGCTCCCCCCATCAGGAATGGAGGCTGATATGCCTTGTTGGGTATAACTTCCCACAAAAAGAGGTTGGAGCATCCATATGCTGGAAGATCATTTAAAGGGAGACTTCCATTGCAGATCGCTCCAGTCAGAAAATGCTACTTGCCTGGCTGTCAGGAAAATCCAGCGCTTTTAGTACTGAATTACAAACCTGGAGCAACTGTACATAAAAAGTTCTGACTTTACTTGCAGCATGCTACTGATCAGCTCTTTGAGGTCTTTGACAGCTCGGTCACCATGGCGGGAGAATGCCGTGAGTGCGTTCTCAGCACAGAAAGATCTGCCACCCATGGAAGCATATGTGAGGCATGCAGCAGTTAAAGCCCACCCTCTTTGCCGCCACACGCATGCGTTATGCGGGTGGCAAGAGGCAAAAACAAAACAAACACAGATATGAGCTGATGGAGAAGAAATCACTGGGAAAAGGTGTTATTTTATACTCTGCTTCATTGTGTTTTACAAATGTTATTATCCTAGGAGGAAAACCGTTCACTTTTTTTTTTTTTTTTCTATTTTTGTTAAAAAGTGTCGTTCTGTCTCCCTTTTGGCCAAGAGTACAAAAAAAGCAGAACTCATTAAAAAGTGTGACAGTCTGCAGTGAATGCGCCTCGGGCTCTTTCCTGTTTCTCTACCCATAATCCTTTGCATCTCTCCTCAAATTTTTCTCTTTTCTTGTGTCTGCATCCTTTCTAATTAAAATAATTCATGATATAGAAATTGGCTTCACACTGTTTTATGAACAATTAAAACTACCAAAAAAAAAAAAATATATATATATATATATGTATATATATATATATATATATATATATATATATATATATATTTATTTATTTTTTAATTATAAATGTACATTGGGTGGCTAGCCATATTTGCTCATTACATATTCAGACTCTGCTTCCAGCTTTGCGGCACTATAGCATGGTTGTGCGTTACTCCTGCTTTTCACGCTGCAAATGTAAGGGTCCTTTCACATGGGGAGGTTTGCGCTCCAGTCAGCAAAGGAGTTTATGCAAAGCAGACACGGACACTCTTGTCTATGGGTGACTAGGACTAAACGGGTAGCCCCTCCCCCTTGTAACATCACTGACCCAGCATGCACCAGTTGGTGGCGTCACAAGGGGACGGGGCCACCAGGTGGCGTCATCAGGTGGCCCCACCCCTTACCTATTTGAAAACTGTCACCCGGCGGAGCAGACATTCGGCAGTTAGCCTTCCTTGCAGGTGGAGCATTTTTTTGGGGGGGGGTTCGGGGCCGGCTGTGCAATGGGTGTCATGATTGACGATGGATCTACACCGGGGATATTGTTTTTAAATTTTTTTAATAAAGAAATTGTAAAAAAACTGCCTCTTGTCATTATTTATTTATGACATTTTTTTGGGTGAATGAGTAGGGGTATGATGTACCCCATACTCATTCACATGGGGGGGGGGAGCAGGATCTGGGGATCCCCTTGTTAAAGGGGGCTTTCAGATTTTGATAAGTCCCCTGCCCGCAGACCCCCACAACCACCGCCCAGGGTTGTCAGGAAGAGGCCCTTGTCTCCATCAACTTAGGACAAACCCACCTGAGCTGTGGATCTCTGCAGATCCTACAGAGTTACCATGGACCTCTTGACTGTTTCTCTGATTAATGCTCTCCTTGCCCGGGTCCTGTCAGTTTTGTGGTGGACGGCCATGTCTTGGTAGGTTTGCAGTTGTGCCATACTCTTTCCATTTTCAGATGATGGATTGAGCAGTGTTCAGTGAGATGTTCAAAGCTCGGGATATTTTTTTATCACCTAACCCTGCTTTAAACTTTCCCACAACTTTTTCCCTGACCTGTCTGGTGTGTTCCTTGGCCTTCATAGGGCTGTCTGTTCACTAAGGTTCGCTAACAAACCTCTGAGGGCTTTACAGAACAGCTGTATTTATACTGAGATTAACTTACACACCGGTGGACTCTATTTACTAATTAAGTGACTTCTGAAGGCAATTGGTTCCACTAAATTTTAGTTAGGGGTATCAGAGTAAAGGGCGCTGAAGACTAATGCACGCCACACTTTTCACATATTTATTTGTAAAACATTTATCATTTTCCTTCCACTTCACAATGATGTGCCACTTTGTGTTGGTCTATCACATAAAATCCCAATAAAATACGTTTACATTTTTGGCTGTAACATGACAAAATGTGGAAAATTTCAAGGGGTATGACTACTTTTTCAAGGCAGTGTATACAATGAGCAGACTGCAATAAACAATGCAGAAAGAAAGCCTATGAGAGATACAGCAGTGAACAAGGGGTCTGTATGCTAACAAAAGGTTTTGCTGTCTCATATTATCCCTGTTTTGCACTTTATGCATTGTTTATTGCAGTCTTCTCATTTTATTTTTTATTTTTATTTTTTATTTGTGTAGCTACAGCGGAATTCTCCTTTAAAACTGAGGCAGAAAATGTGGCTATAGATATACTTTAAATGTTTCCCATGCTTGATCCATATAAGTAATATAAGCAACAATCGCATCGTATTGGGTATTGAGCTGAGTCATTCTCCTATTCCTGGCCAATACGATTCTGATATTTGTAAATCAGACCCAAAGAGAGTTTTGCCTTTAATAAAAGTTTATGGTATAGACGCCGCTTTGGCCCTGACGTAACTCGCCAGCTGGGCTGAAGAGAACTGAGTGTGTAATGGACAGGCTGGCAAAGATCAGTGACCTACATAGTATTGGCTCGATCGATACGGGGCAGGCATACACAGTTGCAGAGGCTCTGGCCATGTTAATATTGATTAATATAAATGCATAATGGAAACGTACAGAATGAGGCCTTAGTGCTGGAGTGAGACCGCACAGTGCTTTGATCTTTGATGTCAATAAATTAAACAATCTCCCTATCACTCTGAAATGCGTTCATATCCAAGACTTTATGGAGAAAGCAGATGGTAGGCTGCGTATAATTAAGCAGCTATAAACTTTGTGTTAATGAGCTGAAGACTATACACATCAAAGAAGTAAATTGTCTTTGCTTAAAGGGATCCTGGTGTCAGAACCAGTGGCGGCTGGTGCTGTATATTTTGGGGGGGAGCGGCAAACAAGACACCCGTCGCCACCCCCCCTGACGGTCGGTCGCTCGTCCAGCACTTACCCCCATCTCATAGCTCCCAGCTGTCCCTGATTTCGAGGGACTGTCCCAGATTTGGAGCAATGCCCCTCTGTCCCTCTTTCCTCCTCATTTGTCCCTCATTTTGGTCCAATCCATATACAGTGGTAGCTTGGATTACGAGCATAATCTGTTCCAGAAGAATGCTTGTAATCCAAAGCACTCGTGTATCAAAGCGAGTTTCCCCATAGGAATCAATGGAAACCCAGATAATTTGTTACATTGTCAATGCTAGTGTATGCAGTACCGCATGTGGCCAGAGGTGGGGGTAGCGCCAAAGACACTCGGAGACCACTTGGAGACACTCAGGAACTGAGTCGTCTCCGAGAATCACTGGCGCCCCCGCACCTCTGGCCACATGCGGTAATGCACACCCCAGAGGCTTGAATCCTGCTCATCTTGTGAGACAACGCTCGCAAATCGAGTCAGGATTTGAAAAAAAAAAAAAATAGCTCGTATTGCGAAACGCTTGTAAACCGCATTACTCGCAATCCAAGGTTTTACTGCAGTTGTATATAAAGTGCACTTCAAAAAGTGTTTCCCAGTGCTAAACCTTTCATCCAAATTCTAAATTGCTGCATTTGTACATTTTAAAAGACAATATAAAGGAATAGAAGTGGTAAAAAAAAGTCCTTGTAGATTTAATAACCTTTTTTTTTTTTTTGTTCATTCTCCTTTCAGGGGGTGTGGTAGGAGGTGTGTCCTATGCCTAAATACGTTTGCTAGTAGGTGACCCTCATTCCCATCTCAAAATGTTGGGAGGTATGCCACCTAGCAGCTTCCGCTCCTTCCTGCGTCTCCTCCTCCTCCATGGCGGCGACTTCCTCCTCGGCGTCTTCGGCTTCACGGCGGCGTCCCTTCTCCTTCCCTCGACGACCAATATGATTGCTTCTCCTCTCAGCCAATCAGGTCTCAGGACCCGCTTCCTGATTGGCCGGGAGGAGAATCAGGAAGACAATAGCAAATATTATTTTGCTATTGTCACACAACTGGGCGGGCTCAGGGCACAGTGCTCAGTGTCCCGAGCCCACCCTTTTTTTAAGCCAATTAAAGCCTCAGGCTCTTATAATGTGCTAAAAAAAAAAAACCCATTGAAATCCATGCGTCCGGTGCCCTGCATGTAGATTAGGGGCCGGGCGGCGCCTCTGCGCCCCTAATGGATGGGTCGCCACTGGTCAGAACAGTACACTATTTAAAGTATAACTAAAGGCAAAACTTATGTTTTTTAGTTTTGGATGGAGTGGAGATGGATTAGAACACCTGTCAGGTTTTTATTGCTGGCTGTGCCCTCATGGAGGCGGTTCACATATCTGCTGCTCCGGTGCGAATTTGCACAGGAGCCCTGTGTGTCTTTTAGTCAGTTTCAGGTCCGAATTCAGCCAAACATTCGGGCTGAAATTGGACCTGAAACAGTGAATGGGGGCGCACTGGGAGCCGCATCGGTATTAGGTGTGAACCCAGCCTAAAGAATATTTGATCCTTGCAGTTTGAGGGATGGGGGGTGCACTGTAAGGGTAGGTTTTTTTTTTTGTTGTTTTTTTTTTTTTTTAATTATGCAGTGCAGCTTCAAAACAAAATTGGCAGTTTTTTATGCTGTGTTCCATTGGAGAAA
Organism: Lithobates clamitans; assembly: GCA_037952925.1. Lineage (NCBI taxonomy): Eukaryota > Metazoa > Chordata > Amphibia > Anura > Ranidae > Lithobates > Lithobates clamitans. The sequence continues at coordinate 1,824,238 of JBBGZY010001366.1, read as the reverse complement.
TTTCCTTCCACTTCCTTTAACGGAGACACAGCAGGAAATAGGAGGACATTTCTCCAATAGGAACAAAAAAAGAAAACCTTTTAGACTCTTGGTGCCTATTCTCTGGCCTGGGGGCCACATGAGGCTTTTTGGCACTTTTTTGTTCGGCTCTCAGGACCCCTACAGACAATAATCTGTGTTTCCTTTGCCCTGTCATAGCAGTGATCTCAAGCATTATCATGTAATATGTCTCCAGTCTATGACTGCCTCCTGCAGCATATCCCCAGTCTCCAACAACTCCCATAGCATGTTCACAATCTCCGATCATCTCCTGTATCATGTCTGCAGTCTCTGACCATATCTTGTATCATGTATGCAGTCTCTGACCATATCTTGTATCATGTCTGCAATCTCTGACCATCTCTTGTATCATGTCTGCAGTCTCTGACCATCTCCTGTATCATGTATGCAGTCTCTGACCATATCTTGTATCATGTCTACAGTCTCTGACCATCTCTTGTATCATGTCTGCAGTCTCTGGCCATATCTTGTATCCTGTCTGCAGTCTCTGACCATCTTCTGTATCATGTCTGCAGTCTCTGACCATTGCCTGTATCATGTATGCAGTTTCTGATGATCTCTTGTATCATATCTGCGGTCTCTGACCATCTCTTGTAGACTATCTGCAGTCTCTGACCATCTCTTGTATCATGTCTGCAGTCTCTGACCATCTCTTGTATCATGTATGCAGTCTCTGACGATCTCCTGTATTATGTCCTCAGTCTCTAACCATCTTTTGTATTATGTCTGCATTCTCTGACCATCTCTTGTATCAGGTCTGCATTCTCTGACTATCTCTTGTATCATATCTGCAGTCTCTAACCATATCTTGTATCATATCTGCAGTCTCTGACCATCTCTTGTATCATATCTGCATTCTCTGACCATCTCTTGTATCGTGTCTGCAGTCTCTGACGATCTCCTGTATCATGTCCTCAGTCTCTAACCACCTATTGTAGACTGTCTGCAGTCTCTGACTATCTTTTGTATTATGTCTGCATACTCTGACCATCTCTTGTATCATGTCTGCAGTCTCTGACCATCCCTTGTAGACTGTCTGCAGTCTCTGACCATCTCTTGTATCATGTCTGCAGTCTCTGACCATCTCTTGTATCATGTCTGCAGTCTCTGACCATCTCTTATATCATGTCTGCAGTTTTTGACTATATCCTGTTGTGTGTCTGCTGTCCCTGACACTGAATATTCCTTAAATGTTATGTGCGGTCGTTTGTGATGTCAGAGGTGGCATTTGAGCTCCCCCCTCCCCCCAATATCAAGAAAGTTGACCACCAATGTCTTAGACCAGTGGTTCTCAACTCCAGTCCTCAGGGCCCACTAACAGGCCAGATTTTAAGTATTACCTTGGGGAGATGCAGACTAGAATACTGCAATCACTGAGCAGCAAATGATATCACCTGTGATGTATTTCAGTTATTTTGCAAACCTGGCCTGGTGGTGGGTCCTGAGGGCAGAAGTTGACCACCAATGCCTTAGACTGTTGTGGCCACATTGGAAGATTTCCTCTCTATTCCTGTTCTGGTGAAAACCATCACGTTCTCCAAGTGACAACAGCTATCAGGAGAAATAGAGAGTGTAAATCCAACCAGCAGGGACACAGGCAGCAAAAAAAAGAAAAACCCGACAGAGGGTATAACCCTTTCAGCCTCTAATTAAAAGGGCATGGAGACAGTTATGAGAAAGTTATGCACAGACTTGCCACATGTGACATTCTCATAAGCAATGAATGGAAATGTTGATTCCTCCACAGAGAGGAAGAAGCTGTATGATGAACCTATCATTCCTTATATCGGTTTTAGGATTTCTGTGCGGCGGTAGGCTGGGGGTGGAGTGTCTGTGACGACACGCATAGGGCTGTATAAGGATACAAATACATAGCTTCCTCTGTTCTGGGTACAATGAGTCCAGTATATCATTCACCAATGGACAGACACATTACTGTCATTGATGGAAATTTGCTTTATTTAATTAATCTGAGGTCGCGTCTGTCTCCACGTCTCCACCGCGTTCGGCTCAAAGTCAAAATGGGATTTGAAGAAGAGAGAAGTGAATGTATCTTGTTGTAATTTGAGGTCAGGCAAAGGATTAAGAACAAATTCTCTCTCGGAAAGTGTTTGTGTTCTACAGCCGAGCTGGCGGCGAGCGATTAAAGAGCCGCTAAGCCTTAAAGTAGAAGGAAAGGGAAATGGCTGAATTCATATCTGACATATAGAAGTGGGAAGGATCTTACCTGACATAAAAATGTTACATTGTTTTTACAGCCAGTCTTCATACCCATTAAAGCTGAGTTCCACACAAAAATGGAACTTCCACTTTTCCGGTTCCCCCCCCCCCCCCCGGTGTCAAATTTGGCACCTTTCAGGGGGGAGGGGGGAGGGGTGAGAAGATACCTGTCTAATACAGGTATTTTGCTCCCACTTCCGGGCATAGATACCTGAGCCACTCACGGGTATCTACGCCACTTCTCGTCCCCCCCGCTGTATTCTGGGAGACACACGGGTCCCAGAAAACAGCAGGGACCAGTGGGATCGCGCAGCGCGAGTCGCGCATGCACAGTCGGGAACCAGGAGGTAAAGCCACAAGGTTTCACTTCCTGATTCCCTTACTGAAGATGGCGGCGCCTCCATCCAAGAGCCGAGGGACGTGTCGGCTTCGGGTGCCGACATCGCGGGCGCCCTAGACAGGTAAGTGTCCATATTTTAAAAGTCAGCAGCTGCACGATTTGTAGCTGCTGACTTTAAAAAAAAAAAAAAAAACGGCTTAACTCCACTTTAAGGAAGAGCCGAACACCCCCTGGTTCGGTTTGCACCAGAATTTGCAAACAGGCAAACAATTCGGACGAACATACGAACACAGTTAAAGTCTATGGGACACGAACATGAAAAATCAAAAGTACTTGTTTTAAAGGCTTATATGCAAGTTATTGTCATAAAAAGTGTTTGGGGACCCGGGTCCTGCCCCAGGGGACATGGATCAATGCAAAAAAAGTTTTAAAAAAGGTCGTTTTTTGGGGAGCAGTGATTTTTTTTACTGTTTAAAGTAAAACAATAAAAATGAAATATTCCTTTAAATATAGTGCCCGGGGGGTGTCTATAGTATGCCTGTAAAGTGGTGCAATTTTCCCGTGTTTAGAACAATACCACAGCAAAATGACTAAAGGAAAAAAAGTCATTTAAAACTGATCGCGGCTGTAATGAATTGTCAGGTGTCGGCAATATAGATAAAACTCATTGAATAAAAACGGCATTGGCCACCCAGTCCATTACCAGGTCCTTTGGGTCTGGTATAAATATTAAGGGGAACCCCGAACCAAGATTTTTAAAAAAAATTGCATTGGGGTCCCCCCAAAATCCATACCAGGCCCTTCAGGTCTAGTATGAATATTAAGGGGAACCCTGCGCCAAATTTAGAAAAAAAAATGGCGTAGGGGTACCCCCTAAAATTCATACCAGACTCTTATCCAAGCACGCAACCTGGCAGGCTGCAGGAAAAGAGGGGGTGACGAGAGAGCGCTCCCTCCCCTCCTAAACCGTACCAGGCCACATGCCCTCAACATGGGGAGGATGCTTTGGGGTCCTAAATGCACCTTGTTCCAATGTTGATGGGGACAAGGGCCTCATGCCCACAAACCTTGCACGGTGGTTTTGGGGGTCTGTGGGCGGTGGGGCTTATCGGAATCTGGAAGCCCCCTTTAACAAGGGGACCCCCAGATCCCGGCCTCCCCCCCTATGTGAATTGGTAACCATTTCACAAAAAAAGTGTCAAGAATAGTAAAAAAGATAGGAGACACTTTGGGACACTATTAAAAAAATAAATAAACAAAAATGTCCCGCGATGTAGATCCATCTTACGCCGTCGACTCTGCAGACTCTTATGTAAGGGAAAACTCTGGGGACTTAAGGTGGAACACTGAAAACTCTGATGTAAGGAGAGAACTCTGATGTAAGGGGGAACACTGCAGACTGTTCTGTAAAGGGGAACTCTGATGGAATGGGATCTCTGGTAACCAGAGCCCCTACTTACATCATAGTTCCCAGCATTCCCCTTTAATCAGGGTTCCCAGAGCCCCCCTTAAATCAGAGTCTACAGACTCCCCCCTTTACATCTGAATCCACTGAGTTCTCCCTTACAGCTGAGTCTGCAGAATTTCCACACTGTAAGGGGGAGCTCTGATGTAAGAGGTGCTCCAGGAACCCTGACTTAAAGGGGGGTGCTCTGATATAAAGGGGGGGGGGACACTATGGCCCCTGGTGTAAGGGGAGCTCTGATGTAAGGGGGTCTCTGCTCACCAGAGCCCCCCTTACATTGTCAGCTCCATTGTGTGGTATAATTCAGTATTTTCCCAAACCACTCATTCGAATATTAGGCAATTTTTTCTCCAGGTCCAGGTCAAATGTTATTCATTCATTAAAAATGGAGTGGTTTGGGAAAAATACCAAATTAACATTCAGTTTTGCCCCTATTCGCGCAAAATGAATGTACATGCAATTTCTGTGATTTTTTATTTTTTTATTAATACACTCCTACTATGACCCTTTCACACTGATCAGTTTTTGAAGCGCTTTTGTTCAGGTGTGAAAATTTTTATTTAAAGGGATGCATTTTTCTTCCACTTTTTTTTTAACTGAACAACTGAACAAAAACTGATCAGTGTGAAAGCAGCCTAATGCCGCGTACACACGACCGGTTTTGCCGTCGGAATAAACTCCGAAGGTTTCTCCGACGGAACTCCGACGGAATTCCATTCCAGCGGTCCTGCCTACACACGGTCAAACCAAAGTCCAAACCAAAGTCCGACCATCCAGAACGCGGTGACGTACAACACTTACGACGGGACTAGAAAAAGGAAGTTCAATAGCCAGTAGCCAATAGCCTTGTCTCGTACTTGCTTCAGAGCATGCTTTGTTTTTAGTCCGTCGTAACAGCATACAGACGATCGGTTTTCCCGATAGGAATTGGAAAAATATTTAGAATATGTTCTATTTCTAGGTTCGTCAGAATTTTCGAAATAGAAAAGTCCGTTGAGGCCCACACACGATCGGTATATATACGATGAAAAGCTTCCATCTGACTTTTTCTGTCGGCCATTCCGCTCGTGTGTACGCGGCTTTAGTCTGGAATGGTGGCAGGTTTTGAGTTTATCTATGCATGGCTGTATTTGTCCTACCCTTATTTTTTAATGTAACCACTTGAAGACCAGGCATTTTCTGGCACTTTTTCTGAAAATCATTTATTTATTTATTTTTGCTAGAAAATTACAGTACTTAGAATCCCCAAACATGATATATTTTTTTGACGCAGAGGCCCAAGAGAATAAGTTGGTGGGTTTTTGCAAATTTTTATGTCACGCGGTATTTGTGCAGAGGTTTTTCAAATGCAATTTTTGAGAGACTTGACTTTTTTTAAAATTTTACTGCAAAAAAACACAATGCATAACCCAATTTTTGTATACTATAAAATATGATGTCACGCCAAGTTAAATATATACCAAACATGACACATTTTAAAATTGCGCACACGCCTGCACAACGGCGACAATCTATGTTCATTTTAGAATCCATAGGTCTTTTACAGGTTACCATTTTATATCTACAGAGGAGGTCTAGTGCTGGAATTACGGCCCATGATCCCACATTTGCAGCAATACCTCACATGTGTGGGACGATCGCTGTTTGTGCGTGCGGGACCGATGCACGCATTCGACTTTACTCTCTAGCACAGGGGGGCGAGGGCACTTTACATTTTTATTCATTTATTTATGATACTGTTGTTTTATTTTTATTTTTTTAAGTTAACACCCTTGTGACAGCAATAGGCATGTGACAGGTACTCTTTATGGAGGGATGTGGGGTCAATAAAACCCCGCATCCCTCCTTTGCACTTGAAAGCATTCAAAACGCAGTTGACATCCAAGGAAAACGGAAGAGATGTTACCATGGCAGAGACCTGATCAAAGCCGATTACGGCTTTGTATGGGTCTCCGACTAGCCAGGTAGTAGCTTGGGTCTCCCGGTGGGACGGGAGAACCAGAGAGAGTCGCAGAAGGCGACAGGGGGGGCAATCAAGTGGCTAGTTAGACGCTCTGAAAGCTATTGCAAGAGACCTGACCGTCGGCTCTAAAAAAACGGTACTGGGGTGATGCCTGCAGCTTAACGTACCAGGTACAGGATTTGGCGACAAGTGGTTAAATGGTTGTCAGTTTTGGTATAGCAATCTTGCAAGATTGTGCAATTAAAATGAATACTGAATTTAAAAATGACAGTCAAAATCGGATTGTTCAAATAAATCTCACTGTGTGCAGATGAGCTTTTGCCATGATGTACAAGTGTGCATAGTCTACACATATATTATGGCACACACTAACCTCCTAGTGTCCCCTCCTACAGCAGTGGCCTGTGTGGGCAACACCATTTCTCCCATTGCTTATCCCTGGTCCTGCAACACTCTTCTTCAGCCATTGGATGATGTACAGTATCTCTTACACATTTGCATAAGTTACTTCATGCCTAGGGCCCGAGTCTATTCTTGGCATGCCAGCAATGTGTTGAGATCCTAGGAGAAAAATTGCCAAGAGACTTTGCCAAATAAACTCTAACTCCTAGTCATTTTTCGAAGTGTGGCTTTAGTTCTGCTAAAAAGTGCACCTGTGCCCTGACTATGAACAATAAAGTATTTATATGCTCTCTACAAACAGTAAAAGAGCCTTAAAGCATGCCACCCTTGACCTCTCTAGCTACATGTACAGTGACATGAATCATCCTCAAAGATTTTTTAAGATTAAGAAATTTTTTAAGAAAGAATATAAATAAAGCTGGTTTGACTGGGTTTCTAACAGCTTACAGCAGCCTTTCACAACCCAGAGCTCTGTGGAACTGTAGGGTTCCTCCAGAGTTTGCTAGGGGTTCATTTGGCAATTTTGCCTCTCAGATAAGTAACCACTGGCAAATAAGCCAGGGGCTTTTCCAGAGGCCCCCTTAGCCCCGAAAGTCATATCAAGAGTTCTTCCATGTTTAAAAGAGAAAGGCTGGCTTAGAAACATCTGGTGCATTATTACATTAGATGGTTGCCAAGCTTCAAAGACTATGTTGGAAAAGGGAGGAATAGGAAAGAGTTAAGATTTCAATGCCTTTGTTGTGAAATGTAAAAATGACTAAGTCCTCAATGCCTATAGCTACATAGTTGCATAAATGTTTGTTTGTCATCTATGGGTTAGACTATGTTTCGACAAAAAGGTGAGCCCTGTCCTAGAAAGATCTTTAGTTGGCCCCCTTTTCTTGGGAGAAGGTGTCTTGGGGCCCATTCTCCAGGACAAATGGGTGGTTGTGGTGCTTGTTTTGAGGCCGTATTGCTGGAGACTGGGCCTAGAGGGCATAGCTTGTGTGCCTGGAGGCCATGCTGGCCTAATCTGTTCTCTGCTAAGGTCATCAATGGAGAAACACTAGAACCAGTGGTGTATCATCCATGGGTGCAGGGTGTTCACTGAGCATGGGCCCCACTGTGCTTTGACCCACAATGCACCCATGGATGATCCCTCCCTGGTTGACAGTTGGGGGTGATCGGCGCAGCGGTGGGGGCAGTTACAGGCACCAATCTCCTTGCATAGCTTTCAATGAAGCAGCTGACAGCCGCTTGTGCTTCTCTCCCTCCCACAGCTGTCAGCTGCTTCATTAAAAGCTATACAGGGAGATCAGTACCTGTAACTGCCCCCACCACTGCACCAATCACCCCTGACTGTCCCCCTCTGTCCTCCTCTGGTCCCCCCTGTGTCTTCCTTTGGCCCCCCTGCGTCCTCCTCTGGCCCCCTGTGTCCTCTTCTGGCCTCACCTGTGTCTTCCTTTGCCCCTCCCCTCTGTCCTCCCCACAGCGCTGCTGGCTTCCCTCCTCTCCTCTGCCGCCGGATGCTGCGGGTGATGTGTCAGGATGGAGAGCATTTACCAGCCCCTTCCTTTTCTGAATGAGCAGAGTCTGTGATCACTGACTGTCCAATCATAATTGAGCATTGTAAACTGTGTTTGCGATGCTTCACTTCAGTGCAGCTGAGGCTGAAAGGGACTGGGGAATCTCTGTCTCAAAGGGAAGATGTCAGAAGCCCCCCAACAGGGGTAGTAAAAAAAAAGAATTGCAATAAATAGATTCACCCCCCCCCCAAAAAAAAAAAAAAAAAGCTGAAAGAAGATGAGCTTTTAAGAGACAAACTGTAATGTGAACCTGACGTTTTTGTTTTACGTAGTTTAAGTTGTTATTAGGTACTTACATTAATAGAGTATTTGATCTATAGAGTTTTTAATGTAAAGTTTTCATTTCTTTGAGTTCTTTCATTCTTTTATTCTACAGTATGTAAACAATTTAACCATCTCCCGCCCGATCTATAGCCGAATGATGGCTACAGCGTGGGCCTAAATTGCCAGGAGGGCCCCTTACCACATGATCAGCTGTCAGCCAATTACAGCTGATCACGTGATATAAACAGAAGATCGGTAATCTATTTTCTTTCTCCTCACGCTTAAACATAATAGAACCTTCATAGCGTGCTCCAACAACTGTTTTAAAAGTACTCCTACACCCCCAAAATGTGTTGGGGGTAACCAGAAGGCAACGAGGTAGGGGCATCAGCATTATTGGCCAACAAAAGCACCAAATGTAGCCTAATACACAGTTTCATTTTCTTTGGCTTGAGACGGGTTTGCTTTAAACAGTTAATGCGTCAAAGCTGAGATTCACCATATTTCCTCGTAAATAAGAACAGAACACAATTTCCTCTCTCTCTAATACCAGATATTTAACAATCCCCGCATTTTGTTTGCCTGTATGTACGAATCTTTTATTTTTCCATATTGAAGCTTACTGTCTACTCTATTAACAAACGGAAATAAAATGTTTACTAGTCCCGGGGATTTATCAGCAGTCATTTGTTGTCCATTATGTATCTACAGACATTCATTTCATCAGTAAAATGGCTCTGGTCTTACGGTTTGAATTTAGCAAGAGTTGAAATTCATTTTCTTTTTATTTTCTTTATATTATAACAGGGTACAAAACTTTGCTCAAGGGGATCTCAGGAAGGTTCGGCTGTGGAGAGCTGGCAGCCATAATGGGCCCCTCGGGGGCAGGGAAGTCAACGCTAATGAATATCCTGGCAGGATACAGGTCAGTTTGAATAAATACTCTGATGGCTATAAACACCTTGAAAGGTGTTGGTCTTCAACCTAATTGTTACAAAAACTCCCCAACGTCTTTTAGAACTAAAAGCTTAATACTGCTTTCATAATAAAAAATATTTTTCCATGCTTTTGCAGAGAAACAGGAATGAAGGGGGAAGTTCAAATTAATGGACAGCCGAGAGACCTGCGCACATTCCGCAAAGTGTCCTGTTACATCATGCAGGATGACATGCTGCTGCCCCACCTCACAGTGCAGGAGGCCATGATGGTAAGTTCATGAATGGTTCTTTAAATGTACACTCTGGTCTTAATTTAAAAATAAGTGTTTAAGTGTAGGCAGGTTGAGTACAGAATGTTGGTTAGATAGTTGGCTGAGGAAGGGGTTAATGTTTTGCACTGTTGTTCCCAGGCTTTTTGGACCCTGCCTTTCTGCCCTGTTATATAAATGAGGGGGAAGGCCAGGTTTGGGGCTCTTCCTGATCCCTGTGACTGGAGATACTGTAGTTAACATCAGTGGCGACTCGTCCATATGGTGCGCCCCTAAACCCCTGTGCCTGGCACCTAATCTACATGCAGGGTGCCGGACGCATGGATTTCAGATGCTCTAATTGGCTTTAAAAAGAGTGGGCTCGGGGCGCAGAGCACTGCGCCCTGAGCCCACCCAGTTGTGTGACAATAGGGAATTAATATTCGCTATTGTCTTCCTGATTCTCCTCTCAGCCAATCAGGAAGCGGGTCATGAGACCTGATTGGCCAGGGAGTCTTAGGCCAATCATGTTTCAGGACTCACTTCCTGTTTGGCCAGGAGGAGAAGCAGCAGAGGAGCAGCAGCCCTACCCAGATTCTCCTCATCTGCCTCTTAAGGTAAGGAGGCCTCTGATTGCCACCTTCCCATCCTATTCTCGTGGGGGGGAATGGGGGTGTCATTGGTTTACTGCTCCCCCCCAAATATTAAGTACCGGCCACCACTGGTTACCATGGAGTACTGAGTGGAATTGCGGAAGACACGGGGAGGCTGGAGAACTACCAAGACTTGAAGGATGCCACTATTGGACTAACACCTTGCTGAGGTATGCCTGGGCAGCCTAGTTGAGTTATTTAATTAATGTTGCATTGAATTGTTCATGTTGGACTGTTCTGCAAAATGTTCAAGTAAAGTTGCATCAACTGTTCCAAGCCTGGTCTGAAGTCAATTAAAGGGGTGTATGAAGGTTCCTGCCATATGAAAAGAACTAGGGTCAGTAAAGCACAAGTGGGGTATGAAGCAAAGCCACTACATAAGGTCTACTCGGCAAGACAAGGAGAAGGAATGCAGTTGCTATGGGTAACCAAGGACTAGTGCAAGGTACATTACAGCTTGGTATGAAGTGTGGTATCTGGTGTAGGTGACAGGTGATCCAGTAGAGAGGGGGTCAGTGGTCTGGCTCCCTCCCCAGTGGTTGGTTCCCTAAAGCAACTTGGACCGAACTATCACAGAGACCCATAGCCAGGCCTCATGGAAGTGAAAGAGTTAGCAAGTGCACACATGAGCCCCGAGCTAAGTGTACGTCGGGACCCCATTCTGTCACTGGCAGTGAGGTGACAGAGGTACGCTAGACTGGTCGAGAGGGAACAAGCTCAGCGTTGCCCCTCCTAAATGTAACATACATCTACCCAGGTAAAGTGTGTAGTATTACGGGACAGTACTTTGCAGAAGGACTCTGTACATTTTCGACTTCACACTGTGTAAGGGTCATCTCTAAGCCGGGGAGCCGCCATAATGTTTGATGGTCCCGGGGCATTGATGTGCGTGCTCCCCCACATGCGGGGTGAGTGGTCCCACCCACATATGGAGCACAACCTATCGAACCAATGCTTTACTCGTCATCCAGACATTGCTGTGGAGCACGGTCCATCCCATTGCCTTTTCCCATCCCGTTGCCAAGCCAATGACCTGGGAACACTTGCTTGTAATGCAGTGGAGTGATTTTCAAACATGCCCACTGCATGCTCTTTGTTGTCTCTGAAACCCTTAGGAAAACCTCAAGGAAAACATTTGCAGTTTGACACCAAGTTAGTTCTTAATTGCCATGTGTGTCCCCACTTGGGAGATTTCTCTTCACTTCCTGTCTGGCCAGGAAGTGATAGTAAATGTAACAGATGGCAAACACAGGCAAAAACAAAAGACATTGAAGGGTAGAACTATGGATAACGATCTTATTGCTGGCTGTGCCTTCCTTTCCTGGTGTACAGTTGCACCAGAAATAGCACCAAACGATATATGCTAATTGCTGATTTATTAATTCACTGATACTGGTCATATCTGACTCTTCATGCAGTAAGCAATCAAACCCTGGTGATTGTACCACTTCTGAGTACCTAAACCATTGCATTGTACTTAATCCCTAAGAAAAGGGTAGACATATTGACTCCGAAATGCATTGGAAATGTGTCCTTTCCATGGTCAATTACTGACTGAAGCAATAAATCATTGGTGGACTCTTTCTGGTTTAACTGTATAAAAACTACTCAATTTAGGAGACCCCTATTTTTGAGGTTCCAAATCCATTTGGCTCTGCAAAGGACTTATTTTCTATTAGTAGTGTGTCCATATCCAGCACCTCACCCCCACTTTATCTTGGGTTGGCCATTTGTTTTCCTGGAGTGGTGTCACAGGAAAAGTAAGGTCACATCTCCACAATGAGGTCAAAAGTAGAGATGAAAGCTTGGCAAAAACGGTTGCTTTTCCCCACTCTACCCAAAATTGAAAAAAGAATAGTCTGGAATAAAGCTATAAAAAGTTTCTTACAGCCACCAATCAGATACAGACCTGAGAGAATAGAGGACGTACATTTCCAGGGACCCTGTGGAGTCTTCCTTGGTTTCTGATTGCAGTCACTTTTATAGTGCTCTTCCTGAATTGAGCACATCCACAGTATTCAGTATTTGTACTTCTTCCTTTTACCTGATAGTATTAGTAATTACTATTCTGTGTCCTAGGTCTCTGCCCACCTGAAGCTCCAAGAAAAAGATGAAGGCAGAAGAGAAATGGTAAGCAACTTGTAATAGGTGCTGAGGGCTATTAGAACAGCCTGGACTGACATTCATATTGCAGCAAAGAGACAGCTTACTGTGCTATGCTATGATAGTGAATTGTTGGTCAAAAAATAAAAAAAATGCCAGTCAATCAGGAAAGGATGGATGATGATATCATTGTATCCAGGTAGTTTTGCACATTTAATTAAAGTGGATTTTTGGAGAGAGTTTTCACAGCTGCTATCTAGGAATTGTTAGAGAGAGAGAAGAAGCAATGTATAGCTTATAGTGGCCTATATGCACAGGTATTGTTAGATTGGATAGCAGGAGAAATAGCAGGGGTCATCTCTCTTCTGTGTCCCCATTGAATGATGTGGTTTCATCCTCCCACACCTATGGCACTGCTGTCTTCTGTAATGGCGTAGGGGTCAGAGGAAGAAGCCACAGCAAATGACAAGGGAATGTGAGAAGGGCAGTAGATGAGAGGAGAGAAGGTGAAGTATACAGCAGGCATTGTGTTAGGGGTGGTATGGCAAGGTAGAGGACTTTGTAAACATGGTACTTTGTGAATTTACAAGTCCGGTAATTTAAAGGTAACCTGTACTGAGAGAAATATTTAGTCTGCTATTCATGGCCTTTCCTACTGAAAATGCCAATTGCCTGACTATTATGCTTACCCAAAGGCTTAAGAACTTGCCAGGAGCAAGTGTAGATATTTTGGCTTTACTCTTACTTTCTAAAATATAATTTTGTTTCTGGTCAGTGAATGAGAAAGTATTGAAGCCAGGGACAGCCAGGCAACTGGCAAGTTCAGGAGTAGGTCAGCAATGAAAGCCTCCATATTTCTGTTAGAAATCCAGCTCTGATGCCATATTTCTGTGATATCACTGAGAACTGTAACGTGTCTCACGAATTATGCTGTTATTTCAGGTGAAGGAGATCCTGACAGCTCTGGGCTTGCTGTCTTGCGCTAACACCAGGACGGGCTGTCTCTCTGGGGGTCAGAGGAAACGGCTGGCCATTGCTTTGGAATTAGTGAACAATCCCCCGGTTATGTTCTTTGATGAACCCACCAGGTAAGCTGCCTGTATCCCCTGACTAAGGCTTGTGAGAAATCTGGAGAAAGCTAGCCAATGTGTAACTGAGTCCATACAAAACCTCAGAGAGACGCTTGGAACAATGGTGATCAGTGATACTGATTTGCCAATGGTCCATCCAAATTAATTTTGTAAGGAACAATGGCACTGCTGAGGGTGCTCTTGCCAAACATTGTGCCCTTAGCTGAGGCCCCTAAAGTGAATATCCAAGAAGTAAGAAGTCGCTAAAAGAGCACCAGACCAAAAAGAGTCTAAGATAAATGTAATAGTTCTTAGAATGATTGGATTTGTAGGGCCCAAACCTTTGAAGAACAAAGTGTCCAATATATGTTTTATCTTCTGATCTTGAACATGTTATTCACACTTATTTTATATCAATTCGATCAACTTATTTTGCTACTTTGACTCATTTCAAGTAGATATTTAATATCCCCTAGAAGCTCTGGCCATTTTGGGGGAAGTTGCCTACCCACAGCATGGCTGGATTAGTATGCTGTTTGTTATTGGAAGCTATGATTCTCATGCCTTATTTATTTGTGTATTTTTTTTTATTTTTCAAAATAAAAGATATATGGTAAAAAAAGAAATAATATTGAAGTTTTGAAGTTTTGATGAAGAGGGGTGTTCAGACCCCTGAAACACAGCTGTTGTACTCAATCATCTGATGAATGATTAAAGTTTTCTTGGACTTATGTTGGTCCAGCCCTCTTTGATGTATAACTGAGGGCAGTGTCCAATTGCAAAGTACAGTAACCCATAGCACCCAATCAAACAATGGATATGAGATATCACTTGGAGCTGCAAATTAATACCACTCAAGAATCACTCTTTTTAAATCAGTCAGTAATAGGCACAAAAATAAAATTTTTATTCCCAGGCTGGTGTAATAGTTACATAGGGATAGCTGGGTGCAGTTATTGCAGTTATAGTGTGTTGTATACTTGCTCCCTTGCCACACAATATGGTTCCACCTTCCGGCTTATATGTCTTGCAGTGAGGTACGAGCCAGTGGGAGGAACCACCTTGCACGGTAGGGGAGCAGATATTAATGCAACAGCCAAAAAACTGCACTTTGGGGTATTAACCACACAGGTCACCTGGTAGGTATGTAGTTTTCTTTTTAGCTGTATGAACTTACTTTAGTAAAAGGGTTACTTTAAATAAAATATGGGTTGTCAAAAAGTTAAAGTAAAATACAGATAGCCTAAAAAAATTAATATAACCTACACCAGACTTTCTTAACCAGGGTTCCATTGAACCCTAGGGTTCCTCAAGAGGTTTCCAAGTGTTTCTTGAGCAATAGACAAGTCCTGCCTCTCAGATAAATATCCACTATCAACAATGATCTTTTTAGCTATTCTGTAAGGGAAATTGTTTCCAACGACCACAAATAGAAGGAGCATTCTTCCCATTGACCCTCACACTAATGTGTTATGAGCTGTAGATATAGTAATTATTAGTAGGGGGTTCCTCAAACCTGCAAAGTGATTTTCAAGGGCTCCTCCATGCTAAAAAGGTTGAGAAAGGATGACCTAAACCATAGAAACATACATTTGTGGCATAACAATAAAAAAGTGTAAAGGGTATTTCAACTACTACTTTAGGTGAATATGAAAATAATAACTATATGTTTTGGGTGATTGAATATACATACCATGTTTTCATATTAATTCATTTTGTAAAAAAAAAAAATATTATATTACTGATAAAAATCATAAAGGCAGTTACCCGTTACCCCAAATCGCCTTAAGGTGTCGTTTTTACAATCTTACAGAATTGTGAGCTTCTGGACTTGGGTCTTTGAAGCTGGACTACAGGTCGGGGCTCTGGCACTCCACTCATTGGGTGCACACCCAGTTTGTGCACCATTCTGTAGGATGCAAGGTTTGCCCATTGCATTGTGGGATGTTGAAGGATTGTCTAACTCTATGCAGAAGTGTTGAAGCCACCTAACTGCTCTAGCCTGGAATTTGTGGTCCTGGGGCATGCAGGATCATATTTATCTTGAAATAAAAGCTGCCACCTTGTGATGTCCACCTTTGTCATATATGTCAAACAAATATCCTTAATATAGTGTTAGTTCACTTTCCAATTATCTTATAGGGTCATTGATTTTTCAGTAATAATAATTATAAGTCTGTTAAACTATCATGCTTACTTTCCTTTGACAGTGGTCTGGACAGCTCTTCCTGCTTCCAGGTGGTCTCTTTAATGAAGTCGCTGGCTCAAGGTGGACGGAATATCATCTGCACCATTCACCAGCCCAGTGCCAAGCTGTTTGAGCTCTTTGACCAGGTGCGTGCTTGTCTGGAGAGCCAACATTGGCAGCTATCTACTCTATTGTGTCAGTACTAAGAACTGTCCTCATTGCCCCCCAGCCACCATTAGGATTCAAACATCGAGATTCCAAATGTCATTCTGTGTGGTGCCTTGGTGGTTCTGGCACAGTACCAACAGTTCTAGACATGTGCACTGCCAAAAAAATGTGTTCATTTATGTTTCATTCATTTATTTATTTTTTTTGTTTTCTTTTTCTGGTCGTTCGGTATGATCAAAACTTCGTTATTTCGAATAAATTCGTAAATTTGAAAATTCAGAAATCATAGAATTCATAATCCAAAAATCCAAAAAAGAAACCAAAAATTTGAAAACCCAAAAATAAGAAAGAAAATTCAACCAAACAAAAATACGAAAATCCAAAAATTAGAAAATCCGAAATAATAACTAATTAATAATAACTAACTATTAGATTATAGGTATTGGAATTTCCTTTCAAATTTGGCTGTTAGTGAACATAAGGAATATGAATTTATCTGAAGTTACAAATTATCTGAAATAACGAATGCTACATCTAAACGAATGGAACCTAATAAATTAATAACAATAAATAATAATAATAAAAAGTTTGTATTATTATTTTTATTATTATTTATTATTATTAATTTGTTACGTTCCATTCGTTTAGTTGCGGCATTCATTATTTTGGATAATTCGTAACTTCTGATAAATTCGCATTTATTACGTTCACGAACAGCCAAATTTGAAAGGAAATTCCAATACCTATAATTTTTTTTTTTTTATTCCACAAAAATGTTATTGAAATTTTCACAAATGATAGAAATAGTCTCACATAGCACATGACTAAGCTACACATACATGACTTCCTCTACAAGGGTACATGAATTTTAGGGTTCAAGAAAACAGGAACCAAAATATGTTATTTCCACACATGCGAACCAAATAATCATAAACTGAGATGTGAAGTTCTAAGGGATAGTCTCGGTAAGGGAAGCTTTCAGAAGTGCCTCATACCGTTCTAAGTCACAGAAGGATGGGACACTTCACATACAGGTCTTCCATATACCCTCTGTACATACTATAACACTAGCGAGGAGTGGGAGAGACATCCGACTACTAGATCGGCACTTACTTGCATAGCTTTTTGTCAGATAAAATAAGAAATAGAAAAGAAAAAGAAAAAAGGAGGAAGGTGAAAGGAGAAAGGGAAAAGAGAGAGAGGGGGGGGGGGGGGGGGGTAAGTAGGCAGGGCTGGGGGGGGGGCACCGAGAGGGGAGTACCTGGGGAGGGGGTGGGATCACCACCAATTACCCCCCCAATACTCCCCAATGTGGGAGATGTCATGGTACCTTAGGCACCCTTCAAGGATTATCCCGGGTTAAGACTTGGTAACGTTGAGAGCTCAGGTATTCAAGCCAGGGAGCCCATGTCTCCGTAAAGTATGTTATTCTGTCCTGTGCAATGCAAATCAACTCCTCCATTGCTGCTATCTGGTTGACCCGAGTCACCCATTCCCTCATGGATGGGGATGACTTGGACCTCCAATATACTGGGAGACACAGCCTAGCTGCATTGATCATATGCATAGCTAATGACCTATAGTAGAGAGTTTAGAGATGTAAAGGAGGTATTGCGCTGGTGAGAATTATAAAGGAAGTGAGGATATCTCGGTTGCCACTTCATGCACCAATATGGCTGGATCAGTGGGCAGGTCCACCAAATATGGAGGAACATGCCAAGACCCTGTTCACATCTCCAGCATTGGTCTGAGACCGCCAGAATGAATTTATGAATTTATGAATTAGTTCTGGCGCAATACCTATAATTTAATAGTAATAGTTATTTTTAGTTAGTTATTATTTCAGATTTTCAATTTTTTGGGTTTTTTAATTTTCGGATTTTCGTTCTTATTTTCAGATTTTTGAATTACCAAATTTTCAATTTTCGGATTTTCGAATTTTCAAATTTCCGAATTTTAGAATTTTTGGATTTTCAAACTTAAAATTTTCCAGTTTCCGAGTCTTCAAATTTCCGAATTTTAGAATTTTGGAAAAATGTGTTAATTTTGGTTTTCGTTAATTCAAATATTTCCGAATTTCATCGAAAAACTAATTTGAAACAAAACAAATTGCACATGTCTAGACAGTTCTTTGGGATACTTGGGGCCCATTATAGCATGACTATAGTATAAACCAAGTCATGGACAACCCAGTGCTTTCTGGCTGTTGAGAAGTCCTATGATACTCCACCTGCCACCAGAGGATATTATACAATTCATTAAATTTTTATGCTAAAAGATTTGATTTTATTCGGTTCAATTAAGCTTATTGTAAGAATAGAGCTTCTAAACTACTAACACGAGTCAAGCACCTGAAGGTGTGTGCCCCAGTACTCCAACAGGCCTGAGTCTTCTGCACTCCCATGCAGATCTCAACTTTAGCAGATGATTCAAGTTCTGATCTACCCATACTGCCTGAAGCAAGTCACTATTGGCCACTGAGGCCGACTATCACATGGAAAGGCCAAAAGGTTGCGAAGAGGATGGACTATAGCTTGACTTTCTCATTTGCATAACATGTTGTCCTAGGTTTATCGATCCCCTAGAGTTCTTAGGAACAATTCTAAAAGTACATGTAGGCATTAGCAGGTGTACTAGTAGTTAAAAAGTACTGAACACAGATTTACTTTAAAGAGAACCTGTTATTTGCCTATGTTCAAAACATTACAGTGCCTTGAAAAAATTTTCATACCCCTTGAAATTTTCCACATTTTGTCATGTTACAACCAAAAACGTAAATTTATTTTATTGGGATTTTTTGTGATAGACCAACACAAAGTGGCAGATAATTGTGAAGTGGAAGGAAAATGATAAATGGTTTTCCAAATTTTTTACAAATAAATATCTGAAAAGTGTGGCGAGCAATTGTATTCAGTCCCGTTTACTCTGATACCCCTAATGAAAATCTAGTGGAACCAATTGCCTTCAGAAGTCGTCTAATTAGTAAATAGAGTCCACCTGTGTGTAATTTAATCTCAGTATAAATACAGCTGTTCTGTGAAGCCCTCAGAGGATTGTTAGGGAACCTTAGTGAAAAAACAGCATCATGAAGGCCAAGGAACACACCAGACAGGTCAGGAATAAAGTTGTGGGGAAGTTTAAAGCAGGGTTAGGTTATAAAAAAAAATATCCCAAGCTTTGAACATCTCACGGAGCTCTGTTCAATCCATCATTCAAAAATGGAAAGAGTATGGCACAACTGCAAATCTACCAAGACATGGCCGTCCACCTAAACTGACAGGCCGGGCAAGGAGAGCATTCATCAGAGAAGAGCCAAGAGGCCCATGGTAACTTTGGAGGAGCTGCAGAGATCCACAGCTCAGGTGGGAGAATCTGTCCACAACTATTAGTCATGCACTGTGTGGGGATTACAGCAAACATGTGGAAGAAGGTGCTCTGGTCAGATGAGACCAAAATTGAACTTTTTTGCCTAAAAGCAAAACGCTATGTGTGGTGGAAAACTAACACTGCACATCACCCTGAACACACCATCCCCACCGTGAAACAGCATCATGTTGTGGAATGCTTTCCTTTAGCAGGGACAAGGAAGCTGGTCAGAGTTGATGGGAAGATGGATGGAGCCAAATACAGGGCAATCTTAGAAGAAAACCCGTTAGAGTCTGCAAAAGACTTGAGACTGGGGTGGAGGTTCACCTTCAAGCAGGACAACGACCCTAAACATACAGCCAAAGCTACAATGGAATGGTTTAGATCAAAGCATATTCATGTGTTAGAATGGCCCAGTCAAAGTTCAGACCTAAATCCTGTGTGGCATTCACGAGCCGCTTCCTGATTGATGGGGAGGAGATTTAGTGTGAAGATAGCGAATATTCATTTGCTATTGTCACACGACTGGGTGTGAGCCCAGCCCACATTTTTTTGAAGCCTATTAGAGCCTCTGGTTCTAATCACATGCTTAAAAAAAACACCCCTCCCATTGGAGTCCATAGTCCGGCGCCCTGTATGTAGATCAGGGGGCCAGACGCATGGATTGGGGGGGGGGGGGGCGCCACCCGTGCGCCCCTAATGGACAGGCCGCCAAATCCAACAGAGAATCTGTGGCAAGACTTGAAAATTTCTGTTCACAGACACTCTCCATCCAATCTGACAGAGCTTGAGCTATTTTTCAAAGGAGAATGGGCAAAAATGTCCCTCTCTAGATGTGCAAAGCTGGTAGAGACATCCCCAAAAAGACTTGCAGCTGTAATTGCAGTGAAAGGCGGTTCTACAAAGTATTGACTCAGGGAGGCTGAATACAAATGTACCCCACACTTTTCACATATTTATTTGTAAAACATTTGGAAAATGTTTCTTCAGAGCTCATGCTACAAGTCCCATCATGTCTCTGCCTGTGGGAGTCATGCTTGTAACTGTCAGCCCTGCAATGCCTCATGGGACTTGTAGTTTTGCAACAGCTGGAGGGCCGCCCGTTTGAGACCCCCGATCTAAAGGAACTGTGATGTTTATAGAAGCCTGCCAGACCTTCCCACCACTTCAGGTGCAAAAAACAGCATACAGACCCAGTGATAATGTTGGTGGATCTCAAAAGAGGTATTTTTTTTAGCACAAAAAGATTTGATGGAAAGATTCTAATTGCATGTTGATTGGTGAGGGTAGCGGGAGGGCAGAAAAAGGCTTTTATGCATAACACTTTAGCTTTAAAAAATGTTTCTTGAGGACCAACCCTTTGATTCCCAGAGTTTATGACTTATTGTGCCATACACCTGGTTGACTGAAGGTTGCAGTTGAGGCCACCTGGACATCCACCAGTACCTAGGCTTCTGCCTGACTTGCCTTGTGGATGATCTGGCTCTGCCTGGCCTTCGAGATATCGACAGGCCTGATTAATTTGCATGAAGGTTCTGTGTTTGCTGCAGTTTTCTTGTGGTAGCTGATTGTATTATAGCGTTGGGAATTGATTAGAGCCTTGCCTTCACTTTCATTTCTATGGACCTCCGCTTACAGGCCAATTCATGAAAGTGGCATTTTCCTGCAGCACTCAGATATAAATGAACTCAACTGATACTATCTATGTTCTACCACTGTGAAGCCAATGATAAAAGCTTTCCCGATTTCGCACTTCGACTGTAAAGTAAATCTGTTGCACTCCCAGTCAGCCAAATGGTTAAAGCAAGGTCACGTTTTATAGTATTGATTTCACGGGAGAACGGCTACCATTACCCTGTTCTCATCCCCCTCTCTGTTTTCATCCACAGCTTTATGTATTAAGTCAGGGACAATGCATCTACCGTGGGAAAGTGTTGAATCTCGTCCCCTACCTGCGAGTCCTTGGATTAAACTGCCCAACCTATCACAACCCGGCGGATTTCAGTAAGTCGAGCCAACCTGAGATCTCTTTGCAGATTGCAAAACAACCGCTGACGTTTTTACAACTGCAGTTTTATGGTGAAGCGCCCAGATTGCCGTTAGAGAATCGATCACTGTGCCTATGAAAAAGACCGATGGAACATATTTTATTGGTTGATCAATACAAGACTTATTATTTAGAGGGACAGGCACGTTCCTCTAGAACTGCAGATGTGTGAATATCTAGTTATTCTGTTTAGCTTTTTCCTTATTAAGTGGGCTCATATTGTATAAACACTATATTACCAAAAGTATTGTGACGCCTGCCTTTACATGCACATGAACTTTAATGGCATCACATTCTTAGGGGTCAATTCACTAAGATTTACTGCATGCGATAAGGGTATCACGTTACTCATTTGCATAAATTATCAAATGCAGTAAATTAAGTCCAATTCACAAAAATTTTTTAAAAAAAAACTATGATTACATGGTATTTAACAAAAAAATTTATAAAAAAATGTGCCGGTGAATATCACATAAAAAGCTCTTAAGTCCAATTCACAAACAGACCAGAGAGTAAAAAGCATGCCAGGGTTTAGGATAATTACCACCAGGGTTTAGCTGGTGGTATTACGTGCGGTGTTTGTCAAAAAACAGCCTGGGTTCGGGGGACCGCAGACTGTTTTTGACAAATAGCTGGTTGCTAATGAGCGGGCCGGGAAGTCGGCCGCCACGTCCTTACCAAACGATTACTCATCAGCTGTCAGCGGGTTCCGAAATACCCTGACAATTAACCACATGCCGACCAGCGCACGACGATATACGTCGGCACAATGGCACAGCTGGGCAAATGGGCGTACAGGTACGTCCCCTTTAAATCGCGGCATTGTGGGCGTACGCTCGTCCACCGCATACTCCGTTACCGTGCCCGCGGGTCCGGCAGACTCGATGTCCGCCAGGGGCCCGCGATCGTGTCACGGATCGGCAGAATGGGGAGATGCCTATGTAAACAAGGCATTTCCCTGTTCTGCCTAGCAACATGACAGAGATCTACTGCTCCCTGTCATCGGGTGCAGTTATCTCTGTCATATTCTAGTGAGACAATCCCTCCTACAGTTAGATTCACTTCCTAGGTCACATTTAACCCCTTGATCGCCCCCTAGTGTTTAATCCCTTCCCTGCCAGTGTCATTTACACAGTAATCAGTGCATTTTTATAGCACTGATCGCTGTATAAATGACAATGGTCCCAAAATAGTGTCAAAAGTGTCCGATATGTCTGCCATAATGTCGCAGTCATGATAAAAGTTGCAGATCGCCGCCATTACTAATAAAAAAAAAAAATACTAAAAATGCCATAAATCTATCCCCTATTTTGTAGACACTATAACTTTTGCGCAATATACGCTTATTGCGTTTTTTTTTACCAAAAATATGTAGAAGAATACATATCGGCCTAAACTGAGAAAGAAATTAGTTTTTTTATATATTTTTTGGGGATATTTATTATAGCAAAAAGTAAAAAAATATAGCCTTTTTTTTCAAAATTGTCGCTCTTTTTTTGTTTATAGTGCAATAAATAAAAGCCGCAGAGGTGATCGAATACCACCAAAAGAAAGCTCTATTTGTAGTAAAAAAAGGACGTCAATTTTGTTTGGGTGCAACGCCGCACGGCCGTGCAATTGTCATTTAAAGCAACGCAGTGCGGAATCGCAAAAAAGTTCTCTGGTCAGGAAGGGGGTAAATCCTTTCTGGGGCTGAAGTGGTTAAAAATGTTGATAAAAAGACAGAGTGCCCAACTAAGGCAACCCTGGCCCTTCGGGTCTGGTATGGATTTTAAGGGGAACCCCACACCACAATGTAAAAAAGAATAGCGTGTGCCCCCCCCAAAATCTATACCAGACCCTTATCCGAGCATGCAGCCGGCAGGTCAGGAAAGAGGGGGGGATGAGAGGGTGCCCCCCCGGAACATACCAGGCCACATGCCCTCATCATTAGGGGGCGGGGGGGCTCTGCACCAACCCAGCATCCACTGGTCCGTGACATCACAGGTCATGTAGCCAGGTGGCCCTGCCCCTTACCTATATTAAAAAATGTCAGACGGCGGAGCCTGCAGTAGGCAGCCAGCCTTGTTCGATGACGGGAGCATCTTTTTTTTTTCTTTTCCGGGTCTGACGGGCGGCAATGTTTGACAATGAATTTACATTGGGGGACAGCCCGCTGACAGCTGATGAGTCATTGGTTGTTAAGGAAGCAGCGGCCAGCTTCCCGGCCCCCTCCTTAGCAACCAGCTCATTGCGGTAAATTCCAGCATTAACCAATGCAGTAATTACTGCTAAATCGAACAAATACCGCATTCGGTACAATTGCACAATTGTTACAGCATGCAGTGTTTTACCGCATTTTATTAGCCATTATTTAAATCTTAGTGAATTAACCCCTTAGTCCAAAGGGTTCAATATTGAGTTGGCCCACCCTTTGCAGTTGTAACAGCTCCAACTCTTCTGGGAAGGCTGTCCACAAGGTTTAGGAGTGTGTCTATGGGAATGTTTGGCCATTCTTCCAGAAGCGCATTTGTGGGATCAAGCGTTGATGTGGGCGAGAAGGTCTGGCTCACAGTCTCCACTCAAATTCATCCCAAAGGTGGCAGGCCAGTCAAATTCCTCCACCCCAAACTCTCTCCATCCTGTCTTTATGGGCCTTGCTTTTTGCACTTATCCAAATCATTGTGGGGTTGTGAGGTGGAGTTGTTTCTCAGGGGTTGGGTTTGGCTCCTTAGATCCAGTGAAGGGAACTCTTAAGGCATCAACATACCAAGACATTTTGGACAATTTCATGCTCCCAACTTTGT
This sequence comes from Lithobates clamitans, assembly GCA_037952925.1. NCBI lineage: Eukaryota > Metazoa > Chordata > Amphibia > Anura > Ranidae > Lithobates > Lithobates clamitans. The sequence continues at coordinate 1,800,392 of JBBGZY010001366.1, read as the reverse complement.
AGGAACAGTTTGGGGATGGCCCCTTCTTGTTCCAACATGACTGTGCAAACCTTGTGGATAGCCTTCCCAGAAGAGTTGAAGTTGTTACAGGTGCATTGAACCTTACGGACTAAGACTAGGATGCCATTAAAGTTCATGTGTGTGTAAAGGCAGGTGTCCCAATACTTTTGACAATATAGTATATGTTCACGTTTGTGTGCAAGTCCATGTGATTGTACAAACAAATTGTAACAAATGTGCTTAGATTATAAACAAAAAAAGAAAAATTATAAGCTTTCCAAGTTGTGGGATTCTTTTGTAAAAAATTAAACCAATCATGATATACAGTCCAAATAACAAGCGACAATACCTATGGTCCTTCCAGTCAATTTAATGGCACAGTTACGCAAAGCCATAGGAAGCTTTATTTGGGCCCAGAAACCACCACAAATAAAAAAGAGAAACCCTAATTAGAACAAAATGGAGGTCTTGCCCGTCTGGACTTTATAATATACGGTATTTGCGAGCAGCGTCTATAATTAGGATCATAGATTGGTTTCACAATGCAAAATATAAACAATGGGTAACTCTAGAGGAAGATATTATCTCTCTGCAACTTAAGTCACTCCCATTGATTGAACCCCAGCTTCAGCCCGGGAAAAAAGAACTAACATTTCTTGTGTCATCAACATTTAAGATATGAGACACAATGTTTAAAAAGAAATGCCTTTCTACACTGGTTGGGCCTATGACTCCTTTATCTTCTAATGCAGAATTTCCACCAGCATTAGAGGCTACGCACTTTTTTAAATGGAATAGGACAGAGAACACAAGGATAGTCTAGACCAATGATTCTCAACCATGGTTCCTCCAGAGGTTGCTAGGGGTTCCTTTAGCATTGGGCTATTTCTGCCTCTCAGATAAGTTCCCACCGACACCATTGATCTTTTTAGCTATCTGTAAGGAGGTAATTCTTCCCAATGACCACAAGAGTAAGGACCATTCTTCCCACTGACCATCACACTAATGTATCATGAGTTGTAGATTTCTAATTTTTAGCAAGGGTTCACCAAGACTGGAGAACTATTTCAAAGGTTCCTCTGTGTTGAAAAGGTTAAGAAAGGCTGGTCTAGACCCTAATGGATGGTAAGCTTCCTCGGCTATCTGAATTAGGGCATGAACATGAATATAAATGGATGCAATACCAGCAACTATATATGTATTTTGGATCTAGTTTACAACTTTCCCTGATTGATAGACCGTTAACTAATTTTGAGCAAATATTAATACAAGAACAGAGACTGACCCATAACTTGTCAATCATATATAAGCTCCTACTTCCTTCTGGGTCCCTTGATGAACTAACATATATGAGAAAGTGGGAAGCCGAATTGGAGAGGCCAATCTCATTACCAGAGTGGAAAAAGGCATTTTCGATAGCGACTAAGCATCAGGAAAGAAATTATAAAATTATGATAAGATGGTATTTGAGCCCAGTTGATTTACATAAAATAAATGGAGAGAACTCGGAAACATGTTGGAGATGTCTTAAAGGGGTTGTAAAGGTATAAATTTTTTCACCTTAATGCATTCTATGGATTAAGGTGAAAAAACTTTTGATAATACCGCTGCTCCCAGCCCCCCCGTTTTACTTACCTGACACCTCAAAAACTCGGCCGCTCGTTCCCGACCTCCATTCAGCCGATCAGCCTGGTCGCTGATTGGCTATAGTGGATGGATTGAAAGCAGCGCAGCCATTGGCTCGCGCTGCTGTCAATCACATCCAATGACGCGGCGTGCCGGGGGACGGGGCCGAGTGATACAGCGAGCGGCTATAGCCGCCGGCTGTATCACGGGAGCGCGCCCGCAATAACTAACCACCATGCGAGGGAGCTCGCATTAAGGTGGTTAGTTATTGCGGGGAGGAGCTGAGACAGCTGCCGAGGGACCCCAGAAAAGCAGGTTCGGGGCCACTCTGTGCAGAACGAGCTGCACAGTGAAGGTAAGTATAACATGTTTGTTATTTTTAAAGAAAAAAAAAATTACCTTTACAACCCCTTAAACAAAAAGGTACAATGACACATATTTGGTACTGTGTCCAACAGTAAAGGATTTCCGGCTTAAGATTTTCTGTATTTACAAGTTGGGATCTGAGATACAGCCAAGTATCGGTGTTTCAATGCTATCTATTTTTCCTGGATCAATGAAAGCTATTGGGGCAGATATACTTTGCCATATGACAACAGCCAATAGGACAATAATAGCTCGAAATTGGCAAAAAGTAGAAAGCCCTACGATAATAGAATGGGCCTGTGAGATGAAGGAAATGCAATCCATGGAAAAAATGATTAAATTTGAGTAGAATTTAAACAACCAAAATCAAAAAAACATGGCAGCAATGGGAAGAGTTTCGGGCCTCGTCAACTTTTACACAATATCTATGAATAGATCCCCCCCCCCCCCTTTTTTTTTGGCATTATAGTAGTTTTGATTTAAAATGTCTAGGGATGACTGGAGAGTAGATGAAGTAAGGAACTAAATATAAATGATGAAAGTTTTTTAGACAGATAAATACGTATTTGTATAAGCGTTTTAAAAATTAATAAAGAGAGATTGAAAACAAATACCAAGCGGTTCCAGCCTTACCCGCCTGCCAGCACCCTGCAGGAGCCACTGATTCCCAATGCCATCTTAACCACTTCAGGCCCGGAAGAATTGGCTGCTCAATGACCGGGCCATTTTTTGGGATACGGCACTGCGTCGCATTAACTCACAAACAAAATTGACGTCCTTTTTTTTCCCCACAATTAGAGCTTTCTTTTGGTGGTATTTGATCATCTCTGCATTTTTTTTTTTTGCGCTATAAACAAAAAAAGAGCGACAATTTTGAAAAAAACACAATATTTTGTACTTTTTGCTCTAATAACTAGCCCGGATTTTTTCCTCAGTTTAGGCCGATATGTATTCTTCTACATATTTTTGGTAAAAAAATTGTAAAAAGTGTATATTGATTGGTTTGCGCAAAAGTTATAGCGTCTACAAAATAGGGGATAGATTTATGGCATTTTTATTATTACTATTTTTTTTTTACTAGTAATGGTGGCAATTTATCGGGACTGCGACAATATGGCGAGTGGTTAATCCATTAAAAATACAATGTATATCTAAGTATAGTTTCACGTTATTCACTAAGCCAAGTGAACCTCGACTGCCAAGCAAACATTCTCCACCCTCTTAGCAAAGAAGCTTTGTAACAATGAATCTGCAGCTGAAGCAGTGTCATATTACATGCACTGGCGAAGATGCCAAACTGTGCACACCCCCCCCCCAAGATGTATGAGCATTATGTGTCAGCAAACCTTGCCCCCATCCCCTCTCCCCCCCCCAAAAAAATGAGCACTAATCTGCACACTTACCCCCTAAGCATACACTTCCTTTGCAGGCCAAACAAACTCCTCCCAGTACAAATCTCCACTGCTGAAATCCCCCCTCCTGGCACAAATCTGTGCCCACCCCATCCCCCCTCTGCTCAAATCCTCTCTCCCCAAATCGCCCCTCATAGCATAAATACCCCCCCCCAAAAAAAACACCTATTAGTACAAATTCCCCATCCAAAAGATGTACCCTTCTAGAACAAATTCTGTCTCCTCTCCCAGATCGTCAGTTCTAGCACAACCCCTCCAAATCCTTCCTAGCTCGGATCCTCTTTCCCCATCCCCTCAAATCACCCCTCCTAGCACATGCCCCCCCAATTTTCTCATCCTAGCACAAATTTTACCCCCTGCTGCCCACCAAATTCCAACTCCCAGCACAAATCCCCTCCCCCCCTAGCACAAAGCCCCTCTCCTAGGACAATTACCTTTCCCCCATCCTCTCTCCCAGCACATATCCCCCCCATGGGATTCAGGGAAGCCCATCCCACACCCACCTAACAACCCCATCAAATCATTCCCTGCATCTATTACCAGGGCCGGATTAGCCACAAGGCCACCGAGGCCAGGCCTCAGGGCGGCAGTGGTGTAGGGGCGGCGCCGCTCCTGCAGCGACTTCGCGGCCGCCCCCCCTTTCATGCTGCCGATTACAGTCTATTATAGGCACCAGTGCCCATAGAAAAGATGGCCGCGAGCTGACCACGAAACTGCGCATGCGCCGTTCCGAAGCTGGCCGGGCTCGGGAAAGCTCGTAAGCGCTCAGCTGGGCGGCGCGTGCACAGTAGCGTGATTGCGCCGGGCGGCGCATGCGCAGTAGCGTGATTGCGCCGCCCGGCGCCATTTTTGAAAAAATAGCAAGAGTAGCAAGTAATGTCAGCGGTGCGGCGGCGGGGGAGAAAGATGACATCTCTCATTGCCCGCACCGCTGTTCCGCCCTCCTCCTTCTGGTGGCAGGCAGCATGGTAAGGGACATCCCAATCTGGTGGCAAGGGACATCCCAATCTGGTGGCAAGGGACATCCCAATCTGGTGGCAAGTGACATCCCCATCTGGTGGCAAGTGACATCCCCATCTGGTGGCAAGTGACATCCCCATCTGGTGGCAGGCATGGTGGCAAGTGACATCCCCATCTGGTGGCAGGCAGTGTGGCAAGTGACATCCCCATCTGGTGGCAGGCAGCGTGGCAAGTGATATCCCCATCTGGTGGCAGGCATGGTGGCAAGTGACATCCCCATCTGGTGGCAGGCATGGTGGCAAGTGACATCCCCATCTGGTGGCAGGCATAGTGGCAAGTGACAAGAGATGGTGGCAAGTGACACGCTCAGGGCTCCCAATGATTCTGCATTATGGTGAGTTGAACTATTTCAGTTTATATTACAATGTAATGATGGGAATAATGTGTTTCAATCATCCTGAGACCATAACAACCATGGTGCCGGGGATGATTGAAGCACTAACACCAGCCATTGCCTTGAAAATTTGCCTGCGAAAAATCCTTACCCCTCGCGCGCTTACCCTGAAGTATTTTTAGTCTGTACAATTAAAGCCAGTTATTTTCAGTGTTCTCATGTATGGAGATATGTTTTTAATTGATCTATTGTAGAATCGATAAATCGATTGTGTCATCGATAAAGGACGTGGTGTGTGTGTGTGTGTGTGTGTGGTTGGGGGGGGGGGGGCGGCATTGAAGGACCCGGCCTTGGGGCGGCAAAGGGAGTAAATCCGGGCCTGTCTATTACCTTTTGTACCACCACCCTCCTCCCTTTAGAGTGTAAGCTCTACGAGCCGGGCCCTCCTGTCCCTTCTGTATTGAACTGTACTGTAATTGTGCTGTCCCCTCCTCTACATTGTAAAGCGCTGCGTAAACTGTTGGCGCTATATAAATTGTGAATAATAATAATAATAACAAGCACAGTGTAGCTGCGGGAAACTAGTCCACCTCTGTTCCGGCCACTGCAACCGTGGTGTGTGTCATTGTTGGTATGGAACATTCAACCAGATCTCAAATTTTGTGTGACGGAAATTCCGATGGAAAATGTCCGATGGAGCCTACACACGGTCGTAATTTCCAACAACAAGCTCCCATCAAATATTTTCTGTCGGAAAGTCCGACCGCGTGTACGGTGCATTACAGTGTACCCTGATGAAAAGGAGAAATGTGGTGGACCATAATATAAAGGCGAACACTGTAGACTCTGAGGTAAGGAGGGCTCTAGTGACCATGGTCCTCCTTAAATCATGGTCTGCAGCATTACCCTTTACACCAGAGTTCCCCTTTACACCAGAGCTCTAGAACTCTGCAGACCCTGATGTAAAGGGGAATGCTGCGGACTCTAGTGTAAGGGAAAACTCTGATGTAAGGTGGCCCCTCCCGTTACATCAGAGTCTACAGCGTTTCCCTTTGCATCATGGTTCACAGCATTCCATTTTACATCAGAGTTCCCCTTTACATCAGGGTCCACAGAGTTCTCTCTTTCACTGGGGGGGGGAATCCTTCAGACTTTAACGTAAAGGGTCTGATGTGGAGGGGGGACTCTGGTGACCACAGTAACCCCCCCATAGACTCTGTGTGGCCTGGCTGGAGCTGTCAAACTGACCTCACCATCTCCATTGCTTGGGTGCAGGCTCAGTCACACCTTGGCTTTGATCTATCATCCTCTTCTCTTCTCCTCCCAGCTCTCCCACTCCCCCTCTTCATATCACCCGCCCGTTCGGTGTCATCTCATTCACAAATAACATTTGTCCCATAGTTGTGGTTTTAAATATGAGATCCTATAATAGCAGTTTCTACAAGGAAGGATTTTCAGGGTCCTATTCTCTTCTGTGATAGTCAGAGTGGTCAGGGTAGTCCTAAATCAATATTACCAGTAATGTCAGTCTGGGCCTTGAAACAAGGACGGCTTCTGTAAAATCAATCCCTTACACTCTTGTAAAACTTTCATTTCTTAGAAGGAAAAATAAATGCTAATGTTGGAGCAATATTCATATCTTGGGAGATTTTTGCTGTTATATCAAGGGTGGAATAGCTTTATCCTCTAGTGCCATCTAATGGCCAAATAGTAGAATAACACTTTTTTTTTATAACTAAGCTGTGTATAGGGTACAGCAAACTATTAGTAGATGTTCACATTTAACTGGACTTTTCGTTTCAATGTGGCTAAATACTACTAGTTATACTATTATTTGGAATAATGAGAACCCTCACAGGCTGTAAAGAGTAGTTACACAATTTATTAATCCATACCATCCAATCCCATTTCCAGTACATACATTCAGATCATTGTATATACTGTATATATATATCTATAAATATCTATATATATAGATCTATCTATCTATCTATCTATCTATCTATCTATCTATCTATCTATCTATCTATCTATCTATCTATCTATCTATCTATCTATCTATCTATCTATCTATCTATCTTTTTTGTTTTACTCTGTATCATAGCCCTGACGAAGGGAGGGGTGGGGGTACGCTGGTGAACTCCTGATACAAGTTGGCTTTCTTATTCTGTTGATTATTCAGAAAATAATAAAGAATTTGCTCTGGACTCTATCACCATTGGTGTCGTACCATAACTCCTGTCTACCGGACCTTCTCTTTTTTTTATGGGGATTTCTTTGATGTATGGGAGCAGCATCATTGCAGCGATTCAGATTAAATAGTAAGACAGTGATTCCCAATATTGGATAGCCCCAGCATCCCTTTATCAGAGTCTTTATGCCCAGGGGGGCAAGTGACCACTGTGATTGGCTGTCACGGTGGTCACATGATCAGCAGCTGGTCACTAGAGACCGGGAGCTGTTCTTTGACAGCTCAGTCACTGTGCTTGGAAGGCGCACTGAGTGCTCTCTCATCACAGAAAGCTCACCCCTCCATGGGGCACATATGTGTGGCGTCAAAGAGGGTGCACTTCAACACCCCACAGGCCACATTGCGTTACATGGGTGGCAAGAGGTTAATAATAGGAGATCTTAGCACCTCTTTTGTATGCACTCCCAGCTTTTTATTAGTGTCTGGGTCCCTACTGGGGAAATTTTCCTTCACTTTTTGTCCCAATGATACCCTGCGTGTCAAGGTGTAACAGGATGCCACTGGCACAGGAAGTGGGAGAGGGGACGCAGGCAGCAATAAATACATGACAGAGGTTCTAACCCTTTCCTGGGTCTGTTGAGAGCAAACAAAAAGATTTGCTTACAACTGGGCTTAGACATAGCTCCCAACTGTCCCTGATTTGGAGGGACTGTCCCCGATTTGGGGCAATGTCCCTCTGTCCCTCTTTCCTCCTCATTTGTCCCTCATTTTGATCTGATCTATATATATTTATATCTAAAATGCTCTTTTTATCTATCAGAAAGTGTTTTCCAGCGCTAAACCTTTCATCTGATTTCTAAATTGCTGCATTTGTAAATTTGAAAAGCCAATATAAAGAAATAGTAGTGGTAAAAAAAAAGCATTTGTGGGTTTAACCAATCTTGTTTTTTTGTACAATTCTCCTTTATGGGGGCGTGGCAAGGGGTGTGTTCTATGCCTGCATACTTTTGCTGATAGGTGTCCCTCATTCCCATCTCAGAAAGTTGGGAGCTAAGGCTTAGAAACAAATATTAGTAATATTAGTAATAACAATAATAATAATAATATGTATTAATAATCATTAATAATAGCAATATAAAAATAAAAAATAATAACAATATACAAATAATAAAAAATAACAATATAAAGATAAAAAAATAATAACAATATACAAATAATAAAAAGTAACAATATAAAAATAAAAAAATAATAACAATTTACAGATAATAAAAAAGAACAATATAAAAACAAAAAAATAATAACAATATACAAATAATAAAAAGTAACAATATAAAAATAAAAAAAATAATAACAATTTACAAATTATAAAAAATAACAATATAAAAATAAAAAAATAATAACAATATACAAATAATAAAAAGTAACAATATAAAAATAAAAAAATAATAACAATTTACAAGTAATAAAAAAATAACAATATAAAAATAAAAAAATAATAACAATATACAAATAATAAAAAGTAACAATATAAAAATAAAAAAATAATAACAATTTACAAATAATAAAAAATAACAATATAAAAATAAAAAAATAATAACAATATACAAATAACAAAAAATAACAATATAAAAACAAAAAAAAAATAACAATATACAAATAATAAAAAATAACAACAATATACAAATAATAAAGAAATAATAACAAACTCTACGGAAATGGATACTAGTGATTAGTTATTCTTGGAATACTGGAGCAATAGCTAAGGTCATACCTGGTGGTCTGGGAGCTGGTAGTTGTCTATTTAGGGTCAGCTGCATTTAGTCATTCACAACCATGTTAGCTTGATTTGAGACCTGGTCATCGGTTGGGACACATGAATAGAATTTTTTCCTTCTTTTTAAGTTCCCAGGTGTCATGGAGAGTTCTGCTTGTTTTATTAGGGGCATATTTTCTTACCTCTTTCCCCCTTATCCCCCTTTCATTCCTTTTCTCTCTCTCTCGTTTTCCCCTCTTTCTCTTTTTTTCGTCTGGTTCCTCGGGGGTCTGGTCTCCTGCTGAGGTCAGGGGATCGCACACTATGTCCAGGTAGCATAACCCTTGGTGCATTATACGTAGATATGTACTTACCCACGTGGTTTGCTGGAACATAATATGACTAATATTGCTAGAAAGGGATTTAGCTGTAGATAAAACTGGAGGAGCGCAAATTTTCGAATGTATAACAATATGGGGTATGTACGATTGTTTTGCTCTTGATTGTGGCCCGCCGCTATGGCTATTACTGTTGGCCAGATGTGACGTCTACCTACCCTGTTTCCCCGAAAATAAGACCTAGCGTGATTTTCGGTGATGGCTGCAATATAAGCCCTACCCCCCCAAATAAGCGCTAGTTAAAGTCCTTGTAGGTCTTATTTTCAGGGTAGGGCTTGTTTTCGGGGTAGGGCTTATTCGGAGGTAGGGCTTATATTGCAGCCATCACTTACAATCACGCTAGGTCTTATTTTCGGGGAAACAGGGTAGCAGATGGAACCTATTCTGGATTTCTACACTTTCATGTGATTGTTTTCTCTTATTTTGTTTTGCCTTTGTATGGCTTTCAAAAAAAAAACCTAATAAATACTGATTGTAGATAAAAATAAATAAATAACAATTTAAAAGTATAAAAATTAAAATAAATAAATATTAGTCTTTATAATGTTCAGTGTCAGTGTTAATGAAATGTGTTGCCCTCTTGCTGATTGTAGTCATGGAAGTGGCCTCTGGAGAGTATGGAGACCAGAACCCCCGGCTGGTCCGAGCCGTACAGGAAACGTGTATTACGGAGCTGAAGATGGACCATTGCGGGGAGAATGAGCCCAACCCATTCATGTGGCACAAACCGGCTGATGAGGTATATAGGGGGAAAAAAAAACAATGTATCGCTGCATGAATAATAACAAACATCAGCAATGCGTCCGCAGTTTTGTCCCTCTGTTCCTAATTCTTACTTTAAAAAAAAAAAATACATGCACTTGGTCGTCTTGTAGTTTATTTCATATATATGCTTCTTCGGTGGTCACTGTACAGGCCCACCGAACTGGAAATGGAATGCTTTCCATAGACTATAATGTAATGAAATGAACCTGACATGGACAAAACTGCGGCATATTGCAGTTTTAAAAACAGAACAGTAAATAAGGGGAAATGTTAATGCTTCTGTGACAATACTGTGTAGTCTTACATCTTATCAGGTTATCTGACAATAATGTATATATGATCTGCAGGACCCCTCCCCCACCGAAGGATGTCACAGCTTCTCAGCCAGCTGTCTCACCCAGTTCTGTATCCTGTTCAAGAGAACCTGTCTTAGTATTATGAGGGACTCGGTAAGTTTCTGGATTCTGCATATATACATATACACATAAACCTACATATATATATATATATATATATATATATATATATATATATATATATATATATATATGTATCTCCTTAAGCCCCGGACCATTTGGCTGCCCGAAGACCAGAGCACTTTTTGCAATTCAGCACTGCGTCGCTTTAACTGACAATTGCGCAGTCGTGGCTCCCAAACAAAATTGACGTCCTTTTTTTCACACAAATCAAGTTTTCTTTTGGTGGTATTTGATCACCTCTGCGTTTTTTATTTTTTTGTGCTATAAACAAAAAAATAGCGACTATTTTGAAAAAAAAAAACGCATTATTTTCTCTTTTTGCTATAATAAATATCCCCAAAAAATATGTAAAAAAACATTTTTTTTTTCCCTCAGTTTAGGCCGATACGTATTCTTCTACATATTTTTGTTTAAAAAAAATCGCAATAAGCGTTTATTGATTGTTTTGCGCAAAAGTTATAGCGTCTACAAAATAGGGGATAGTTTTATGGCATTTTTATTAATCTTTTTTTTTTTTTTACTAGTAATGCTGGCGATCAGAGATTTTTATCATGACTGCAACATTATATCGGACAGATCGGACACTTTTGGCGCGATTTTGGGACCATTCACATTTATACAGCAATCAGTGCAATTAAAAATGCATTGATTACTGTGTAAAGGTGACTGGCAGTGAAGGGGTTAACCACTAGGGGGCAGTGAAGGGGTTAAGTGTGTCCCAGGGAGTGATTCTAACTGTGGGGGGGAGGGGCTGTGTGTGACACGACACTGATCACCGCTCCCGAATACAGGGAGCGGTGATCAGTGTCCTGTCACTAGGCAGAACGGGGAAATGCTTGTTTATATCAGCATTTCCCCGTTCTTCCTCTCCGTGAGACGATCGCGGACATCGAGTCCACGGGACCCGCAATCACGGTCACGGAGGTCGCAAAATAACCAAATATTCGGTCTGAAATTGTACCTGAAACGGTGAATGGGGACGCACCGGACTCCTGCTGTGAGTTGCCATGTGAGCCCAGCCTTAAGGCACACGATACGAAAAAGGGAAGTCAAATTTCATCTGATGAACGATCTGACGATTTTCGGATCGTTAGTATGGAGCTTTCTACAGCCAATTCCGATTTTTCGTGCGACAAAAGCTGGATGTGCAGACTATAAAAAATGTTGTCGGATGTGAACACAACGTATGATTTATGTTTCATTGGTACAGTTGTCATCTGAAAAAATTTGTAAGCGCAAGACTACGTATGTTCAGAAACGAAAGAATACATACAAAATTATTCAACACATTACGTCACTTCTGACGTTGTATTCTGTCGTACGAAAATTTTCGTATTGTGAGTCACCTCTTCACATTCAACATGAGACTAGCATGCCACAAAAACGAACATTCGACTGGAAATCTGATTGTGTGTACAAGGCTTTAGTAAAGCTGGTGCACACTAGACATGTGCTATTCGTTTAGTTCCAAATTATTATTTTTTTAACAATTTTTGACAAATTCCTTTATTCTGAAATGCCCAAATTTCCAAATTTTTCAATATTCGAATTTCTGAATTTCCAAATTTCCAATTTCCGAATTTTCGAATCTTTAAATTTCCAAAAAATCGGAAATTCGAATTATCAAATTTTTTAACGATTTTTGACAAATTAGTTGATTCTGAAATGCCCAAATTTCCGAATTTTTCAATTTCGAATTTCCGAATTTCGAATTTCCGAATCTTTAAATTTCCAAAAAAATCGGAAATTCGAATGTTCGGAAATTGGAAAATTTGAAGATTCAGAAATTCAAAATTTCGGAACTTCGGAATTCAGAAATTCTAAATTTTACTTATTTTCTTTCTTTTTTTCAGATTTTCAAATTTTCTGATTTTTGAATTATCGGATTTTCGAATTTTTGAAGTTTCGAATTCCGCAAATTAGAAATTCGGAATTTGAAAATCCGGAAATTCGGAATTCGAAATTCGGAAATTGGAAAATTCGGAAATTCGAAAATCCGAAGTTTTCGAATTTTCGAATTCCGAATTTTCGATTTTCCCAATCTCCGAAAAAAGCAAAAAAAACCGAATGAAATGTAAAAGAACACATTTTTTGTCAGTGCACATGTGTAGTGCACACAGAATCCAGTACAGCTGTGCATAGTAACCAATCGGCTTCTAACTTCAGAGTGTTCAATTAAAGGGTAAGTCCACTTTATAGCACATAAAAAAAAAAGAATATAGCGTATACAATTGCGACACAAGTCATATTGTAATTAAATGTTATTAAAAATGACCTTTCCTTTTCAATCTGCAGCTCTGTAACTTTCTGTAAAGTGCAATGCAATATGGTATCCTGAAGGTGTCCAGTACACAGATGGTATACAGAGCGCCCCCCCTGCCCAGATATGTAATTTCCTGCTTGTGTGATTGGTTCACTGATTTTCCCAGAAGTCTGCACTAAGATACAAGTCAGATTTTTGGCATCCCCTGCAACAGAAATGTCATTTTTGGTGAGATACTCCCAATAAGAAATAACTTCTAAAGGGGGGCAGAACCTGCAATTTTCCTCATTAGAGCCCTGCAGGTGCACAGCTGATTGATAATTATGAAATCACTCCCATTAGACTCGCTGAGCACAGGGGTCCAGAGGAACAAACAGGGATTTCTTCAGAATAACAAAAGGTAGGAATCTGGGCAACGTTTGTTAAAATCCTTGCAATGTACATAGATCACCGGGGGGTGTTTTTTATCAACAAAAGTGGAGTTACTGATTGATTACTATGTAGAGCTGTACCAGATTCTGTCTGCACCGGTACTAGTAAATCTCCCCCCACGCGTTCGATAAACCGTTGCACTAATCTTGAGTGACATAAAAAATTGCAAGGACCATAATCCTATTCTCCAGAGTCTCTCCAGAAAATATAATATGTGTAGGGGGTTTAACTAATCTTTGGGCTCAAAATGTGCACTTAAAGTATAACTAAAGGCAAAACTTTTTTTAGCGATTCTAATTCTTGCCATGTTATTATTGCTGTCTGTACTCCCGTTAGGGAGATTCACCCCCTATTTGTCCTTTTTCCCGTTATCCTTGAAAGTAAAAGAAAACCTCAAATTTTGGGTTGTCCACAGAAAAGTAATAAAGCGTAAATCTTCCAATGGGGACCCTGGGGGTACTCAAAGGATTCTCTTAATTTAGCAGGGATTTCCTCTCACTTCCTGTTTGGCTATGGGACAGGAAGTGAAGGTAAATCTCCCCAATGGGACAGAGAAGGCAGAAAATAAACTTAAAAAAAAATAAAATAATAAAATATATAAAATAAAAAATTATAAAATAACAAATAAAATATATATAAAATAAAAATAAAATAAAACTCTGGGGACTCTGACATAAGGGATGCTCTGGGAAACCTGACTTAAGGGGGAACACTGAGAACTCTGATGTACGGAGAGGACTCTGCTGTAAGGGGGAACACTGTGGCTTCTGGTATAAAGGGGAACTGTGATGTAAGGAGTGCTCAGAGAAGCCTGATTTACCTTAGTGTACTCACTCAGAGGCAGGAGAGAGAAGGGGGGAGACTTCAGTCACAGACAGGGATGGATGGTGAGCTCACTCACCCCTTGGCAGTCAGCACCTCTCATCCAGATGTATCTGAGGCTGCTGGACTTCAAATTTCTGCCCCCCACGTTCCTTTTCTGAGGCACAGCGTTGGGGATTGGAGTGTGGGCAGACACAGAGGGGTAGGGGCAGGAGGAAGAGATGCAGATCGAGCCCTCTCTCCTCTCCCGTCTGTGTGTGTTTGGGGGGGGATTGTCAGTGTTGGCTTTGGGCAGTGTGAAAGAGAGTGTAACAGACACTCTCAGCTTAGACAACTGCAGCCAGCAACCCTACTGGGAGGCCATAGTCCAGTCTGAATAATGTGTCCGGGTTTCAGGCAGTCTGAAACCCGGACGTATGATTCCAAAACCAAACTGTCCGGGTGAATCCCGGAAAGGTGGCAACCCTAGTGTTTCCCCAGTCACACAATTCCCCATACAGTTAGTAATCACAAACCGGGAACACATTTAACCCTTTGATCGCCCCCTGATGTTGACCCCTTCCCTGCCAGTGTCATTAGTGCAACAACAGTGCATATTTTTAGCACTGATCACTGTAATAATGTCACTGGTTTCCGAAAAAGTGTCAAAAATGTCAGTTAGGTGTCTGATCTGTCCGCTGCAATGTCGCAGTCCCGCTAACTTTTGCGCAAACCAAGCAATATACGCTTATTGGGTTTTTGTTTTTACCAAAAACATGTAGAAGAATACATATCGGCCTAAACTGATGAATACATTTGTGTTTTTCTATATTTTGGGGGGATATTTATTATAGCAGAAAGTAAAAAATATTGTTTTATTTTTTTTTTCAAAATTGTCGGCCTTTTTTTGTTTATAGCGCAAAAAAATAAAAAGGTGATGAAATACTACCAAAAGAAAGCTCTATTTGTGTGGGGAAAAAAGGGACGTCAGTTTTGTTTGGGTACAAAGTCGCACAACCGCGCAATTGTCAGTTAAAGTAACGCAGTGCCGTATCGCAAAAAAAAAAAAATGTCCTGGTCATTAGGGGAGGGTAAATCCTTCCGGGGCTGAAGTGGTTAACATGTGCGTTTTGGCAGCTATTGTGTCCTGTAGTGAGGACATCGTTGCTCCGTCACCGGCTTGCATTCAGTAACAATGATACTAATAACACTCTGTGCATTTTTAGGTGCTGACCCACCTTCGTATCACATCGCACATAGGGATCGGGCTGCTCATAGGATTATTGTATCTTGGAATTGGAAACGAGGCGAAGAAGGTCCTGAGCAACTCAGGTTTCCTCTTCTTCTCAATGCTCTTCCTGATGTTTGCTGCCCTCATGCCAACAGTCCTCACCTGTGAGTACCACTTCTGCCTTTTTTTTCTTGTGGATCAGTATTCATTGGGGTTGATTTACTAAAGGCAAAAAGACTGTGCACTTTGGAAAGTGCAGTTGCACACGGCAAGGGCAGTTGCTCCAGAGTTTAGTAAATGAGCGGAAGCTCTGCTGACTTTCATCAACCAATCATGTGCAAGCAAAAATGCTGTTTTTCATATTTTTCCTTGCATGTGATTGGGTATTCTTTGGTATTCATTTACTAAGCTCTGGAGCAACTGCACTTGCAGAGTGCAATTGCACTTTCCAAGGTGCACAGTCTATTGGCCTTTAGTAAATCAACCCCATTGACTGTGATCAACTCATGGGAACCCGTGTCAACACAGTCTTGAATAGACTAATGCCCCGTACACACGGTCAGATTTTCCGATGGAAAATGTGTGATAGGACCTTGTTGTCGGAAATTCCGACCGTGTGTGGGCTCCATCACACATTTTCCATCGGATTTTCCGACACACAAAGTTTGAGAGCAGGCTATAAAATTTTCCAACAAATAAAATCCGTTGTCGGAATTTCCGATCGTGTGTACACAAATCCGACGCACAAAGTGCCACGCATGCTGAGAATAAATAAAGAGATGAAAGCTATTGGCCACAGCCACGTTTATATTCCCGACGTACGTGTTTTACGTCACCGCGTTCAGAATGATCGAATTTTCCAACAACTTTGTGTGACCGTGTGTATGCAAGACAAGTTTGAGCCAACATCCGTCGGAAAAAATCCATGGATTTTGTTGTCGGAATGTCCGAACAAAGTCCGACCGTGTGTATGGGGCATTTGAGTAATCTTGTGCGGAGAAAATGCAGGAGAACGCCATTCTCAAGAGTGGGAGACACGTTTAGGGGTCTTTAAAAAAAAAATTGCACAGCCATTTGTCCAATGAATCTGTATGTACATTGGGGGTTATTCACTAAAACTGGAGAGTGCAAAACCAGAACCTAGAAACCAATCAGCTTCCAGGTTTCATTTTCAAGGCTTAATTGAACAAGCTGAAGCTAGAATCTGATTGGCCAGCATGCGCAGCTGCACCAGATTCTGAGTGCTCCAGTTTTAGTCAATCTCTATCATTGCGTCCTTCTGTGCGAATTGGGCAAAAATAAATGTTCTTTCGGCTATTGTCTCTCGTCTAACCTCCCTGGCAGTATTATGAGTGTGGCTCGGGGGTTAAATTTCAGTACCATTAGCGGTAACCCCCAAGCCACACTCGAGATTGCATTGGAGAATCCTGGTGTAGGTTACTTACCTTGTCCCCAGGATCCTGCAATGTCCCCCCGCTGTGTCTGCGGGCTCTGTCCTCCGCCCGATACCTCTGTGTGCCAGGCTCCGTTCCCTGCGAGCATCGCAACGCACGGGGGTGGAGCCCGGCGGCAAATTCAAAAAGTACAATATTCATAACACAAACAGTACACTATAATCTTACAGATTACATTACTGTATCAAATCATTTCACATCCCTTTTGTCCCCAGTGCTTTGTCCAGTGCCCTGCATGCAGTTTTATATGATATATACTGTTCTTTCTGCCTGGAAACTGGAGATTGTCCATAGCAACCAAAAAGTGTCCCTTTACGTCAAAAGCGGTTTTCGACCAGCTAGAAAACAGCGATAGTAAATTAGAACACTTGCAGAATTGAGCGATAGTGAATCGTGGGGAAATTTATTTTATTATTATTATATTATTATTTTTTATAATTATTTATAGTTATTTATTATATTATAATTTATGATTTTGTTTTTCAAACTTTATCATACCCGGGATATCTACTAGACTCTTGTTTGGACAGATATAAGTGTGTTATTACTAAGAATTACAGGCCTACAATATACAACGCCAAATTTCTATGCAAAATAATTGTACCGCTTTGAGACGCAAAAATCTGACATAATCATACCGCCAGGGTGGGTAATTATGGAGAGTAGTTATTGTACCACATTAATTGCCACTAGATGGAGCCGTTGGAGCAGAGTAAATACATACAGTACTGTACATTTTTGTAGAATGTAACAATTCTAGAGTGCTAGAGGGAATCAGCGAATAAATGTAACCATTTAACAAAGCAAGGTCCTTAAAGACATGGATTTGTGAGTTTGGGGTGGAGGAACTTGACTGACCTGCACAGAGTCCTGACCTCAACCCGATAGAAAACCTTTGGCATGAATTAGAGCGGAGACTGTGAGCCAGTCCTTCTCGCCCAACATCAGTGCCTGACCTCACAAATGCCCTTCTGGAAGAATGGTCAAACGTTCCCATAGACACACTCCTAAACCTTGTGGACGGTCTTCCCAGAAGAGTTGAAGCTGTTATACCTGCAAAGGGTGGGCCAACTCAATATTGAACCCTACAGACTAATGCCCCCGTACACACGGTCGGACATTGATCAGACATTCCGACAACAAAATCCCAGGATTTTTTCCGACGGATGTTGGCTCAAACTTGTCTTGCATACACACGGTCACACAAAGTTGTCGGAAAATCCGATCGTTCTGAACGCGGTGACGTAAAACACGTACGACGGGACTATAAACGGGGCAGTAGCCAATAGCTTTCATCTCTTTATTTATTCTGAGCATGCGTGGCACTTTGTCCGTCGGATTTGTGTACACACGATGGGAATTTCCGACAACGGATCTTGTTGTCGGAAAATTTTATATCCTGCTCTCAAACTTTGTATGTCGGAAAATCCGATGGAAAATGTGTGATGGAGCCTATACACGGTCGGAATTTCCGACAACAAGGATCTATCACACATTTTCTGTCAGAAAATCCGACCGTGTGTACGGGGCATTAGACTGGGATGCCATTAAAGTTCATGTGTGTGTAAAGGCAGGTGTCCTAATACTTTTGGTAATATAGTGTATGCGTCCACGGCGGTGTGAGTTTGTGTGCTGAGAGTGAACTTACTGCATGCTCCCAGCACAATGACCGAACTGACTACAACAGCTCTCTGTCAGCGGCTTCTGATCTGGAGTCAGCAGGATGGACTTCGGATCATGTGATAGTTGTGAAAGCCAATCACAGCAGTCATGTGATCATGAAACCCCTCCCCTCTCTGCATTAAAGCCCACTCAAAGGGCCAGGCATCCAGCAAAAAAACACTTAGGTTCTGGTATTATTATTATTAGTAGTAGTAGTAGTAGTAGTAGTAGTAGTAGCAGTATGATTATTAATATTATTATTCTGACACTCTTTCTTTTATTATTCCTAATAGTTCCACTTGAAATGGGAGTGTTTCTCAGAGAACATCTCAACTATTGGTATAGTCTGAAGGCGTACTACTTAGCAAAAACAATGGCGGACGTCCCCTTCCAGGTAAAGGAACAGAAGGCCTGATAAGGCCATTGTAAGTGTGAAAGGATAATAGTCCTTGTAGTTAAATGTAGCCAATCATAGTCTCTGTTCTAAGGGTCTAGTGCAGTGTGGGAAATTAAAAGGAAGGATCTGGTTGGCTGTTGTGGGCGACAAGCAAAGTTCTTTTTTCCTCTTCCATCTTAAACCCCAATGTCTGCCTGATTCTAATCCAGACACCCCTGCCAGACACTTTTGCAAGGTCATGACCATTTACTTTCCTCTACTGCAGTCAAAACTATACAGCTGGGTCAGGGGTCTGATTGGGTAGAGAAGTAGCAGCACCTCAGAGAGAAAACATAAAGCAAAAAGCTTTTAAGATGCTTGTACTTTAACTTCAGCAATAAAGCAAAAAAAGTCATTGTTAAAAGCATGAAGATTTTATTGTGAGATTCATAGAAAATCCAACAGATGATTAAAAATAATAAAGAGTGCATCCAAGGGATAGGATTTCCAGAGCACTATGGGATAACTGTACAAAGAGCCCCTCCAGAAGCCATTTGCCTGTTAGCATCCCACCCATGCATCATTTCAAGTACAGCCAATATAGAATCCGTAACCAGGATATGAAAAAATTGTGAAATACAATCAAATGGAATGACATGCTATATCGCAACGCGTTTCACACTATGCTTCATCAGGAGTGCTCTTAGGTGCTGGGGATAAAAGACATAATAATACATTCAACATTTACATCTACATGATGAATATTAAGATTAAAAACTGATGTATAGAGAAAACAGGTGACACTGTGACCTCATTGGAAGGGGGGAGGAACACATCACCCTTAGACTCTCTGCATCCCACAGGAGGGCATATATGAGGGAACAGACCCTATCAGGACCCACATCTAGCAATACAGAAACAGGTTAAGATAGACCATGTCCTATATAAAAACACAATGCAGAACTACAACATATTCCAAAATAGTTCCAAAACTATTTTTGGAGTCCATTTAGAGGTTGGCCTCTTCATGTTATTTGTCATTTAGGGTATGCTTTCTGGGTCTCCCCTATGTTGTAGTACAGCATTGATTTCATATAGAGAGTCTAGGGGTAATATGTTAAAAAGATAGGTGTAGTAGTAATCTGAGGCCAAGCCAGCAAGTGGTGTGTCAGTTGTTTACAGAGCTCAAAAACTCAAGAGGAGCACACAGCTGAACGAGCACAAGCATACACTCCTCTCCTGCAGTCCACCTTCCCTGCTGGCTCTGTTGGATTGGCTCAGACATTTCTCTTGGAGAGAAGCAAACAGGCATGTGGCGTCTGCTGGGCTCTTTGTATAGTTAACCCATAGTGCTCTGGGAATCTTGTGCCATGGATGCACTTTTTATTACGTATAAGTATATATATATTTACAAACTATTAATATTATATAAAAAGTAAAAAAAAAGAATTAGTTTAATAATAAAGTATATGTGTAGAAGTAATCTGAGGCCAAGCCAGCATAATGATGCCACCAGGGGGTGTGTCAGTTGTTTATAGAGCTCAAAATCTCAAGACAAGCACACAGCCAAATGCGTACAAGCATAGACCCCTCTCCCGCAATCCACCCTCCCTAACGGCTGTGTTGGATTGGCTCAGACGTTTCTCTTAGAGAGAATCAAACAGGCGAACAGGTATATCTTCTGGTGGGCTCTTTGTATAATTAACCCACAGTGCTCAGGGAATCTTGTGCCCTGGATGCACTTTTTTATTATAAGTTATTTTATAAAGCATTAATATTATATAAAAAGTGAAAAAGCATTGGTTTAAAAAATATACTTATAGTAGTAATCTTAAGGCCAGGTCAGCATGATGCCACAGGGGGTATGTCAGGCGTTTACAGAGCTCAAAAGCTCACGAAAAGCACACAGCCAAATGAGCATACAACCATAGACCCCTCTCCCGCAGTCTACCTTCCCTACCGGCTTTTCTCTTAGAGAGAAGCAAATGGCTTCTGGTGAGCTCTTTGTACAGTTAACCCATAGTGCTCTGGGAATCCTATACCATTGATGCACTCTTTAGTATAATTTTATTTATAAAACATTAATATTGCTTTGGTTTAAAAAGATATGTGTAGTAGTAATCTGAGGCCAAGCCAATATGATGATGTCACCCCAAGGGGTGTGTTTACGATAGCATGGGTGTGTCCATGACAGCCTTGGCTCAGGGAAAGCGCATTGAATGACTCTCGTCATCATCGCCATATTGAATGTTATATTTCAGAAGTTGTATACGACACTTGATTTCTTCTAAATACTTAATCAATTTGCAAGTTGTATTTGCTTACTATGCATGGTCAACTCAATATCCAATTATAGAGGAACAATGGGTATTATACAAGAATCTGAATCAGTAAGGTTACATTTAGGTCCTGGCCTCCTAAGTGGGGGGTAAAGCCAAGCAGCAGCCCACAAGCAATTCATTATACATTCAGCCCAATGTCATCTACAATTTTCATCGATGGTATTGCTGCAGCTCACAGTCAAAAAGAAAACCAGCAAAATGACGTAACCTTGTTTGCGCTCTGTGGCGCACGTACTAATGACATCACGTTTTTCTGTTTTCTTTGCAGATAATGTTCCCCGTAGCGTACTGCAGCATTGTGTATTGGATGACAGCACAGCCTTCAGACGCAGTGCGGTTTGTTTTGTTTTCCGCCCTCGGTACAATGACATCGCTGGTGGCGCAGTCTTTAGGCCTCCTCATAGGTGCTGCATCTACTTCATTGCAGGTAAGTTCACTTTACTTAAAGCCTAAGAACTTTTCAATTTTGAATAGAGTGGGGAAGGGTGACGACCCTCGCCTGTTTATTTTAGGCTGTCTGTGTGTCATTGGGGAAATTTTCCTTCACTTCCTATCCCAGAGACTAAACAGGAAGTTGGAGAAAATCTCTCCTTTTGGACACATGTCCCTGGAACAGGTGTCCTCATTGGAAGATTTCTCCTTATCTCTTGTTCTGGGAAACAGCACGAAAATTGTGGATATCCCTTTATTTTTATATTAGAGGACATTGGTCACCTGTACAAATAGAGGGGTAACTCTACCCAATGGGGTCATAGACAGCAATAAAAAGAAAAAAAAAACATTTGCAGAGGGTCTATCCTTTCCACACTATCTAAAAGTTAAAAAAAAAAATTTTGCCTAGAGGTACACTTTGAAGCGGATAGTTGATAGAGCCATTTAAATTACTAATTTATGCCAAGTGCACATCCAACGTTAGGGCCCCAGCAGTTCAGAATGTACAGTTGACCACAGAGGCATAAAGGAATGATTTGCATGGCAGCACCATTTTCTAAAATGAGGAACAGCCCCCTTTTATTGCGGGATTTTGATGTAATGAGATGTGTGGTGGTCTACCTCACCATAGCACATTGAGTTCTAACCTTTGCTCCCCAAGAAGTCATGGCTTCCATGTATTGCATTGATGGTGGCTAAGCAGCCTGAAACAGCTGTATGCCACCTAGAATGAATGGCTCTGTATTATTAGGCTTTATTTTTGTTGCAAACCAGTGGGTATGGATACATATTTGGCCAAGGTGCAGAAAGGGATTATTTACATGGCTCCATCCACTATCCTAAAATAACATTAGGAATTTAGGATTTTTTTTATTTTAAATATTGCATATATGTTGTATTTCAGTTTAGGTCAGCTGATGGAACTATAGACACCTTTTCACACATTGTCTGTCCTTTCCTTTAAAAAAAAAAATCTGTTGTTTACAGAGCTCAAAAGCTCAATATGAAAACATGACTGAATGAGCAAAAGCAATGACTCCTTTCCCTCAGTCCACTTTTCCCTTATAGAGAAGCAAACAAGCAAATGGCTTCTGGTTAGCCTTTTGTATAGTTAACCCATAGTGCTCTGGGAATCCTGTGCGAAGGGTGCACTCTTTATTATAAGTTTATTTATAAAAACCAAAATATTTCATAAATAGTAAAAAAAAAATGTGAAGCGTTGTTTAAAAAAATATAAAAACACAAAGACTTAAAGTAAAACTGATTGAAAAATAATTATCTCAAAGAATGGTTCCGGAGAATTGACAAAATTGCCGAAATGGGGGAGCTCATAGCCATCTCTCATGACAACATCTCCAAACACACCACCAATTGGTCTTGTTGGTCACACTTTAGATCTACCACTGAATATACCAAAACCATGGACCCCAAATCCAACTGAAATGGGAAAATTTCCAGGCTTTCCTTTCTTTCTCGATAACGCCACACCATCTTATCTTATCCTACATAAAAAACCCTGCGACACATGAGGCTGGATATGCCATAAATCAGGGTCAGGTAAGAGCCCCCCCCCCCTCCCCATTTCAGCCTACCTCCCTCTCATCCTCTTCTGCCTCTGCTTCTATACCCCCCCCACATTTTCAACTTCTCTCCTCATCCTCTTCCTAACCCTCTTTCCCTCCCTCTATACCCCACCCCTCTTCCCTCCCTCTTTATCCCACCCCATTATTATACCAACCCAACTAATGTATCTAACCAGGGCTGCCAGCAGGACTGTCAACCCTGGAACCCTATATTATCCTCTACCCCAAAGACTGCACCCCTCTATTACCCTATAGTTATATCTCGAACCAACCTCTCTTGTCTCAAGAAACCAGCTCAGTCCCCACCATAGTCAATTACAATATGGACTTGACCTCTCTAAAAATCGGACCTTCTTGGCCTCTGAGAGACAATGTACATGCTCACCTTATAACCTCTGTTATTACCCTATATTTTTAGCACACTAAAGTGCTGTTATATAACTCTTCATCACTACGTTTGGTTTACTTGGTAAATCACGATTGTAGTTATGGTATACATGTATATAGGCCGTTGGGCCCATGTAACTTATGGTTTTCTGTGTTTTTCGTTTGCTTGTATTATCGCTTCAAATATCTTGAAAAGAATATTATGGAAATGAAAAATAATTGTCTCCACGACTAAGCCCCATTGGGTGAAAAATGTTATGCCCCGTACACACAGTCGGATTTTCCTCAAGCTCAATGGGAGCTTGTTGTCGGAAATTCCGACCGTGTGTAGGCTCCATCGGACATTTTCCATCGGAATTTCCGTCACACAAATTTTGAGACCTGCATCTCAAATTTTCCGACAGCAAAATCCATAATTTGACTTGAAGCTCACTGAGCTATTCATACAAGCAGAAATTCAAATCTCTGGGAGAGTTTTGTAGGCTGTTCTGTGTACAGAAGGCCCTTAGGCTGCAATATTGCCTGGAAGTGACTTAACAGGATGTGAGGAATATCCCGTCTTGTGACTCCTCTATTCTGGTTTAAGTGCCAACCTGAAATGTTTAATTTACCCTCTCTTTCGTATCTTGGATCTGAGTCCTGGTGATGCCGTGTCTCCTGATCACAGGGTAACCCTTATTTAAGTTACTGCGCATGCGTCGCAGCTCAACAAGGCAATCATTATGGTGATTGGGGGCTCTGAGTGGGCAGTCCCTGCATAAGGGGTATGGACAGGTATAGGCAAGTGCAGTCTGTATTGACGACTGTAGATGGCACTCTACCGAAGCGGCAATGTAGAAGGGGAAGGAAGTTGTGAGGAACTTGGTTTGATTGGACGCTGTTGCCCCTCGTGACCTCTGCAGCCATCTTGGGTGAGGGCAAAGCCTGTTTAGGGCCCTGGCCCCCTGATTTGGGGTGCATTGTGCAAGAGGTTAGTGTACGGACAGGTTCACTGTCAGTCAAGGGTAGTGTTTAGTGTCAGGGAGAGGTTCCAGAGGAGTAGGGAAAGTGCAGGGACTACGCCTTCTCCTGGCAGGAAGCCTCCCCTTTGGGTGTGGACTGGCCAGGCGGCATTCCCATTCCTCATTGCAGATACTGTTGGTATCATCCAAGACTACATATCGTATATTGTGCCGAGCCTAGTTGCATTCCATTGGAACTTTCTACAATATACTGCTCTTGTCTATCTCGGACTGTGTTCACTGCCTGACACACCATCTTGCTCACATGCCTACTGGGCAGGCCTATGGCAGATAGCTGGCAGGGTTAACTACTGTATGTCCTAAGGGCCAGGAATGAAATGTTGTTAAGTATGCAATTGGAGAGAGTGAATCTTGATAGATAGATAGATAGATAGATAGATAGATAGATAGATAGATAGATAGATAGATAGATAGATAGATAGATAGATAGATAGATAGATAGATAGATAGATAGATAGATAGATAGATGTGGTTCTAACCCCCCTTGCCACTCTACCCAAATCTAAAAGAAAACAACTTTTTTTTATACTGTATGACAAATGAAAAGCTTTCTTTCCCCTTTAGAAATAAATAATAAAGCCCGGTAAATTGTATAGTAGAAAAAGTCTTCCATTGCAGTGTAGCAAACAATGGAGCAGAAAATTTGCTTAAACCATTTGCATAACATTTCGGCACCGAAACAAATGCAGAAAGTAACCAAATAATCTGCAAAATAGGGTTGTGTAGTTCCCTAAATAAAGAAAACTCTTTAAAATTAAACCCCAACTAAAATGTTAAGTGCAAATTGATGGATGGATTTGTAATTCTGTTCTTCCAGTTTTGTGATATAGCCCCACCCAATGGTACAGAGAGCTGTGACTCTGTCTGCAGACTACACTGCAGCTGAGCCATACATCCTGGTCTAGCACCTGACCCAGTCTGTGATCGGACCACGATGGAGCAGCAGCACACTGATTCAAGAGGAATGTCTCAAGCCTTTTTTTTTATAAATGACTTAGTACTCGGTGGAGAAACCCTTGTTGACAAGCACAGAGGTAAGACGTTTATACAAAAAAAAAGGATTGCTGCACTCCCATAGACGATGCAATTAAGTTTATTTGACAAATAAAAAATAAAACCAAATAAGCACACAATGGTGTACAGGCGGGGGAAGCAAGGTGACAGCGTATGGTCTGAGCACTGACAGGCTGACCCCCCACCTCTTCAACCTCTGCAGCAATGCTGGCAGCACTCATATGTCTACTTCCCAAAGACAACCTCTGGATATGACACTGAGCACCGGAACTCAACTCCTTTGGTCAACCATGGTGAGGCCTGTTCTGAGTAGAACCTGCCCTGTTAAACCGCTGTATGGTCTTGGCCACCATGCTGCAGCTAAGTTTCAGGGTCTTGGCAATCTTCTTATAGCCTAGGCCATCTTTATGTAGAGCAACAATTTTTCAGATCCTCAGAGAGTTCTTTGCCATGAGATGCCATGTTGAACTTCCATTGACCAGTATGAGAGAGTGAAAGTGATAACACCAAATTTAACTCACCTGCTCTCCATTCACACCTGAGACCTTGTAACACTAACGAGTCACATGACACCCGGGAGGGAAAATGGCTAATTGGGCACAACTTGGACATTTTCACTAGGGGTGTACTCACTTTTGTTGCCAGCGGCTTAGACATTAATGGCTGTGTTGAGTTTTTTTGAGGGGACAGCAAATTTACACTGTTATACAAGCTGTACACTCACTACTTTACATTGTAGCAAAGTGTCATTTCCTCAGTGTTGTCACATGAAAACATATAATATAAATATATTAATAAAATAGTTACACAAATTTGAGGGGTGTACTTACTTTTGTGAGATACTGTATATATACTGTGAATATATATATATATATACAATGTGAGATGGCGTTGTTTGATATATACTATTTTCTTCTACTCTTTGTTATGTTGTATATTGGGAAAAAAATCTAATAAAAATTGTCAATGATAAAAAAATATATATATTACAGAAATATGATTCATACTTTAGTTTACATAGGAGGGTCAGAGTGTTTGCTGAGATGTTGGGATGACACTGAAGCATGAAGAATTAATATGACATTTTTATCTAACAGAGTCCTTTGTCCTGCAGGTGGCAACCTTTGTAGGTCCAGTAACTGCCATCCCAGTTCTCCTCTTTTCAGGATTCTTTGTTAGCTTTGACACTATTCCTACCTATCTTCAGTGGATGTCTTACATGTCCTATGTCAGGTACGTTATTAGTCTTATGCTGGTCTTGTCCAGTGTGGACATATTTTTTGTTACTGAAATGTTAAGTCAATATGTCATCAAGGAACGAACTCTAGGACATCCTGCACCCAATGTCAATGTCCAGGTTTATATTACATATATATATATATACTAAGTTCATTCTTGGCATACCCATTGTTAAAGTGTATATAGATTCATATTTTTCATATTTTTTTTTTAAAGTGTAGGAATAATTTTAACTCCTATCAAGTTTTTAATGGCTGCCTGTGTCCCCACTAGGTAGATTTACCCTCTCTTTTTTTTTTTTGCACTGATGAGCAATACCATCAAGAAAGAAAACAAAGGGAATTCATAATTTTAGAGTTGTCTCCAGAGCATGAACTGAGGGGAAATCTTCCAGTGAGGACACTTGTTCCTTCAGCAGCACTCTAGATCCAGCCGTAGACAGATCGAAATTCAGACGGTTATTGAAAGACCTTTTCCAACCAACTACTGCCGGTGTTCTGTCAAAATAGGCAATTCATCAGGATCTCCAATTACGTCACTTCCGGTTACTGTAAACCATCATTAATTGGAGATTTCGATGACCTGTCGTTCTGACACAACACCGGCAATCGTGTACACTCTAGTACACAAAGACTTTGCTGTTTTGACACAATAGCGGGTAACGAGGAAAAAGTTGTCGCCGCCCTGGAGGTGGCCATTTTGGTGGTTAGTATTGGAGCGGACTAACAATATCCGCTCATAATATCGTGCACTCGGAGTGTATACAGTTGCCGGTGTTGTGTCAAAACAGCAAGTCATTGATGTCTCCAATTACTGCTGGTTTACGGGAACCGGAAGTGACGTATTTGGAGATCTTGATGAATTGGTTATTTTGACGGAACACCGGATTTGCATCAATCTAAAGTCCCTATTTCTAACTGAGAGCTGGCACCATAAGACAATGCAGTGGGTACTAAACTGTTTCTGCATTTTACGGGTCATTTTATACAATTAAGAGCACAGTGAGAAACCTGCTATGTCCATCTGAGTGTTCTCTGGGTCAGGGCTATGATGCAAGCAAATTGGAGAGCACATTGGTAAAGCATTTTGCTTTATCAATGTGATTGAATATTAAAGAAAAAAACAGTGGTATAGCCCCAGTTAGGCCACACCACTACTTTATTTTTGGCCCTCCCAGTGTCCCTCAGATTCAAAAGTTGAGTCCCACTGTTGTTGTAAAGTTCTATTTCACTGAATTCCCACTTTGTCTACTTCCAGATATGGATTTGAAGGGGTGATACTATCCATTTATGGACTCGACAGAGAGGATCTGCACTGCGAACAGGGTGAAACATGCCATTTCCAGAAGTCGAAAGCCATTCTGAAGGAACTTGATGTGGAGAACGCCAAACTTTACCTAGACTTCATCATCCTTGGAGTCTTCTTTGTCGCGCTGCGTCTTATAGCCTACTTCGTACTCCGATACAAGATCCGGGCAGAGAGATAAAAATCCAGTAGGGCAGTAAGTAACTGAGTCTAATTAATACAAGAAAACTGCAGAGGAACTGATTTGTCCTACTACACCGTCCAAGCGATGGCTGATTGTGGAGATGCCACCAAGACCTAACTGTCTATTGGGTTAGAATTTTCGTTGGGAAAGCATCACTAAGCCTGCAAGGATTTTTCTTGGGCCATTTTCTAAAGACACTTTCTAGATTTAACTAGGGAGAAACGAGAGAATTGTAGAATTTGAACTTTAGCCGTTTCTTGAAGACTTCAGACTTGGAGGTTGACCTTGATTACAAAGTCCTAAAATACTCTTGCAGCTAAAGGCTGTGCTACGGGGTTATGTTATAATCTGTAGGCTCACTCCTGTGGATGTCTATAAGATTCCATCAACGTGTAAGTTTTACTTATCTGCAAGACGTCTTCTGCATCACTTGTCAGGTTTGCAATAGGCCATCTTGACAAGGCTGCCCTTATTAACTAAGCTAGGATTTTGTGTTTGTTTCTACAGAGCTGGTCTCGCATTTAAGAAAAGTAACTGTACTAACCTCAGTTTTGTTTTTTTTTCACAAAAATCTTGTTGGAAAGCCCCTTTTGCAAAGTTTTAGCTTAGCTTAGCTGGGTGGCTCTTACCAAAATTGTGACCAATGGGTAATGACAAAAGAAGTCCAAAAACTGTGGCCAATGAGTAATGAGCCACGTTAATAAGTGATAATTTCTGGAGGCGAAGAATGTAAAACTTGTTTGGAAAACCAGACCACCAAAGTATATATCATGTCACTTGTCTGTCACCTAACTTCTGCCACTGAATTCATATGGACATGGGTTCCTTTTTATTATATTTTGATACCACAGGAAAGTTTTCTTTGTGTTGGGTTATTACCAAATCAACTGTCCTATTATTATGTCACTCAGTATTTAAAAAGTTGTGGGATAAAAGTATGCACAATCCACCCACACCTCACACCTTTCCTGTATGCCCCATCCCTTCATATCCCATATTTGCACTCAAAAGCCATATGGTCTTAGCTCTACTGAAAAAATCTGAACCATCTTCCAGCTATGTAGGAGCAAATGACTCACCACCTATTCCTCCTCCCATGTGATGGAACTGGTACTTGGTGTTTGGCTCAGCGCTGTCACATAGGCCAATTAAATTAGTCTTGTATACAAATGTAAGCAAAATGCTACATTAAGGGACTAAATTACCCTCTCTTGAGAAAATACTGCTCCATGTTCCTTTCAGTGATGGCCTCATTGGTTGCATCTTTGCTGAAGAGGATAATCAAGCTCCAGACTTGCTATGAGGGCTTCATGGCACACAAGAGAAGCTGGAGCAGCATGTTCTCCAGAAGAGGTGAATATTTTAGTTTTATGTTCTCTATTTACCCACTGCAGCAAGAGTGTTAACATAACTAACAAGAGCAGCCAAAAAGAAATCTTCTCCTTACACCACTGGCTGCAGTAAACCATAACATATTTGGTTGCACATCACCATTCTTCTTGGCACTGCTTCTGTAAACCATAACATATTTGGTTGCACATCGCCATTCTTCTTGGCACTGCTTCCATGCATAGTTTATTAGTGCTCTGTGATAGCATGCAGTATACCATGTTGACCAATCAGAATACAGTATATACTATTTAGTATTAAAAAAAAAGTTGATGTTCGGTTGCTCATTATTAGTGACTGCACACCACTGCTATAGGCATTGGGTTACTGAATATGTCCAAGAATGGAAGCCATTTTTGGGCCAGCATATAGAGTAACTTCATCTCATCAATTCTTAAGAAATATTGAAGGTGCTTTTTATTTTTTTGGCTTGGTTGTGTTACCAGGCCCTAGGAACCCCACAACTTCCTTTGTTGCACTTTATCATTGTGATTGAGTAGTGTCTTTATTCCCTAGGAGGATGCCTAGTTTCCTTCAGTGCACTGTATATTTTAAGGTTAATGTACATTGTAGATGTAAACCCAATAACTAAAATCTTAAAAGAAGCTGTAACAAGAAACTTCAGCAGTTCTTTCCAAAATGTTTAAACCTGATGTTAAAATAATACCTGGTGATCCTGCTATGAAGGTCCTTCCTTTTATAAGATGACATCACTCCATACCTGGCTCCCAAATGCTCTCATGCATTGTGAGTCTAAAGAACAGCCTTTCTTAACCTTGTTACTTCAGAGGAACTCTAGAAATCATTCTCAGGTCATGAGGAACCCCCACTAAAACCATTTCTTTTGGAAGTCAGTGGAAAAAATTGCGCTAATATTGGTTTGCCCTGCAGGAATAATGATCCCATTACAGTGGAGGTCAGAATGCCATCCTTACAGATGCCTAAAAAGATCACTGGGGTCATGCAACTGGCTATGCCAAGTGGTGTTAGACCTAGAACAAAGCAGGCACCATCAAACAGGAGGTCAATCAGCCATAGCTTGAGGAACCTCTAGCAACCTCTGGAGGAACCCTGGGGTTCCACGAAACCTAGGTTGAGAATGGCTGTTGTAGAAACTTTAAGCAGCCATGCCAATGCTCAGTGCACATGTCACCATCAGGATACACAGTGCTTTAGCTAACCTTATCATTCAGTTGGGGTTTACATCTACTTTAACTTGATACTACTGGTCCGTCATCAAAAGTTTACGATTGTAGAGTTACTTCAGCCTGATTGTTTCTCTCTGTACAAATCACATCCATTGACACAAACTACCTCAACTAGCTGTACAAATCCAGGACACTCTGGGCCTCATGCTTACAGGTAACACTGAAAGTACTGTCTGTGTAGCACATAGCAACCAAGCAGACGCCTCCTTTGGCGTTTCCAAGGCAGGTCAGAAACATAAAAGGGAATCTGGTTGGTTGTTTTAGGTTACATGAGTCTTCTTTAAAGTCAAGAGGTCCAACTTTTAGTGAAAGTACTTGCTTGCAGCACTGTTAGCAAAGCAGTACCATAGTAGAATGTATCTAGAATGCTTCTTGCATGTACAGTAAGCATGCATACTATTGCCATCACTGATGCTCCCCCTGTTGTCACAAGCATGTATTGCATTGCAACAGCGTCCATGATGGTCATTGTTCTATTCCAGCCATGCCTACAGCAGTGAACTTTTAGCAAGATTTGGATTTGTTTATATTTTTGTTATTATTTATGCAGTTGATTGTAAGAGAGGAGTAGAATGCAATAGATAGAAATCCTTTATTGTTCTCTTACTTGATAAAACGATTTGCAGCGATCCTAATATATATATATATATATATATACATCTATCTATATATATTTTTTTTGTTTTGCATTTATGGAGATGTTTATTAACGTTTTGTATAGAGAAATAAATTTTTACGAAAGTCTCATTTTCATTTCATTGCCATTTGTCGTATGACGACAGACTCTCACCCGCATTTCACTCAGAAGCGCATTTACTGGACAGCTATAGGCATATTCATTAAATTGGGCCAACGGGCAATGAGAAATGGAATAAGACATCGCAACCAATCAGAATTCAGTTCTGACCTTAAGGCTTAATTCGATTTGTTCTTGTGATTTACTACATTTTCCAATTTATGTTTGCACTTTATGGATGAGAATCCTAGTTATCGGTCCTTTTAATGGAAGGATTGTCTGTTGCTAAAAGGAGCCAATCGGATTAGATTTGTCATTCCAGTATTCTAACTGCCATTCTTCCGATAGAGGCTTGACCATGGAAAGTATAATCTGTTTTTTTAAATACACTATAGGGCTAAAAGTTTGTAAACACGTGACTATCACACTTGTGTGAGCTTATTGGACATCCCATTCCAAAATCATTGGCATTCATATGGAGTTGCCCCTCTTTGTGGCTATATTGTCTTCCATTCTTCTGGGAAGGCCTCCCATAGGATCTTGGAGTGTCTGTGGGAAATGGTGCCCTGTTTTACCATCAAGTTGAATGTGAAGGGTTAGTTCACATCGGCAATCCAATGCATCCCAAAGGTGATCAATTGGGTTGAGGTCAGGACTCTGTACAGGCCACTTGAGTTCCTCTACACCAAACCGATCAAACCATGTCTTTATGAAACTGGCTTAAAGTGGAACTTCACTCTCCCAATCAACATTGATTATTTTTTAATCCTCATGCTGCTAGCATTAGTAAATAGATAGGAGAGTATATCATATTTACTTTTTTTTTACATTTCTTCGATTACCTACTGGTTTATTGCCTAAGCAAATGATGTCATACATCCCAGGAGTCTTCAGTGGGGAGGAGGGGTTTTCTCAGCTAAGCACACTCTTCTGCATGCGTGCTTGAGCTACGGACAGATGGATTCCAGGAAGTAAATGCTGCATGAATCATTTACCCTTACTCAAGATGGCCATTGCTAGAGTTGCTTGGAGGGTGTTTTTCAAAGTGATTTCTCATCAAAATAAAGCATGGAGACATGGATAGAGGGGACGTTACTTCGACTATTAAAAATGTATTAAATAGGGTTTTCAGTTTGTGGCGCTCAGATGCAGCGAAGATCTGCTTTAAAGTGGATGTAAACCCTCACATATACCCAGTGAAGTGAACAGCCTCAGATGATACACAGGGATGAAACAAATCCTCCTATATAAGTTTTACATGTATATCTGCTGTCTTCACCATTATATACTGTTTAGAAAGTGCACGTCCTGTTAGAATTTTCACTTCCCCATTCAGTAGTAGCAGTGTAGTGTTGGATTATACTGGGAGACAGCTGATTGGAGGAAAGGCACACACACCCCCCTACAGATAGACAGAGCTGTCCTGTGAGTAGAGCAGCTCTCTGCTATTCTATTTACAGCACCCACCCTGACACAAATTTCGGGCTTGTTTTATCACATGTGTCGGAGAACTTGTCAGAAGTTATCATGCTGATAACAGAAGAACAGAGCAGGAGAAAGCCACAGGACTTAGTGCTTTGTAGAGATATAAGAAAACACTACAGATATATGTGCCCAGCTCAAATTTCCTCTACTGGAAACATCTGAAGTCAGGAATTTATAGGGGTGACCACATACATTTAGGCAAGAAAAGTGGTTTATTGGTTAGCACTTATGTTTTGCAGTACTCTGGTTTGAATTTCAGACAGGAAACTACCTGCATGGAGTTTGCACGTTCTCCTTGTGCTTGCATGATTTTCCTCCCACATTCCAAAGACATGCTGGTAGCTTAAAGTGGGGTTCCACCCAAAAAAACAAAAATACCTGAAAAATTCTAAAAAACAAAACAAAAAAACATTTGGATATATATTTTTTTTTACATACCTCTAAATGCCTGTTGCTAGGTGGTCCCTTGTAGTCTGCCTTTTCCTTTGTCTGGGCTGGTGACATCACTTCCCCCTCGGCACAGGAAGGGCTCGGCTCTGCTCCCTCTCTCCTGTCAATCATCTGGGACCCATTACAGGTCCCAGGTGATTGAGCGGCCAATCACGGCACGCGGCGCCGCTCGTGCATGCGC
Source organism: Lithobates clamitans (assembly GCA_037952925.1). Taxonomy (NCBI): domain Eukaryota; kingdom Metazoa; phylum Chordata; class Amphibia; order Anura; family Ranidae; genus Lithobates; species Lithobates clamitans. The sequence goes on along the minus strand of JBBGZY010001366.1, from coordinate 1,766,872 downwards.
AGTGGGTGCCAGGCTGTGAAGCCACAGCCCGGCGCCCACAGTTGAAATGCCGGCGCCGACGAGCGGAGGGGGGGGACGAGCGGGGCTTCGATCCCCCGCATCGCTGGACCCAGGGACAGATACCGGTAAGTGTCCAATTAAAAGTCAGCAGCTGCAGTATTTGTAGCTGCTGACTTTTAATTTTTTTTTTTTTTAATGGACCCCCTGGGTGGAACCCCTCTTTAATTAGCTCCTGTCTAAATTGGCCCTAGTATATGTGTAAAAATTGACTGTGCACATTTTGTTTTGTAACGTTCTCCACGCCGGTCCCAAGCCTATGCAAATTGGGACGGTTGGGGAAAGACCAGGTGACCTATCCTTTTAAAAAAAGTTGCCAAGAAAATTCTATTGAAAAGGCTGTCAAGCATATGAAACATGGTCCAGAGAGCTGGCCCATAGAGTCAGATACGACTGAATGCATATCACATCCCCACATTCGGCCATATAGTTTATTCCTGGCACAGTTAAACTTTTTTTTTACAAGATGTGCACAATCTGCAGGGTATACAGTACCGGAACTAAAATAGTGTAACAAGAAAAGTGCTAATCCAGGGGGAGAAGTAGACTTGTACAATTATATCCAAGAGAAAATACCACAAGGGACTCCGCTATACATTTTCCGTTCTCATCCAAAGAAACTGATCTTGTTCCTTCCTTGTAATAGCCTAAACAAGCTGTATATTCCACAAAAATAGATTTAAAGGGCTGGGTGGATTTTAAAGCTGAAGTTTAGGTATGACAATTTTCACTTAGACCAATGTAAGTATGTATGTACCATACCTGTGGGATCCACATGAAAGCTGGAAATCATTGAGGTGGGCATTGCTTCTCCAGTGATATCCACTAGCTTCCAGGTCTCTGAATAGCTGCCCTGCTGCTTAGTGAACACAGGAGGTCACTTAATTCCCATGAGTGCCATTCAGAGAACACTTTGCATTTTCTCTCAATGAATGTAAAATGTTCTCTAATTGGACAAAGTGGAGAGGCAGGGAAGATTGCTAATTAAACCCCAGCTAATTATTACCCACCCCTCCAACAACAAACCTAAGTTCTGATGAAGGGAAGAAAATTGTGTGTAACCCGAAACGTATTCACTGATGACTTTTAATAGACTTTTTTATTGTAACAATCTAACATTATTTGTAGAGTGCTCCCTGTGGTGCTCTCTTGCTTTTACTCCATATAAGCTGACTTCCCTAGAGACCCTGATGGAACTTCAACAGGTTCTTTCCCAGAGACTCCGTTGGAGTTTCATCGGGTATTAGACAACTGCTACACTTTAGTAATCATCTAATCATGTTCACTATTACCTTTTGATAAACTTTTTTATTGTGACAAACTGAAATTATATGTAAAATGGTCCCTATGGTGCTCTCTTCCTTTCACTCCATATATGTTGACTTCCCCAGAGACCCTGATGGAACTTCAGCAGGTTCTTCCCCAGAAACAAACTAATGGTAGATCTGGCTTGATTAGACTCTGGTGGTTACAACACTGTCTCTGTCAGCTCGAGTCTCATAAAAAGAAATAATGAAGTTGTACAGTTGACAATACAGGGTTCCTACATGCATATTGGCATTTTATTGTTCCATAATTTTTTTGGAAGGAATGAAGGAAGTCCTTAGTAATAACGAAGATTTGACAACCATAGAACACACCCAGGAGTGGCTTGTTTTTCTAAGATACAGCCACCTTGAAAATAAGCAAACACTGGACAATTTTAAATTTGGAGTGAGCAATAACAAAATAACAGCTTATTAATCTCAAACACACGGCAGAATCCCGGATGGGAAAAATCAATATTTGCCCTTTTAATCACATCTTCCCAAGGAAGTGTTTTATATGTACTCTGGCGTCTGCACTTTCAAAGGTTTGTGATTGGCTAAATGTAGACTTTAACTCCTGATCTGACATCGAGGGGCATATTTATAACTCCTGATCTGAAACCAAGGGGCATATTGATTTCTCCTCATCAAGGATCACTCCTGATCTGACGCCAATGGGCATATTGATAACTCTTGATCTGACACTGGGGGGGCATATCGATAACTCCTGATCTGAGACAAGTGGGGAAAATTGATAAAGCAGTAATATGACTTCCACCAAACATTCACTGGTGGTGAATCAATCACTGTCAGTGAAAACACAAATAAAATAGCTTGCCACTTCTGCTGTAGACACCAGCGTTGACTGATGTATATAACATCCTCTGCCTGCAGATCAGTTGTTTAGAAGTTTTTTTGAGTCCAATTAACATCTCACTCCAACAGGCATTGTCTATCCTCTGCTCGGGCTTGTTATAACCAGTTGAACACGACTTTGGACTCTTAAGGATTTTTTATTGGGCACTCTCTTGGACCCATTATACTTGGATTTCTTGATTCGGGTGAACATCCCCTCCTCGGGGGGTCCCCGTCTTTGAGCTGCCATCATAAGCCAGTTGGGCTCCAGTAATGATTTTGTCCACATTTTGATAACTTGTGAAGATATGTGTCTAGGACCCCTCTATCACTACCTATTGGATTGATGCACTAGGAGGATTCACCTGCAGTGAACTTTTAGTGAATGTCAGATTCACCGCTTTATAAATAAGCCCTTAAGTGTCTCTACAATCCTAAGAATGGATAGCATGGATATAGAGCCATGTCAGAAATGCACATATTTTACCACGTTACCACAACATGCTGGGCCCTGTACCTGGGAATCGTAGTGTGTTGATTTCTCCACTAGAGTTAAAGCTGAACGCCAGGCAGATAAGAAAAATGCAGTTGTCTATTTCTTTAAAAAAACTAAATTCAATGTATTTTTGCAAAAGTACCAGAATCTGTCTTGATATCAGAACTCTAGGAGAGGGAGGACATCACTAGAAAGCAATCAGGCTCTGTGGAGTAGCGTTAACGACTACTTATGGTGTTGCTGCTTCTGCATTGTCCAATCGTACATTGACAGAAATAAATTCCTGACAGAGGTTCTATTCTGATAGGTGTGTGGTAGTGGTGGACTAATGATAGAATGAATTTAAGTATATGGACAGATTCTTCCATAGGGAGTTTAGTCTGTGGTGAAAGTGGGGTGTTTGGGTACCTGATTATGGTCCTAGGCTGATGCCTCTCCTATTTCGGTGAATGAACCATTCATCAGAAGATCTATTCTTGGGCGCAAGTTAAGAGCGCTTGGAACAAATGGTCACTTAGCTTGGTGATTCATTAAAAAATCTTTATTGGTAACGAACATTAAAATACAGCCAACATGTTTCAGGGGAAAAGCCCCTCCTTCTCCAGGGCTAGCATGTAGAAGATAATGAAACAAATAAAATGGTGGTTCATATAAATTAGAATTAATAATTTAGTTTAGAACTCACATAATAGTAAAGCTTAACACATGATTGTAGAGGTGACTGTAGCCATCATAGTGCACTTGCAACAAAAACAATTGAGTATTGTTCATGATACTTTTTTTATTTGCACTAATATTCAAATTTTCAGGACAAGATTTTGGGATGTAACTCCTTTTTTAAGGTCCACATGATGGTATATAATGTGTTCTATAGTGGACACATTTTGGGTTTTGAACCTTTCCCCCACAACTAGATAATTTGTTTCTATTGCTTCCTCTGTCTCCATTGGGGATATCCCTCCATTTTCAGTTTGTCACCTATCAACAAGAAAGGATTTGGTAAGATATTGCCTCACTCCCCAATCCCTAAATGGGGATTAAATGGAAATTAAAGGTCAAAAGAGGTTTTACCCCTTCCACAATCTATACACAACTCATGAAAACGTTGGGCTAGAGTTGGTGGTTGGCTTTTCATGGTGGGTTCAGGGTCAATCAGATGCTTCGTGGCCAGTCATTCTTGGTTTCACACCTTTGGCCATAACAGGTTAAATTTAATGTAGACTCAGCAGCTTAGTATGTGACACAAGTGTTGACTTGTTATCAGTTACTTTCTGAAATCCAAGTTAAACAATTATAATCCAGGAGACTCAGAATCTGGCATTGCCTTATCTGAAGTTTGCTTTCTTGTCTATGCACTGAGGGGGTGTGACACCGTGTCATGAATTTGCACAGAACTTGATCAGCTTGGACCAACGCATCATTAAAGCTGACCTCCAGCCTTCCCTTTAGTCTTGCACAGTTGTACAGGCTCCTCTTCTGTACTGAAACGGCTTACTCTGATTTTACGGCATACTGTGAGCTTCCTACAATGTGCATTAAAAGCTGCAGCAAGTCAGATGAAGCCTCCAGGTCTTTTCTCATTAGCCTTGGTGTCTATGGACCGTCCCTTTCATTAATTGGGTTCTAGTTCTATTAATCATGGAGGCTCAGCATCACCTGTGGGTGTTACCCAGGGCAGTCTGCTCTAGAACGCACACTCCTCCAGACTGAAACCCAACCATGAAGGCATTTTCATATTTGATAGCTCCCCTCCCCAAGAGCCAGCCCACTGCTTGTTTGATGTTTTCAAGAAGCTGTGCCTCGCTCCAGCCATAATCTGCCTGCATTGCACAGAGGAGCACAGAAACCCAGTGATGGCATCACTGGGCCTTAAAAAAGGCATGTAATGGTCCTCTAACAATTTTATTTATATGCACATGTTGCTGCTGTAGCTGATTACAGTGCTTATCTATGCAGCTGTAAATCACTGGTCATCATCAGCAGCTATATTGGATAACATGAGTAGTTGCTGAAGTTGGCCAATCTATAGCTAGCACCAAAAGCTGTAAGGCTGATGCCACACTACTCCCATGGACCATGCATTATTTTGGAGGTCATGTGTTTGGTTAGCCAGCATAATAAATGTTATAAAACAACACAGATTGATTAGATTTTACCTTGCAAATTACCTTATTTATTGACGTATAACACACTTTTTTACCCTGAAATTAGAGGGTGAACCGTGTCTGCGTGTTATACAGCGATATCTGTTTTACCAACAGGGGGCGGGTATCGGGTGGTCCGCCCCGGGTGCCACCTTTTGGGAGGGTGTCAGGCCGGCCGCCCCGCCTCTCCTGGCCGTGGGACAGCGCTGCCAGTAAACGTTAAAGTCCAGAAAACATTACTGCCAGCCCTTTGTCATATACCGCTCCTCCTGTGTAACTCTCAATGTAAATCTAAGCCTCTGAATCCCTTAATTAAGGCCACTCTCTGTGGCTGCTCTCCTCCTCCCGCTCCGCCTCCTCCTTGTGTGTAGCTTTTGATTGGAGGAGGAGAGCGGTTATGTGACCGGGTCCACGAGAGAGAGTGGTGTTAATGGGGGGTCTTTATAATGAAAGGGGGCTGTGTGTTGTACAGGGGGCTGTGTACTATGCAGGAGGTCCATGTACTATGCAGGGGGTCTGTGTATTATGCCGGGGGGCTGTGTAAAGATTTTTTCCTGAAACTTGCCTCTTAAAGTTAAGGTGCGTGTTATATGCCTGTGCGTGTTATACGCCGATAAAAACACTACGTGGTTTATTTTATAGTATAATGTGGTCTACCTGCTATGAAAAAATGCCATTTACTTTAATTTACGAATTCCAATGAGTCAACGTCCTGTGAAATACAAGAAAGTGAAAGTGTATGAAGCCCATCTAGTCAAAGGCAACAAATCAGCTTCTCACTTTTTTTCCTAACCTGCCTCTAGAATCATGAAAAGGAAGACTCTGATTGGTTAATATGTGCAACATAGACTTTTTCCTTCCAGTCTGGCCCAGCAAACCAAAGCTAATAAAATATCCTACTACAGATTTATTTTCTTTGTAGCTACTCACTGCTATTGTCTAGACAGCTATGTGCTGTCTAAGGCTCTCTCTGTAGCCTTGGGGTATGTTGAATGGAAGGTACTCAGTCCCTTTAATCCAGAAGGCTGCTACACTGGCCTTACTGCTGTAGAAGCTGATCTTGGTTCCCTGGATGTCTACAGCTTAGCCTAGCTGGCCTGGTGTGAGGCTTTCCACTTCTCCCTCTCTCTCTCCCCTGGTCTTCCTTCTGCCCCAGGGGTAGAGCCCCCCCAGCACAGGGTTCCCTTCAGAGGACCGGAACTTTGGCTCCCAGACTGCCAGGCTCCTGAGTATTTATGGGTTGTTCCCCCAACTTCTGGGCCTTGCCTCTCCAGGGATTGGTGGGAACTCCCTAATTATTCAGGCTGCAGCCTCTGTTTCTCCACCTTCTAAGTTCCAGAACTATCCAGAACGTTCTACAAGCCAGGGGGAGCAGCCTTTAAAACACTGCACAGCCAAAAAACAAATTTCCCATGATAGTCTGCCTGCAGAGGAGTCAGACTAAATTTTCCTACACTAGGAACTAGGAGGGTGCCACAGGAATATAGGGAAAAGTACTACATGTACTTGGGCCATAGGGGAACAGAACACATTAATAAAAATGGAAGTAAGACTTTTTTTTCAACAGCTATAAGCTCTGTGTTTGGAACAGTTATGCACGTAGACAACATGTGTTTGAACAGCTTACAGGGCAGCAACTGCCAGCCCCTCAGGGGCCCTCACCTCTGACTCTTAGTTTCCAAAAGTCAGCTGTAGACTATATAAATTAAGCTGAACAATAGTAAACAAAAATATAAATCTCTCATAGGTAAGGCTGCACAATTAAAGGTTCGTGTTTTTTCACCTTAATGCATCCTATGCAGTGTCAGTGACCAGCCCCCTAGTCCCCCCCGTTTTACTTACCTGAACCCTAGAACTGGACCCGGCGGTACATGCTCTCTCTCTGCCCGGGGTTGTCGGTTCTTGATTGGATAGATTGATAACAGCGCAGCCATTGGCTTCTACTGCTGTCAATCAAATCCAATGACGCGAGAGCCAGGGGGCGGGGCCGAGTCCTGCATTCGGCCTCTATGGACGCTGAATGCTGGACTCGGAAGCGTGCCTGCAAGGTAACCCCCTCAGGGAATCACTTCTCCGAGGGGGTTATCAGATGTGGGGAGGAGCCACAAGAGCCGACGGGGGACCCCAGAAGAGCAGGTTCAGGACCACTCTGTGCAAAACGAGCTGCACAGTGGAGGTAAGTAAGATATGTTTGTTATTTTTTATTTTTTTATTTACCTTTACAATCTTTTTAAGACCCCTTTTACACTGAGGCAATGCTAGAAATAGCGCTTGTAAAGTGCCTGAAAACTGCCTCCCATTCATTGCAATGGGTGCTTTCACACCCGGGTGGTGTGCTTGCGGGACGTTAGAAAAAGTCCTGCAAGCAGCATCTTTGGGGTGGTTCTAGAGCCCTGTATACAGCTCTCCCAAAACGCCCCTCCCCATTGCAATGCATGGGCAGCACTTCCGAAGCGCCTGAAAAGCACTTCAGAAGTGCCGCAACACGGGAGTTTTTAACAACAAGAAGTGCCGCAACATGGGAGTTTAAAAGCACCCCCCCTAGCGGCCAAAAAGCGCCGCCTAAACAGTGGTATATCGACGCTAAAACAAGAGACGCTTTACCATGAAGGTACGGCCGGCCCCAGTGTGAAAGGGGTCTAAAACAATTGCAAGTCTATATGTTGCTAAATGCTTGGACTTGTTCTTCCTAAAATAGATGATATTTGGAGGGGGGGGGGATGAAATGTTTGCTGTGCAATTACCAAAAATCCTACCACACTCCGATCTTAATATAGCAGCTTACTAAGCAGAGTAGCATAGTCTCATCAAAGTCAAATATTGGACTTTCTTTGTAGACCTAGGCACCATCAGTGACTACAATCATTAGCACTGTTGCATAATGTAAATTTATTTAGGTTTAAAGATTCTGTAATGCAGAACTACACTGTATCTGAGCATCACAATTTTTTTAGATTCCCTTGAATTCCTAATAGTTGTGTATACTAAACAGCAACCTAACAACATTTGTTTCTGGAAGCTACTCTCAAGTCTTGCTAATTTCCTTGTATTGTATGGGCTTTATAAGCTAATGTTTTAGGCAAATTGTATGTAAACCACAGTGTATGTATGAATTAAAATGAACTCCAGAAAAAAAAAAAAATGTTGGCATTTGTGATGGAAGAATAAGTTACTATTAGTGATGTGTTCTCCGTGTGTGGCTGCTGTTGAGTTTGCTGTAATTGTTAGCTGCATCACTCCCATACACCACAGTAGGTGGCAAACACCCAGCGCTAAGACCTACTGTTCTGTTTGAAATGCTGCTTTATGCATTGACATACCTCCTTAGACCCAGTCTGTCCAGACAGTAAGGTCACCAACTGACTTGGCACCATCCACAGGCAGCTTAACTCTTCAAACACACAGAAGCTGAATCCATCACAATTTTACTTTAGCTAATTGCAGTACTGAAGCTTCTTTTTCAGTCTTTTGAAGTGTAAGAAAACAATGACTTTCCCAAGCCCTATTTCTGCCAATAACTAAAACTGAGGGAACATTGAAGAAATAGGAAGGATCTAGCTAGGACTAAACTAACTAGCACTAAACAGGAGGGCAGGACAAGGGAAGATACAAAAATCCTAAAATGTGATCCCAGTGGGAGAGGGGCAGAGGAGGGTCAAGCAAGGATGCTGTGGAGACAACGGACATCCTCCTTATCAACTGATGACATAATTGGTTGTTAGGATGCCAGTGTCTAGAAAGTCCTAATGGCGCATAATGAAAACCTGTGGCTTTGTGTAACTAAAAGGCAGACTTGGTCCCCCTGCTGGCTTGTATACAATTTTTGATACATTTTTAGGCATTTTTCCAAGGCACCCCTAACGAAAACTGAAGGCACCCCAGGGTGCCCAGGCACCCTGGTTGAAAAAGGCCGCTCTAGTGTATGGGAGTAGTGGAGCGAACAGTTTCAGCGAATGCAACAGAAGCCACACATAGGCCACATATCACCGGGATAGCTTTTTCTTACTTGCAAGTTTCCAAATATATTTTTTTCTCCAGAAATCAGCCTTACGCTTATATGCCTCGTACACACGGTCGGATTTTCCGACGGAAAATGTTCGATGGGAGCTCGTTGTCGGAAATTCCGACCGTGTGTAGGCTCCATCGGACGTTTTCCATCGGAATTTCCGTCACACAAAATTTGAGATCTGGTTCTCAAATTTTCCGACAACAAAATCTTTTGTCGTAAATTCCAATTGTGTGTACACAATTCCGACGCACAAAGTTCCACGCATGCTCATGATCAAGGAGAAGAGACGCACTGGCTATTGAACTTCCTTTTTCTCGGCTCATCGTACGTGTTGTATGTCACCGCGTTCTTGATGTTCGGTATTTCCGACAAGATTTGTGTGACCGTGTGCATGCAAGACAAGTTTGAGCCAACATCTGTTGGAAAAAATCCATGAATTTTGATGTCTAAATGTCCAATGGTGTGTACGGGGCAATAGAGTACACTGCTACATTTTATCAGTAGCAGTTGCAGTCTGGTATTTCCTGGAAAACCTGGGGTCTGCAGGGGCTGGGCTGCTACACAGGATTTCTTAAGTTCAAGGTCTTCATCATTATAATATAAGATGTACAAAGTCCTCTACAGTTGGTATACCTTCCCATCTGAGTCCTCATCTGCTTTCTGCTCCTGTGGATGCTATGTTACATGATTGTTTAGCCATTTAATAAACAAGGAGGTTCCTCAGGGGTGGTGCTTATTACCTGGTGTACAAGGAGGTGGCATCTCAAGCTTGGCCTCTGGTGGCCCAAAGGGGCCCGAATGTGCCTGGGCCAAGTTTAAAGTGTTTGGTTAATAAGCTGTTCAAAGGACGTTTTACCTGAGTTTCTTTTCAAAGTAAAGCCAGATTTAGAGGAAGAGAACTATTTTCTCCAGCCTGTATAATATTTTTGGGTAAAGGAATAAAAGAAGCATGTATTCAGAGCCGTATTATAAAATACCTATGGAAAAATGCTATTTTTTTAATTAATGCAAAAATTATAATGTTTCAGATTAAAGTTCTTTATTGTGTTTGTATAGCTGTGTGGGGGAGGGAAGGGGATTTTTTTTTATATCTAATATGGACCTATCAGAGCTATAAAGATCAAGAAGAACTCCAGCCAACAGGGAAAAAAAAACGTTGAATTCCACTGCCTACCTGTAAGATCTTTCCTTCATTTGTACTCAACCAGTTGTGCACCACGTAGCTGCTTTAACCTCCCCTTTTCTGAGAGTGCAATTATTACTCAAGAGAGAGTCCTTAAAGTGACCACTATTTCTCCTCTCCATCCCTGCTCCAAACACTTTCGATTTTTTTTTTTAAGGGGATAAGGTACCTTTTTTGACAGGTGCCCGCTCCATCTTTCTCACTTCTAGCCTAGCCAAAAATGATGTGTGCTTGCCCATCTCCCAACCACCACCACCACCACCACCACCACTGGCAGCCTCCTGAGGCCTGCGCTCCAGGAGGCTGTAGGACCAGTCCCATAGCACAGTGCCAAGTCAAGCATATGCAGTAGGAAGCTGGCTGTGATTCTTCAGGAAGTCACAGTTGGCTCCCATATCCAAGATGGTGGCACAGGGGACCCGCCCCTGAAGGACTGCATACCTTCTATAACCAGCACTGGCCAATCCTTTGAAGCTACTTCAGTTTTGATTTGGTCCCAGTCACCCTTACTTTGGCCCTTTTCTTACAACAGCAGCCAGTACAGACATTCCCACTGACAGCCTGATTTCAAATGTACCTGGTGTGTTGGGAAAAATGATAATCAAATACAAAGAATGATTACAGGTAATTGCACAAAGCACAGTATAAGTTGTCACTTTCAGTTTTTTTTTCTTTTGTCTGGAGTGCTTCTTTAAAGCAGTGTTCATCCTGGAATTAATGAGGTCAATGTGGCAGAGGCACTCTGCACCTCATGCCATGAGGATGTCACTAGTTTCTACTGAATGATAGGCTGCTTTCTTTACAAATGTTCTCCAAAAAAAGAGATAAACTCTTTCCATGTTTCACAAAGTGATAAATAACCCTTGCCTTATTGATAGGAGAGGCCAAGGGCTGTGTGAGGTCTGAACACTTATCTGAAACCAGCCAGTACTGAGAATGACTCTGAATGGTGCTACTGAGGCTATACAGTTGTGCTCATAGGTTTACATACCCTGGCAGATTTTTTTATTTCTTTGCCATTTTTCAGAGGATATAAATGATAAAACAAAAAATTTTCTTTCACTCATGGTTAGTTTTTGGCTGAAGCCATTTATTATCATGTAACCGTGTTTACTCTTTTTAAATCATAATGGCAGCAGAAACTACCCAAATGACCCTGATCAAAAGTTATTTTGGCCTGATAACATGCACACAAGTTGACACAAAGGTGTTTGAATGGCTATTAAAGGTAACCATCCTCACCTGTGATCTTTTTGCTTGTAATTAGTGTGTGTGTATAAAAGGTCAATGGGTTTCTGGACTCCTGACAGACCCTTGCATCTTTCATCTGCTGCACTGACATTTCTGGATTCTGAGTCATGGGGAAAGCAAAAGAATTGTCAAAGGATCTGCGGGAAAAGGTAGTTGAACTGTATAAAACAGGAAAGGGATATAAAAAGATATCCAAGGAATTGAGAATGCCAATCAGCATTGTTCAAACTCGAATCAAGAAGTGGAAAATGAGGGTTTCTGTTGAAGCAAAACCATGGTCAGGTAGACCAACTAAAATTTCAACCACAACTGCCAGGAAAATTGTTTGGGATGCAAAACCCCCCCACAAATAACTTCAGGTGAAATACAGGACTCTGAAAACATGTGGTGTGGCTGTTTCAAGATGCACAATAAGGAGGCACTTGAAGAAAGATGGGCTGCATGATCGAGTCCCCAGAAGAAAGCCATTACTACGCAAATGCCACAAAGTATCCCGCTTATGCCCCGTACACACGGTCGGATTTTCCGACGGAAAATGTGTGATAGGACCTTGTTGTCGGAAATTCCGACCGTGTGTGGGCTCCATCACACATTTTCCATCGGATTTTCCGACACACAATGTTGAAGAGCAGGCTATAAAATTTTCCGACAACAAAATCCGTGTGTACACAAATCCGACACACAAAGTGCCACGCATGCTCAGAATAAATAAAGAGATGAAAGCTATTGGCTTCTGCCCCGTTTATAGTCCCGACGTACGTGTTTTACGTCACCGCGTTCAGAATGATCGGATTTTCCGACAACTTTGTGTGACCATGTGTATGCAAGACAAGTTTGAGCCAACATCTGTCGGAAAAATCCTAGGATTTTGTTGTCGGAATGTCCGATCAATGTCCGACCGTGTGTACGGGGCATTACAATGCGCCAAACAGCACAGAGACAAGCCTCAAACTTTCTGGCACAAAGTCATTTGGAGTGATGAGACCAAAATTGAGGTTTTTGGCCACAACCATAAACACTACATTTGGAGAAGAGTCTACAAGGCCTATGATGAAAGGTACACCATTCCTACTGTGAAACACGGAGGTGGATCGCTGATGTTTTAAGGAGTGTGAGCTACAAAAGGCACAGGAAATTTGGTCAAAATTGATGGCAAGATGAATGCAGTATGTTATCAAAAAATACTGGCGGAACATTTGTATTCATCAGCCAGGAAGCTGCGCATACTTGGACATTCCAACATGACAATGATCCAAAATACAAGGCCAAGTCGACCTGTCATTGGCTACAGCAGAATAAAGTGAAGGTTCTGGAGTGGCCATCTCAGTCTCCTGACCTCAATGTCATTGAGCCACTCTGGGGAGATCTTAAACGTGCAGTTCATGCAAGACAGCCCAAGAATTTACAGGAACTGGAGGCTTTTTGCCAAGAGGAATGGGCAGCTATTCCATCTGAGAAGATAAAGAGCCTCATCCACAAATGCCACAAAAGACTTCAAGCTGTCATTTATGTTAAAGGGGGCAACAGACGGTATTAAGAACTGGGGTATGTAAACTTTTGATCAGGGTCATTTGGCTGTTGTCATTATGATTTCAAAAGAGTAAACACAGTTGATTGATAATAAATGGCTTCAGCCAAACACTAACCATGAGTGAAAGAAACGTTTTTGTGTTATCATTCATATACAGTACTCTGAAAAATGGCCACGAATCATAAATTCTGCCAGGGTATGTAAACTTGTTAGCCCTTTTTGAGGTCTGAACGCTTATCTGAAATCAGCCAATGCTAACAATGACTTTGGATGGTGCTATTATAGATACATAGACAGGTCTGTGAGAATCTAAGGTAGCACCTTATCCCAGCATGGGTGATATAAGATAAGAGTTGTTTGAGGTCTGAACGCTTATCTGAAACCAGCCAATGCTGATAATGACCCTGGTTTGTACTACTATAGATATATAGACAGATTTGTGAGTATCTAAGGCAGCACTTTATCCCATCACAGGTGATATAAAATAAGGAATTAAACCTCCTACAGCCCTCTCTTTGTAAGTGGAATGAGTTTAAATCTTTTGGTAAGAACTTCTTTAAAGCTTAGGTCCAGAATCTAATGGGGTTTTCCATTTTGTATGAATGACAGGTGCACTTTAACATTATATTAACATGTCTTGAACTAGAATTAATTTTATTATTATTATTTTTTTTAATGATGCAAGAATCAATGCAAGTAACTTTAACTCAGCGTGCAGCAATGTGCATTTCTGTATGTTGTGAAAGTGGATCGTCCATCGCTCGTATCCATGTGTGAAGTGCTCGGTGTCACTTCATTGGGGGAGTTCAGGAGGAGACGCTTCTTGCGCGCTGCCATAGATTTGCACTGCTCTCGATTGTTCATTGACTGTATCCTCTCTAATTCTATGGAACAATGTACTGTACATTATACAACGATTAGGATGTGGGCATTTCAATAAAGATGTACATTTATGGATGGCTGTGTGCTGTGTTTTAGTTTTCAATACTGCAATAACCCAACAATTTCAATGGAAAAGGCATGTGTCCAATGGTGATGTAGGGAAGGCGGAAGGAACCAAAGTGTCCATAGTACCGAGAGGTCTTCAAGAGAACAAAGTTCCAGTGCACCACCTGCCAGAGGTAATAAGGAAACTTCTTTATTTACTATTCTTGAATGTTTTTCTTACCTGGTGACAGGAGCCCTTTAAAGGGAACATCAAAGGCTGTATTTATCAAAAGCAGAGCTATTCGTTCTCTGAAACTGCATGTGCAAGTGGCAGCAACATTGAACGTTATTAGATAATTGTCTATAAAGATTGAATGTTTTTCATTAAAAAAAATAGCATGGTTCAAGAAGCTATCACATCATGGCCACTAGATGGAGTTGATGATCTTAGCACATAAGTCCTAATTTTCTATAATCCTCAGCTCCGTCTATTAGCCATAATGCCATAACGTATTTTCCTGCTTCACTGTATTCTGTATGAATGAATAACCTTAGACCTAGCCTAGCAAAATTCTATTTTGCCCCCATTTGCACAGAACGAATGTACATGCAGTTTCACAGGGCAAACAGCTCTGTGAATTTTGTTGGGTATATGTGAGTCAAATTGGGAGAGAGAAAACTGAGGAAATGCTTCCTGCTGTCTGCAGCAGACTGGCGACATACACTATATTTCCAAAAGTATTGGGACACCCAAAATAAACTTTAATGGCTTCCCAATCTTAGTCCATAGGGTTCAATATTGAGTTGGCCCACCCTTTGTAGCTATAACAGCTTCCACTCTTCTGGGAAGGCTGTCCACAAGGTTTAGGAGTGTGTCTATGGGAATGTTTGACCATTCTTCCAGAAGCGCATTTGAGGTCAGGCACTGATGTTGGATGAGAAGGCCTGGCTCACAGTCTCCACTCTAATTTATCACTGTGCAGGCCAGTCAAGTTCCTCCACCCCAAACTCGCTTATCCATGTCTTTATTTACCTTGCTTTAAGCACTGGTGCGCAGTCATGTTGGAACAGGAAGGGGCCATCCCCAAACTGTTCCCACAAAGTCGGGAGCATGAAATTGTCCAAAATCTCTTTGTATGCTGATGCCTTAAGAGGTCCCTTCACTGGAACTAAGGGGCCAAGCCCAACCCCTAAAAAACAACCCCACAACATAATCCCCCTCCACCAAATGATTTGGAGGGGCGGCCCAATACTTTTGGCAATATAGTGTGGATGAGTGAGTTTGGGGTGGAGGAACTTGACTGGCCTGCACAGAGTCCTGACCTCAACATTTGGGATGAATGAGAGCCAGGCTTTCCTGTCCAACATCAGTGTCTGACCTCACAAATGTGTTTTTTGAAGAATGGAGAAACATTCCCATAGACACACTTTAAACCTTGTTGCTGCTAGAGGGTGGGCCAACTCAATATTGAACCCTACAGACTAAGACTGGGATGCCATTAAAGTTCATGTGTGTGTAAAGGCAGGCGTTGCAATACTTTTGCCAATATAGTGTATTTGCCCCAAGATTCCCAGTGTTATTTACACAGACTGGCAGGTCAACTTAAAATAAATAAATAATAAAATAAGGGAGGGTTATAACCCCTATCACATTTTTTTCTGCTGTGTCCCATTGGCGTCCTTTCCTTTTACTTCCTGTCCCATAACCAAAACAGGAAGTGGGAAAAAATCCCTGCAAATTAAGGGAATCCATTGGGGGCCCCCAGGCCATCAAGTGTCCCCTTTGGAAGATTTTTCTTCTATTACTGCTCTGAGGACAACTCAACATTTGGTATTTTCTTTCACTTTCACTTATATAGAGAGGGTAAATCTCCCTAATGGAGGCGCATCAAATCCCTCCCCCATCCCCCTCCACTCTATTGAAAACTAAATGAAAAATGTTTGCCTTTAGTTATACTTTAATTGCTACAATCTCACAAGTTCAAATTACAGAAAAAGCTGAAAGTGACTTGGCTCCTATTCTCTCCCTACCTGTTTTGTACAGCTCCATACACACTTTCAGTTACAGAAAGAACGTCTGAATGCACACATTCTCTGTTCAGAAAACCTATTGTTCTCATGAATCTTGCACCATGGATGTACCCTGCATTAAATGTATCACACATCAGTTTATACATGCATAAACATTTAAAAAATAGCATTAAAATGGACCCCTAAACATATATTTCCCATTTCCTTTGGATTTCCAGCCTAAATGGTAAGTGCCCTACTGAATTAAATATTTCAAGATAAATAAAATCACCCATAGCCGTTCCAAAATTGGATAAAGGGCTTAATTCACATAGACATTACCACATGTAATATGTACTTTGCTGTCCACTATTTTCATCAACTTCTTGTGTTCTTATCTCCTGGTACTTTGATTATTTCTTTTATTGGGGAGGAATGTGATTTGCACCCATGGCTGTACCTTTTTTTTCATGTATCACTAGCCCGCTCACACACACTCAACACTTAAATTAAATATCCATTAAAATATAAAAACAAGAACATTGTTTGTGCAGAACTATCTCATTTATTGTAAGAGTTTTTAGAAGTTTTACTAATGACTTTCAAGATGACAATATTCGGTATGTTGTGCAGTGGTTGAGTTCAGAAATCAGCAAACATCAAGACTGTCAGACAGTTGAATCTAGGGAAGCTTGAGTTTCAACAGCATTCCATTCATTTTTGCATTTTTCAGATTTCTGTTTCACAAACTGTAAGAAAAAAAATATCCTTTTAACATAGATAACCTGATAAGCAGCATTGCTCTTCTTTACAAGTAACTTTGTAACAGATAGACTTGATTCAAATGAGATTAAGTGCCAGTTCACACCAGATGCAGTTCTGTGCGCTTTTTTTCTGCACTAAAAATGCATGCACAGTGTATTCCATGTATTAACGGCTCTAGTTCATACCATGCAGCCAGTTTCCGGTCACTTTCTGGTGCAGAAATCTGGTGTGAACTGGCCCTAAGGTATATCAAACATATATTTTGTTGCAGTTTACCAGTCCTTAGGCCTGGTTCACATTATGTGGTTTCTGGCCACTCCATTTACAAGGGCACAGCAGCTCATTCATTTAAATTGGCTGCTGTATCTCCTGAAAACTCAGGGAAAAGGTCTCTGCACTATTTCCAAAAATACAGCTGCAGGGAAACCGCATAGTGCAGTGCAGTTCCTAGTAGGGGAAACCTTTCTGTAGTTTCCAGTGCGTGGGTGTCATAACTTTGCAGTAATACTTTCATGGCCTGTCTGTCTCTTACCTGGTCTGTGTATCAGCCTTAGGGCTTGCACTCTCACACCTGCATGGTTAAGTAATCTTCCCTCAGTGTGGCTCCACCCTAGCCTCAACAGGAACCACTATTTAACACCGTGTTCTCCAAGCCTGCCTTGCCGAGCAATATTGTGTGTTTAGTTTCCTGTTTCCTGCTTGCCGTGTGCTCTACGTCTGTCTCTGTTACCGATCTTGGCTTGTTTTTGACTGTCCCTGCCTGCTTGTGACCCTGACCTTTGGCGTGTTCTCTATCTATCCTTGTCTGCTAGTCGCCCTGACCTTTGGCTTATCTCCTTACTATCCCTTGTTGTCCTGGGCTGCTGCTTCCTCTCTATCCACCTGTAGCCTACCGTAAGTGTGAGTTGGGAGACCCTGGGGCCGCGACCTTGAGTCAGTTGCAGCCCAGTCCATCCTCACCACTAGAGGCTCTGGTGAACACCGGCTGGCTCTTAGACTCCGCGCCCTGGGGAATCTTATGCTCTAGCTCCCAGTGGTATCTGTGTTGGTGCTCCAGTAGACCTGCCTTCCTGAACCACCCAGAGTTCCATCCGCAGCAGTCAGCCGTAGGATCCACTACCTTAGCGGTGCACTCCTGACTCCAACGGTGTGCATCTGTCACATGGACTCACTTGACCTGACAGTGGGGTTGCCATTAGGATTAATGGCACCCCCAAACATCTCCTAAGCAGTAGCGCTTTTTATCTGCAGGAAGGTGTGTGCTTTCAACATTCATGTAACTTCCAGTGCACCAAACTGATATCTTGAAAGATGTTATTAGCCTTCCCATTTATGTTTTGTGAACTACATAATATTTTCCACAATGCATTGAAGAAACTGAGATGTTTGAAGTACAAATCAGAAGAGCAGCCTTGGATGACAATGTTGCTATTCCATAGATCCATTACAGGGAGTGAGGGTTCTCATCCTAGGACAGGAAATATGTTAGTGGCACGGTTACCAGGTGAAAAGAAAGGAAAAAAAAGCCTGAAAAAAAGAAAATTATTGCAGCCACCACACGTAAGGACTGGTAAGCTGGCATTTTTGTTTTTGGGTTTAGAGGCAAGGTTAATAAAAGGTTAATAAAATGTCAAAACAGGGTGCATAAAAACAAATCAAACAACAACTCCACTTTTCTCAAATCCCTCCCTGCCCACGTAACCTCAATTATACCCAAACTGTCTAATATGTATGTAGACTTCAGGTATATGTCTGGTAGAAATTGGATAGCATCAGCACAGATACTGAGCACTTGAAAAGACAGAAAATAATAATAATAGCAACACGGCAGGTTTTACTCTCCAAAATATTACAGTAGTGGCTGGTGCTCCATTTTTTTTTAAAGGGGGGCCACAAACAATCCCACTCTTTTTTTAAGCCAATTAGAGCCTCAGGCTCTAACCATATGCTTAAAAAAAAAACCATTGAAATTCATGCGTCCGGCACCCTGCATGTAGATTAGGGGCCGGGCGCATGGATTACAAGGGAGGCGCCCCTGCGCCCCTAATGGAGTGGCCGCCACTGGTGTATTATCTGAAAGACAATAGACACAAATATTGTTCAATAGCTCTACAGAATGTGGCAGCTTAATTAGACCACAACATAAAAGGGAGAGATAAAGGCAGTTTAATATTGAAAAAAAATTGAGTATTAATTGAGAGCCAATAGCCAATACTGTGCAGTAGCTGGTCAGTATATGTACAGCTTGATTAGGCCACAATGTAAGAGGGAGAGATGAGATTTATCTTTAAATACATATTAGAGTGTCTTATTTCAGAGACAATAGCCACACATATTGTACAGTGGCTGGAGAGTATGTAATGAACATGGTTAGGCTGCAAAGTAAGAGGGAAGGACGAGGGAGGTTTTTATGCTGAAATAACAATTAAAAGTGTATTATTTCAGAGACAATGCTCACACATATTATGCAATGACTGCACAGTCATTGCATAAGCAGTGTCTTTAGGCTGCAACATAAGTTGTAAAGTTGAGGCAGGTTGTTTGCCAAAATAAAAATTAGAGTGTAATATTTAATAGACAAAATCACACATATAATACAAGACAATATGTGGGAGGCTTCTTTAGGCTACAGCATAAGAGAGAAAGGGAGTAATGAGGCAGGTTTTATCCTGAAATAAAACATAGAGTATTATTTCTGAGACATTAGCCACACATATTGTACAGTGGTTGAAGAGTATGTAAGCATCTTGGTTCGACCGCAATGTAAGAGGGAAAGACGAGGCAGGTTTTATTCTGAAATAAAAATTTGGGTGTACTCTTTCAGAAGACAATACCTGCAAATGTTGCACAGTGGCTGGACCATATGTAAGTAGCTTGGTTAGCCCACAGTATAAGAGGGCAAAATGGGTCAGTCTTTATCTTGAAATAAACATTGAAGAGTATAATCTGAATGATAATAGGCACAAATATTTTTGAGTGCCAATGCACTGGAATAGACTGAAACATGGAGACACAAGCTTTATTTACACTGCAGCTAACATTACAACATTTTCAGCTGAGGCCCAGCTGCAGAAACTTTATGTGTGGCACTGACATAGTGCTGTAGTACCAGCAAAAGAAATGGCAGATAACCCGTAAAAGTTGAAAGCACCTTTTTTTGGGAGGTGTCAAAAATGTAGTCAGTAGCATTAGCAGCAGAGGTTTCCTAATCATTGATGATTAGTTGTGGTTGATTTTTATTAAAGTAATCTGGTCAATAATGTCAAGGGACAGGCAGATGTGTCTCTCTGTAAGAAAATTACCTTTTGCAGTGATGGTCCTCTCAGACAGCACACTGGCTGCTGGACAAGCTAGAAGCCCCAGTACACAGGGCTTTTTTTCAGCGGGAATGTGGGGGAAGGCAGTTCTGGCACCTCCTGGACTGACTGTATGTAATGGCAAGGGGTTCTGGGGTGTGCTGCAGGATACTGATGCTCACTGCTGGGGGATCTATTCTAGCTGGAGGGGATCTATTTTTACAGGTGGGTCTATTGTTGCTGAGGAGGTCTATTGTTGCTAGTGGGGGACCTATTGTTGCTAAGGGTGGGTCTTATGTTGCTAGGGGGGCAGTTGTTGCTGGAGGAGAACTACTGCTGGGGGGGTCTATTGTTGATGGCTGCCAGAGAGTCTATTAATGCTGGCTATGCGGAGATCTGTTGATGCTGCTGGGAGTCTATTGTTGCGGGGGGGGGGGGATTTTGTTCTGGGTGGTACATTGTTGTTAGGGGGATCTATTGTTGCTGGCTGAAGGGGATCTATTTTACTGTTTTTCTTGATATCATTGCCAAATTCCATACAAATTACTTAGCACCACAAAATGATACTTGGTTCTGTATTGTTCTGTATTGTCTAAAAGGGGTGGTACTGGGAGGTGGATAGGGGATGGAACCAAGGAATGGTGCTCGGAGGTGGGTAGGGGCGCGGTGACTCGGAAAAGGGAAGTTCCTGCACTTATTGTCTGAGAAAAAAAGCCCTGCCAGTACATACTGTGTAAACTCAAGGCAATGGTCCAGTCTAAACACCCAATAGTTCATTACCTTGTCTGTAATCCTATGGTTGAGGTGCTTTCTGTGAGTGCCCCATGCAACCAGGCCTGCCTGTTGCAGTTTAAATAAACATACTAAATGTGTTGCCAAAGGCAGCCACTGTTGGTCCTCGGTCTAGGGATCTGATCGCACTATGCAGTGTGTGCTCCAAGAGCAACCCTAGAGAGATCCTGTTGCTAATCTCCAAAATAATGGTGACCGGATACCTGCCTGTATGGAGTAGTACAAGCCATAAGCTTACAGAAGGGGGCTGAGTCTTCAACTAGCAGTTTTGCCAAGCAGACATTGAGACACCAGGCATTGGGTTATGAGCTGCAGGAACAAAACAACCTCCTTCTGTTCCCTGCCTAACGTCTCCTCCTTCTATATCCCTTGCACTTTTTCTCCCCATCCTCAACATGTGGTATGAGGAATTGTTGCATATCCATATACAGCAAGTGACTGATGGTGTGCTAAAATAATAAAGCTGAGACCTCCATGTTAGTTTACATGGCAATGGCAGGATTAGCAGAAGTGGAGTAGGTAGAAAATGGAACATTTGCAGCAAGTGCAAACAACTGGCTGCTCTGTGGCTTGCAAGAGAACAAAGAGAAAGGCTTTGTGAGCCACTCAACTATCTCCTCTACATGCTCCAGCTCTATAGCGTGGACTTCCTCCGAAAGAAAAGGCAGAAGTGTTTTGCCTCTCAACAGGGTGACGTGACCACAGTTTTGACCCAAAGAACCTTTTGCCCTCTAATACTTCTGCATGCAGAACCTATGCCTCTCCCTTTTGGCCTGCCTGACATTTTGAATAAAGGGGATTAGCTATGGCAAAGTGGGAACAATGATGTGATCCTTTGGTGCAACAGAGACAGATGTTGATGAGACACTAGTCTTACAGATGTATTTGTACACTGGTACATGCCTATGACAACTGTTTGGTTGCACTGGTAAACTCTGATAGATGTTGAATGGACACACACTACTACTACTACTACTACTACTACTACTACTACTACTACTACTACTACAGATGTTTTTGGCAAAGGTACACTGTGACAGATGTTGATGGGACACTAGTAGTACACCTAACCTAGAGACAACATTTTTAGAAAGGAAGAATGACCATCATCGATTTTGTTTTCTAATTCAAATTTATTTGAATTTGTAAGGATTTGAATTTTGGATTGTTATTTCGGTCAGGTCAGATAGCCCTTGTACAATGCACATATATGTTTAATTCAAACACCAGAACACTGGACATGTCTTTGCTGCCTGGGACAGTTTTCAGCTTTCACATCAGATGTTGCTGGGACACTGGTATTAGAGATGTTTTTGGGTACGGGTACACTAACAGATGTGTTGGTGCACTGGTACACTGTGACAGATGTTGATGGGACACTGGTATTAGAGATGTTGATGGGACACTGGTATTAGAGATGTTTTTGGGTACGGGTACACTAACAGATGTGTTGGTACACTGGTACACTGTGACAGATGTTGATGGGACACACACACATAATTTACAACTATGTGGTGGATGTTCTGCTAACAAAGGCCAGTTTTGCCTGTATCAATAACAAGTTTATGCTGCTGACCCAAAAACAACAAGAGGCTCAAGAAAGATAAAGTGAGAAAACCCCCCAAAAAAACCCAAAAATGACCGCAGAGAGAGGGACCCAACAGCAACACAGCTATTGAAAGGACTATTGTGTCTATGCACCCCAAACACATGAGATTACGCATTAATATGCATTCTACCACAATGTAATTCACAGTAATAAATGATAATGTAGCATTATATAGCAGTAACTAACTCTCCCTGATCACGCACTTTCAGCTCTCCTCTCTATTCCAACACACATTGACATGTGGCTCCTGAGAACCTTGCCTGGATCCATATAAGTCCTGATTATTGACCTTTCTAAGCCACCTGCCCACAGTTTAAAAGCCGGGAAGCATATTATTAATAGCTGATTGCTATGGTGATGAACAACCGCATTAGCCTGTGGTTTTAGCAAACCTGTAACTGATTTGGGTTCCCCCGAAAAACCCATGCCTGACCCGAACCCGCACCTCACCTCTAGTTCCAAAGTAATGCCAGGGACGCACCCACGTTAACTGACTCAAAAGTCAGAGACTCCTATGGGTCCGGTTATATAACCTCCTGGATAAGAAGAATTCAGTCTGCATATTACATGTATAGCAAATATTGCTCCTTCTTATTTCTATTTCTATTTTTAAATCAATATTTGATACTATTTTTTAAGATGAAAATTTTCAGTAAATTTTGCAGTAAATATTACCTTTTACTTGACTTAAAAAGGGATAGGAACATACATCAACAACCAACTTGTTGTTCATAATTTACCTTCTTCGTCCTCCTCTGATTGAGACTCTTGGGACTTTTCCTCTTCCTGTGGATTTTGCTCTTCCTGTGGCTCTTGCTCTTGCTGTGGCTCTTGCTCTTCCTGTGGATTTTGCTCTTCCTGTGGCTCTTGCTCTTGCTGTGGCTCTTGCTCTTCCTGTGGGTTTTGCTCTTGCTGTGGCTCTTGCTCTTCCTGTGGCTTTTGCTCTTCCTGTGGCTTTTGCTCTTCCTGTGGCTCTTGCTCTTGCTGTGGCTCTTGCTCTTCCTGTGGCTCTTGCTCTTCCTGTGGCTCTTGCTCCTCCTGTGGCTTTTGCTCTTCCTGTGGCTCTTGCTCCTCCTGTGGCTTTTGCTCCTCCTGTGGCTTTTGCTCTTCCTGTGGCTCTTGCTCCTCCTGTGGCTTTTGCTCCTCCTGTGGCTTTTGCTCTTCCTGTGGCTCTTGCTCTTCCTGTGGCTTTTGCTCTTCCTGTGGCTTTTGCTCTTCCTGTGGCTTTTGCTCTTCCTGTGGATTTTGCTCTTCCTGTGGCTCTTCCTGTGGTTTCTGTACTTCTTCTATAGGTTTTTCTGAGACCATTAGTGTTGGATTTTTATAGCACCAAATTACTCCTGAAATGCTGGAGTCGAAGCAACATCCTTTTTGTATGCACTCATCTCTAGGGATACCTCCAAAGCCACAGTCAGTCCGCTGATTTGGTGCCAAGGTGCATTCCGCTATTCATAAAAAGTGAGATTCATTTCAGATCATAAAATACATTCTCAAACCGAATCTAAATCATAGCAATGTACTTCAATATGTACAGTGGAATTGCTGCAATCTAGCTAAAATTAAAAGCCAGTTCAAATAAAACAACATTTTTTATTGAAAGTGGACATGTGGGATGTGTGTAGTATGTCCTATCCTTCTGACCCTATGCCGTCCCCCCCCCTCCCCCCCTCCAAACTTGCCAGCAATTCCCAACTGTCAAAATGGTAAGTACAGAGGCTGTAATAGCTGCTGTAAAAAAAACACCTACACAGTGTTTATAAACACTGTTCAAACGAAAGATAGAGAGAGACAAAACACAATTATTTTATTCATCTGCAGACAAAAGGGTCACACTTCAATATGCATGCTATGTCCATTAAAGCAATAAAAAAAAAACATTGTATAATAAACTCCTTTTATACTTATTTTCCTGCTGATTCTTTTTATTACTTTTTTTTTGTTGTTGTTCATTAATTTTTTTTTCAGTGTTGCATTAAAGAAGGCACAGCATTGGAGAAAAAGGGCCCCTTAAATTAATTTGTAAATAACTTTGCAATGGTTTGTATCAGAATCCTAATTTTAGCGTCAGTGTAAAATGGAACTCGGTGTCTGCCAGGACCCGCCGAACGTTCAGGACACAAGCAGAACGGCGGTCTGCCTATGTAAACAAGGCAGACTGCCGTTCTGTCAGTAGGGAAGGTATTGATCCTGTTTTCCTGCAAAGCATGAACACGGATTTCTGCCTTCCCCTAGTTACATGCACCTCCCCCACAGTAACCAAGCACATTTTAGGCACACAGTTAACCCTTTGATCGCTCCTGATGTTAACCCCTTCCCAGCCAGTTTATTTAGTACAGTGACAGTGCATATCTTTAGCACTGATCACTGTATTAGTGTCACTGGTTCCCAATAAAGTGTCCAAAGTGTCAATTAGGTGTCCGATTTGTCGCAGTCCTGCTATAAGTCAATGAGTGGCGCCATTGCTAGTAAAAAATATATATATATATCCCATAGTTTGTAGACGCTATAACTTTTGCTCAAATAAATCAAAATACGCTTATTGGGACTTTTTTTTACCAAACATACAGTATGTAGCAGATTACATATTGGCCTAAATTGATGAAGAAATTAGATTTTTTTACATTTTTTATTGGATATGTCTTATAGCAGAACGTAAAAAATATTGTTTTTTTTTTTTTTTTTAATTGTTGCTCTTTTTTTGTTTATAGCGCAAAAAATAAGAACATCAAATACCACCAAAAGAAAGCTCTATTTGTGGTAACAAAGGACATCAATTTTGTGCTGTATCACAAATAATGGCCTGGTCATGAAGGGGGGCAAAGTGGTTAAGTAAGAATTTGGGATAGTAGGGAGCCTCGAAAATGAATAAAAAGCCATTACTTGATTAACCCTTTTACGCCTAAGCCAAATTCTAACATTTGTTGCTTACAAGTTCAAATCCATATTTTTTTGCTAGAAAATTACTTAGAACCCCCAAACATTATATATATATATATTTATATATATATATATATATATATATATATATATATATATATATATATATATATATATATATATATATATATATATAATATGTTTGGGGGTTCTAAGTAATTTTCTAGCAGAAAATATAATATTAGCAGAGACCCTAGGGAATAAAATGGTGATCGTTGCAATATTTGATGTCACATGGTATTTGCGCAGCAATCTTTCAAACGCATTTTTTGGGAACAAATTCCATGAATTTATAAAAAAAATAAAATAAACAGTAAAGTTGGCCCAATTTTTTGTACAATGTGAAAGATGAAGTTACAACGAGTAAATAGTTACATAACATGTTATGCTTTAAAATTGCGCACACTCGTGGCATGGCGACAAACTATGGTACCCAAAAATCTCCATAGGCGACGCTTTAAAAACAATTAACGGTTACCAGGTTAGCGTTACAGAGGATGCCTTTTGCTAGAATTTTTGCTCTCAATCTGACGATCGCGGCGATACCTCACATGTGTGATTTGAAGACTGTTTACATTTGCGGGCGCGACTTACGTATTCCTTTTCTTTACTGCGCGAGCACGCGGGGATGGGGGCATTTTAAAAATGTTACTTTTTTTCTCTTATTTATTTTATTTTAGTTTTTTTAAATTGTCCCTTTAAAAAAAAATAAAAATCTGATCACTTTTATTGCTGTCACAAGGAATATAAACATCCCTTGTGACAGTAATAGGTGGTGACAGGTCTTCTTTATGGAGGGATCGGGGGGGGGTCTAAAAGACCCCAAATCCCTCCGTTGCACTTCAAAGTATTCAGATCGCCAAAAACGGCAATTATGAATACTGTCATTTTTAAAAAAATCTGTGCCATTGGCAGCCGAGTAAACGTTGTGACATCGCTTCCGGGATTTTACACCGGAGACTCGATCTGAGCCGAATCCGGCTTTGTTTGGGTCTCAGCCTAGCCGGCGGCCGCGCCGCCTGGTGGATCGGGTCTCCTGGTGGGACGAAAGGCCCGGGAAGTTGTATGAGGACCCTTAAAAAGGGGACACAAATACCCCCCTGTACAGTGGGCGAACAGAAAGAAAATCGCGTATCATAAAATATCATTTATTTATAAAGATAATTAAAAAGCATGTATAAAAACATGACCACAATTAGGTGGTCCTGGTGGGACGGAAGGCCCGGGAAGGGCGGCGGGAGGGGGGGGGGTCCCCTCCTGCTCCTTTAGGATAACAGCCAAGCGGCTTTTGGCCTCATCGGTTGTTATCACTAAAAAGCCAATTGGCTCTAAAAAACGGTCCAACTGCAGGCATCACCCCAGTATACCCCCTCAAGCCATGAATGCAAATTTGTTTATGATCGGCGTGAAGGGGTTAAGCTCACCAACATCTATCCTTAACAGAAATATCAGTTTTGGGTGAGAAAACCCCTTAAGGAAAAACATTGACGAAACGAAAATCCAGAGATTTTGGCAAATTTGGGGGAAATGCATTGGAATTATAAGGGAAGACATTAAAATGACTGAATCCAGGACCCTGCATTCACTATGTCTGGTCTCCCACAGTACACAGAACATGGAAATGTACCGTAATTATTTTAGTAAATATAAACTGCTAAATACCTTTTCTCATCAGCAGTATATTAGTGTCTTGTGACTTCTATCAGTGTCTGGTAAAGCTTGTAGGAGGAGTTTTCATTCTCCTCTGATGGTCCTATGAGGCTGCAGGACCCCTGACCGTCTGGACCAGGGATCCTCAAACTACGGACCTCCAGCTGTTGTGGAACTACACACCCCATGAGGAATTGTAAAACTCTGACATTCACAGACATGACTAGGCATGATGGGAATTGTAGTTCCTGAACAACTGGAGGGCCATAGTTTGAAGACCCATGGTCTGACCCTGTGCTGATCACATGCACCATCCCAAAGAAAAAAGAAAAAAAATCTCTCTATCAATACACACCAAACTGAGCATGTTCAGAGTGATAAGGCTCTGTCTTAACAGGAGATGGATTGGGGACAGTGGAAGAAGGGGAGGATCAGAGCAGACAGTCTTTTTACACAATGTAGAGGATCCACAGTGAGTATAACAAACATGCTTTACTGCATACACAGATTGATTTTACTGTTGTGGGTTTAGTAACATGTTAAGTTGTTTTTATGGGTGCAGTTGGATTTTGGGAAGGTCCCTTCAACTATCCTGGACCTGTTAAGGTGCCAAGAAATGGCTCCTCATTAGCCTCAAAATTTTACTTTTTTTTTAACAGAAAGAAAAAAAAAACAATAAAAAAATAAAAATAAAAAAAGGGAAGGTCCCTTCAACTATCCTGGACCTGTTAGGATGTCAAGAAATGGCTCCTCATTAGCCTCAAAATTTTAATTTTTTTTCAACAGAAAGAAAAAAATAAAAACAGCAAAAAAATAAAAATAAAAAAAGTACAATAAAAACACCTAAAGCAACACATATTATCAAAAACATAAAAAAGCAAAAAAAAAAAAAATGCAAAAAACAATAAATGAAAAGAACAACCCTAATTGCTGAGTGATTTGCCTAAATCATTCCACTGGCCCTAATGACTAGTATTTCCCCCACAACACTATAAAATGATCTCCCCCGTGTTATGGCAAAGAAGGCCCATATACTCACACTGCACTGGGTTGGATGCAATCTGTGACACCTGGAGAAGAACCAAGGTAAGGCTCAGAATCACAGCCCCATGTAAAGCCATTTTCATCTGTTCCTCGGTAGCTCAGAATACCAATCCCGTGCTCGTCCTGCGCTGTCATTTTATAAAGGGCTATTGTTTTGTCTCCATACAGAAGCCTGTTTACCTAGGGAGCTGTTATTTTTCCTTATAATCCACGTTATTTGGTCTCAGGGAAGAAGACTAAACACAGGTTATCCCAGCAGATTATTGGATTTAGGAGTGTTTACTCATCCTTTACTTACACACTCAGGAAATAAACTGACTGAATACACTATATTACCAAAAGTATTGGGGCGCCTGCCCTTACACGCACATGAACTTTAATGGCATCCCAGTCTTAGTTCGTAGGGTTCAATATTGAGTTGGCCCACCCTTTGTAGCTATAACAGCTTCAACTCTTCTGGGAAGGCTGTCCACAAGGTTTAGGAGTGTGTCTATGGGAATGTTTGACCATTCTTCCAGAAGAGCATTTGTGAGGTCAGGCACTGATGTTGGACAACAAGGCCTGGCTCACAGTCTCCGCTCTAATTCATCCCAAAGGTGTTCTATCTAGGGTTGCCACCTCATCCCTTTAAACCCGAACACATATGAATTACACAGGTTCTGTGGCTGATTAAGGTGGTAATTAAACTCACTTGGTGCCTTACCTGCATTAAATTAGCCTCAGAACCTGTGTATTCCATATGTGTTCAGGTTTAAAGGGATGAGATGGCAACCCTAGTTCTATCGGGTTGAGGTCAGGACTCATGCAGGCCAGTCAAGTTCCTCCACCCCAAACTCGCTCATCTATGTCTTTATGGACCTTGCTTTGTGCACTGGTCCAAATCATTTGGTGGAGGGGGGATTATGGTGGGGGGTTGTTTTTCAGGGGTTGGTCTTGGCCCCTTAGATCCAGTGAAGGGAACTCTTAAGGTGTCAGCATACCAAGACATTTTGGACAATTTCATGCTCCCAACTTTGTGGGAACAGTTTGGGTAGGGCCCCATGGAAAGCGGCTCTACATGCGAGCACTTGATTGAAGAGGAGCCAGGAGCGCTG
This sequence comes from Lithobates clamitans, assembly GCA_037952925.1. Lineage (NCBI taxonomy): Eukaryota > Metazoa > Chordata > Amphibia > Anura > Ranidae > Lithobates > Lithobates clamitans. Next base: position 1,737,915 of record JBBGZY010001366.1, on the reverse strand, counting down.
CCGGGGCACCCCAGAAAAGGAGAATCAGGGCTGCTCTTTGCACAGAGCAGTTAGGCATGACATGTTTGTTATTTTTTTAAAAATGAACCTTTACAATCACTTTAAAGTGTATGTGCAGCCAATTTTTTTTTTTTTTGTGGAAAGGTGTTACAACTCCTGTTGGTTTTTTGCTGACATTCAGGACTCTGTTAGGGATTGTTTATGTTAGGATTTTGCTCTGACGAGTGATCATTTGATATTGTCCAATGAGGCCTCCTTACCACCTGTTTTATTCCCTAAAACCCAGCACCACAGCGCCGTTAACCACATACATGGTTGCAGGGCAGTTGCTGCACTCTCCTAGCCAATCACAGTGTTTACATAATCAGGCAGTACCTCCCACCCCTGGGCGTAAAGACCTGCTGCCGAATCATGTACCTGTACGTCATTTGACTTCAAGTGGTTGTACCGGAGTGATGCTGGCATCAGCCCGGTAACATTTTTTAGAGTCAACAGTTGGCTCTCTTGTACTGACAACCAATGAGGCTAAGCAGCCTCTCTATTACAGGCAGCAGGAGGGGGGGGGATGTCCCCTCCCGCTGCTCGCCCGGGCTCTCCTGTCCCACCCAAGCGACCAGCTGGCACATCCACCAGCTGGCCAGAGACCCGAAGAAAGCCAGAATCGGCTTTGATTGGGTCTGCGCTGCAGTAACCTGGAAGTGACGTCATGAAATGACTTCCGGATTATTGGAATCTTAAAGCGCCCCTCCTGAACCATGCCAGGCCGCATGTTCTCGACATGGGGGGGGGTGCTTTGGGGCAGGGGGGGGTGAATGAGTATGGGGTACATTGTACCCCTACCCATTCACCAAAAAAAAGTGTAGTGTTAAAAAATAGTTTAAACATTTTTTGACAAGTCTTTTATTAAAAATATCATCTTCTTCTTTCCAGCTTCTTCCTCCTCCGGGCTTCCCCTTCTCCAGCTGCTTCTTCCTCCGCTCATCTTCTTCTTTGTTCTGTCTTCTTTGTCCGGTGTTCTTCTTCCTCTGCTGCCGCTCCCGCCAATGACCCTCCTCCGATGCTGCATCCCGCTGATCTGTCCGCGCCGATGTCAAGCATTTCTTAGATAACGATGGGGGCGTGGCAATCGGATTACGTCATTTGGAGGCCCCGCCCCTTGTGACGCCATGGACCCATCATGCCCCAGGCGGTGATGTCACAAGGGCAGAGCCTTCAGATGACATAATCCAAAGACTCTTCTGGGAAGGCTGTCCACAAGGTTTAGGAGTGTGTCTATGGGAATGTTTGACCATTCTTCCAGAAGCGCATTTGTGAGGTGGGGCACTGATGTTGGATGAGAAGGCCTGGCTTGAAGTCTCCGCTCGAATTCATCCCAAAAGTGTTCTGTTGGGTTGAGATCAGGACTCTGTGCAGTTCCTCCACCCCAAACTCGCTCATCCATGTCTTTATGGACCTCTATTTGTGCACTGGTCATGTTGGAACAGGAAGGGGCCATCCCAAACTGTTCCCACAAAGTTGAGAGCATGAAATTGTCCCAAATGTCTTGGCAGCATAGAAGTGCGCACAGGGTGTGCCAGGTGTGCCCCTGCACACCCTAATCACCCTGTGTGGTGCAGATTCCTCCGGTTTAGACCCCTGATATCTCACAAAAGCCCCCTAATGGGGCTCCTATAAAAATTGTAAAAAATAATAAATAAAAACTACTGACACGGTCCACTGCCCTACTGACACCGTCAGTACATATACACATGCACACACACACATACGTGTTTCAGCTTTGGGGTGCACACCTATGCTTGGCATTCTGATGCCTTAAGAGTTCCCTTCGCTGGAACTAAGGGGCAAGTCCAACCCCACACCCTAATCCCCCTCCACCAAATGATTCGGACCAGTGCAAAAAGCAAGGTCCATAAAGACATGGATGAGTGAGTTTGGGGTGAAGGGACTTGACTGGTTCTGACCTTAACCCGATAGAACACCTTTGGGATGAATTAGAGTGGAGACGGCGAGCCAGGCCTTCTCATCCAACATCAATGCCTGACCTTGCAAATGTGCTTCTGGAAGAATGGTTAACCACTTCAGCCCCGGCAGGATTTACCCCCTTCCTGACCAGAGCACTTTTTGCGATACAGCACTAACTGACAATTGCGTGGTCATGCGATGTTGCACTCAAACAAAATTGACGTCCTTTTTTGCCCCACATATAGAGCTTTCTTTTGGTGGTATTTGATCCCCTCTGCGGTTTTTATTTTTTTGCGCTATAAACAATAAAAGAGCGACAATTTTGAAATAAAAGCAATATTTTTTACTTTTTGCTATAATAAATATCCCCAAAAAATATATAATTTCTAATTCTAATTTCTTTCTCAGTTTAGGCCGATATGTATTCTTCTACGTATTTTTGGTAAAAAAAAAAAAAAAAATCGCAATAAGCGTGTATTGATTGGCTCGCGCAAAAGTTATAGCGTCTACAAAATAGAGGATAGATTTATGGCATTTTTATTATTATTTTTTTTTTTACTAGCAATGGCGGTGATCACTGATAAGCAATTTGTAGCGGGACTGACACTTTTTTGGGACCAGTGACATTTATACAGCGATTAGAAATGCACTGATTACTGTATAAATGGCGCTACCATGGAAAGGGGTTAACACTAGGGGTCGATCAAGGGGTTAAATGCGTTCCCTGGGGAGGTGTTTCTAACTGTGGGGGGGGGGGGGATGGACTGACTGGGAGTACAGAGAGATCGCTGTTCCTAATCACTACGAACAGACAATCTCTCTCTACTCCCCTGTCAGAACGACAATCTGTTTCTTTACATTGACAGATCCCTGTTCTGTCTCTCTTTGGTGGATTGATCACAAGTGGCCGGCGGACAACGCGGCCGCCGGCCAGGCGCATTGGCTCTGGCGGAGCACTGAGGGTGCGCCTCCAGCCCTGTGCGTGCGCCCACTGTATCTATTGTACAAAGCGACGTACACCTACGGCGATTCGCTCAATAGAGCCAAACTGACGCAGTATAACTACGGTGGCTGGTTGGCAAGTGGTTAAAATGATTCACAAACTTGAGGCACCCCATTCTAAAATGTAAAAAACATTACACAGCAGTATCCACGTACATAGACCACCCAATGTGGGAGGTAATTTATTCTTCCAAATTCACCTTTGCACACTGGTACTAACTAGTATTGCAATGTTTCTCTCTTTCACTCAGCTAATGAGACCTCATTGCTGATGAAGAGGGACAGGGGAGGTTCAAACAAGTATGTTTTGCCGGCTCCCAACATCCTCCTTATCAACCAATGACATCATTGGTTGCTAGGATGCCGATGGCTAGAAGGTTTCTAATTTACGTAACTAAAAGGTAGGCTTGATCCACTTGCTAGCTTGTATACAATTTTTGGGAAATTTTTAGGAATTTTGCCAAGGCACCTCTGAAGAAACCTGAAGGCACCCCGGGTGAAAAAGGCTGCTTTAGAACCCACATTGCCAGGCTGCAGAACAGGAGTGACAAAGCACCCCTATGCCCCGTACACACGTTCGGACTTTCCGACAAGAAAACCATGGATTTTTTTGTTCGAAGGGTGTTGGCTCCAACTTGTCTTGCATACGCACGGTCACACAAATGTTGGCCAACAATTACGAAGGTAGTGACGTACAAGACGTACGGCGAGCCGATGTAATGTCTCCATTACGAGCGCTAATTTTACAAGACCGAACGCTTCCGGCTCGTCCTTGCTTCCGAGCATGCGTGTTTGTACTTGGGACTTTTGTCCGATGAACTTGTGCACACAGAATCAGAAAATCCAACAACACACATTTGTTGGCGGAAAATTTGGGAGCATGCTAGCCAACATTTGTTGGCGGAAAGTCCGACAACAAATGTCTGATGGAGCATACACACGGTCGGATTCTCCGCCAACAAGCTCACATCCAACATTTTCCGTTGGAAAATCCGATCGTGTGTACGGGGCATTAGGGTCCCTTCACACATGCGGACCGTTCAGTTCAGTTTACCAGGCGGACCTGAACGGACGCTCCATGTACCTCTATGGAGCGACGGATGTCAGCACTGACATGTCCGCTGACATCCGATCCGCTAAATCCAGACAGATGGAAACCCATCTGGCGGATCAGATGAAAATGGACAGACGGATCTGTTTTCATCCGATTCCCCCATAGAGCAGAGCCGGGCTCTGACAGCTTCATCCCTGCACAGTGAGCGGAGGCGGACCTGTCATGCTCTGGCTCAGCGGGGATCAACAGAGCAATCCCTGCTGAGCAAGCGGAGTCCGTGAAAACGGACAGGAATGTGTGAAAGAGCCCTAACTTACCAAGAAGGGTACTTCTATCTTAGGAGGAATTCCAGACAAAAGATACATTTTTGCAGGGTACTGCTTAGGCACAGTTCGCACTTCTAGATGTTCCCTATAACACAGCAATCATCACATCTTCACATTTTGAGTTCAGCTCCACTTAACTTCATAGATCAAACAATTGAGATACTTTCTGATCAAACAAATAGGATCCTCCCTGGTGACTCATGATTCTCTATAGTATTGACACACCGATTCACATCATTTTTGGAAAACCGACATTAAGGAAGTGTAACATTGCATAGAGAGTAATCCTACATTCAGATGGAACATAGACTCACGACTGGCCTCTCCTTTGATTTTCAGATCAATTTATCCATCTCTTAAAGAGATGTGTAAACATCAATATAGGAAGCTTCTACATCTATCACATTCAGAAAATAAAGTGGATAAACTCACATGTAGGTGTGGGTGTGGGACCAGCTTCAGTCTTCATAAGCCAAACAGATCCCAGGATGAAAGCTAAGCCCAAAAAAGTTTTCATGGTCACTGTAACACAATATGTCGGTGACTAAGAATAACAACGCGGTTCTGAAATGTCCGGAGTATTTATATATACTTGAGGCAGGTGTACCTTTCCTGAACCGTGTCAAAAGATCTTCTCATTTCCCAGTAATCCTCACTTGAAATTGTGTCAGATGCCAACTCTCATCATAATGTTGACCAACAGATGAACAATGGGTTCAACAATGCTCTTTTCTCATCTGTGTTCCGGTGAGTACAGTTACTAAAGTGGTATGCAAAAAAGGACCTAGAGCCGTGACGGCCAGCGCAGTCACTATGGAGACCAGTGGTGGATGGTGCCCAGGAACATTAGGTGATGGATTAGTGCCTAGAACTGGCAGTGTAATTGTAGCAAAGAGATGTGGAATTATAGTTAAAGCGTATCAAAAAAACAATCTAATCCCAAATAATTACTGTATGTGCTGCATTAAGAGTACATAGTTCGTTCAAAGTAATGGGTGGATTTATAACCAAAAAAGCTTACAATGACTCTAAAATGGTCATTCTAAAATGGTCAAGCTATTCCAGCAGTTACAAATGGGTGTAGGGATGACGCATACTATGATGCGAAACGCGTAGAGGCTGCTGGGAGATTCTCGTCACGCCAACACGTCATTTCCGGGCTAGGGGAAAACGAGGGCTGAAGCGCAAGCCGGGTGCAAACAAGGCTTGCACCGCACGCCGGCACGGGAATCACACGGCGCCATCCCTACACCCATTTGTAACTGCTGGAATGGCTTGGTGCCGGCTTATGGGCACCTGAAAATGTGAGTGTAACATCTTCTTTTAAACTTAGCACAAATAAACAGTTTTTACATACTGCGCAATGATCGTTGTATGTTTCTTATGAGGAGGACATGGTCTACACATAGCGCATTGGGGTCAGCAAGGATACGGAGTATGTGGAGTGGTTATCCCTACTAAATGAACCAAAGGCGCAGTCTTCACCGGCATCTGGTGAGTGGCTAATCCAGGTGGTGGTGGTCCTGTCACGAAAGTGGTGAAGGTGTCACGAAGAGTCACGAATACTATAAGTTGTAAAGGAAGGATTTATAGAAACCTTGGCAACCATTGCACATTGCACTTTGCACAGGAATTGGGACATTATAGCTTGGTCACAGATGTCATATATCAATCTTTGTATTTTTTTAAGTTGAAATCTATGTAGAATACACCCAACAGGGTGGATAATTGGGGCACTATTGTATGTAATATAGGATCTTGGGAGGCATAATGTTTGTGTAGGTATGTAATCACACGGAGGGGTGTATCCAAAGTAAAGTAGCGCATTCAACACATATATTTTTCTAATTGAGCAGTGGGGCCGCCTTTGGGTTCCCCATGGTGAAAGCAGCATCCCTAATTGCTGAAGTGGTTAAGACAGAATTGTTAGATATTGGCACAGTGGATGGGCAGATGATATTGCTACCTTTAAAGGGAAATTAAAGTAATTAGTAAAAGTAAGGTAAACTTTTTTGTTTGTTTCTGAAGGAATGTGGAAGTGTTAAGCCTTCAGTCAAGTTTCTATTGTGGGTTGAAATATTCATCCTTCTGTTTGTTTTGGTAACCATTGTCACTGAGACAGGATGTGAAGGGAAATCCAAACTTGTAGAGTTGTCGTGAGAGAAAAAGGAAAGGGGAAAACATCATACAGGGCAAATGTTCCATTGACATAAAAAAGGAATTTTCCTCACTTTAAGGATATTTTTTTTCATTTCCTGTTGCATTTTCCAGGACAGGAAGTGAAAGGAAATCTCTCTAACAGTTCACACCAGTCTGACATCCTAAGCTTTGGTATACCTTTCACTGGTGGTACTTTAGGGTCATTTTTTGCTGAGAGAGGCTCCTGATTCTTCCGGGTTTTTATTAAGTTAATCTGTTTTTAAATTTGGAGGGACTTTCTCTTTTTGAGATTGTAAGCAGGTTAATGTGCCAGTTAGGCGCTGTCCTGGCCAGAAGTGTAGGAGTTAATGCTTTTCCCGGTTCTTTGTTCTTTTGGCGGGTTCTTCTCTGGGACTGGCCCACTAATCCTGTGAGATATAAATATGGTTCAATGGTCTGATACAAGAGGTTTGGCCCCCAACAAAGATCCGGTGGAGAGGCTACAAAAGGTGGGAGAGGTCCAGTGCCACATTAGGTTCGATACCTGTAAGGAACTGAGACAGAGTGACACCCACAAGAAACAAAAGAATATCCACTGCCTATATGTAAATTCAACAAAACCTGGGGTTCGTCCCGAAGACAGCAGCTCTGGAAGAATGCCACTGAAGAATGCTGTGTAACACAAACACTACCTTTGCAGGTGTGCCCTCACAGCACATAAACCTGTAGTTAGAGTTCGGGGAATTGGGGGAGAATTATGCTTTTCAATGTCGGACTCTTTGCAAGGGTGGGCGGGGGTAGTCCTGCTTGACCCATTCACCGGGCCTATAATGTTGATCTGAAATATGGCTCTTTTTTTTTTTTGTCTAGCTTTTTTTAGAAATATAGCTTCATATGTTATGCTATATGGGTCTATTCACGGTTGATCACTTCAATGTAGTTTCTCATACCTGATTATGGACTTTTAATGGGTCCATGCTTGGACCTCCTCATTCTCCATATACAGTATGTTTTGGTTGATACTATTTGTACATTGACTATGTAGACAGTCCTAGTTTTGTATTTGACTTTGTTTACTTACAATGTCCCATTACTAATTGAAATCTTCTTTAAAAAAAAGATTGAAACAGAAAATGTGTTTGTGGTGTATTTATTTGAATCTCAGGGCAAGATATACAATACTATTCAAGCGATTTGAATAGTGGCCATAAAAGACATTGCTCATTTCTCTTTTTCCTACCCCAAAATGGCCATACAACACATAAGAATGGGTCAGACTCGGTATCATCCTTGAGTGGGGTTGAGGAACCACCAGCTGTTCCTCAACTTGCTTCCATTCCTTTTATACATGATACAGTAAGTCATGGTATACTGCACAACGCAGGTATACAAGGCTAACTTCTGGTTACCGAGGAACCTTGTTCATCATCTTTACCTTTTTGACAAATTGAAATCTTTCTGTTGTGCAATCCAGAAACATTACCTGGCCACTGATATATCTGATGTTTCTGCTACTAGGCCAGTTTCCTCTGGTGCAGCCTAACTACGATCACACTGGAAAATTGTTAGGTACTTCTAATTAGACATGTGCACTGCCAAAAAATGTGTTCGTTTTTCGTTTTTGTTTCATTGTGTTTTTTTGTTTGTTTGTTTGGGTTTTTTTTTACGTTTTTCCAGTCGTTTGTTATGATCACAATTCGTAAATTCGAAAATTCGTACAATCGGAAATTTGGCAATTCTAAATTCGAAAATCTGAAATAACTAACTATTAAATCTATAGGTATTAGAATTTCCTTTCAAATTTGGCTGTTAGTGAACGTAACAAATACGAATTTATCCGAAGTTACAAATTATCGAAATAATGAATGCTGCATCTAAACAAATGGAACGGAACAAATTAAAAATAATAACAAAAAAAAGTTTTTATTATTAATATTAGTATATTATTATTCATTACGTTCTATTCGTTTAGATACGGCATTCGTTATTCCGGAAAATTCGTAACTTCGGATAGATTTGTATTCGTTACGTTCACTAACAGCCAAATTTGAAAGAAAATTCCAATACCTATAATTTAATAGTTAGTAATAGTTAAGTTATTATTAGTTAATTATTATTTCAGATTTCCTAATTTTTGAATTTATGAATGTACGAATTTACGAATGTATGAATGTATGAATTTACGAATGTGCGAATGTAAAAGTTTACGAATTTTTGAATATTAAAATTTACGAATATTCGGAAAAATTTGGATTTTTGTTCATTCGGATATTTCCGAATTAACAAACTAGTCGAAATTTGTTTAAAAAAACAAATTCAGAAGGAAACGAATTGCACATGTCTACTTCTAATGTGGAGTTGTCAACATCCCCTCAAGTTCAAGCAAAATTGTGACATCATTCATTAGAGACACATTTTAAGAACCGGTTACCTGACACAGGCCTCGGCAAATCCCGTTCTATAGGCTCATCATGTATCATGGAACAAATGACCGCAACATGTCCCAGTCCTTGGCACTTTCAGCACCTAATATGCTGTGTCTCTGGGCTAGGATGTCTTTCAAATATTGCATCTTCCATCTACAGGTGTTTCACCCCCCCCTCCCCCTCTTTTCTCCCAAGAGCCTTTTTACCCCTTTGATAAAAAAGAACAGTCTTACTGAAGACAGGACCCAGACATAGTCCTCTGTGGCTGTATGCCTCTCCGCAAGGGTCACCAGCTCCTCTACACTCTGGGGGTCTGTATGCCTAATGCAACGCTGTATCTTGACAAGCAACCTTCTGATGTAATCACCGAGGCCACAATCTGAGCAGGCTTCAGCACCTACAATTGCAACCACTTGCTTGTTGGGTGGAAGAAATCATACATCTGTTTTGCGTGTGTATCAGTTAAAATAATAATACATTTAACCTGCCATTGGGAATATAACTAGGAGTGCAAAAAAAATGCAAAAATGTACTATGTAGCTACAGCACGCTATTGTCTACTGGGGAAGGTTGGTGACTTCTGATTTATGTGTAGCACCCTCATAATTAGGCTGTTAGGCAAATGTATTTTATGGCTCTGGAATCAAAGGAGCAGTGGTTGTCTTTTCGGGGCTTCACAGGCTGGGAGTTTGTTGCTTTCTCTTGTCTCTAGAAGAAGAGGTTTTTGGATCTTAGGGATGGAAAATTCAAATGACTGGCCTGAATATTGAGCGGAGTCTAGCCAATCGATGGGGAAGTGTGCCCAGATGGTGGCTGGGCTGCTGGTAAATAGTCTGAAGCCCCGAGGAGAGTGTCTTTTTCCCTCCTGACAGACTGGAGCTGTGAGCTGAGAGGAGGAGGGCTGCTTGCTCCTGGAGTCCTTTGGACTGAATGCTGGACTACTCTACAAAAAGTTGCACTGACTGTGTGCCAGGATCCTGTGAGTAGAGCCTCTTTACCTGTTCTCAAAGCTACTTCATGGTTCCCAGCAGTGAACCCATGCATTGTTCCAGTCTGCCTTTACCTGTACTCAGGCTACTTCATGGTCCCCAGCCATTAACCTGTTGACTGTTCCAGTCTGCCTGTATTTGTTCTTCTGTTACTGAGAGAATGAGAAGTGTCCTCCGCCAATAATACCTGATGTTTGGAGTATCCCACATCACCCCAAATCCCTTCCCAAGTTTCTACTAGCAAATAAACTTTAAAAAGACAACCCCTAGACTGATCATTGAGCCAAAGTGAGAGGACTTTTTTCGCTGAATTGTGGGATCTTTGCTATTTGTGCAGTATGATGGCTCCTCTTGATTGTGGCCAACTATGATTGACAATTGGTAACAAACATAATGAGTTTTAATGGGATAAGTCAGTATATTATTTTAGACTGATGGAATTTCTCAGTATATCACCTTTTTGGGGGGTGACTCTGTGCTTCAGGATTCCTGTGTTTTCCATGTTCAAATTAAGTATTTCTCTCCTCTTCTCTTCTGCTGTGAGGAACTTTCACGAGTCTTGGCCAGTGGTGGAGATCCAATCTGAAGGCTCTGCTTTGCTGCTGTAAATGTAGCTGTAAATGTTGCAAGAAATTAAAAAATTGAGAAATTAAAGGGGTAAAGAGCCTAAAACTTCCTGGCTTATTGCCTCAATTACACAAAAGCCTCCTGATTTGACAAATGCTTTATTGCTACATAACTTTTGTTAGAATATTAAGAAGATAACACATGGTAGGCATGAGTAGGGCCTGGCATTAAAGTGGACCTAAAACCACATATATTTTTTCATATTAAATAGAACTAAAACTTGTATGCAAGTGGATGGGCTTTTGCCATAATGTGCAAGGATGCACAACATACTGATGGCACACTTACCCGTCAAAGGGACTCCTCCAGCACTACAACAGCGCTCCCTTGTCACTCGGTCACCGCTGCTGACATCTCCTGGCAACCTTTTCGGCAACTTCAGCCATCTCGATTGCCCAAAATGATGTGAAATCCCAGCATGCCAGGGTTGTACCAAAATTACTGCTAAGCAGAAAAAGGACTTTTTTTTTTTTTTTTTTAGAAGGGACCAGTGCCGCCCTCCCTAATCCCTGCGCCCGGCCCGTAATCTACATGCAGGGCGCCGAAAGCTTGGATTTCAATTGGGTTTTTCTTAAGCACATGATTAAAGCCTGAGGCTCTAATTGGTTTCAAAAAAGGGTAGGCCCGGGGCGCAGAGCATAGCGCCCTAAACCCACCCACTTGTGTGACAATACCAAATTAATATTTGCTATTGTCTTTCTAATTCTCCTTTCTCTTCCTGGCCAATCAGGAAGCGGGTCCTGAGACCTGATTGGCCAGGGAGTTTTAGGTCCTAGGAACCGCTTTCTGTTCGGCCCGGGAGGAGAAGCCCTGGCTCTTCCAGTAAGCTCCTAAGGTAAGGCCTCTGATCGCCGCCTCCTTGCCGCCTGTCTTCCACGGGGAGGGGGGGGGGGTCGGGCGTGGCTGTTGCTGCGTGAGTGAGGGTGGCAGGTTTGTTTGACGCCCCTCCAAAATATTGAGCACCAGCCACCACTGAAAGGGACATGGTATATACCAGAGGTATTGAATTAATACTCACGGAGGTCCAGTTAGTAAAATTTTCCTCCAGCAGAGGTCTGAATCATATATTTGATTCTTAATGGCACCTCTGCATATGGGCAAATGCAACATGTTTTGGGGAGCGCCAAAGCGGAACCGTACAGCTCAGTATGGCTTAATTTTACAAAAAGAATCAGGAAGTTCTTTCTTTGTGTTTTCTTTATAGCATCCCCCCCTTCACGTTGCAGTCTGCGGAACCTCCTCCCTGTAAATTCTTGTCCTCTGGTCCCTCTGTTCCCCCTTTATATCACCCCTCCCTCCTTCACATTGCAGTCCCCAACACCCCTTTATATCACCCCCTTCACATTCCTGTCTTCGCCCCCCTTTTATATACTACCCCCTCCTTCACATTGCACTCTCTGGCACCCCTTTGCATCGCCCCCAGCTTCCTATCCTTCATAGCAGTGAGATAGCCCTCATTCCTGCCCTACCTTACGGATGGTAAGAGGCACTGCAGGCCTAGAGCTGACATCGGGAGGCAGGACAGTTCTGGAGGGAGGGTCGGAGTTGCACAACTTTTTCTGTTAACCAGCTTGTGATTGGTTGCTAGGACCGCTTCTCCTCCCAGAAGGTGCCCACCCAAAAAATGGAGCACCAGCCGCCACTGATAGCAGCTTTAAAAATATCAACCAATCAGCTCCCGCCCTCTGTCTAGCTCTGTGCTGCCTCCTGATGTCAGCTCTGCAAAGATAACAGCAATTGCGGCAGCTGAGGGGAAGAAGCGGCTCCGAAATGGCACGATCGTAGTGGGTCTGGATGAAACAGTGACTCGGTCTGGGTCCAAACCGCAGTCCACCATTTAGTGATGCCTGGTGTATACCATCCTCTCTCCTCTACAGTATCATTGGTTCATCTACTTTGAATTTACAGCATTTAGAAAGTTTTTTTTTTTTTAGAACTATTATTAGTCTTAAATGGAGTGTTGAAAGGTTATTGCTTTCTGGCATCTGCTGAAAATGACATGTCAAAAGCACCCATCGTCGGCCGGTCCATAAAGGGCTCAGGGGTGCTGCCCCCCTAATCTCTATGCGCCGGCCCCTAATCTCCAAGCGGGGCACTGGACGCATGGATTTCTATGAGTTATTTTTTTTAATCACTTGATTAGAGCCTGAGGCTCTAATTGGCTTCAAAAAGGTTGTGCTGACTTGTGACATTAGCGAATCAACATTTGCTATTGTCTTCCTGCTTCTCCTCCCAGCCAATTAGGACAGGAAGCGGGTCCTAAGAACGGATTGGCTGGAGGGAGAAGTGAGCGAATTGGCCAAGAGGAGAAGCCGGAGAAGCCGCCGAAGCTGTCCCTTGACTTGCATGGAGTTAGTGCAGGCAGGAGAGTGGGTGGGCTTGTTTGCACCCCCCCCCCCAAAAATGGAGCACGAGCCGCCGCTGATAGCACCTTTAGAAATATATTTACCTGGAAAAATGGTTATGTGTTTCAATACTTATTTTACTCGCAGTATGTATGTGTAATATTATATATATATATATATAAAATATAATATGTATGTATATATAATATAATATGTATATGAATTTATCCTCTTCCCTTTATTCTAGCACCTTGTGAAGGGCACGTGATTTAGGATTTTTGCACTGGCTCTTATTTTGTAAGAATTTATAACACTATTTCCCGCTGTGCTTGCACCATCTAGTGGAAATTAGTGAAAATGCAGCAGAGACATTTTTCACACTTGCTTTTACTGTAATGCCCTCAGTAAGGAGAGAGAGAGAGAGAGAGAGAGAGAGAGAGTATTTGTGCAGAGGTTTTTCAAACACATTAAAGAATACATTTTCATTAATTTTAATGCACACAATTACAATATGATATCCAATTTTTGGTAACGTATAAAAGATGGGCTTGCATTGAGTAAACAGATACCTAACATGTCACGCTTTAAAATTGCGCACGCTCGTCACCTTAGGCGGCGCTTTAAAAGCCTTTAAAAGTTTCCAGTTTAGAGTTACAGAGGAGGTCTAGTGCTAGAATTTTTTTATCTCACTCTGACATTCGTGCCGATACTGTACCTCTCACGAGATGTGCGATTGCCGTTTATGTATGTGTGTGGCACCAACGTGTACAGCTCTTAAATACATTTAAGAAATATGTAAAAATATATATTTTTTTTACACTGGTTCTTTACTTTTTTTTTTTTTATCACTTTTATTGCTGTCACAAGAAATGTAAACATCCCTTGTGACAGCAATAGGCAGTGACAGATTCTTTATGGAGAGATCTGGGTTTAGAATTATTGCTGTTGATCTGACATTCACAGCAATACCTCACATGTGGGGTACGTTCGCCATTTACGTGTGCGTGCCGGATCAAGGCCTTTGCGCGCGAGCATGGGAAGATGGGGGCGCTTTACCATTTTTTTAACATGTTAATATTTATTTATTTATTTTTATTTTTACAATTTTTCCTCACTTGTTATTTAATTTTTTTTCACATCCCTTGCTACGGCAGTAGGCAGTGACAGGTCCTCTTTGTGGAGAGATCCCAGGTCTATTAGACCCCCGATCTCTTCTCTGCCCTTAAAAGCATCTGATCACACCAAGATTGGTATGATTAGATGCTTTCAATTTTTAAAAATGGCGATCTTTACTTCCGGGGAAACCGGAATTGACAAATTACAGTCTATTAACTCTCAGCTGGTAACCTGTAAAGGCCTTTAGAGCATCGTCTATGTTTGGTATCTATTTACTCAGCGTAAGACCATCTTTTATATTTTACCAAAACAGTGGGTAATGGGTATTATTTTGTGTTTTGGTGCATTAAAATTATTAAAGTGTTCTTCTTCCAAAAAGTTTGCATCCAAATAACTGTTACCGTGTGACATAAAAAATTGCAAAACCCACCATTCCATTCACTAGAGCCTCTGCTAAAAAAGACAAAAATAAAAGCTGTGTATATATATGTGTGTGTGTGTGTATGTATGTATGTGTGTGTATGTATATGTATATATATATATATATATATATATATATATATATATATATATATATATATATATATATATATATATATATATATATATATATATATATATAATATAGGCCTGGTCTTAAAGTGGATACAGATGTTTTCCGTTTATTTTTTTTCTATTGGGTGAACTAGATGGACTTGTGTATTTTTTTTTTTTCTACCTGACTAATTATGTACATCTGTAACTGACTGGTGACACGGCACAAGTGCTGAATGCCAATATGTGTGGGTCAGGACAGGGTGTGACCGGAGAAATTGCCAGAGGTTAACCGCAGTAAAATGTCATTTGTATTTACTAATGGGGAAGTGAAAGTTCCCAGGGTAAAGAATACCTATTATTTAAGGGGGAACTTTTTTTTTTTTTTGTAGTATGTATCTTGGGGTGTTTTTGTGCCCTTAACCTCAAGTATTTTTTATTTCATGCACTGCATATACATTTTATAACTATAAATTACATTATTGTAGGTTCTTTTTTTCAATATTGTAGGTGCCCCCTAGTGGCCATGCAAGTCAAATAACTTTTTTTTTGTTTTGTTTTGAATGACTGCTGGAATATAATCTGGATTTCTATGGAGAATGTTTCTTCAATGAATCCTTGTTATTGGCAGAGAAGTGTTCATAGAGTGCACTGAAATAAGTGGAGCAGTAAAGCACAACCACTGTGCTGCACAATATATAGGACATACATTAAGCATACAGAATAAAATACACTTATGCCCAGTACACACGGTTGGATTTTCCGACAGAAAAAGTGCGTTTGGATCTTGTTGGCGGAAATTCCGACCGTGTGTGGGCTCCAGCGGACTTTTTCCGTCGGAATTTCCGACACACAAAGTTTGAGAGCAGGCTATAAAATTTTCCGGCAACAAAATCCGATCGGTTAAATTCCGATCGTGTGTACACAAATCCGACGCACAAAGTGCCACGCATGCTCAGAATAAATTAAGAGATGAAAGCTATTGGCTACTGCCCCGTTTATAGTCCTGACGTACGTGTTTTACGTCACCACATTCAGAACGATCAGATTATCCGACAATATCTATGTGCGTGTCACCGGCGCAAAACCAAACCTTAATTTCTTATACTAAATACTAAATACTGGGTATGCTGCACTCAAAAAAGACCCTTCACTTAGATGGGTGAAAAATATTAGTGGATATATGTGAATGCGCTACCCCCTTATTATATCACCACCTGTGTTACTTATCAACTACCAATCATAAATGTTACATGTGCATATATTTAAAATTTAGATCAATAAATCATATATATAACAAAAAAAGTCCTTCAGATATGTTGCAAAATCTTGTATCCTTTAAAGTGACTGGCGTGCTCCTATGTTACTTCAATATTCATATGTGACTGAGTGGGACCCTCCATCATTCAGATTGGCCACTCACCAGATACTTCACTAGGGGTACGCCTTTGGTTCATTCAGGGATAACCATTCCACTCAGGTACCACTTCTCACCAGTTTACAACTTGTGTTCTAATACTCCTCATTTGAAGGTGCCCTTTTGCCGGCACGAAGCTTATCCAGCAGTTACGGACGAGTATCTAATAGCATGGTTCGCCTGGTAATTGTAAGCGGCCTCCACGCTCGGCTTGCGCTCCAAGCCTCGTTTCCGTTTTCGTCCGGTCACGTGATGCGTAAAATTCTCCCAGCAGCCTCTACGCGTTTCGCATCATCAAATGCGTCATCAGGAAGCCTCCTGATGACGCATTTGATGATGCGAAACGCGTAGAGGCTGCTGGGAGAATTTTACGCATCACGTGACCGGACGAAAACGGAAACGAGGCTTGGAGCGCAAGCCGAGCGTGGAGGCCGCTTACAATTACCAGGCGAACCATGCTATTAGATACTCGTCCGTAACTGCTGGATAAGCTTCGTGCCGGCAAAAGGGCACCTTCAAATGAGGAGTATTAGAACACAAGTTGTAAACTGGTGAGAAGTGGTACCTGAGTGGAATGGTTATCCCTGAATGAACCAAAGGCGTACCCCTAGTGAAGTATCTGGTGAGTGGCCAATCTGAATGGTGGAGGGTCCCACTCAGTCACATATGAATATTGAAGTAACATAGGAGTCACTTTAAAGGATACAAGATTTTGCAACATATCTGAAGGACTTTTTTTGTTATATATATGATTTATTGATCTAAATTTTAAATATATGCACATGTAACATTTATGATTGGTAGTTGATAAGTAACACAGGTGGTGATATAATAAGGGGGTAGCGCATTCACATATATCCACTAAGATTATCCGACAACTTTGTGTGACCGTGTGTATGCAAGACAAGTTTGAGCCAACATCTGTCGGAAAAAATCCATGGATTTTGTTGTCGGAATGTCCGATCAATGTCCGACCGTGTGTACGGGGGATTATTGTCGTGACAAACAGGAGCCACAGCCGCAACATATTTTGCCCTTTTGATGTGCATTACAGAAAATGTGTGCTATGATTCCGCAGGCACTCACATTTACACACACACATGGACGTATTTTTTAAAAAATACACAAGTGCCAATGGTTACATGCGTCTAGCTGTACACAGCGTTTTCTGCAATGCATTTTAATGGGCAAAAGTATGCTTTAGCTGTGGCTTCCGGGCGCCACAATAACAAGTGTATTAACAACTTCAGCCCCGGAAGATTTGGCTGCTGAATGACCAGGCCATTTTTTGTGATTCTGCACTGCATCGCTTAATCTGACAGTTGCGCGGTCGTGCGACGTTGCACCCAAACAAAATTGACATCCTTTTTTTTCCCACAAATAGAGCTTTCTTTTGGTGGTATTTGATCGCCTCTGTGGTTTTTATTTTTTGCGCTATAAACAAAAAAAAAAGCGACAATTTTGAAAAAAAAGCCACAATATTTTGTACTTTTTGCTATAATGAATATGCCCATTTTTAAAAAAAAAAAAGAAAAAAAAAGCTAATTTTCTCTCAGTTTAGGCCGATATGTATTCTCCTACATATTTTTGGTAAAAAAAAATCACAATAAGGGTATATTGATTGATTTACGCAAAAGTTATAGCGTCTACAAAATAGGGGATAGATTTATAGCGTTTTTATTCCTTTTTTTTTTTTTACTAGTAATGGCGGCGATCTGCGATTTTTTTTTTTTTTTTATCGTGGCTGCGACATTATGGCGGACACATCGTACACTTTTGACACATTTTTGGGACCATTGGCATTTATACAGCGATCACTGCTATAAAAATGCACTCATTACTGTAAAAAGTCACTGGCAGTGAAGGGGGTTAACACTAGGGGGCGATCAAGGGCTTAAGTGCGTTCCCTGGGAGGTGATTCTAACTGTAGGGGGAGGGGACTGACTAGAGGAAGTGACGGATCGTGGTTCCTAGTTAATAGGAACACACGATCTGTCATTCCTCTCAGAACAGAACACAGATTTGTGTGTTTACACACACACTTCTGTGTTCTGTCCCTCGTGCTCGCGATCGCTCATGGCCGGCTGTCATCGCGACTGTCGGCCACGAGCATCAGCACCCCCTCTGTGCAGCGGGCGCGTGCACGTGCACGCCTGCTATCCCGATCCCGCGAGCCGAAGTACAGCTACGACGGTTTGCAGGATCGTGCCGACCTGCCGCAGTATAATGACGGCGGATGGTTAGCAAGCGGTTAATGTACAACCATGTGCAGGAGCCCATATAAAGTATATATGAAACTGTATCTAAACCCAACAACAAAAATGTGATATATTGCAGCTTACTAGATCTTGGATATGGTGGCTGCATTGGTTTCATAAATACATTTTCTGCATGCACTTAAAAAAAAAAAAAAGTGATTTTGTCAGAAATCCAGTGTTTTTTTAACTTGTTGTGCACATAACTCATATCTTCCTCTGCACTGCAAGGGCTGAAATGCCCACAAAGTCTAGGCGTAGAATGAGGGGCAATTTACCCCCACTCGGGCATTCTCTTCTTCTCCTCGAAGCTCTAGTCTGTGGATGTTTCTTTGGTGTCATCACATAAAATGCAGAGCTATTAACCCTGCATTGTACGGGGAGGGGGCAAGCATGCAACCGCAGCCATGAAGCCTATCCCACACCCACATAACTGTCCCTGAGCCACCCCCATCAAATCATTCTTTGCAGCTATTACCTTTTGTACCACCACCCCCTCCCTTTTAGAATGTAAGCTCTACGAGCAGGGCCCTCCTGTACCTTTTGTATTGTACTGTAATTGTGTTGTCCCCCTTATACATTGTAAAGCGCTGAGTAAACTGTTGGCGCTATATAAATCTCGTATAATAATAATAATAATAATAATAATAATAATGAGAAAACTTGGAAAAGAGGCTGCAGTGACCCAGTCACACCACTGGAGGGAGCCTGCCGGACCTTGATAAACCGAGGCAGCCCCTGACCTTTTTATATGTCTTGAATTCCCCAACAACGAAGCCTCTTTGCCATAATTTATGACCATGTTCCTGTCCACCAAGAAGTTTTCTGTGTTTCTGTCCACCGATGTGTGTCACGGCTCCTCCTCCTGTTACATTTTCCATAATAAAAAAATAAATAATAAATCCAGCACAGATGGTGTGAGCAGAGCCGGGACAAGGGGTGGACGAGAGGGACACTTGCCCTGGGCGCAGTGGTCTTCTGTAGGGATGGGGGTGCCTTCCTTCTGTTACAAGGCTGATAGAAGGAGCGGCAGTGATTTGGACAAAGGAGTGACTGGGTGTAAGATCCCCTAAGCTTGGAGCAGTTTGACATATTTGTCCTGGGCACTGGATGACCTTGTCCCAGCACTGGGTGTGAGCTCGTCATAATGGTATCAAAGGTGTACAGACCTTACTTTACATGTATACCTAAAGCGCAGTTCCGCCTGCAATTTTTTTATTTAAAGTCAGCAGCTACAAATACTGCAGCTGCTGACTTTTAAAATGAGGACACTTACCTGTCCAGGGTGCCCGCGATGTCCTCACCTGAAGCCGACCCGTCTCTTGGCTCCGGAAGGAGTCACCGGCATCTTAAGTAAGGGATTTAGGAAGTGAAGCCTTGCGGCTTCACAGCCTGTTTCCCTACTGCACATGCATGAGTCGCGTTGCACGTTTTGACTGGTCCCTGCTGTCTTCTGGGACCTGTGTGTCTCCCAGAAGACAGCGGGGGGGAGGGGCAGGACATGGTGTAGATTGCTGCGGATTCTGTGGCGACACTATCAGATTTTCTGCTGATTTTTGTCTTCAGATTTACCATAACCATGTAGTGCAAGGGCCTGCCTGATTGCATACAAATTGAAACTTCTAAGGTTTGACCTCATATTACATGGTTTTGGTAAATCTGAAGGAAAAAATCAGCAGAAAATCTGATAATGTGTATGGGGCTTTAGACAGGTATCTGCTCCCTCCTCCCCCCTGAAAGGTGCCAAATGTGACACCTGAGGGGGGAGTAACCGGATAAGCATAAGTTCCATTTTTGGGTGGAACTCCGCTTTAAGGGGACTCAAGGTGCAGCGGTGTTGTTACCGAGTGGAAGACGTGGCGGATTGGAAGCTATGCGCTCCAGATGGTGGTCCCAGCCTAAGTGGACTGAAAATCGGCTTGAAAGATACCGGAGTACAGTATGTACCCAAAGGTAGCCTCGCACTTTAGACTGCGGGAGGTTATGAAGCTATTGGGCTAGTCTGTGAGAAATGTTCCAGCCTTACTACCAGTGTACGGCCCTGGATCATCAGTGGACACTGCGGGGAACCCTTACTTGAGGTAGTCTCGCCAACGTCACCCCCACGGGCATTAGGGGTGGACTAGGACAAGAATGTTGCCATTCCAGTTCAAGGAACCACCAAAAGTTCCACTGCCTTTACCCGGCCTTCCAGAGACGCTGCTCCTCTGACCCTTATGGCTGCTCCAAGGCCAGGTACTCCAGTCATCTCCAGGGGCTGTGGTCGGGCTCAACTGCGGTCATCGATGACAGAACCTCCTGAGGAGAAGACACCGGAGAGCGGTAAGCCTGATTTGGGTGAAAGTGGTGTGCCTGTGGGGACTTTAAAGCCTGTGGTCAGTAAGGGGGCAGAGTCTGATATACCTGGGGTTGCCAGTTCAATGCGTAACCTGCTCCCGGCCGAAGAGTGCTCTACTATACCCGATTCAGATATTCCATCTGACCGGATTTCTGAACTGTTCTCAGACACTTTGTCCTGGCCTGAAAGATGGACTGATAGTGATGAGGAACAGCCTTGTGATGTGGAAGAGGATGAGATCCTCTCTGTTACGGCGAACTTCCGATTGTGTGTGGGATCCATCTGACTTTTTCCGTCGGAATTTCCGCCACACAAAGTTTGAGAGCAGGATATAAAATTTTCCGACAACAAAATCCGATCGGTTAAATTCCGATCGTGTGTACACAAATCCGACGCACAAAACGCCACGCATGCTCAGAATAAATTAAGAGACGAAAGCTATTGGCTGCTGCCCCGTTTATAGTCCTGACTTACGTGTTTTACGTCACAGCGTTCAGAACAATTGGATTTTCCTACAACTTTGTGCGACCGTGTGTATGCAAGACAAGTTTGAGCAAACATCCGTCTGAAAAAATCCATGGATTTTGTTGTCGGAATGTCCAATCAATGTCTGATCGTGTGTACGGGGCATAAGTTCTTTTTTGCCCAGTGCCCATCTACCAGGTGCTATTCCCTAGTACACTGATATCTGTACAACAAGTGCCACTCAGTGTACATATATCAGCGTTGTATATAAGGAATAGCTCTCAGTATACACATATCAGTGTTAGGGAAAAGCACCCAGTGTTATATAAAGGGAATACCACTTAGGGAAAAGCTCTCAATTTATAGATGTCAGTGTAACACCCAGGGAATATCACTAACACTGATATCTGTACACTTTGGTGGAAAGAACGCCCCTTACATTAGTGGTCAGCAGAAAGAATGTTCCTTACCTTGGTGGTGGTCAGTGAGAATAATGTTTCTTACATTGGTGATCAGTGAGAATAATGTTTCTTATGCCCCGTACACACGGTCGGACTTTGTTCGGACATTCCGACAACAAAATCCTAGGATTTTTTCCGACGGATGTTGGCTCAAACTTGTTTTGTCTACACACGGTCGCACAAAGTTGTCGGAAAATCCGATCGTTCTAAACGCGGTGACGTAAAACACGTACGCCGGGACTATAAACGGGGCAGTGGCCAATAGCTTTCATCTCTTTATTTATTCTGAGCATGCGTGGCACTTTGTCCGTCGGATTTGTGTACACACGATCGGAATTTCCGACAACGGATTTTGTTGTCGGAAAATTTTATCTCCTGCTCTCCAACTTTGTGTGTCGGAAAATCCGATGGAAAATGTCCGATGGAGCCCACACACGGTCGGAATTTCCGACAACACACATTTTCCATCGGAAAATCCGACCGTGTGTACGGGGCACTAAACTGATGGTGGTCAATGGGAAGAATGTTTCTTACTTTGGTGGTCAGTGAGAATAATGTTCCTTACATTGGTGGTCAGTGGGAATAATGTTCCTTACATTGGTGATCAGTTAGAATAATGTTTCTTATATTGGTGGTCAGTGAGAATAATGTTTCTTACATTGGTGGTCAGTAAGAAGAATGCCCCTTACATTGGTGGTCAGTGGAAAGAATGCCCCTTACATTGGTGGTCAACGGGAAGAATGCCCCTTACAATGGTGGTCGATGGGAGGAATGCCCCTTACATTAGTGGTCATTGGGAAGAATGTCCCTTACATTGGTGGTCAGTGAAAATGATATAAAGTAAATAAAAATTATTAAAAAAAAAATGTAAAGCACACCCATGACCCCCACATACGCTCTACATGAAAAGCTATATGTAGGACGAGCACATGTATGTAAACAATAATGGAGCCACACATGTATGGTATCAATGGGAACGTTGGAGTAAGAGCAATTCTAGGGCCATAATTTTGTAACATGCTGGACAGAGCTTTTTATTTTTTGTATTTTTTACATGAGTTGTCAATCCGCCCCTGAGTACCACATCTATTCCTTGGGAACTCCTTTGAGGAAGAGCGTGGGCCAACCAGGCCCGAATTCCTAAAACTGTTAAGTCTAAGCCATTTCTGTCAGTCAGGCTAACTTGTAACAGTCTGGACAATATTCCTATCGCACACGTTCCTGGCAAATATGGCTCATAAAATGGTGGGTGCTGCAGCGATTACCAGTTGGGTCTTGGAAACATCAAGCAAGTGTACATATTCACCAGCACACCATGGATCCACAACTTCCGTCCAAAGGTTTCTTTTAATGAAAGCGATCACATCACAAAGATAGAAGATGTCAAACTGTGTCAAGTTAACAGAGAACTATCGACTCTTGAAGTATCAATCCAGGATAAAGACGCACAGTCTGGTACACTGCATAAGATATCAGCATTCTCGGAAAGACAGAAGCAGGTCAAACGAGACAAATTGAGACTGGTTAATCAGAATTACCAGTAGGGCCGAGTTTACCCTTGGATCACAGGGGGCACATGCCTGAGAAGGAGGCTCTGCGCACGTGGAGGCATAACACGAAAGTACAGTGAACCCCCAACATCGGAAAGTGACCACCCCACCGAAAATCCATTGACTGACAGTGAAGCCGGGACATCAGCAGGTATTACTACCTCTGAAGGGGTTACCAACAGGACCCTTTTCCGGTGGCCAGTGGAAACGCAGATCCAGGAGGGGCATCAAGAGACCAAGCGGCTCCACCACCTTGCAGCAGTGGACGACGGGGAAGCAGACGTGCCCAATAATCAATCTCTCAACATGATCCATCACTAATGGTGAGTCGAGACTTTTGTCTAAAGGCCTGTAATTTGTCCCACAAATAGACTAAACTTGTTTGATTTTGAAGTAGAAATGTTTAGATTTGAAGGAACATTGAAAAAAAAACAATTCTTCCACAAACAATCCAGTACACCGGCCAAGATAACACCAGTCCCCTTTAGACTCAAGAGCACGTTCATGTCTCCTGGGTAATTTCACTCCATTGAAAACTACACTAGGACAATCAAACATGATGTGTCCAGTAATACTTCCAGTAACTCACAGACTAATTTGAGTCCTGAGGATTTTGCAGCACTTAAGTCCCTCAAGGAGGATAAGAACATTATCATCAAACCCGCCGTTAAGGGCGGGGGTGTTGTGATTATGGATTACAGCGACAATAGGGATGGCATGCTTTCCCTGTTGGCTGACTTTACCAGCTATGATGACATTGAAGAGGGACCCTTCACAGGGCACCAAAAACGATCTGTCGGACCTAATCAACATGGGGCAGTTGAATGGGTGGTTGACTGATGAAGTTGCTAATTTTCTACGCAATGACTATCCTCATTTGTCAGTCATCTATGGACTACCAAAATTCCATAAAGGCATTACACCACTAAAGTTCCGACCTATAGTCTCTAGTACAGGGGCCATCACTCAACCAATGGCCCAGTTTATTGATTTCCACTTACAACCTCTTGTGAAGGACTTACCTGCCTACATTTGTGACACAAGTGACTTCCTAGAGAAACTGGAGCCCTCTAGATATTTCAGGATGAGTGGAAACTTGCTACAATGGACATTTCATCTCTATTCACTTGTATACCCAATTCTGCCGGCTTACAGGCTGTTGATCATTTTCTTGCCAAACATGACTCTCCTGGGTTGCCAAGTGGCTATATACTTGAATGTCTTGGGTTTATTCTTACTAACAACCATTTTATGTTTGGGGGGAGGGCATACACACAGATTTGGGGGACAGCCATTGGGAGCTCAGCAGCACCCTTATTTGCAAAGTTATTTGTGAGTTATCTTGAAGAGTACCATGTCTACCCATCCCCTCTATTTACCATGCATGTAAAGAAATGTATGAGGTATATTGATGATATTTTTCTCATTTGGTCAGGTAGTGAGGATGAATTTACTGTGTTTGTTGACTTCCTGAATAGTATTTTCCCAGGAATAGTGTTCAACCCTGAGTTTTCGTACAATCGGATTTCATTTCTTGATGTGCTTATCACTAATACCCACGGGACCATCACTACATCTCTGTACACCAAACTCACTGACAGAAACACACTGCTTCATTTACGCAGTGCACATCCTGCACATCTGTGTACGAACTTGCCCATTTCACAATTTGTAGGGTTTTACGCATCTGTTCAGATGAAAATGACAAAAGGAAGCAACTTGAGATAATGTATCACAAGTTTTTGTTTTGGAACGTGGGTACCCCACTTTGGTACTTGATCGTGCCCCTGACAAAGCCTTGTCTGGTCGCATCAGGACCCCTAGCCCTGTTGCTCATCGATTGTTCATTCACACATACAATCAGGAATCCAGTGTGATTAAACGAGCAGCAGAATGTAACTTGAACATTTTACAATCTGACAGGTCCTTAGGACCCACTATCAGGACCAAACCCATGATAGCGTCTGAACGCGGAGGGACACTGCGTGACCGTGTGGTACAGGCAGATCCCAGACATAAACATGCCAAAGTTCCACCTAAGATATCGCAGAAAATGGGTTGTTATAACTGTAACGTGTGCAATTCACTTATTTGCGGCAAGCATTTTTCACATCCGCATAGGGGTAACCAGCATCTGATACAAGAGTATTTTAATTGCAACACAGATTTTTGTGTACATTTTGAAACGCCCCTGCACATTGACATATGTGGGAAAACCTGTTGGCCCATTTAAAAAACAATTTCAGAAGCACAAAAGAGACCTTAGGGTAGCCTTGGCCAAAACTGAAAAGGGCGTTTTTCGGAACCCTCCCCCCCTCCGGTGTCATATTTGACACCTTTCAGGGGGGAGGGGGGTGCAGATACCTGTCTAAGACAGGTATTTGCACCCACTTCCGGCATAGACTCCCAAGGGAGTCTACGCCTCTTCCCGTCCCCACCGCGCTGTCTCCTGGGAACACACAGCTCCTAGGAGAGAGCGGGGACCACTTGGGACGCACAGCGCGACTCGCGCATGCGCAGTAGGGAACCGGGAAGTGAAGCCGCAATGCTTCACTTCCTGATTCCCTCACCTAGGATGGCGGCGGCAGCTGCCGAGAACCGAGCGGGTTCTCGGTGTCGCCTGCCGACATCGCTGGACCCTGGGACAGGTAAGTGGCCATGTATTAAAGGCAGCAGCTGCAGTATTTGTAGCTGCTGGCTTTTAATATTTTTTTTTTTTTTTGGCGGTGTGGGTGGACCCCCGCTTTAAATAGGTTGCTAAGTGAAACATTTCATAGAATTGTTTTGGAAAAAGCGTGGCACCCTCAAGGGGTGGGGCCCATTTTCAACTGTACATATGTCTAGATATAGCCATTGCTAAAGTATATATGTAAATTGAGATATACCACTGTGTTCATTTTTTTTTTTTTGCACTACTTGCTCTCGGCTAAGAGTGAACAAACTTCACTTATGTAAATATTGCACTGTATTGCTGTAGGAATAGGATGCGTTTCTATGTTGTTTCATTATGTACATATTAGATAGTTAGGATATAAGGTTACTGTTATTGCATTTTTCCCTCATTTGTTCAGGTGGTCTGCCACACATAAAACTGTAAATACTATCTTATATTTATTGCCCTTGTGTGAAATCTCACTTGCAATTGCACATAAGTTATGGTTACTTGTGTGTGTGGTACACCACATTCATTTGTTTTAGTTTCCCCTTTCCCTGTTATCCTTTCCCATTCAAGTTTTGCCAGGACATTCATTCTCAGGATTGAGAATATTATTTTTTTTTTCTGAGACGTAGTTTCCTTTTGCAGGGAGAGGATGTAGTACCCTGATAGTAGGCAGGTTTGCTAAGAAATTTACCTTGCTAGGTGGTAACTAACCTGGCTGATTGGTAGGGGATTCACTGGCTTTTCCCTAACTCTAGATTTGATGCACTTCTCATCTGTCACTAGGTGGGATTGTTGCCTGTGGCATCAGAATGACAGGAGCATAGTGAATTCAGATTAGGAGTGGATGGGTTGTCTCAGCCAAATTGGCAGAGATTTCTTTGTTCCCTTGGCTTGCTGAGAGAGCCTATTTATTCAGGAGGAGTCAGGTAATCTGGGTTTTGTGCCACCTTGATGGCTGTCTGGATGGACGTGTGTTACAAGGCTCAGGGATGCTAGGCCAGAAGCCTGAGGCCTATCCCGGGAGCACCTGGCTGCTAGGTGGTTTGAGGCCTATCCAGGTTTGAGAGAAGCAGCGCGGGGTCGAGGCTTCAGTCTGGAAGCTCAACCAAATTGCAGAGGTTCCACCGGACAGGGAACTGGATCATTGCCAGTGGTGAGGGAGAAACAGTTGCCATAAGAGACGACCACTCCTGTCGCCAGGGGCAAGGGATGATCAAGGTCAGAGGTAAAGGGAGGAATAGTCGCCAGCAAGGGACAACCATTCCTGTTATCAGAGCCCACGGTATGGGAGTCTGAAGAAGTACCAGAGCTGCCTTTTAACCAGCCAGGGATGGTGAAGAAGTGGGAAAGATTTAGCAAAGTGTCAAGCCAGGGACCCAGCAGGTTAGCGGGAGTGACGCTTGAGGCATATACAGCGGGTTAGCTGTGAAAGAGGTCAGCGAATCCAGTGATGACTGGGAATTTGAAGTCTAGTGAAAGACCGGGAGCTCAGTGAGTGAAGATCTACAGTAGGATACTGTGAGATGTAAGAGAAGATCTATAATGGGTTATGTGTACAATTCTCTATTGACTGTTGAAAGTTCAGTTGCCATAGGAGACAGCAGTTCTACAAATACAGTTGCTGCATCCAGCTTAAAGGCCCTCTACCTGTATAGCTGTCTGCCTATGTCTCAGAGTCTGCCAATTACTATTGCATCTGCCTAAGGGTGTCCTGGCCCTAACCGTCTCTCCCCCAGTTCTGTTAAGAGACAATAAATCTCTTTTTCTTGCATTCAAAAAGTGACTGGTGCCCAATCATTCTATCTTGCATTACGCCCACCATACCAAATAACCCATACTACAAGGAAGGATGTAAGCTCTCCCTAACTCTGGAGGTCACCATCAGGCCTCTGGGGGTCGGGAATGCCGCTACATATCTATGGCCAGCTTAAACAAGGCCTTAATGATTCAGCCCCCATGCATCCATCCAAAACTAAACAGCCAATTCTGGATGGAATGTTCCTTCTTAAATGTGATGTATAGGTGTACAAATGAGACAATAAACAAAGCCAATGATGCAGTGTGATTTATGGATGTATTGTTTCTGAAAGCAACAAAAAAATTGTACAGGAGATAGAAACAGACACTGCTGAATACCAGGAAACAGAACAATCAGACAGAACGGGCGTGCAATGAACGTGGACAGAATCAGCAGTGAGTGACCTGGAACTTCTTACTCCACGATTACCACTGAAAAACAGGAAAAAT